>OX411547.1:8854656-9502984 GCA_948146395.1 Fragum whitleyi
CCATTTAGTACAGAGAAAGACCAGGCTATTGAAAATGTGTCCGAAATTCCGGCTTGAATAAATTTATGGCTTCTCTGTGCCCACAGGGGTAATTAAAAACGCATACATAAAATAGACGAGACGACCTGCAGTTCTCTGACAATTTTAATGGGATATTAACGGACAGTCAGAGAGATATGGTCTTTTTGCTATTATTTCTTAAAAGGGAGTTTTGGTACAGGATATTCTTGGCATGGTGTAAAGTTTTGTATCATCTGCAAACAATTTCAGAGGGCAATCTATTTCATCAGGCAGGTCATTAATGAACATAAGAAAAAGGATTGGGCCCAAAACGCTTCCCTGAGGGACACCGCTTGTAACATCTCTCCAGGTACTTAATTCGCCGTTGATGGACACTCTTTGTTTTCTGCATTGCAAGAAGTCTGCAATCCAGTAGTAAATATTGTTCCTTATTCCTAGATGCCAAATTTTTGCCAATAATCTTTGGTGAGGGACCTTGTCGAATGCAGCTTTGAAATCCAAATAAATTATGTCCACGTCTTGTTTGTTTTCTATGGAGCTGGTCCAATCTTCAAGACATTCAAGGAGTTGTGTTATGCATGATCTGCCTTTTCGAAATCCATGTTGGTCCGTGTTTATTAAGTTGTTTCTTTCTAGGTGAGATACTATGTGATTTCTTATTATTTTTTCGAGGATGCGACAGCAAATTGAGGTTACACTAATTGGTCTGTAGTTTTCGCTCTTCAATTTTGGTCCTTTCTTGTATATAGGCGTAACATTTGCCGTTTTCCACTGGTCAGGTAATTTTCCTTCTTGCAGGGATTTGTTGTATATCGCCAAAAGCTGTTTAGAAAGTGATGTTTTTGTTGCCAGTATGAACGCTGGGTGAATCCCATCGGGACCTTGTGATTTTGTTGGGTTTAATTCATTTATGACCTTTATTACAAGTTATATGCGTATTCAATATAAAGATCGTAGATTTTAGTCATTAATTGTGAATTTGCACCCTTTTAAGTACAGTGCACACATTGATTAACTATCTGATCAATAAGAGTGCTTGTACATCCGTTTACTAGGCTAAACACTATATAAGTTATATACAGGCCGAGTTGACGGAGCATTTGCAATAGCTTCCCTCTCTTTAAAGGTTATTTCCCTTCGCCTAATATCAAAGTTTATGCAGACGACACTGAAAATTGCCCAAACCTCTCGAATCGTTTTAAAACTTGTGCCACTGTAGGAATTGTAAAAGGGATTAAGGGTCCATGCTCGTAGAAAGGTTTTGTCCACATATCTCAATGGGGTCGTACCAGCGTGACTAACTGCAGCTAGTGATTCCCGAGGCTGCACCCGGCATTCGAGTCCCACTACCCTTTGGCCGCGGGCTACCGTAGCGGGAGACGCTTGGCTCTGAAGCGTTGAAAGCCTGTACTCCACGGTAGCTGAACCCCTATCACTTATTCTGTCTTTGATCTATCCAACTACTCTATCTTTCTTTTTTTCCACTTTATCTGACTGCGCACCATCCGTAGCGTAATAGTTATGTGTGACTGTGACGACGTAAATGTAGATGTAGATTCAGCCTATTCATCGGATAGTCTCTGGACAAACTGTTGTAGGCCTACCACTGGCGCTCTATTTTGAAATTTACAATGAGAAACTACCCAGTAGGCCTGTCCTCAATATACTGACTTGCTAAAGAAACGAATTCAATTTGAAATGGTCATTGACCCCTGAATTAGAAAAGCAAGAACGAGGCGTGATATTGTCTTGAACGCAGAGGTATAAATGTCATGTATTAGCCCGGAGTAGGCCGACAAGCAAAGATCAAGGGATTCTTGGCGGACGGGCCCAGGGGCCTGTATTACTAAACATAGGCGTAACTGGGATTTTAAAATGTAAACGCACTCAGGAAGGCGACCATCAAATAAAATATAGGATAAAGGCGATGTTTGGACTGTGACAAAAAATTAATGCCGTCCGTCCCCCCTTTATATGATTTGAGTGTTGACGAATAATCAAAACATCGTAACTACATCGTAATAGAAGCTACGCCCTTGCTAAACATCTAACGATCATATTTTGTCAGTTAGTCAAAATTTAAAATTGCTTCTACAATATTAACTCTATCATCAAGTTGAAATTCTGCAATGCATCAACTCATTTGAATCATCTTCTAAAGAGATATTGCAAGGCAAAATCTAACGATTAATGAAAAGACCAGGTGCGATTTGCGATGGGAGTTACGGCCTTGACAGGACTATGATATGAACAAACATTGTAAATGTTTACTCGGTTACGTTGCACGACAAATGTGAAGGCTTTCTGCCTTCTCTGAAACTTCTAGTTTCAGAGAAGATTTTTTTTTTAATTTCGCACATTATTTCTATGAAAATCGGAATACTCATGGTCGGAGCCCAAATTTGACCCAGGGTGTATGATATGAACAGACTTAAAGGTCCTCTAGATGATGCTACATACAAAATATTAAAGTTGTCTGCTTTCTCGTTTTAGGAAAGAATATTCTTGAAGATTTTCGCTCTTTGATTGATGTAAAACAGGATGCGCCAAGGCGGCGCCAAAATATGACCCAAGGGTCTTGATATGAACACACTTCTTAGAGGTCGTCTAGATGATGCTTCATACTGAATTTAAAAGATTACCGCCTTCTGGTTTCAGAGAGGAAGAGTTTCTTATCCCACCCACTTTTTGTAGCCATGGCCAAACTATTTTAAGGATGGATTTCAACTTTTGTAAAGCTTGACCCAAGGAACATACCAGCCAAGTTTCATCAAGATTGGCTCGCCGATTTAAGAGGAGAAGATGTTAAGAGAAATCGTGGACGACGCACGACGAAGGGCGGATGGCTGACGACGCACGCCTGATGACGGACGACGCTCATTGGACGATCACAATAGCTCACCTTAAGCACTTAGTGCCCAAAGGCCCGTTTTACTAAACATTTAAAGAGCATTTTTTGCGTAAGTCAAAATTAAAGTTGCTTCTACAGTTGTAACTAGATTTGGAATTCCAATGTGCATCATCTCATTGGAATCATCTTCTAAAGACGATTCCAATGAGAAATCTAACTATGAATGAAAACAACATCTACGATTTGTGATTTTGACATACAATCATTTTTTTTGTAAGAAGTTTAGTAAAACGTCCCAGGAGCTCTAAAAGGGTGTTGTTTCGAAATGATTTCGATCCCCACAAACACATTTTTTTCATAATTTCATAAGTTGCATAATTAACAAATCGCTGCTGTCATTATAAACATCGATTGACCAACCATCACATGTCTAAAGCCTGTTACCTTGTTATTTTAAGGAATTTTGTTCGAAAAATTGTCGTGATGAGTGATTTTTAGGCGTCGTAAGCTTGAATAGTCTGTAATTCACCCAACACCTATTTTGTTGCTCATGTATGTGACCTTATATTTTCAACTAAATGGCGTTTTAATATCTAACCAGGGTGTCGTGACAGAAATTTACTAATTTTAGGCCTACGTTCAGGCTAGAAGAATTTCTGGTAGAAAATGATAAGAGGGTTATGGGAATTGCGGCAAGATCAAATTTCATGTCAATTCAGGGGGTCTGATGGCTAACAATTAAGATTTATTTTGACTTTGAAAACGCATCGCAATTCTCATTTTCACTACACATGACGACTGAACGTCACAAGCTAAAAATAAGTTATAGAGGATATTGAGTGAGTGATCATGGAATACCGAATCTATTACACGAGTCATCAATAAACAGATAAAAACGAGGCTGCGCCGAGTTTTTATCTGTTTTAAATGACGAGTTTAATAAATACGGTATTACATGAGCACAAATTTCATATTCTTTTTAATATATGACGCGAAGAAAATCGTCAAAAATTCTTGAAATTTTAGATTTCAATTTTCCGCGAATCTTATAACCCCATTAAAACTGACGTCACAATATATACACAGTGACGTCATTTTCGCGGCAACAAAACAGCGTTGCTATTCGCTCTGAGCCCGATCAGCTCAGTTGCACACCGTACAACCCGCGGCAGAGAATCCTACAAAATCGATTGCTACAGAGAACGCTGATAATGTCAATTTTCCACGCGCATTAAAAGGTGAGTATAAATACTAAATTTTCTTATACGTGGATCATTTTCCAAAGGTACACTGAATGCGTAAGTATTAATGATATCACGACGAGTCAGCAGATGTAAAACTCTTCACTTTTGGTGCTGTAACAATCGTGAACATTCAGTTTAAATGCGGTTTTGAACGAACGCGTCATTTATGTGTAAAAAATTACATATTTGCACTCAAAAAATGGCCAAATATGTGACATATTCGTATTCTTCAATGTCTTCTTAGCACACCTGCCTAATTTCTTTCTGAAATATTGAGAATACGCAGAGAAAGAGACCGTTAAACTCGGACGGTGCTTAAAAAATGGCGCACAGAGAACCCGGTTTCGATTTGAAAAAAAGGCGCACAGGGAACCCTGATCTTTCACGGCAAATGCGGCAGAGAACCCTGCCTTAGCACGTTCAGAAATCATTGATCCAGAAGCATTTCTTTGTGTTTATATGCATTCACATTTGCTATTCTCGGATTAAATAAAAATAAATGATACCTAATGTTATAGTTGGCTTATTGACTGCAAATATTTCAATGATAAACTGCTTCTATTCTATAAAATTGGTACTCTGTTTAGGTCTCCAAACGACATAATGCGTTATTTCACTCCCGCGACGTAGGTCATATTATAAAAAAATATATATAAATAGCTACATTGATAGTGACGGGAATTCGTCACGCTCCCTTTTGCTATTTGTACAGATGATCATAGTAGGGTCGATGATGAAAAGAGGGTATTTAATCCCTTTTTTTCGGAAAAATTGTCTTTTAACGTCATACTTTTACAATAGAAGGTAACGGTGTGCCATCAAGTAGGCCCTACTGGACAGTTTAACTTGTTTGGATGTTTCGGATGTTTTGTTTTATCTACTTAATGGCAGAGTTGTCCCGGTGTAACAATATCTCGATCTCAACTCCTCAACATTTTTTAGATGCATGACTTTAATATGTGTTTTATTAGGCACAGTCTGATCGTAGTCCGTGCCACATGCATTTTCTTTTTGAACCAGTAATACCTATTAACTTATCTTCTCCTCCTCCCAAATAACTACTGGGTTCAATGATTTAAGCACTTTGATTATGATGCCATTTAATCAAGGTTTTAATTCAGCATTATAATGGTTAAAGAAAATATGTCATTTCCATACCTAATGAGTTATAGACGATATGATTGAAGAAACTTAAGATAGATTGATTGAATGGAGTTTAGCGCCGCTTTCAACATTTTTTCAGTTATATCGCTGCGGCTGGATCACCTTACTATGGATTCCTGGTATTTTTCTCACCGGTACAACCATCACATCCTTTCCTAGCATCCAGCTGCTATCTCGCGTAGGTCTACGATTATCGACCCATTGGCGAGAGACAAAATAGTCGGGAAGAATTAGTACCGCCGCCGGGATCGGACCCGTGACCTCTAGATTGACAGTCCGACGCGCTACAAACTGCGCTATGACATCGCAAAACTTATGGAAAATGAATATGTAATCTCATTGATGTTTGTGCTTAGGACTATATGAACAGACAAACAAAATCTGATTTACTTTTCTGAATAACTTAGTGCTCGTGAGCATCTTCTTGTTGAGACTAGCATTCGATAACACTAATTCATTGAGCCATTTCCAAAGAGCGCTCGCGAGCGCTTCACCGCCATGACAAAGGACTGGTATATTCTTGATGAGTGCAAACTGCAGAAAATTTCCACAAATGATCCCTTTTTTACATGTTGTGGTCCATATTTATATTACGACTACATAATTCTATGAATATTTCACTCATAAAGCCGTCAGTTTACATCTCCAGGCATTAGATTGTCCTTTATATAGCGTTTATTGTCTGCCAACAGACATCTTTATATATCTCGATTTGTTGAGTGTGTCACTGACATATCCCTTATCGCATAAATCCCATCACTGTATCATGATATTATTTAATTTTAGTTTTGTCTATCAGTACCCGTGTATTCTGATTGGCTAAAAAGATGGGTTCATTCCTGAATGAAAACAAATTTGAGTACACGTCTTTTTTAAGTTTCCTCACAAAAAATCCAAAAAGAAATATATCTTTTGAAAAAAATAATTTTTTCGCTTAATGATTATAAATTATAGGATACGAGAGACTATTTTGCAAATTTATGGGGGTTTGAAACTAAAAACATTATCATTAAGAAGAACCTAAAAACGCACATGCAATCCCTTCAATCCCGGCTTACAGGCTGTCAGTAAGTGTTAGGTTAAAAATAAATAAGGCTCGTCATTCATGTTTTATTATATTGTCCTTTCTTATTAGCCCCATATTCTCAAAAACTGACGCGCCACTGATTGGTCAGAAAGAGAAATGTAAGCCTGCGGTGGATCCAGGATTTCCAGGGTTCGAACATACAAAAAGAGGGCTCGTTTTCCGTACACAATTCCAACCCATAACTTTCTGATTTAAATTTTTGTTGAAATAAATATCGTATTTTTTTACACGTTAACAAGTCAATCTCAATATTATTTTCCATTCAAATCAAGGTGAAGGCAGACAGTGTATCCTAAGACCAGACTGCACAACTGTGCAGGCTGATCTTAGTATATACTGTCTGCAAAAAACTTTGCTAACAAAAGGATTATGTCTTGTACAGCAGGAGAATAGTTAACCGAAGTTCTGCATGAAAATGAAATGATTGGGCCTCAGAGGGGGTTTGTTCGACCCCTTCCAACCCACCCCGAACCCCCTTTGGATCCGCCACTGTAAGATAATAAGGAATTATACTTTTACTAGTTAAAGTGCTTATTTCACATGACTTCAGATCAGCGGGACGGGGGCCAGTCTAAGCTATATCCAAAAGCGATTATTTCATAATCTGATTCTTGAACGGCAGGTTATTATATAATTCTAGCCTAATGAACTTAATGACAAAAATCAAATCATGAAACAATCGCGTGTTGTCCCACCAAAGAATATAGACCCTATTAAGATAACAAAAGTAAACCCATAGAGTGGTGAATGCCCAAATTTATAAACTGAATCCTACTTTTGATAATTTAATTTTAGACGATTCTATCAGATTTTGTACATTCTGATTGGCTAGAAAATTGTTTTTATTTCTCAATGAAATTAGTTCTGATTACGCAGCTATTTTGTAAGCTTACGCAAAATGTAGCCCTACAGAAAACCGCTTATTTGTTGACAAACTTAACTTTTTTTCGTCAATGTATTGAATTATAAGATATGGAGAGATTATTGTTGAATTCATCGAAGTATGCAATGAAAATCTTTATCACACTCATGTATAAATCCGGTTCGCGAATTCATACAGCGTGATTAAGTATTTAATTTCATACCTTCGTGAAATCAACAAAAACTCTCTTCATCTCTTAAATCAGTCACTTCATCATTCTAACATCGACATATAACTAAAAAATGAATTGAATAGTTCTTTAAAGAGATGAAGAGAGTATTTTTTTATTTCATTGATGTATGAAACTAAAATCTCAGTACACTGTATAACGATGTATGATTGTAAAGTTTAATACCATTAAGCCAAAAATGTAAAGATTTGTTAACAATGAAGCAGTTTCTTTTTTATTGGACTACTTTTTTGCGAAAGCCTTCAAAATAGCTGCGTAATAAAAAATAATCTTATCGAGAAAAAAGATAAATAAATAAAAAAAAAAAAAACAGCCAATCAGAATGCGCGAAATCTGATGAAATTAACTAGAATCAAATCATTACTATTTTAGAAAGATAGATTTAGTCTCGGTATTTTCGTACAAAATTATCTTAATCTTAAAAGTAATCAGTAGAAGACACATAAAATGCAAAGAAGACAACAATTGAAAAGATCGAAACTCGCAATCAACAGAGAATTTAAAAACTTCAGCGGTGTAAATATCGTTATGTTTTTGAAACAATCGCTGTCCATTCGATGTCGAAATGGTATCAGCCACTGGCCAGTGTTAACTTTGAAAATGATGGATACTTTTAGTTAGTTTAATTTTTCTTAACATTTATGAACAAAATATTTCTATTGTATTGTCTGCCAAGTGAACAGGCTATTATGATTTAATAGATTTATGAATTTATATTTTTCATATAAATTTTTCATGCCCTTTTCACAAAAATCTGCCCTGTGTTAGGGAAGGCAAATAGATGCAACTTGTTTGCCAATTTTTCCCAACTTTGCACGCAAGTAAACGTGCAAAGCAGGGTTTAATTGGCAAACAGTTTGCAAAGTCTTGTCATCCTAAACGCAGGGCTAGTGACACGGAAATGCTTTGCTCCAAAGCGGTCTGAAATATATTGGAAGCGAAATGTTCGAATTTTCACTTCCGGTTGATTCGTTTCGGTTGAGTATACGTATACACTCGGGGACATATTCCCCAAAGGTGTGTTCTAAAAGTAGTTTTCATTTCAAAAATAAGCTGTAAAATTAAGATTGTAGATGGTTTACCTATATACGACTCAAAATCTTTCAATAACCCAAGTCTTTTACAAGAATAACGGCTTATGGATTTCTGTTCTTACGGACACTATTCAAGACAAAATGTTTAAAAAAAATGGTATGGTTTTGATTTAGGGAGCTTAAAGAAAGGTATGAGTATATTTTCACTGAGTTATTGTAGTATAAAAATTAATGCAATTGCCTTAGCACATGGAAAATAACACCCTGTTTAAGCCATATACGGCAATTGAACTTTATACTCCAATAAACGCAGTAAAAATACACTTTGAGATTTCTATAGGTATTCATGGTCAGAATTGTTTGCCTAGTATTGTTCCATTCTAAAACGAAATCGGCGTGATCGAGCGAGGTTAAGAGGGTTGCTCGATGGTCTTCGTCGACTTGCTAATAAAAAAAAACTATTAAGATATTTCAAGTTTTAAAGCTGCTCTTTCACAGTTTTCAACGAAAGAAAAAACAAAACTTGTTCTTAGATTCGGAAATGTGTGTACTTTTAGACAAATAAGAATGACCCATGGGCATTGGCACTTAAAACAACATATTTTAATAACTTTGTAGAATATCTTTACGAAGCAGAAAGATCAATAAGGGATCTAGTCTAAATATTTCGAGTCTATAGATAACAAAATCAATATTTTCCGTGAATTATCTTGCATTGTTGCTTGTATTTATATCGAGTTTCAAGCTGTCAAATACCTTTACCTTAATCTTTGATTAACTAAGACATACAGGCACATGCGTAAATAGTTGGCTCGAAATTTAAGAATATCTTTTTAAGCGTTAGTAGTTGCTTTATTTTTCAGAATGAAATTTTGCTAAATTTAGGAATATCGACCTTTCTTTCCATGCATTACCAGCCTGAATCTTATTATTTTAAAGGCTTCAAAATGATGAGGTCATTACTTCCGAGTGATTTACGAAAATTTTCAAAAATAACATTTTCCCAATCTGGGAAAGAGCAGCTTTAATTGATCAAATAGCGTCGGATGCTAATGAAAAGGGACGAGAGATTTTCGAATAATGATGGCTGGTTGGTTGGTTGGTTGTTAATTTGATGAGAATCGGTAGCTACCTTTAAAAAGCAACTGCCCTTAGACTTTCAGACATTTTGAAAATAAATTGTGTACGTATTTTTCAAATGAAATGGCTTTAAGTTGAAGCCTTCCATCAGTAACATCATCATTCTTGAAGGTCTCAGGAACTTGTTCCAACTGAATTTTACGCTTCTTTAGTCCCTCCGTATACGTTAGTGTATAACATTGTCTGATTTGAACATTTTGGCTGAAAAAGTGCGAAACCATATAAAATGCGAGGAACTCACTTTTTTGTTGAATTTGTTTTGGATCCCAGTAGCTTATTTTCCGGAAATTATCGGAAAAATTCGTTTCGCAGCGGCATAACATTTGATTCCACCTTATATTCATCTTTACTACTCGTGATCGATAAGAAGTTGCACTACTTTCAGAATGACAACGTGGTGTAAATTGTTTGCAAATCAAACCCCGCTTTGCACGCAAGTGCACGTACAAGACGGGGTACAATTTGCAATTTATTTGCACTATGTTGTCATTCAGACACGGTGGGCAGGTTTAAGTTAATGTGCAAGACTAAATTAAGACTCTCGACACAGTAAGAACGCCAAACACATAAGGCTGGAGCATTCGCATAAAGTTTCAAAACTTCCAAACAACAATCAGTTTGTTCGTTTCTTGAGGTTTAACACTGCTTTTTACAGTCTTCAACTATATTTTGGCGACTGGAGTACCAAACAATGGATTCCTGGTATTTTTCGCACAAGTACCACTTTTTGATCCTTTCCGAGCCTCGATGCAATCCCACGTAATATATAAGTTTACAATTATCCACCCATCGGTGGGAGATAAAAATAGAAAAAAAGGTGTGTTCCGCCGTCAGGAATCAAAGCCACAGAAGCAGAAGTATGATAATGTATAAATGTAAATATTTGAAATGACATTTTCTTTTCGTTTGACAAGCCCTTAATTATAACAGGTCAATTAACGATCGAATATTGCGGAAACAATTCTCAGTGTACTTTAATAGGCTGATTTAAATGTCTGCAAAAACAATGCGTCATTATTCCATAAATGGAAATTAACCCTAATGACTTTGAGTCGTCTGCGTCTTTGAAGATTCACGTGTCTGGCTTTTCCAAACTGATGACAAAAATAGCATTACCTGCTCCAATCGGGAACCCTCGGCGATTCTACGGAATAGACCTCGGGAATAATACGGGCGCATCCATGAAAGCGCGTCATTTCGCACGTGGGTTTATATGACGTCACAAATATAACTGAGAATGACGCTACGAAAAATAAAATCAACGTAAGGTAAAAATCGGGCATACTATGATTTGAAAACAAAACGCGTTTTGCTTTCAAATCATGATATGCCAAAATAATCTCTATAGATGATCTGAAAGCATTGAAGAAATTTGCTTTTCTTCAAGCGTATTAACCAAAGTACTAGGAGCCGAATTACCTATAAATGGACCATAAATTACTACACTTACGTCCGAGGTACTTTCCAGTTTACGGAAATGTCCGAGCGATGTTCCGAATGTACCTGCTCTCCTATATTAGCCACTTCGAATTGTATCTGACGTGACAGTCAACAGTATAAACTGTTTCATCCATGCGTAGTTAGCACCGAACTGTTACCCGCTAGCAAAAATGACACCATTTATTGCACGCGTAATAAACGTACGGGGAATGACGCACTCTCATAATATATCAAAAACCGACATACCACCCTTATACTGTTTATGGACTAATCGTATAGGGACAGGAAGAGTGTGTGTTTGGAGTATGTGTGTTCGGCGTGTGTGTGTGTGTGTGTGTGTGTGTGTGTGTGTGTGTGGAGGGGGGCTGAGTACTCTGAGCATTTTTACCATAAAAGTTTGTTACTAAAGTGGCCATGAAAAAGGAAAAAATGTTACCTGGGTACTACAACTATTGTAAAAACATTTCGAAAAAGTCAATCAGAAGACACATTATTTTAACTTATACTTATACAGTTGATAACATTATGACATTGACAAAGTGAATGAGTTTGCAAAAGAGAACTCTATGCATTGACAATGACTAATTCAGACCATCTTGCAATGTTATTTCCCTCACCAGGTCGCTCGCCTCATATTATGAGCGATCCAAGATATAATTCTGTTCAACTGCGGAAAAACGCATTTAAGCCGTCTAATAAAGTCGCGGTCGCTTTTGCATCCTGAGACCATGACATACCTGCCTTTGCAATGAAACATGAATTGGTGAAACGTTGAATAGAGGATATTGAATGAGTGGTCATGAAATACCGAATTAATTAAACGAGTCATCTATGAACGGATAAAAACGAGGCTGCACCGAGTTTTTATTTGTTTTAGATGACGAGTTTAATAAATTCGGTATTTTGTGAGCACAAATTTTATATTCTTTTTATAATATGACCCGAATTTTGCTAAAAAAAACGTCAAAATTATTGAAATTCAACATTTCATTTTTTTCCGCGAAACTTATCACGCCGTTTAAAACTGACGTCACAATATATACATTATGGCGTCATTTCGCGGTTACAAAATAGCGTTGTTAATCGCTCTGAGCTCATTTGCATAGTTATTCCACTATTGTAATAACACCCGTGTAATATCAAAAATATTCAACGGAGTTATTTCACTCCTGCGACGTAGATCATATTATAAAATCTGTTTGAAAATGGGTCCTCCCGAGCAGACTGTTAACAAGGACGCAGGAAAGAGTCTCTGTGCGGAAGTGAGACTCTTGTGGATTTTATGCGGCTAGCTTTATAGGGAATAATTTGTTAGTGAAATCGATTATGGAAGTTCATGTTTTCCCCACATTCATACTTTTTTTTCTTGTTTCGGGAAGGACGGGGTTACAGCCTTTCTGACACAACTTTGATGTTAATATATTTGCTTTTGGTTTTATTAACTTAACACTGAAAAATTTAACATGAAATAATCATTCGTTCAATGGCGACCAAATATCTCAACTAAAGCTAAATTAGGCTGTAGTTGTCGTATCTTTTGCGCCCCCAAACAATACCTTGACTGTTCAATCAATTTGATTCTTTCGTTACTTAACTAAAATTACCGCAATCCCAACCGCCATCAATTGTGTTCCATAACCGAGGCTCTCGATCACTGATATTTAAAAAGCGCATCTATCCCTCGAGAATCTAAGATTTTGTCATCTAACCTATTTTAGACTTTTTGTATTACCGGAAGTAATTCATCTATTTTCACATTCATTATTGCGTATTTGTCCTGATTGTACCTTGTTGTACCTGGACGTAATAAAGGGTATGTTCTGTTCTGTTCTTAAGACTCTCAATTAACAGTGACTGTCAAAGAAAATTAATTTGTCCCTTGTTAATGTGAGTGGACTTAGATGAAATAACCCTTGAATGTTGACTTATCCGTGTTTACTATGTTTAAACCAACCCTTGAATGATGACATTTGTTTTGTGTTCTACAATTACACGTGATCGCTTCTAACGAAAGACAAAACAAGACAAATATATAATGAATTATGAAAATATAGCGACCAGTTTCCGCATCAATTAATATTGATTGCGTAAAAAGAATAAATTTAAATGATAAAAAAATGGGGACAATCTTCTTTAGAACAAAGACCTAGTAACGCCCTAATTGAATATGTTAAAGTGCATTTGATACGTAAGATCACTGTGATTTGAGGCTAGATATATCTATTGAAGCATATCTATTGAAGCATATATACTGAGTTCCATAAAAAAGTGTGCACTTTCACCTTTTGCATTTCTCTTGATTTTAAAAAGTTGTAAGAAAATCACTGAGTAAACTTGATACCATACTTAAGTCAAGACCTTTTGGTATTAAAAGGCATATCAGATTTGGATAAAGTATCGCATCCTGCATACGCGCAGGCAGATTAAAGATTGTTGAAATTTGACCTACTTACACCTTTTTCTTTGGAAAGAGCTATCTGCTGTTGTTGCATTATACCGTTTTAGAAGACATCCCAAGCCATTTCCAAACAAAAGTTTTAATCTATATGCCAACGTTATGTGTACTTTACCGTTAGACATTGCTACGTTATAATGCCAGTAACTTGTTGCTGACTTGTGCTATGACGTCCTATGACATCTCGATTTGCTTATCAAAGGCCCTACAAAATGATTACCTCGATTTTTATTGGAACATAAATGATGAATCAAAATTAATGACGTCCTAAATCCGACAATGATTTTCATTAGGAAACCTCGGTCAACATTGTGAAAGACCATGAGTGCCAACATGTTGCAGAACTATTACGGGTCCACTACCTTAAAGGCATACGCGCGTAAATGATGCACCGCATAGCGGCGATATATTTAAAAATAAAGGGACATAACTCTGTTTGTTCTAAAATTGATGGAAATGGTTGTGAAACGAAACCGATAATTTCCCGCCAGCTTGACGTCATTATAGTTGCTACACGACGTCAGAATGTTCCCTGGCAAAAAGGCGCGCCGTTACAGCTTTATGCGTACATTGAAAGCGTCACAGAGTCTTTTAGAGGTAAATGCTGCTGAAATTAGACCTATATGCCGATTCTTTTCTTAAATATACATCTAATCCATTCATCAATGAGTAAGCGGATACTAGAAATGTTTATCGAATTTGAAATTAAACCCTACACTCATAAGCCTAGGCAGTTTTCATGCCTACACGTATAATTGCAGATGTATGTACTTTTTTTGTTGTTTGGTGTTTATTCATATATTATTATCATTATCATTGTGATTATTATTATGATTATTATGATTATGGTGATGATTATTATTATTATTATTATTATTATTATTAGTATTATTATTATTATTATTATTATTATTACTATTAGTTATTTTTTATTATTTGAGACTTGGATCTATAGGCTAGCCTAACCAATCTTATGTTCGACGAGTCGCAAGGTTTCCACTACTCGTAAAACCGTACGATGATCGCATCTTACTGTTATTTAGACCATCGGAAATTGACCCCATTCAATCATTCTGAATCACTAAACGTAGGGCTTCATTCGTGGATATCCAAACCGACTCATCAAAACGCCCCAAACCATTTATCACTCTCAGGAATTGATCGCAGTGGCTCCAAATTTAGGAGCACTCCAATCATTCATTGATTTCAATGACCAGCGTGAATTTTAAAAGTCTCTGATTGGTATGTGAAGACATGCACAGGTCTATTCATTCAAAACTCGCTCATTCCGCTCATTTCGCTTATCCATTTCATTGTAAAATCATTCCTTTGTCCATTTCACGATGTTCTTAACCGTAGGACGACGCGATTTTAGGGTTAACAGACGCTGTACAGACTCCACAAGAAAATGTTAGCTAGGATAGAATGGTAGGCCCATGTCCAACTTTAATGTCTTCTAAAGACTGTAGACAGGACAAACTTTATTTGTTTATTAATTTCATTATTTCGTAAAATCATCATTTTAACTATTCGAAACCACCAACTTAGAAAGTAATGTCGAAAATGCGTGCGTTTATGGTTTTACTGATATCAGCAATATTATAGGCATTTTGTTTCACCATCTTAAGGTGTCAAAAACTCATTACTACAGCAATGTTTAAGCTGTATTTTCAATGTTTTTGTCAACCAATGACAAACATATCCATGTTTCCCCTGTTTTGCTTTGTTAAATTCATATCTTCGTCTGCCTTTTTATGTTTTTGTTTTTCATTTTACCCAAGGTTCAAAGCGCCTCTGTCTTTATGAGTCAAACAAGAAGAAGTAGACATTTCTTGCTTAATTATGTTGCCTAGGTCTGTAAAATCATTTTAATAAAGCAACGAAAAACCGACCGACGTTCAAGATTGCGCGATGCGTTCTTTAGGCGTATAAACACAAAACGACGTCGTCAACGTTGATTTCCGAGGTCGATGTTTAGAATCGCTACGGTTGCCTCGGAAATAAGCGTATTGCTCTTAAAAAAGTACGGTGACATATTATTTTTTTTGGTACGAACTAGATTGGATTTGAATGCACTACAAGTACGCTAAATTTAAAAGAAAACTGTCGAGCAGTTTTGATTATTTTTAAGGTTAAGTACAAAAATTAACGCGAAATTCTCGAAAAGATACTTATTTTTTACTACCCCCAACCACGATATATCTCACCAGTTCATGGACGAAAATTTTAGCAAAGTTTACAAAAATACATCAAATGAACCTGAAATTACATCCCTAAATATTTCAAAAAGTTTTATTTCAAAAGAGTATTTAATCTCAGAGAAAATGGGCATTAATCGAACTATACATCGATCTACAAAATCACTCGAAAATCAGTGAAAAATTGCATAGAATTGCGTTTTTTCAAGGGTCAATTTCTCAAAAACGGATACGGTAACCCCCAATTTTTTTGCATATTTTTGCTAAAGCTATTTTAATTAACAAATATTCAAAATAACAAAAAATTCTGTCGACAAAATTATTTGCGCGCGTATGCCTTTAAGGAAACGTTTATAATCGTAAATAGACGCGTCACTGTTACAAGGAGAACGTTGTAAGTTAACGTTATTCAACTTCGTTAATCGACGGGAATCGTCGGAGAAGCTGCGAATTGTTTCTCGCGTGCTGAGGCATATGGACACACGATTGACATTTTCTGTGATATTGCAATCGGCAGCATATGGGCCTCCATGGTTCTCGTATGGTATAAAATCGCTTGATGTGTTACACACACGATAATCACAAGATAAGGGTTCTAAAAAATTATACTTTTGAAAGGTTCTAAGAACGTTGATCAGAACGTTATACGTTGAGCTTTCGTGGCAATCGAGCTTAAAGAAATTAGTATAAACTAAACATTGTAGTTTTTCATAGAGAGATTAATGTGATCTTAGAAAAAAGAAACGCCTGGTAATGTATTTTTTGACATAGCAGTAAACTAATTAGCGATTCATTACATTTAAGGTAGTGGACCCGTAATAGATCCGCAACGTTTCGGCAGTAATGAACTTAAATAGTGTTAACCGAGGTTTCCTTATGAAGATCATTATTTCCGAAATGTTGCGGAACTATTACGGCTCCACTACCTTAAGGGTGAGATGAAGAAGATCGTAAGACGTTAATGGTAACTTACACTCATACATATTGTTTTCAAAGATAATCAATAGCTTGTCTTTGGACACCCCAAACCTCATTTCTGCGGCTTGTTACACACACGAGACCATGCTCACCGTTTAAGTTGAATTTTCCTATTTCCATTTGATTTTGTGGATTCACTTCGATAAATGGGTTAGCCGATATGAAAAGTGGAACTCGTCAAATTTCATAAAAAAATAGATTAAAAAAAAGAAAATAGCCAGTTTTTGAAGAAACGTTGTCCAAATGTTTATTTGACTTCAAGGATGAATCGCGTAGAAGTGAAGACACGAAAAAAGGGGGGTCCTTATGAAGAATTCTTTATGAACATGCAGTCTCAGATTCTCAGCTTGCAATCAACTTTGACAGAACTCTGTAAGATAATACTTACTCACTTAATCGTTACCTTTTTTTATCTATAATGGCAAGCTTTTACTTTATAACTTTATAAAGTTGCTCAACAAAAGCAGGCTTTGCTAGCTTACGGTACTTTCGATACTTTGATTATTTAAAAAAAATGTGACCCGAGAAAAAATTAATCAACAACTACACTCAAAATGAAAATCGCAAGAAAACACCGTCGAAGCGTTTGATTGGTTCATGGAGGTACGGAAAGCTATTTATAGAACATGTATGCATATTTAATTAAGGGGAAATAATAAATATCAATAATTTTGATCATCTTGAGCAAAATTAGCGATATTGGATTACCTCCCTTAAATTTCATTCAAAACTCAGTCCTGTCGCCCATTCAATCTCATTCCAAATTAATTCCGATATTATTCTGCATGTCAATTTCATGATGTTTTAACTGTACATAAATCGAATAGAGCAAAATATTGCAAGTAAAATATTTAGTCATCTGCAAACTTTTGCATCTTCTTCTTGATATGACGTTTGCAAAAGAAGTAAAAGGGAACTTGTAAAAATACATTTTCTAAGCGTAATATTAGGTTCAACCAACCAGCAATGATTGCAATGTAAACCTGTAGCATATTCATGATGAATTGTTCCCAAAATTATCTAATTATGCAGTAAATCACCCCATTTTTGTTGAAATGCCATAAATTTGCATACATACGACAAGAGGAAATGCAAAAGAATGCATTCAAAATTACATGCCCTTCCATTTAGGCTTAGATTTGAAAAGCACATTTACTTTTGAGAGAATTATCATTATAATGATCATAATGATCACTATGATCATCATCATCATCATAATTATCAGCAGCAGCATCAACGAGCGATGATTTATAATGCTCATTCTACTGTTACATTCGATAAATTTTAGAAACCCTATTATTTTCTAAGTGAAAATGTCATATAAGTTAGATATATTTTTTTCTATGAATTTCTTTGCACCTTTTCGGGTGACGGGTCACTGAATTTTAAGCATTGACCCTAACTGTTAGATTGCTCGTACTTGATAGATTTTGTTATAGTAGGATTTTAATTTTATTCGCAATTTCGACATTGCAGGGGGTAGCTGAACTGCGATATAATTCGGCTTTTTGATATTATGATCTATGTGAAATGTTGATCGGAAGTAATCGTATATGCGCAAATCTTCATAAAACTAAATATAAAAAAAACGTCTTTATTGAAAAGAGAATATCATTGTTCAGTTGAACGATAGACAATAATTAGCACTTCTTCGGGATAACGGAGATGCGTTTGTCTTTGTCGTAGTGCAAAAATAAAGCCCCCGGCGTGGTATTGCGAAACTTAACTTTCTTCAATTTATTTGAAGCGTTTTGGCGATGTTTCCACCGATCGGTTGCCTCTTTACTTACCAGTTTAACAATGCGACGTGCTCTTTTTTTTTTTTTTGGGGGGGGGGGGGGGGGGGGGTTCGATAGAGAATTTAATAATCGCAACCTTTTTGGGCATTTACGCGCAAAGCGGTGTCAGAAGAAAACCGGTTCTAACTGACTAAATCTTTACATCTTAGTTTAAAATATTTGATAGATTCGTTAGAATTTACACATGTTTCTGGCAACCTTTTTAAGGTAGTGGACCCGTATTAGTTCCGTTAAATTTCGAAACTCGTGAACTTTCGCAATGTTGGCTGAGGTTTCCTTATATATCATTAACAAACCTCCGCCCTACATTGTTAAAGTTCATTACTTCCGAAATTTTGCGGAACTATTACGGATCCACTCCCTTCAGCGTAACGTGGTGTATGACATATGGATTAAGTCAAGTGGTCCAAAAAGTTATTTTTGTTTTCAACCTTGAAGAACATTAATTTATGGCTACCTTTTTTTCTTGAGGCTTGTCTTAGATTTAACGTGTATAAATGCGAGTTTATTAGGGTTTGGACAGGGTTAGCGCAGTGCCATTCATCACGGAGTAAATTTTCATATTCATTAGTTTTATTTGTTTTGCAAATTAACTTTTTATTATGATACAGGTGTTCATAAACGCACATAAAAGTTAGAATTAATATCCAGTTTTATATAATTTTAATTATTTTAATTTTACACTGCATAAATATGAAGAAGGTGAAACATTTTATGAACCATATGCTATTTTTTTAAACTATAACTCGTTTAGCGCAATAGGGCTACCCGTTCTGCCTTCAGGATGATAAAACGTTGCAAACCGTTTCAAATTATACCTTGCTTTGAACACAAGTGTACGTGCAAAGAAGCGGGGTATGATTTGAAAACGATATGCATTGTTTTTTTCATCCTGAACGTATGACAGGGTACCCGTGAATTCTTTTGGACAAATGACCGGGTGGGAAACACGTTAGAGATTGCATTTAAAAAGAATCAAAGAGATTTTTCTGAATAAATATCAATGGTTAAATCACATTTTAAATAAGGAAGCTCTTGAAATATTGTGTGCGTCTTGGACGTTGTGTTCGACAATTGGTCAGAGTTTAGTTACCGAAAGAGAATAGAAGTTTGCTAATTACAAGAGCAGCTAGCCTTGCGTTCAGGACGACAAAACGGTGAAAACATTTTGCCAATTATACCCCGCTTTGCACGCGCACTTGCGTGCAAAGCGGGGTATAATTTGCAAACTGTTTGCACCATTTTGTCATCCTGAACGCAGGGCAGGATTTCGCCCAAGACTACTGTTGACTTTAAGTCCTAGAACGGATTGTTCTGCGTAGGACTGCCCCCCGCCATTCATAGGAAGTTAACCAGTTCCGAAAACGAACTTGAGCCGGCCATACGCGATGAATATTTAAAGAATAACACCAAAATTGAATTAATTTTGAATATTGCCAAATATTGCCATATATGAATTAAAATAACTTTCTAATTGCCTGTGACTTATAAGACAATGATAATTACATAATATTGAAATAACGTAATGCCTGTTTTACAGTAATGTGAATTATTATCAGGCTTGGGGTAATCGTAATCGGTAATCATGATTACATGCAATCGATTACAATTTTTGAGTAATCATATTGTAATCGGTAATCGGTGCATTTCTGATTACATGTAATCGTAATTTAATCGATTACATTGCAAAAAGGCCTGTAATCATGATTACATCTCGATTACATTATGATTACAATTGTTGTTTTTGCAAATTCAAGCTTGAAGAAATTCAGATTTCTTTGATAGTCATATTTGGCATATCTTATAATAAAAATTAATTCCTAGGTCACTGGTGTTAGCATTGAATACTAATATGTCAAAGAAAAAATACTTTCAAAATAACCAGTGTAACAAGACAACACTAAAATTGAGACAATGTTTTTTATTTGTGTTTTTTTTTTTCTTGGTTTTTTATTTGTCAAAGAAAGAAAGAAAGAAAGATAAAGTATTGAAAAAATCAAATAGTTCAATTCCACATTATTTCATAATCTCACTTTTAAGGAGATTGTATTACTGCCTCATACTTTAATTTCAAGTAATATTTTTCTTTGTCTAGTTTAGAAGATGTTATGTAATTTCTAGTTTTTAGAATTGAAAATGACATGCATTTCAAACTTGTGTAAATGTCTGCTTAACAACAGTTATAGTGATACATTTAAAGGCATATAGGGATTAAAAGAAGTGTCACTCTCAATAAAGATAATAAAGAGCCCCTAGCACTTGTTAAACATTTACCTATTGATAACCCTTTATTTGACAGCTCATGATAATTTAGATTTATATTTTGATATTCATCTATTGGCAAAACAACTTCGTCTGTTTTTCTCTTCTTATAATAACTCTCATTTCCCTGATATTTTTTTCCTCCTATCCTAAAACATGGCATATTTTCAATTGAAATTCTATGTACTGGTAAATGAATCTTTACTACGATTGTTTCCTTTAGAGGAATCTTGGTATTGTTTCAATAGGGTATAATATAAAGTCCATTGGGCAAAATTTAATTCAGCACTTCAAATTATAGAATATCAGTAGCTATTTCACTATCTTTTCGATTGAAGTTGAATGGGCCTATAAAAAACTTTTACTACAAAATTTTCCTTTCCTCCAATTGAGAAAAAAGGAAGAAATATAGGCTAATAAGGCCTAAACATTTGTTTATCTGTATTTTTATTTTTCAAAAAAAATAATATATGTTTTACTCATTACTTGTTTCAATTTCATCAATTTCTCTTTTTTTTCGTTTTCTTAATTATATTTTTTTACAACTCAAATATCTCAACATGTGTCTCTCAGACAATAACAAAATCGTTTGTATGCTTTCATACTCAATTCCGTGTGTTATTTCAAATATATCAAAAAAGGTTCTACAAGCTGCTTTTAAAATGTGGTCTGATTCAAACTTCTCAATTTAATGGTTCAAATTTCGACAAACTAGTAAATTGAAAACAATTTCTTGGAGAAAGGTATAAAGTAAAGGTTTCTAATAGTCAGAAACACGAGAAAGTCATGCGGGTTTTTTTTATGATAAGAGAAAAATTACTTTGTGCAGAATTGAACTGCCAAAGGTATACATCGTATGACTGCGACCTACACCTCTTGACTAAGGAACTGTTAGTTACTGTAGGCAAAATTTTATAATTATATGAAAACATACCATGCGTTCAGGATGTAAAAAAGTTTTGCGAACATTTTGTGTTGATTACCCCGCTTTGCATGTGCACTTACATTCAAAGCCAGGTTTCATTTCGAAAACGTTTCATTAACGTTTTCATCCTGAATGCAGGGATAGTCCTTCGGGTTAAGATGAAGCTTTTCATAACCACCGATCTTCCTCGATGATAAACGTATTCATTGATTAATTTATTCATTGCATAAAGGTCAAATCATGTCAATAATTTCAGGCTATATATTAAACTAGTATTATAAACTTAAGAAATGATGGAGAAAATTGAAAAAAATATTAATCATTTAAAATTGGAAAAATAATAACAAGACCTATTTCTAAATTATATATTTTTTGTCTCACCAAATATACAAACAGAAGCATTGCAGTTGTCACCCTCACATTAAGGTGCTCACCGCTGGTTGTAAAAGTATTTGTGACAATTGGCCGACAATCCCAAGAAAATTGATTTTGGTGATAAGTTGTATGAAGCACTGATACTTTCAATTCTACCAAGTTTGAAGAAAATATCCCCAAAAGAGAAACACCTAAACAATAGCTAACAACTATCCACACTGCCTACATGTTCAACATCTACAACTTGATTCTACAACTACCCAAACAATAAAATTTTGATAACTATACACAAATAGCTCAGTTTTTTTTTTCATATCAGTGGAATTTTTAAGAAGGCAATTGTTAGAGGATAATAATACTTCGGGTATTTCTTAATTCATAAAGCATCCAGGTAGACATTAACAGACCTAAGAGAAGATTTAGGCATAAATCATCTATTGTTTATCCTTCTCCAAGTTGCTATATCTTCAAGTATATAAATCCAACTTAAAGAAAGAACTACAAAGAAAAATATGTTTGCTATTAAGTTTGAAATAAAATGTAATCACATGTAATCAGATGTAATCACGATTACATTGCAAAAGTAATTGTAATTGTAATTGATTACATTGAAAACCTATGTAATCATATTGTAATCAGTAATAATAGAATCTGCAAGTAATTGTAATTGTAATCGATTACATTGACATGTAATCGACCCCAGGTCTGATTATTATGTCCTTATTTGTTTTGATATTTTAGCCTACTCACGTTTTGTATTAATTGTTATCAGAAAAGAATTGAAAATACACACAGATAGCGTTCGCTCTGCGACAAAAGGGTCTTCTCTTCGCATATTTTAAATGCAATATATACTGAGCAAAAATGAAAACTTCTTTTTTACAAAACTTTCAACATCAACCTTCCAAAGTACATTTCTCATTACAATGAGGCCGTTTCAACTGTGAAAATCACTTAGATGGGTCAACAAGTCGCCTTAGAGACCAATCACGTGGCCACTTTCGCGAAAATTGTGAAAACAGTTTTTGAGGGTAGCTTGACTTTATTGATTTTGTTTGATAAAACAGATTACAAGTGAGATATCTCTAGTCTCATCTTTTGCACAGGTGGTAGTGTGTGACCTTAAAAGACCTTAAAACAACGAAATGACAGGTAAATTCTGTAGAACTTGTTTGAACAATTTTGACGGAGATTTTTGGATTGGCAAGTTTTCATATTTGCTCATATTGTGTCATAAAATCATGTCAAATTCTGTCTGGCTTGCTGTCCGAGTGGTTAGTGGACAAGACTCGTGGTCTGATGGTTGCAGATTTGAGCCACGCCGGGAGCGAGTAGTGTTATTAGGCATGACACTCTCATTACTTCGTTTTGTATTTAAACAGCTTTTACAGTTAGTCACCTCGTGAAATCGATACACAGTCCGATCAAAGTCATTCTATATCATTCGACCAGTGCTCAACTCATTCATTTAAAACACTCACTCAAATCATTCAGAAACGTTCTAACATCTCTACAAAAGCTAAACAAGTATATTCTAATCGGTCCGAAATAACAATTACGAATGTGGAAGCGTCTGAATGGTTCGTAAAAAGCAGTTTATAGAACGTCTATGTATATCTTTAGTAGCGATATTTATTACATCCCTACTTGTCAAAAGTCTCTCTTCCCACTCACACTTTCATCCTAAAATCATTAAAAATTATTCTATTGTCAATTTCAGAAAGTTTTCTACAGCACTCGCCTCTTTCTAGTGTTTTGTTACCAACTTCTGTCTCGTTTTAACATTATATAAGATGCACTGTACATTCTAGTAATCCAAAGTTCAAGAACGATGCTCATTTTTAAAAAGCTGCCTTACTTTTAGCCATTAAGAATATTGCGAGAATAATGTCACAAATTAGTTCCTGAAAGGAACAACAATTTTTTTTGCTTCATTTATTAGATCCTTATTAATAAAACATCGAAAACCATACAACAGCATAGTTTAGCTGTTTTCTTTATTTTGTTTGACAAAACATCAACAAAAAACAGACAGAAAAGATCACTGACAACACCTGAACATAATGTAACAGATGAGAACATATACTTTATTACGTCCAGGTAAAACAAGGTACAATACGGACAATATATACTTAATGAAATATATGACAGTAGAATAAGAATTTCTGGTAAATCCTACAAAAAGATCACATAGAAATTCGAAAATTACATTTTTTTTGGTTTGACGATGAGGGATAGATGCTCTTTCTGAATTAAGGGATTGAGAAGTCTTTGCAAATTATGAGATAATTGATTTTTTTCGTATTTGATCACTATATCTAAGGAAGACCAAAGCATCACAACTACAGCTCAAATACGGTAATTCAACTTTAGCTTTGACATTTTGGCTTGCAGTTACATTCTATCGTCCGGCTAATTATTGAGTGAATTCTATTTTCCCTAATTAGATCGAGATTTTAACAACACTAGATGTAATGGTTGTTTTATTTACAATCGTCTTGTGCCATGGTGGCTGTTTCACCTTTCTTTCCCAACCTTGTTCGAAAGGAAAAAAAAAAGCTGTGAATATGAGGAACTCTCCATATTGCAATTATAATGATTATATTTACAAAATAGAACTTGAAAAAACAAACAAAAATACTTCTTTATAAATATGTTGTACTCAAACAAGAACAAGTTTTGTTGACTTTATAAATCAGATATCCATTGACGTAAATCAATCTAAAAATAGGTCAGTTTTGTAACATTATGTTGTTTTGGCTGATAATGAACTCAAACGCCCTGAGTATCCAGATTAGATTGTCCGAATATAGGTCAACTTTGATCTCTGGAAGTCTGCCTTTACATTATTTTGATTATTAATCGAGTACAGGTCGTCGCGTCAAGTTTAGTCGTTGTTTGCATAAATAAGAACAGTTAAAATAAATCAATAAACATTTTCGTAAAATGATTTCCTATTGCAATAAATTACAATTTAATTATAGGATGGTTATATTCGTTTATTACGGTAAGTTTACCTTTCTTCTCGAATCTTATTCGAATCTTATGTTTTGCATTTTCTTGGCTTTTTTTATTCTGTTAGTTATTTCCAAGGTCCGAATTTACTGATTGTAGCATCACATAGCTCTTGAAGTTTCACAAAAGGTTATTGCGTCTATCTAAAAAGTTATAATTTTGATCAAATACTGTGATTGCAACACCTACTCGCAAGATAAAACGACCTAGACAATCGCTAGCCTTACTAGCCCATGTCTCCTCTTTCAAGATTTTGAAAATTGTACCACGCTTCTGCACGTGTACTCATGTCCAAAGCGGGGTAAACTTTGGCAACGCTTCGCGAAACACCAGATAGATTACTTTTATAAATTATTAACATATCTAAATAGTAAAACCTTAAATGGAGGATTTGAATTTTATAAAAGTTTGTTCTCCTACGATGGATTCATTCATAGAACATGAATCAGGAAGTGTTGTAAATGAGCCAGTGCGTGACATTTCCAACAATTTCAAATGTGCGCAAAGCAAAGCTTCTGGTCAGCCTGTGCAGCCGCACAGCCTGACCAGAGTCTTCGCTGTGCACTAAATTTAGACGTAAGGTCTTAATCGCTACTTAGGCAATCAGCAAATATCATTTTTGCACCGTGTCGCTGTCTACGCTGCTTAACGTTTGTACCTCGCACATGACTGACTTTGTTGAAAATGTCACGCATTGGCTAAAATGTTTTTGATAGTGTTGAAGGCGTACGTTTGATAGCTTATGAATTTTGAGTTCAGAAGTCAATCATTGAATAAACGTCTGTAAATAAAGGAATTCAACGATAGTACAATTTTTCAAATGTTGTTTTGTGCTCAAGGTGAGCTATCGCGATAATACAAAATGCGTCGTCCGTCCATCCGTCCGTCGGTCAACAATTAATTTATGCATCTTCTCCTCGTAAGCAACTTCCCTTGGGTGAAACTCTACATAGTTTGCGGAAAAAAAGAATATTAAAATCTCTCGTTTTCATTCTAACCAAAATGTCAAAAAAAGAAAACATAGGAAAAGTCTTATCCCTTTAAACCAATTAAGTTGGAACTCTTGGCAGGGGTGTTTTTATGTGAAGCTCTACCATAAATAAAAGAATTTAATTCCATCACAATTATGATTACCATGGTAACCTAAATGCTGAAAATTAAGAAAAAATAGGAGAAAATATCTTCTCCTTAACAACTGGACTAAATAAGCCTTAACTTAGCGGGGATGTTCAATAAGTCAAAAACCTTGATTGCCATTGTAATTGAAAGGCGATGTTTAACAAAATCTTACAACGAATTTTCTTCTTAACAATTAGGCCAATCAGTTTGAAACTTGATAGGGGTGTTCCTTGGATGAAGTTATTCTACAATTGTTAGAAGAATTTAATATCCACTAAAAACCATAGTTTATTTATATATATATATATAAAGCTATTTTTTAAAATTATTTTGACTAGTTGACTCATGTGAGCAATTTAGGGTCATCATGGTCTCTTAAAAAAAAAAGAAAAAAAAAATCTTTCGGGGAGTAAGGACGATGTTTCGGTCAGTAGTGCTTTGTTTTTATTAAAAAGATGCATGAATAAAATGAAAATTCATATTTCAGTTTCCATGGTTACAACATCGCCCATTCACAACGACAAATGTAACTCACTAATGCAGTTAGACTGCATCAAAGATTATGTCCCCGAGCCTAATGAAACCGTGTGTTGTACGGACGGACAGACATTCGATAATTTGTAAGTGTCTTTAAAATTACTTTCTTGTAGCAGTTGATCTTAAGACAAATACATTAACAAACAAAGAACCAACAACCTTTACTTTTTCCGATATTTTCGAGATTGCTCCGCTTTGAAATATACTTATTGATATATGTATATAAATCAAGATGATGAATAAAGTGATTTTCTTATGATTATACTAAGCAAGTGTTATTTGGTGTTGAATCGCTATAAACTTGAAGTCATTTGATATTCCAATGAAAATTAACAAAGCAAGTCTTAAAGTCTAGATAAATACACTGCGAAGACGACGACGACATCATCATCATCATCAACAACAGCAACAACAACAACACAACAGCAACAACAAGTACAAAAAATTGAATGGAAAAAGACCATGACTATTCTCTTACTTGTTAAAGATTGCTAAATGATAAGGACGACACGGTTTGACATAATTCAGCAAGACTTCTACGTCAATGGGCCTCCTTGTGCGTCAATGGTTAAATCTTCATTGAGAGATAACCTTGTTATAAAGTAGTTCAAAACTTCAAGTACATAGTAGTACAATTATCAGTTGTTCATGTCTAGACAATCATGCATTGACCTCAAGCATGTCATAGCAATGCAACTGAGAAACTTTATGATTAGGCCATTTGAGGGTTTAGGCCATTTTGATTTTATGAACTTTAGATTGTTGGCTATCGGATTTTTTGTCTGATTTTTAATGTGAAAACTTATATTTCAAATGAACGATGTTAGTTACCCGCCTAGACATTTTTTTCCAAATCATGTTTCCATTCCTTCATTTCAATAAATGACATCGTGAATTTGACAATAATCTTGGAATGGTTTTGGATTTAAATTGAATGAGCGAGAAGAGCGAGTCTTGAGTGAAATTAAAGAGAGATAATCCAATATCAATAATTTCGTTCAAGATGAACTAAATTAGCAAAGTTTTTTTTACCTCCCTTTAATTAAATATGCATACAAAATTCTACAAATTGGTCCTAATGTATACATAAACCTATCATACGCTTAAAAGCCAATTAAGTCAGTGAAATCGTGAATTTTTTTAGTGATTTTCATTTTAGTAGTTATTTATATAATCATTCTAGTGATTTTGGAGCGTTCGGAATGAATGAATTGGGTGCTGAGTGAGCGATTTAGAATTGTTTTGATCGGAACGACAGATAATTTCACGGTGATCTTAACTGTATGAATTTAAGGCTCCAATTAATATTATAACTCACGCTTACGAAGACGACTAATGGTTCATTAACGTAGATAGTTTCATATTTGAAACATACATTTGATAAAAAAAACATTCATTTTCCTTTATTCTATTCTCTTCACCAGATGCTACTTTGCCCAGGCGAAGTGTAAAGATGCTAGTTTAGAAGTTCGTCACACTGGTGTTTGTGAGAGCGCCACCCCGACCCCCGGAGGCTCGAACTCGTTACCGAACAGTGGCACGACCGAGGACCCGACTAGCGACATCATACACGGAGTGTTCTGTGACTATTATGACCAGATTAATTGTGGAAATGACCTTGACCCTGTATGCGGGTCAGATGACATCTTTTATAAGAATAAGTAAGTAATGCAACATTAATCACATTAACGATCAATAATTTAAATCTAGATGTTATCAACAGTATTCGTGCATTGTGATTGGCTGACAAATTGGCTCCATTTCTCAGTGAAAAACAGTTTTGATGACGCAGCTTTTTTGTAAGATTCCACGGAAAGTAGTGCCATAAATAATTAATGTATTTGAGGGTAAATCTAAATATTTTTGCTTCAAGAAATTAAATTATAAGACATGAAGGGACTTTTATTGATTTCATTTAGGAATGAAACTGAAAACAGAATAACACTCATGTATCTCTCGGCCTTTTTTCTGAGCCAGTAGATGGCGTTACGCTCATCTCTATGACGAGACAATGCCCGTAGGAAACTTACAGTTAGTGTCTTGTAATATCCTTATAATTCCATGATTTATTTGCACAAATATTGGACAAATTTTACCATTTATCTCACTGTTCAAAATTTTGCGTCCATGTATGAATCCGCTTGGCATTCTCAACCAGAGCGCATTAGGGGATATTGATGATTTCAACGAATTCAGTTTATACAAAAGCCTTAATTGGAGAAACACAAATATTTAGTCTAAAACATTAAAGTATGATAAATTCGTAATACGGTGGCATGCCTGGGTATATGACGATTTATTCCCGGCATTACAAAGATATATCAACCCTACGGCTCGGGTGAGCCGGGAGTAAGTCGTCATATATATATATATATATATATATATATATATATATATATATATATATATATATATATATATATATATATATATATATATATATATATATATATATATATATATATATATATATATATACACCTTATAACTAATAATGTCCAGTACCCTATTGTGATTACGTAGCTAGCGTTACTTTTAAATCTTTTTCATAAATAAAGCTATTATACGAGTATATGAAGAAAAGTGAGATAAAATCTATGAGGACACAAAAGACATACAAAGCTTGTTTTTTTGTTGCTTTTTCGGTCCCTTCACTAACTCGGTGATTTATATGGCCTATTTATGGACTCATTTTTTCTTTTTATGGTAACCTTAGCTGATGTACATTTTTTTCACCAAAAGTGCAAATTAACTTTCACTGTAAATCTCTCAACAGACACAAATATATAGTTCGTACACAAAGAACGCTTTTTGTATTTAAAACCGGTTGCCGCTGCCTTAGGGCAGTTGGTAGCACATTACACTCTAAATCTGCAATCACGAGATATCATGGGTCAGACCCAATCGGGAATCCTCGCCGATTTTACGGAATATATCTCGGGAATAATGAAGGCGCAGCCAAAAGTGCGCGTCATATCGCAGGTGGATTTTCATGACGTCAAAATTATCAACCATCCCGCTAAGGATGGCGTTGCTTAAAAAAAAAAAAAAAAAAACACGAAAGAATAAGGAAAGGACATTTTAATTTGATAACGAAAAGCAATGTTTTACTGCGTCTTTTTCATAAAATTATAATTTTCCGAATATTTCTCTACAGACGAATTAACAAGAAGGGTATTTAATAACTGAGGGACCCCTAGAAGCCAAATTACATAGAAATTGACTCAAAATACTACACTTACGTCCAAGGTACTTTCCTGTATACAGAAAAAAGTCCGAGCGATATTCCGAATGGGGCAAGATCATCCCCGGTGTCTTTCTGATATCTGTTACCCACCAATGAGTGGATAATCGTAAATCTCAGAGGAATGGTAGCTTAAGGCTAGGCAAGGATGTAACTGTAGTGCCGATGCGAGAAATACAATGTAGTAGAAATCTATTGTTAGGAGCTTCAGCCAACCGGTATATGTCAGAAAGTTGTTCAAGCAAACACACCCATTATCGAAACCTATAAAGACTAGTACACAGCAAAAGCAAAGGCCTCACTTTTCGCACAGATAAAGTCTACTCACGTCAAAATTAGTTTTTAAATAATCAAGGTTTCATTAGTATCTTTTCTAGTTCGATAGTTACAAGAATCGGTATGCTAAAATATGTAGTTTCATTTTTACGTCTTTTTTATTTTCAGTTGCGAATTTGCGAAGGCCAGATGTAAAATCCCAAACCTATCTTCCCAAGATTTGAACATCTGTAAAACGGCAAAAAGATCAATACGGGCTGAATTTATAGTGTGAAACACCCTTCAACCAGAACAGGACTGACCTCTCGGTGCTTTGATCCCCCAGAATGTACCAGCGAGCACCTGCTTCCGTATGATAGAATGGACAGGTCACATTGTCGGATAGCTATTTTGATAGTCGACAATGAGACCAGTCTGATTGCAGAAGGGTTTAGGAGCAGGAGACGTGTACATATTTCCAACAATGACAAAAACACTCAATGAGTGAAGTGATACGCTGTGCAGTGCCCCTAATAGAATGTCGGTAGAAGCTAAATACACAAAAGAATGTTTAACAACTTTTTTGTTTAATTCTTAACGCAGCAACTTCAATTTGTTTTTTTTTTCCAAAACTGTATACAACTCAATTGAACAAAATGTATAACTCACATTTATCTTCTTTATTTCATGATTTCAAGTTATATAGTGTAGACTATTGCAAAGTTGTCGATTGCAAGAAAGGCCTCCAATGATACATCCACGTAACTGATATAGAATGATTTCATAAATCAAGAATGGGACATAAATGTGTGTTCTCATTTCTATATCTATTATTTTCTTGAACTATTACACTGCGTTTGTCTTATTTTCCAAATATCAATTAAACGATCATTTAAGTCTAAGCCTTTGCGAGCGAACTTTACGAAAATACCATTGTCAAATATAGGGCTAATAATTTACTCTGGCAAATTAACCAATTAAACAACAACTATGTAAACGAAATGATTTACATACGGAAACAAAAGTGTTTTTTTAAAAAGTTGCCATTTCTGAGCGGACAAAATAAAAGTGAGATTTAAAAATGAAACCTGTCGGATGCGAAACGTGAAAAGGTGTTGCGCAAAGCCTCAATCTTAGTCAGACTGTACGGTTTGCGTAGGCTGAATACAGAAAAGCTCTTTGTGATTGGCTGATATTTTCTATTATAATGACAATTCTATCCTCTTATGAAGTAAGTTTTCAAATGAGACATCTTCTGGTATGAATCTCTTTTTCAAAATATTTATTTGACGTTGTTTCCATTTGATCCTTTATTGTATGACAGGTCAAATATCAATGCTTAGTGCGAAACAGATGTAATTTTTATTCATATTTATTGGCAGTTACAACTGGTTCGCGTTGAGACATCGATATGTGACCCATCACGCTATAAGGGTTTATTTGGGAACTCCATTAAATGACCATTTTAAAAGGAGACTGGCTTCACTACAGCCTAACAGCGGGTCGCGTTTAAAGAACAGAAGGTGGATTGATCATTATAGATTCAGAGAAACAGTCAAGAACGAAAAATATCGATTTCAAGTCAGCTTGCGTCCACCATTTAGTCTGAGAAGGATCGACGCTTTATAAAACTAGATTGCCCCTTTTCGTCTGGAGAGTGACGTATTGAAAAAGACGAAAAAGAATAAGAAAAATAAAAGCAAAAAACTTATGAGGAGATGAAATAAATTAAAATCGAAATCAAGGTCGAGCTAAGACATTTCTCATGCTCAACAATTGTAATTAAAGCTGTCATTTTGTTGATAAACTATAGTACATGCATGAACATAGAAAAAATATTAATAAGTTGTTATGAATAACAACTTATTAATATTATCTTTTATTTTCATGCACCTGATTAAATCCTAAATTTGAGAAAAATTCTCATTTGAGCACGAAAAAAGTTTGATAATCAGGGGCGCTGGAATAACCAACTTTGTTTATGTGTACCGGTTTACATTGCTTTAGCAGAAATCTTCTTTATAATATTAATTCTGTCATAATTACAGATTTGCCAAGTTGAAGCAGCATTTATTTCAAAGTTGTACAGAAATTGTTTATGTTCTTCTCCGCCCTAAAATAAATGGTTTCTGTTAAAAAAACAACTTGATTTATACCCCTAAATTAGCACTCTGTTGGTGAATAAACGCTGGAGTGACCTCACTGGAAGTTTCTTCCGGGTAAAGTAGATCCCTAAGAAAAAGTAGTGCGACAGTGAAACGTTATTTTTGAGAGTGAAATAGTACCCCGTGTGCTCAGTTTTGTCATTTTCACCCAGTTTTGCATCTCTTCTTTGATTTAATGCTTTAGTTGACCTTCTCTGTATACGATTTCCTTTGCGAAAGGACGGATAACGGGTGGGGGTCGTACCCAAAGTAACTGTCCTCTTCATAGGTAGAAAAAAGACGGTACCTCTACTTAGGTGGGGTTGCCCGATAGTTGAAGGGAGTTTCTTTAGATTTTTTTTTACTTCAAGGCAGGACATGGAATGAAAATGAAAGGTTAATGAGGTCAAAGGTCAAACCTTCGTGTGGAACCTACCACAGCACCGGAAATGAGTGCAATTTTATATAGAAAGAAGGCCCAAAATCCGGTGGGGTCTGGCGTTCTGAACACTTGCAATAATATTAGATTGACATCCCTAAATTACTAACTGCAAGCAAAAGCGTGTTTTTGAGCAATATTTAGTTTCAGCCACGGAGGCTTCTCATAAGACCAGCGTTGCTAAACACCTCTTTGCGTATCAATGATAAAAGTATAATGAGTTTATGAAGGCAGGTACAAGATTGCCCAAAATGTAAAACTGGAGACTGTTGTAAATGCGCGAATCGACGAATAAATAGCAGCACGGAGTAACACAGTGTACAGTAAGTTACTTCGAGAAATTAGCATTCATTTCGATCAAACCCATTCTAAATCGCTCACTCAGCGCTCCATTCTTTCATTCCAAACACTCACCCAAACCATTCAAAAACGCTCAAAATCATTGAAATTGATATGATCAACAACCGCACTCAAAATGAAAATTGCTTGAAAAAAATCCACACTTTCACTAATTTCTTTGAGTGTTTAATTTGTTCGTGGAAGCGTATAAAACTATTTGTTGGAAATGTCAAGCTCGGGCTTATTTGATAATTTTAGAATAGGTAAATGAGAAATACCAGACGAATGACTTTTCCGTATTGTCTGTCCTTAAAGTAGGCTACAGACCAGAGGTATAATAATAATGTCCGGAATGCTTTGATTAAGAATATATGGCATATCATCATAAAGTATAAACAGAGAAAGGTCGATATTTTGTCACAATGTATACAGGCTAATTATGGACTGTGGTTCAATCACTATAAAAAACACTTACCCTTACGAACAGTCACGGTTTCATTGCGAAAACTTAATTCCCAAGTTATTATAATTGAAATGTGTCCTCAGCCATGTGTTCAGGATGACAAAACGGAGCGAAATTTGCACAAATTATACCCTGCATTGACCTCAAGCATGTCACAGCAATGCAACTGAGAAACTTTATGATTAGGCCATTTGAGGGTTTAGGCCATTTTGATTTTATGAACTTTAGATTGTTGGCTATCGGATTTTTTGTCTGATTTTAAATGTGAAAACTTATATTTCAAATGAACGATGTTAGTTCCCCGCCTAGACATTTTTTTTCCAAATCATGTTTCCATTCCTTCATTTCAATAAATGACATCGTGAATTTGACAATAATCTTGGAATGGTTTTGGATTTAAATTGAATGAGCGAGAAGAGCGAGTCTTGAGTGAAATTAAAGAGAGATAATCCAATATCAATAATTTCGTTCAAGATGAACAAAATTAGCAAAGTTTTTTACCTCCCTTTAATTAAATATGCATACAAAATTCTACAAATTGGTCCTAATGTATACATAAACCTATCATACGCTTAAAAGCCAATTAAGTCAGTGAAATCGTGAATTTTTTTTTAGTGATTTTCATTTTAGTAGTTATTAATATAATCAATCTAGTGATTTTGGAGCGTTTGTGAATGGTTTGACTGAGTGTTCGGAATGAATGAATTGGGTGCTGAGTGAGCGATTTAGAATTGTTTTGATCGGAATGACGGATAGTTTCACGATGATCTTAACTGTATGAATTTAAGGCTCCAATTAATATTATAACTCACGCTTACGAAGACGACTAATGGTTCATTAACGTAGATAGTTTCATATTTGAAACATACATTTGATAAAAAAAAACATTCATTTTCCTTTATTCTATTCTCTTCACCAGATGCTACTTTGCCCAGGCGAAGTGTAAAGATGCTAGTTTAGAAGTTCGTCACACTGGTGTTTGTGAGAGCGCCACCCCGACCCCCGGAGGCTCGAACTCGTTACCGAACAGTGGCACGACCGAGGACCCGACCAGCGACATCATACACGGAGTGTTCTGTGACTATTATGACCAGATTATCTGTGGAAATGACCTTGACCCTGTATGCGGGTCAGATGACATCTTTTATAAGAATAAGTAAGTAATGCAACATTAATCACATTAACGATCAATAATTTAAATCTAGATGTTAGTGCATTGTGATTGGCTGACAAATTGGCTCCATTTCTCAGTGAAAAACAGTTTTGATGACGCAGCTTTTTTGTAAGATTCCGCGGAAAGTAGTGCCATAAATAATTAATGTATTTGAGGGTAAATCTAAATATTTTTGCTTCAAGAAATTAAATCATAAGACATGAAGGGACTTTTATTGATTTCATTTAGGAATGAAACTGAAAACAGAATAACACTCATGTATCTCTCGGCCTTTTTTCTGAGCTAGATGGCGTTACGCTCATCTCTATGACGAGACAATGCCCGTAGGAAACTTACAGTTAGTGTCTTGTAATATCCTTATAATTCCATGATTTATTTGCACAAATATTGGACAAATTTTACTATTTATCTCACTGTTCAAAATTTTGCGTCCATGTATGAATCCGCTTGGCATTCTCAACCAGAGCGCATTAGGGGATATTGATGATTTCAACGAATTCAGTTTATACAAAAGCCTTAATTGGAGAAACACAAATATTTAGTCTAAAACATTAATGTATGATAAATTCGTAATACGGTGGCATGCCTGGGTATATGACGATTTATTCCCGGCATTACAAAGATATATCAACCCTACGGCTCGGGTGAGCCGGGAGTAAGTCGTCATATATATATATATATATATATATATATATATATATATATATATATATACACCTTATAACTAATAATGTCCAGTACCCTATTTTGATTACGTAGCTAGCGTTACTTTTAAATCTTTTTCATAAATAAAGCTATTATACGAGTATATGAAGAAAAGTGAGATAAAATCTATGAGGACACAAAAGACACACAAAGCTTGTTTTTTTGTTGCTTTTTCGGTCCCTTCACTAACTCGGTGATTTATATGGCCTATTTATGGACTCATTTTTTCTTTTTATGGTAACCTTAGCTGATGTACATTTTTTTCACCAAAAGTGCAAATTAACTTTCACTGTAAATCTCTCAACAGACACAAATATACAGTTCGTACACAAAGAACGCTTTTTGTATTCAAAACCGGTTGCCGCTGCCTTAGGGCAGTTGGTAGCACATTACACTCTTAATCTGTAATCACGAGATATCATTGGTCAGACCCAATCGGGAATCCTCGCCGATTTTACGGAATATATCTCGGGAATAATGAAGGCGCAGCCAAAAGTGCGCGTCATATCGCAGGTGGATTTTCATGACGTCAAAATTATCAACCATCCCGCTAAGGATGGCGTTGCTTAAAAAAAAAACACGAAAGAATAAGGAAAGGACATTTTAATTTGATAACGAAAAGCAATGTTTTACTGCGTCTTTTTCATAAAATTATAATTTTCCGAATATTTCTCTACAGACGAATTAACAAGAAGGGTATCTAATAACTGAGGGACCCCTAGAAGCCGAATTACATAGAAATTGACTCAAAAAACTACACTTACGTCCAAGGTGCTTTCCAGTATACAGAAAAAAAAGTCCGAGCGATGTACCGAATGGGGTAAGATCATCCCCGGTGTCTTTCTGATATTTGTAACCCACCAATGAGTGGATAATCGTAAATCTCAGAGGAATGGTAGCTTAAGGCTAGGCAAGAATGTAACTGTAGTGCCGATGCGAGAAATAGTAGAAATCTATTGTTAGGAGCTTCAGCCAACCGGTATATATCAGAAAGTTGTTCAAGCAAACACACCCATTATCGAAACCTATAAAGACTAGTACACAGCAAAAGCAAAGGCATCACTTTTCGCACAGATAAAGTCTACTCACGTCAAAATTAGTTTTTAAATAATCAAGGTTTCATTAGTATCTTTTCTAGTTCGATAGTTACAAGAATCGGTATGCTAAAATATGTAGTTTCATTTTTACGTCTTTTTTATTTTCAGTTGCGAATTTGCGAAGGCCAGATGTAAAATCCCAAACCTATCTTCCCAAGATTTGAACATCTGTAAAACGGCAAAAAGATCAATACGGGCTGAATTTATAGTGTGAAACACCCTTCAACCAGAACAGGACTGACCTCTCGGTGCTTTGATCCCCCAGAATGCACCAGCGAGCACCTGCTTCCGTATGATAGAATGGACAGGTCACATTGTCGGATAGCTATTTTGATAGTCGACAGTGAGACCAGTCTGATTGCAGAAGGGTTTAGGAGCAGGAGACGCATACATATTTCCAACAATGACAAAAACACTCAATGAGTGAAGTGATACGCTGTGCAGTGCCCCTAATAGAATGTCGGTAGAAGCTAAATACACAAAAGAATGTTAACAACTTTTTTGTTTAATTCTTAATGCAGCAACTTCAATTCGTTTTTGTTTCCAAAACTGTATACAACTTAATTGAACAAAATGTATAACTCACATTTATCTTCTTTATTTCATGATTTCAAGTTATATAGTGCAGACTATTGCAAAGTTGTCGATTGCAAGAAAGGCCTCCGATGATACATCCACGTAACTGATATAGAATGATTTCATAAATCAAGAATGGGACATAAATGTTTATTCTCATTTCTATATCTATTATTTTCTTGAACTATTACACTGCGTTTGTCTTATTTTCCAAATATCAATTAAACGATCATTTAAGTCTAAGCCTTTGCGAGCGAACTTTACGAAAATACAAATGTCAAATATAGGGCTAATAATTTACTCTGGCAAATTAACCAATTAAACAACAACTATGTAAACGAAATGATTTACATACGGAAACAAAAGTGTTTTTTTAAAGTTGCCATTTCTGAGCGGACAAAATAAAAGTGAGATTTAAAAATGAAACCTGTCGGATGCGAAACGTGAAAAGGTATTGCGTAAAGCTTCAATCTTAGTCAGACTGTACGGTTTGTGTAGGCCGAATACAGCGAAACTCTTTGTGATTGGCTGATATTTTCAATTATAATGACAATTCTATCCTCTTAAGAAAGAAGTTTTCAAATGAGACATCTACTGGTATGAATCTCTTTTTCAAAATATTTATTTGACGATGTTTCCATTTGATCCTTTATTATATGATAGGTCAAATATCGATACTTAGCGCGAAACAGATGTAATTACATTTAATTTTATATTATGATTTTTATAATTATTTATACGGGCGAAAGACCGGGCCGAAGGCCCGGTCTGAAGACCGCCTATAGCTTACGGGTAAATATAAAGAGAAAACAAAAGGAAATTAGAAGGAAAACAAAGAACAATGAAAATCTACTCTTACTACCATAAGATTTTTCGGCGGCCATTTTGCTTTTTGTGCACTGGTCAACCCTTGACGGGTACACAACAACTACTTCCGACTGGGTGCAAAAAAATCGTAAAAGTCGTGATTTGTAGAACAGTCAACCCATCCCGCGCTGAATATAGAATACAATCGGATTGGGTAAAACTTAAAAAGCTTACTTGTTTAAAATGTTAAAAAAATGTAATTCCAGTCCACATTTGATCCCGTTGTTGATTTCTTTAACAAACTCGAAAAAGAAACAATCACTTCAAACCCAGAATTGAATTTTTGCGGGCAACTTACAATGAACAAAAATTACTACGTCACGGGTACCTGTTAAGTTAAAAGCCCAGGCAAGAATTCGGAACTTTTGTTATCACCGAAAATTCCCGAATGTACTTTGGAAAAGGGTTTCAAAAACCATGCTAGCAGAATATTGGCATTTCAAAAAGTGTTTAAGCTAAAATTTAGGCAAGTGTTGATTAAAGTCTACCCAAAGTAACATTTTCTGATTTCAAATTCATAGATCGCGAGAATTCCTAATGGGTGAATTAAAATAAACAAAGAACCAAAAAATACCGGAAGGACAAAGTAAAAACCGGAACGCACCAAAAAGGACCGGTAAAGTCAATTGAAAACCGAAAAGGAATTCTAAAACACTGAAAACGGCTCCGTACTAAGCATTTTACTAAAAATATGTTTGTCTTGCCTAAATGGAAATGGAAAGGACTTATCCATTGTGAAATCAAGCCAAAATAAATTCCAAATAATGGAATTGGAATAAAAACCTGTGTTCTGATTACTTGACAAATACCATTTTTCAGTGCTGATCCTTAACCTTTTTTCCCCCACCTTTTTGGTGACTTTGTCTGTCAAACCATAAAAAGCTACACAGTGTTAAATATTTTGTTTTATTTCTATCCTTTTTTTTTTGGGGGGGGGGGGGAGGAGGGGGGTGTTATTTAAATATATTCACAATAAATTATGGATTTTAATGTGGTATAGATTTTGATGACCCCTGTCAGGAGATTTTTCGTATCTCCAACTCTTGTTCCAAGGACATATCTGATCAAATGCATTGTTTTTCGTCTTCTACAGAAACTTTCAATCAAATTTTTGTTTGGAAAAGGGTAGAGTTCTGTCATACAGAAATAACACTTCCAATATTCTTTTGGAATTAGAACGACATGCTTTTAAAAAAATATCTACAATAATTTACAGTCTATTGCATAATTATGCTGTTCTTTTTTCAGAAAAATCTTCATATATTGATACAAAAAAAAATAGTTAAGGGATTTTTATTTTGTCATTTTTTGTTATCTGACATGCTTAATAATGTAAGAATGCACAGACTTGCAATCACTAACAAAAATATGTCCTCTTCTCATGGTGGCATAGATCTGCCACCACTACCAGATAATTCATTGATCTGCTCGACACTTACTAGATAATTTTCACAATATCAGATGTTTAATAAGGGATTTCTATTTTGTCATGATTTGTTATTTGACATGCTTATCTTATGTTACCCAAAGGTGCAATCGAGATTGATTAATCAGAGTGGTAAGAACTTGTTTCTCAATAGATGTAAAATCAATAGGTTTTAACTAGAGAATTATCAGGCCTTAAACACACCACTGTCTCTTTCTTTATGTGCCCTTCCTGCAATTGAACAGCAAATTTAATAATCTAGATCTAGACAGTATATACAGTAGGGCTATGATATTGGGACCTTAGGTTGAAGTTGTAACATTTATTAGTAAAGCATTGTGTATCATTAAAAGACAAAATAATTTATATCTAAAATCATAAAGATGTTACAATTGATTATATTTTAGGGCTGAGTTGACTGGTAACAATATGATTATAATGCAATCTGTCTATGGAGACTGTGTCATGTAATGCCTTGCAATTTTAAAAATTGAGTTACTATAGGGTTAATTCACGTTTTTGAGGGTGTTAACATTTGCAGAGACCTGAAAAATGATTTAACGAGCGTTAGAGCATTGAGTGTCTCTGCAAATGATAACACCCTCAAAATGTGAATTGACGCTATTATTGCATAAAAGGATAGATTAGAGTATAAATTCAAACAGATATTGCAAAATAATGCCATAGAACGATATAAAACCAGTTATAAACTTATGAATATGCCGGAACAATTACGTCATGCATTTCAACGTCCATTTTGTTTATACCAAAGTTGCTTGATAAATTTGTGACGTCATACACTTTAACGTGGGAACTAGAGAAACGTCTTTAGGTATGCACCATGATAGCGTTGGACATGAATGATTTTCACACATTTTACTAATCAATGCCTGCAGTCATCTAGATCTTATTTTTGTTGAATTTTGATCAGAATGCATAAATCATCCATTTAGGACAAACTAATATTGCAGAAAAAATATAAAAATCACCGAAATTGATTAAATTGTATAAGACCAAATTGCGGATATTTAAGCCAAAAAGCAGGGCATTAATGGCACATGAATTAATTGATTAATCCACATTTTCTCCGTTAACACCCGGGTTTTGTCTGTTCACGTATGCCTATAACAACCAGAAAATATACATTTTATGCAATAATTTTAAATAAACAAAGTTAGATGGCAAGGTCTATGACAGCCATAAAGATGTGCCTCAATTCCATGAACACTTTAGGACGGGATGCTGAGACAAAAGAAAAAAGTGGCTTAAAAGACTCAGGTGCTGGAACTGGTTCTAGATCAGTTGGTGAGGTCTAAAAAGCTAATCTTCTTATGGCTCTGTAGGACAAATATTAACTAAACATAAAGGTCCATTCTCCAATAATAAAGTTTATTCTTCTTTCGCCCGGTTTCTAGGCTTTGCCTAAATTCATATTATCTATTGGCGGTTACAACTGTTTCGAGCTGAGACATCAATATGTGACCCACCATGCTATAAGGGTTTATCTGGGATCTCCTTTAAATGACAATTTTAAAAAGAGTTTGGTTTCCGTACAGCCTAAGGGCAGGTCGCGTTTAAAGAACAGATGGTGGATTGATCATAACAGATTCAGAGAAACAGTCAAGTACGAAAAATTTCGATATCAAGTCAGCTTGCGCCCACCATTTAGTCTGAAAAGGTTCGACGCTTTACAAACTATAACTTGGTGGTCCCCTTTATTCTGGAGAGTGACGTATTGAAAATGACGAAAAAGAATAATAACTTGTGAGGAGAAGAAATAAATTAAAATAGAAATCTAGGTCGAGATAAGACATTTCTCATACTCATCTAAGAATTTTCTCAAATTTCAAATTGTAATTAAAGCTGTAATTTTGTTGGTATACTATATTATATGCATGAACATAGAAAAATAAGTTTAATAAGTTGTTATTAATAACAACCTATTAATATTATCTTACATTTTCATACATCTAATTTGAGAAAAAATCTCAGATGAGTAAAAAACGTTTGATATCAGGGGGGCTGAAATATCCAACTTTGTTTATGTCTATGTACATGTATTGCCTTAGACATTTCTCATGCTCAACTAAGAATTGTCTCAAATTTCAAATTGTAATTAAGGCTGTTATTTTGCTGTAATATTATATTAAATACAAGAACATCAAAAACTAATATAAATCAGTTTTTATCAATAACAGCTTATTAATATTATCTTTTATTTTCGTGCACCTAATTAAATTCGTAATTTGAGAAAAACTCTCAGATGAATAAAAATGTTTGATAATCAGGAGCGCTGAAATAACCAACTTTGTTTATGTGTACCTCTATGCACAAGTATTGCCTTAGATAAGGTCCTCTTTGTAATACTAATGCTGTCATAATTACACATTTGCCAAGTTGAAACGGTATTTATTTCAAATGTTGTTCAACAATTGTTTATGGCCTTTATCGCCCTAAAATAAATGGTATCTGTTAAAAAAAAACCTTGATTTATTCCCCTCAAATTAACCCCCTGTAAGTGAATCAACACTGGTATAAAGGTGTTGTTTTCTGAACACTTGCAACTTTATTGCATTGACATCCCTAAATTACAACAACACCATACAGGTTTTTACTAATCACCAACTGCAATATTTAGGACACAGAGGCGTTTATTTGAACTTTATGAAATACATGTATAGTATTAAGCACGAAAGGTTTCCATAAGGCCACCTTTACAAACCTCTTTCGGCGTTTTCATGATTATAGTCTGATGAGTTTTTGAAGGCGGCTAAAAATTTCCCCAAGATGTTAGAACTTGGATACCGTTGTCATTGTGCGAATCGACAAACAAATCATTCGTTTTAAACAATTGCCATTGTGGTATTCGTCCTCTTCTCCCATTTATCCTTGAATAATTTAGAAGCTGGGTGACTTAAACACCGTAGCCTAAGACATAGTTAGGAAGTTAGGATTGTAAATAAACCATTTTATATAATATTGCTAATTTCGACCAAGTGCCTCAAATCGTTGGAAATGTTAAAAGAGAGGGTGGGGGAGGAGGCACTAGACAGCAACATAGTGTGATAAGAAGAACACCCGACTGTCTGTAGACACTTTGAGACATTATCTATCTACAAAGCGCATAGTGAAGCTCTGGTCAGACTGCGTGGATTTACAGGCTGACCAGAGTCTTTGCATGACGCACTTTTAAAATCGTTGGAAATGTCAAGCTCGAGCTTATTTGATAATTTTAGAATAGGCAAATGTGAAATACCAGACGAATGACTTTTCCGTTTTGTCTGTCCTTAAAGTACAGACTAGTGGTATTATAAGAATGATGTCTGAAATGCTTTGATTTAGAATATATGATGTTATATCATCATAAAGTATAAAAAGAGAAAGGTCGATTTTTACCATAATTTATAAAGGCTAATTATGGATTGTGGTCCAGTCACTGTCAAAGAAAGACTTACCCTTTCGAACAGTCACGGTTGCGTACCGAATGATTAATCCCCAAGTTATCACTATTGTAATGTGTCCTCAGCCATCTGTTAACGAACTGTTTGCAAATTACACTCCACTTTGCATTGCACATGCATGCAAAGTGGGATATTCTGTGCAAATAGTTCTCACCGTTCTGTCATCCTGAACACAGGGCTGGTGGATATTTGCTGGATCCAAACTCCGTTACAATTATCTATTTGAAGAGTTCACAGACTGTTGTATTTCACTCGATGGGACACATAGCTATTCTTTCATATTAGGGAACCACATCGGAAAATCGAGGCGGTTTCCAACAACCTTGTACAGTAAGTAACATCGTGAAATTCACACTCATCTCAGTCAAAACACTTCAAAATCTCTCACTCAGCGCTCTATTCATTCATTCATTCATTTATTCATTCACTCATTCATTCATTCATTCATTCATTCATTCATTCATTCATTCATTCATTCATTCATTCATTCATTCATTCATTCATTCATTCATTCATTCATTCATTCATTCATTCATTCATTCATTCATTCATTCATTCATTCATTCATTCATTTATTTATTTATTTATTTATTTATTTATTTATTTATTTATTTATTTATTCATTCATTCATTCATTCATTCATTCATTCATTCATTCCAAACACTCACTCAAACCATAAAACAACGCTCATAAATAACAAGAAGATCCGATCAACAAGTTCAATTAAAATAAATATAGCTAGAAAAAATTGTGATTTCACTGACATTATTCAAATTATAGGTATCCGGTTGGTGCTTGAAGAAATATGAAGCTTTATATAAAACTTGATTAAAAATTGTTTTAAAAAGAGACAATAAATTCGGTTAATTTTGTTTACCCTGAACAAAATTAGCGATATTGGATTACCTCCCTTTCACTCAAAACTCCCTCATCACGCTCATTCAATTTCATTCCAAAATCATTCACTTTGTCAGTTTCACGATGTTGCTTATAGTAGGAATATAAGATTCTTCAGAAGATAATTAGAGATTATAGTTAGAAAATATATAGTATGCTTAGCTAGAATGTCATTTAAAATTCAGTAAAAAAATGTTCAGAAATATAAGATTCTAACACTGCTAGCTTGTGTAGTCAATGAAATTTGGACAGTGTAGAAACACAAAGTACGCACGAGCGTAAAAGAATAATTTGGTAAAACATATATCGTTGGTGAATGATTATAACATCGTAACTACAAGATGTAGTTACGATGCTATGATCATTCACTCACGATGTAATACATTTTTCATAATATCATTTTAATTACGCACAAGCGCACTGTGTGTAATTCGTCAGCCCCTCACAGACAAAAGTTTTACTTATACGGACATAATTAAAACTTAATCTACAAAGAATATAATGTCTGGTATGAATAAATCTTTATTACGTGGCATATCATGTCCATATATAGTTTAATGCTTTCCGGTAGATTACTGAGAAATATAGACAGATAATCATTTTATAATTACAACCCAATAAAATAAAGATTTTTGATTGTTTTAAATCGCGACACGTGAGGAAATCTATTGCACTTTATTTCTGTATAAAATGCAAAAGGTCTTTTGGGACTACCCCGAACTTTCGATCTACCAGTCCAGTGTAGTAGGAACTTGAAAAACCATAGTTCCCTTTCCATTACTCAACTTTTGCCATTTACTCATGAAGTCTATCTCTCGATTGAAGGGTCATTTATAGAATACATCATGAAATTGACAAGGTGAATGATTTTGAAATAATTTTAAGCCATATTTATAACCCCCTTTTAATGAAATATGCTTACAAGAATAAAAAAAAATCATATTTCTTCAAGAAGCATTCAGACGCTCATATTTTTTACTTTTTCAGTTACATTTTTTTCTAGCTACGAGGGCGTAGCGTATATCTACTATGAAATGAAATGTTGATCTTATTTTTAGTGATTTTGGATGGTTTGAGTGAGTGAATGATTGGAGAGAGCGATTTAAAATGGTTTTGTCAGAGATGAATGTCAATTTCACGATGTTTTGACTGTAGCTTTCTACTCATATGGACACTTTTGTAAATAAAACCCATTTGGATTACTTGGCGCTTTAAGATCTAAGAATTCATATTTTGAATATCCGAATAATTCAAAGTCAAGCTTAAACGCTTCAAGCATGTTTTCGAATGTGTCCTTATTAAGAGATTGAAAAGCTTCGATCAGTACTTCCTCTCTGTTATTTGCGGTTTCTGTCGAATTTCTCCGTTTATGGGCAGCAATAAGATATTCGTGGAATTCATTTTTAGTAAGCTTCATCGCAGCTTCCGCTGTCTCGTATGGAAATAGTTCCTTCTTACTTATAACGCCTCTACATATCAATCGCTTCCACACACGAAATAGTCCACATTGGAACGATATACAACGCATTATGTCTTCTTTTTGTTTGAAGACCCACTCAACTGTGTCATTAATCATGTCTAGCTCTGATTTGTCTTCAAAATTATTAAAAAAGCTGGATTTATTTGTCAATCCATATGCATCCATGATGAATCGGGAATCGTCTACAAGAGTTTCATACTTTCCGATGTACTTGAAGTCTATATTACAAACGTCACAGCGGTAAAAGCTTGGTGTAAAATGCAAGTTGACTTCTTCACCAGACAGAAGTCTTTTAGAAATATAACTTACAAATTCTTTAAATGTGACGTCATGACCACAAACAACGTCTCTTTGTCCCCGTTCAGTTTTGATTATATCTATTCCAGTTTTCCAAAATTCCGGATGTGCGGCAAAATATTTGTCTAGCCACCCCGATACTAGTCGAGAAAACGGATGTCGCACGAATACAAAACTATTTGAATGGTTCAAGATATCCGTTTTGTTATCTGATTTTTTAATCACGTAATGCCGGCCTTTCTCGTAAACTGTTTTGTATTCAACAGTAAAAGGGCTTTCTAATTCTTGATTTCTTGCAAAAGCAAACAGTACCCTTTTCCAGAAAGTAGATGCCGACTTTGGTATTGGGCAAAACAACACATTTTTCTTGGGCATATACCATATATTCGATAAGCCAAGTTTTGTTCTGTTAAGTCCGTATTTTGCACAGGTTTTCCTCACTAGGTCAGATCGTTCTTTAAATACAGTGGAGTTACTAGCCTGAAAAATTCAAATATCGAGGGTTCAATACAATGTTGCAATTTCCTTTATAAGTAAAGATAATACTATGTATGTTTGTGTATACAATGTTATCAGGTTAAGATTTGGAGAATTGTTATGACGAGGATAACCCAGTCACGACTATTTCTAGCCAAGGCCTGATAAGACTGATATTTAAGGTACTGACATATTCTACTACAGTCAATCTTGCTCAAGCGACCACGCCTGTTAAGCGACCATTTTTATTAAGCGACCGGTTTCCAAATCCCCTCTTTTAGATATAAAAATCTTAAAAAGTAAGTCTAAAAAAAATGGAAATTAATCCTATGTTGTTAAAACTCACCAGAATCGTCTCGATGAGGCGATTCTATTGAGCTTTAATATCATAGGATTATAGAGAATTTTGCAAAAGTATGCACATTCAGTCAAAAAGTATGTGTCTTATTTGTAAACAAAACGTGTATTAAGCGGCCATTTTCTTTAACGACCGCTCTTTGAGGGTCCCGTAAGTGGTCGCTTATAACAAGTATAACTGTATTTATCATGCAGTTATTATCAGGTCTGAAAACCTTATGAAACCTCTTAAATCAAAGAAACTCTGATGAAAGTTGTTATGGTTTAGACCATGCATATCCATCTTTCAAAAAAGAGATAGAATGCCTGATTAAATTTGTTGTTACCAGGAAGGTGATATCAGGTAAGTACAGGCTTCATCACGTGATAAATTTATGTTGCATTGGGCTATCGATATTCTTCTTAAGATTTTTTTTAAAAAGTAAATAAAGGCTTTTCTATAAACGTTTCAGTAAGTTACTATTTTGCTAAATGATAGGTAGGTGAAAACACAATTAATAATAATTATTGAAAAAAAATAGAAATCCATTTACTTGTATGAATCAGTTATGGTACGTGGCATCAAATCACACTATAACTAAATAAAAACTTATCGGAACATGATGGTCATAACTATTCGCGGAGCGGTATGCATTTGTACTTGTATTTATAATATGAAAGGGCAATAAGTCCTAAACTTTGCAGACAAGAGTTGTAGTTTTTTGTGCCTTGCACTTTTACTAAATAATATTTATCCAACTACGAAGTTTCAAATTGATAACAATTATTCCTGCAGAGGTATGATCCGGACAAAATTTAAGACTAGTAAGTAATAAATGGCAAAATGGCAATAACTCTAAATTATGCTAAGCTAGAGTTGTGGTTCTTGTGTACTGTTACGATTTAGGAATGAAATTGAATGAATGTGAGGAGCGACTTTTGGGTGAATTTAATGGGAGGTAATCCAGTATTTGGAAATTTTGTCCAGGATGAACAAAATAAGCAATATTGATTACCTCCCTTTAATAAATTATGCATACAAGTTCTATAGATAGCTCTCTATTTCTTCAAGAACCTATCAGACGCTTACAATTTCAATTAAATGAATTGAATCCCGATTTTTTTCCTAGCTATTTTTATTTTGAACGAAGTTGTTTTTATGTGATTTTCAGTGAATTTGGAGCGTTTTTGAATGGTTTGAATGAGTGTTTGGAATGAATGAATGGAGTGCTGAGTGAACGATTTAGAATGGTTTTGATTGAGTTAAATGTCAATTTCATGATGTAACTAACTGTAAGTGACCTGCTGGCGGAAGGGCGGACGGAGACTATGACTATATCTCCTTCGCGGATGATAAAAATTCACGACATGTTATATAAAAACCATATGTGGACGGTACAAGCTCTGATTCGCATTACGTTTCATTCGCGTTTCTGACATTCAGTTTTATCGGTGCTTTGGATTAATATATCTTTCCTTGTTGTTATGACCATTTCGTAATGATCGTCCTGTTTGAATTACAGCATAAGCGTACAGAGTTTCCATACAAAGACTAACAACACCGTGAAATTATTTTTGAATGATTTCCGAATGATATTTAATGAGTGGAGCGTAATTCGAATGAATTTCAGGGGAGTATAGAATGAGAGATGATAAATAGATAAACGTTCTATTTATAGAAACGTTCTATTTGAAGAACGAAAGATTTAACACGACTAAAGTTTGCTAGTTTGCCGGATATAGCCGCGATTTGATAACCGCCAAAACTCAATGTACGATTTTGATGAAACTTTCAGAATCGCCAGAGAATACCTCCATCTACGTCCTTACAAAATTTCATACCCGTGAAAAATCTAATTATCGAATTATTTAAGTTTAAAGTTTCACCCTAAGCTGTCGATTGGGATGATGACGTCACTGATCCTTTACGTCACGCAAACCAATGTTTTTGTGTCCGCCATTGTTTATTCTATCATGGCACGTGATTTTATGTCTATACAAAGCATGCAGTCGCATCGTGGTTAAATAGACGCAAATCGTCGAAAAAAGTTCCGAGTGGCTGTTCCATTCCGCCCATGTACAAATCTTTATTGATGTCACATTAGGTAAAGAATGTTCGCAAGGCAACCTGGTAAAAAAAAAACCCCTCAATTTTGTCTAAATGACGAAAATATTTAAAGGCTGTCAAATAAGTGTAGGGGTATTATAATTTGCAAGACTCTCAAATTAACTTGGGCGAATTATATTTCATCGATGACGTAGTTCATGACGTAGTTTAAAATTATGACGAGTATTGTTTACACAAGTTTACTGTATCCGGATGGATTGATAGATTAAAAATTGTACTTTACTCGACTGAGGAGTATTTTTAGAGACAAAAACTTTGAATCTAGTCGTAATCTATGTTCACCTTGTGATAAATAACCGGGATGACATTGAATTGATGTTTGCTTTAACTTCACAACAACGAAATCGTGAAAATAAAGTGGAGATGGGCGATCGACAAGAAAATTCATCGCATTTGTTTTTAATTCTTAAGGTATGTTTATGTTAACTTCGTTTGATAGTTTATTTGATTGTTAAATACTCTTCCTTATTTAGGCATTTGAGGTTCTTAGCCGTAAGCATTTAGGCTTTATCCTACCCTTGCCTACGCCCCACTGAAGTTCACTTGATGCGGTAAAAATGAATCCCTGGCCCACTTGAAATTTTGGATTGAACATAGCGTGATAGATGCATATATTTGTATGCTAATATTGACAAAAACGAATTAAGAATAATAATGTTTGTAATTTTGTTCATTTTTCCTTTTCAAATTTAGGATCAATTTAAAAGAATCGAGAGCTAATTATTGCTTACCGTCGCTTACTTTTGTGAAAAAGAATAGCGTGTATTATCAAATGAAACTAATCCGCAATTGTTGTAGACTTGGTATCTTCGCGATTATTTCCCGTTGAGTAGTGAAATGTAGTCATGATAGAATTATAATAACAAATTCTAACCGTTATTTATTGAAAATTTAACCACGCTTCTGAGTTCTAAGGCTCATGAATAATCATCTCGAGCTAAAGCTCTCGTGGATTATTTAATGAGCCTTAGAACTCAGAAGCGTGGTTAAATTTTCAATAAACAACGGTAAGAATTTATTATTCTATAATTCGAGTAGGACTAAAATGTACTTTGGATTATTGTTTCACTAAGGTAATATAGTGACAGCTTTGTTAAAAAATATCAAAGTAACATTTTTTACGCGTCAAAAGACAGTTGATCCGAGGTGGGTCGACTCGAGAAATCTGAAAACGCGAGCGAATGCTCGCGTTTTCAGATTTCTCGAGTCGACCCACCTCGGATCAACTGTCTTTCGAATGCTCGCGTATTCAGATTTCTCGTGTTGATCCACCTCAGATCAAATGTCTTTTCTTCGTGCCAAAACTACCAGGATATCGATGTATATCAGACAAAAATCTACATCTACATCTACATCTACATTTGTACTGCCCAGGGCCTAAGCATCACGGGCAAGTGGCGTCATCCAAGCCAATTTAAAAGCCATAGGCATATATACAAATTAAAAACAATAAAACCCGTTGTTTGTCTTAGGCCATGTACTGCTGCAGACGTTGGTTGAATACGTCCACAGATGTTGCAGTCACCAGGTCTGAGGGGAGGGAATTCCAATCTCTGATAGTCCTTGGGAGGAAGCTGTATTTGTATTGGTCATTTTTGGCTTGTATTTCAATAAATGTCTTGTTGTGGGATCTTGTACCTTGTCTGGTTGATGGCGTTATGTAGTTGGGAATGATAACTGGTGATTGGTTATTTATGGCCTTGTAGAATGTGGATAGTCGTTTGTATTTTCTGCGGTGTTCTAGAGGTTGCCAATTTAGTTTCTTAACCATAGAAGTTACGCTGTCTCTGTACGAGTAGTTCCCAGTAACAAATCGGGCCCCTCTACGCTGAACTTTTTCCAATGCGAAGATTTCTTGTTTATGATATGGGTCCCAGACTGAAGAAGAGTATTCTAGGTGTGGTCGAACTAAAGTGGTAAAGGCCTTATTTTTCACATCTTCATTACAGTTGTATAGATGTCTTCTCAGGAAGTTTAGAGTCTTGTTTGCTTTCCCAGTTATGTTGCTTATGTGCTTTTTCCATGTAAGGTTTGTGGTAAGTTCAACACCAAGGTAAGGGTAATGGTCTACTCTAGCAAGAATGTTGTTGTCTATAGTGTAGCTTGTCTCTAAATATTTCTGTTTCCTTGTGATTTTTAATAGGTGGCATTTAGAGGCATTGAATTTCATAAGCCAAGTATGTGACCAGTTCACCATAGAGTCTAGGTCTTTTTGCAGTTGATGTTGATCGGTTATGTTGTTTATGGATCTGTAAAGTAGGCAGTCATCGGCAAAGAGTTTGATTTTTGTTTGAGGCGAAACCTTGTCTGCTATGTCATTTACATACAGTAAAAACATGAGAGGTCCTAGTACTGTACCCTGTGGTACCCCCGAGATTACTGGAGAATCAGTTGATGTTGATCCATCAAGCACAACCCTCTGCATGCGATGGCACAGCCAGGACTCAATCCAATGCTTTGTCTTTCCTGTGATTCCATAATGTTCAATTTTATGTAATAGTCTTCTGTGGGGAACTGTATCAAAGGCTTTACTGAAGTCAAGAATGAGAGTGTCTATAGTTTGTTTCTTATCGAGGCATCTTGAAAGATCTTCAACTGTGTTAAGAAGTTGGGTTTCGCATGAGTGGTTTGATCTGAATCCATGCTGAAAGTTGACTAATATCTGATGATATGATCTTCTTCCTACGGCGCTCAGGATTCAAAGAATTTTGCGAACGTTTGCAAACGTACCGTTACACAAAAAGGTAATAGTCCGTGAATACCTACAGTACTTTCAAAACCTCAGACAGGCAGGGATCCACACTTACATAAGTCCTCGGGCCACATGTGGATTTTTAGGAGAGAGCAGTTGTAGATGTTACCATGCTGCAGGTCCTTACATAGCTGCAATCATGGACCCGCAATCATGTAACCCTCTCTCTGATATTTTGATGACGAGGATCCCACATCAGACTATCAAAAGGGATGGGGTAAGGTTATCGCAACTAGTCCTTACAGTGAACAAGGAACAGTGAGTAAATTTTCTATATCCATACCACCAGCTTAGGGTTGGCAACCCCTACATGGATTGAAGCAGTGGCAGGTCCAACAGGGGTTCAATGGAATCTGTTTTATGGCCAACATTTTTAATTTTTGTCCAAAATTTTGAACAGGGCTATAATTGTAAAAAACAACTAAGCTCATTTCCAAGTTTGGAGCCCAATTAAAAAGAACACTGTGATCTTACACAGATTAAAACAAAAATGAAATGATTCAGATAAATTTGCATGGAAGATTATTGGCATTTTATTTACATTTGTGTTCTCCTCTCAATTGGGCAGCCAGTTTTAAAACTGATAAATCCAAATGATTTCCTAAGCTGGAATGGGGTTCAAGGGTGGTAGTATCCTACATGTCATCAGAAAGGAAAATGAAGCGGGGGTTCGGGGGCGGCAGCCCCCGACATGCTACAATTTTAAAATATGTTAAATGTTTTGCAAAATTAAATATAACAAATTATAATACATATACTTAATAATATAGTTAACAAGAGAAAGCACTAACCAAAGATGGCCTCCGGAAAGAAAATAAAGCGGGGGTTCGGGGGCGGCAGCCCCTGACAACCAATGATTTAAAAAATTTAAAAATAAGTTAAATGTTTTGCAAAATCAAATATATCAAATTAAAATAATACATATTATAATAAGGTTAACAAGAGAAAGCACCAACCCAAAATGGCCTCTGGAAAGCAAATTAAAGCAAGGGTTTGGGGCGGCAGCCCCTGACAACCAAAAAGTTAGAAAAATGCATTAAGTTAAAAAAATATTAAAAAATTAGGTTAATGTTTTGCGAAATCATATTTTAATACACATAGAATGAGAGATGATAAATAGATAAAGGTTCTATTTATAGAAACGTTCTATTTAAAGAACGAAAGATTTAACACGGCTAAAGTTTGCTAGTTTGCCGGATATAGCCGTGTTTTGATAACAGCCAAAACTCAATGTACGATTTTGATGAAACTTTCAGAACCTATAGAGAATACCTCCATCTACGTCCTTACGAAATCTCATACACAGTAAAAATCTAACTATCGAAAAATTTAAGTTTAAAGTTTCACCCCAAGCTGTCGATAAAGATGGTGAAGACGTCGATCCATCATGTCATGCAAACATTTTTTATTGTGTCTGCCATTGTAAATTCGACAATTCAAGTGAGACATGTATAAATTGCGCTTTGGATTATTTTCCCACTAAGGTAAGCAAACGATGGATTTAAATAAAGCAGAAATATCGATTATGCCGGTTGTACGCCAAGAAAGGCAGTTGATCCGAGGTGGGTCAACTCGAGAAATCTGAAAACGCGAGCGAATGCTTGCGTTTTCAGGTTTCTCGAGTCGACCCACCTCGGATCAACTGCCCCCTTTCGGGTATTACTCTGTTACTGGCAGGTGCAATCTAGTGCGTTCAAGATTCAAAAACATTTCCCAACGTTTGAAAACGGGATACCATTCTTCACTCAAATTCGATGACACGCATTCTGGTTAAAAGTCTGTTATTTGCATGGTTTAGAATCAATTCACGTTCTAAATAGAAAACCTCAAGAGAAAATGAGAAAGTGCTTGCATCAAGTAATAATTTCAGATGGCTGAATATCCAATACTGAAAAGTGATTTATTTTCACAGTGAACTTGTGTAACCCGCAAATTAATATTTGACTCAGTCGGGATTTGAACCCCGGACCTCTACATCCCAAAGTGAGTGCTCTACCATGTCGCTTCAAAAGCTAGCTTGTATGGCAAGGCAGTACAAACGCCCCTTATAGTCAACCCGGCTACGTACAGCCCCTACACAATTAAGATTCTTCCAAAAATCTTCTCAATTCAACATCATCAACTACCTAATCACATAACCACCACCTCATGTTGGTTATTTACGATGGACGCAAAATGTAACCCGCAATAAAATATTCGTCTCCGTAGAGATTCTAACCCAGGACCTCTACATCCCAAAGCAAGTGCTCTTAGCCTCTACCATGTCAAACGTTTCGATTTTTAAAACACTGGTTTGGAGTTGGCAGCATCTAGACTACATGGATTTATTACATTTTTGAAAAAAAAAATGATTGAAACGTTGCTAAAATTAAGAAAACAATCCTCATTTTGAAGCCTAATTTTAATAAATATAAAAACTGGATCTGCCATAGATTTAAAGTAAATATGAAATCATTCAGAAAATGGTTGGCCTATCAAATCCTTTGTGGCCCTCCCCTCCCAAATTTACCAGCCAGACTGGCAGTTATTGTACATTTTGTCTGTTTGTTCATTTAAAGCGGGGGTTCGGGGGCGGCAGCCCTGACATCCATCAAATTAAAAAAAAGCAGAAATGTCCAAAGAGCAGATGTCGTAACTCACCATAGCATACAGGCAACTTACCGAAACTGTTTGCATTAGTGCCCCTGTTGAAGGATTGGACCTCCTGAATTTTGAGTATGAAAGTGCTGGTAACCCACTCACTCAGTAACTCAATCATCATTATATTGTAGGGCCCAATTATATTTTATAAACTACTAAGAAGTATGTACAGTTTGTTGAAAAGATATATAGATTGAGAGATGATAAAAAGTATCAATCTAATGATATGAATCATACAACACCGCTAAAGTTTGCTATAGCCGGATATAGCAAGGCTCATGCTAGTGTTTGAAATTAGGGAGTGTTTGACCCCTTAAACTCTTGGGGTCAAAACAGATTTTAAAGGCGTCAAAAGAGCAGAAAGAGTAAATTAAGAGTAGAATTTTGAAAGTTTAAAAGTCAATTGGCCTTTTCTTGTAACTTGGGAAGCAAGCAATTATTTGTAAAATTTTTAATAGTCTTTAGGATGCATCATAAAGTTTTGACTCTTAGAAAATTCACTCAAGGGGGTATCAATGACCCCCTTGGGAGAAATTGCTAAGGGCCAAAATAAGATATCAGATTTTTGAGGGTCAAAACCCTTGTTTAAGCTATCAAATACGAGCCCTGATATAGCTGCAATTTGTCACCTTGCCTGATCATCATTGAAGGTGCCAAAAAGCTAACTTTGTTTACCTTTATTTCTAAATGGTATTGGTGTGAAGTTAACTATTTTTGGAGGTCACATGACTAATGTCAAAAGACATTGGAAATGATGTCACCATTTTTGCGTGAAGTTGAAACCATGTGCTGACAGAAATAACTTGTTTGAAAGGACAAATGAAAATAAATTTTGGTATGTAACAAAGCATATGAAGTTAAAAGGTCTGGTATTTTAACAAATGCATATGTTGTACATGTTGCATTTGTTCCTTTTGCATTTTTTTAAGTATATTTTAGACCTGGGTTACAATTGTAGTGTTCGATATTGGGTAGACTCATGACCAGGTGCCCGGTTAGCTCAGTTGGTAGAGCGCTGTGCTAGTGTTCTGGGGGTCGTGGGTTCGAGTCCCATGTTGGGCACAACTTTTCCTCTAGAGTTACTTCACAATCATAAATTTCGTCACAGAATTTGTTTATTTACAAGGCCTGTTATTCAATGATATAACACATTGCATATTGGCTGCCAGGCATTTAGAAAGGGTTTCTCAGGTAAATATATTTAGACTGATCCATAAAGTTTTAGAGCTTGGGCAGTATTGGCTCAATTTGGCTTGCCCATGAGTGCATTTTAATCTGGATCTTCACTGTTCAAAGAATTCATCATTTATCATCGGGATTGATTTCTATTATCAATATTGGACAATTTTTCATGCGCAGGAATAGCATATTCTAGTTATTGTTTAAATAAGGCAATATTTCTCAAATTATAATTAATGATGTGAAAAGCTCAAAAGGCTTGCTGATGTGAATTTTGGGTTCTAAAGTAGATAACTTTTTATGAGTTACTGAGATCATAAACTAGAATTGTTATTTAATGGACAATATTTCTATTTTTGTGCAGGGAAGATTGATGTTGGTCCTTTTACCTTGTTAAATAGACTGATGTCCGTTCAACACACAGTGTTGACCAAGAGTCGGCTGCACACTTCATAAAGTCCCATCTTGATTTACATTGTTAGACTATTCAACCATGTATGGGTCTATCCATCCGTCCTTCCGTAAACTTTTACTTTAAAAATCTTTTCCTCTTAAAGTACTGGATGGATTCCAATTAAATTTCACAGGAATGTTTCTTTGGTGACCGACCCTCTTTCAGATTCCTTCCAAGAATTATAATCGGCTGAAAATCATGACTGTAGTAGGCGTGGCTAATTTCCATATATGGTAATTGGTGGCTTTTCTCAAAAACTGATTGATGGATATAAAGCAAACTTCACATTAATTACCCCGTGTATCAGACTACAAAAAAAACATTGTGATAGGATGAAAAATATGTCATGTATGGGCGCAGGTCAATTCTCTATTTGTAATATAGTAGCAACTTTGAAATTGATTTTCTCAGGATCTTATTGATGTAAATCAACCAAATTTTACTTGAATGATCAGTGGATGACCCTTTATAAGCCTACAAAAAATTATTGTGATAGGATAAAAAATTATTGACTTTTATGAGCAGAGGTCAATTCGCTTTGTGTAATATATGGTGAAATTTGAGATTGATTTTCTCATGATCTAATTGATGGACATCAACCAAATTTTACTGAAATGATCCTAGGGTAACCTTATATCAGGCTAATCAAAATTATTGTGATCAGATTAAAAATATGACTTGTATGGGCAGAGGTCAATTCTCTATATGTTAAATAGTGAAAACTTTGAAATTCAGGATATTCAGGCCTGTGGATCAAATCAGGTGCTCAAGCGCCTCTAGATCTATATGAATCCTAAACTTGAGGAAGATCACAGTTGAATTTTTTTTTGCATTATGATTCCAAAGTATGTCACAGGAAAAGGAGCCATATAGATAATGCCCTTATTACCATTCTAGAGGTAGTAATTTTGGCTTATTCTACTTCAGACTTTCTCAGTATGTTTGTTTTGTCATAAGGAAGAACCATCTTGGCTTTGGATTCATTTAAAAAATAAGTAGCTTTATAAAATTTTTCTTTCATGTCATTCTATAGGTCACAAGTTTGGCCCAAATTTTCTCAAACTTGCTGAAAATTTTTGTCTGGTCATATGGGAGGACCCAATTGATTTTGGTTGCATTCCCGAGTATGTCATTGGGGAAAGGGATCTCAATGACAATTTCATCATTAACATTCTACAGGTCTTTCAACAAAATTTTTCATATATTTGACCTGGGGGCTTTAATAGTTTTTGACCCCACTTGACCTGAAATGAATATTGTGTTAGATTTTATTATTACAATAAACCTGACAAATTAATTGGGCAAAAAGTAAGGCCTCTATGGAAATGTATCTTTAATAGAAGTTTCCTTGGAATGATTGGACATATGTTAATGTTGTACAACATTAAAAGTATTTGTCTATGTATGACTGAACTTTAAGAAAGTAGATTATAGTAGAATTTCTGTCTACTATTTCTTGAAGAAAGCACTTGCCAAAATATTTTTTAAAAAAGTTTGTTATGTTTAAGTGTATTAGGTTACAATAATGATTTAGCTGAGTTGACCTTTAATTGTCATTTGATTATCTTTTAAGGCAATTCAATCTTATAAGCAAGAAGTCAAGGAGATGAAAGTGAGGGATATAGGAAAATCATGGTCATCTTGATTGTGAATTAGATCTAGGATTTCTTAAAAAGTGCATATTTATACTCTGAGATCATTAATCCTGTTTTTTGATGTCTATTGGTGGCACATATCCACTTTCAAACATAATTATGACTGCAACCAAAGTTTAAAAAACTGCCAGACATGAAACAGCCACTTGTTAAGAAATAAAAAGGATGTCATTGTCATGGAGATCTTTCAATTTATCTTTTTTTGTTTTACCTTTCAGATTATCAATTCATTCTGAATCTGTTTGGATTTATTTCATAATCAGGGTCTTAGTGCCCCTTATTACTCAAAATCATGTATGGAGGTTCGATTCCTTCCCCAGACTGTATAAAATGCTGGTGCACAAAGGGACAAATTGTCTGGAGGTCCCACATGATTTTGTTATGAAACATAATTATATGATAATAGAAAAACAAAAACAAAAAAACAACAAAAAAAAAAAACATATCACTGTGTCAAAAAAATACTTGCTTCCTAGTGACTGGTTAATCAGTTCAATTAACAGTACAATTAGTACAATTATACAACATGCATGGTAGTTATTATTTTGAAATTTTGATAATTATATTGCGTGATTGGGTTTTTTGTTTCATACCTCCACAAATTAATAAGACCTACCTTGCTGGACCTCAGCACTTATGGGCAGAATCTCTAGTTACAAATATTTCACCTGCAGTTATTAAAAAGTTTTCCTTTTATTAGCTCCACTGGCCAAAGGCCAGTCAGCTATTGTCATGGCAGAGTGTCCGTTGTCCCTGTGTGCGTCCTTTCGTGTGTAAACTTTTTCTTTAAACATCTCCTCCCAAACCAATGGGTGGATTTAAACGAACCTTGGTAGAAATGATCCTTGGATGACCCTCTTCTTAAATTGTTCAAGAAATTTTAATTAACCCCCAAATATGGGCGTGGCAGTGCGGGATATTTTTTATCTTTGAAATCTTTAATCTTGTCCTTACGAATCACCGGGCCAATTCTAACGGAATCTGGCATGGATATTCCTTGGGTGACCCTTTACTTAAATTTTCAAGAAATTTAGATTGGCCCATAAATATGGGCGTGGCAGGTTGGGGCTTTTTTTGAGGCTGAAATCTTTGAAGGATATCTCCTCCTGAACCATTGGGCCAATATCAGTGAAACTTGGCACAGATGTTCCATGGGTGACCCTTTACTTAAATTGTTCAAGAAATTTTGATTGGCCCATAAATATTGGTGTGGCAGGGCTGGGCTTATTTGAGCCCAAAATCTTTGAAGGAAATTTCCTTCTGAACCACTTGGCCACTTTCAGTGAAAACTTTCCAGAATATTTCTTGGGTGACCCTCTCCAAAAAAATGTGCAAAATTTTGATTGGCCCATAAATATGGGCGTGGCAGAGCGAGGCTTAAATTTGGTCCGAAATCTTTGAAGACATCTCCTCCTGAACCATGTGTGAGATTTCAATGAAACTCTACCAGAATGTTCCTTGGGTGATCCTTTCCAAAAATTGCTTGTGAAATTTTGATCATTAACATGGGCATGGCTGGATGGGGCTTATTTTGAGCCTGAAATCTTTGAAAGACGTCTCAGACCTCCTGAATCTTATGTTTTGATAAGACGGGTAAAGGAATGCAGGTTAATGGTGATTGAGTATTATCGTGCAATGTGGACCAGGCCCAGTTAAATCATTATAAAATTAATCTTTTAATCTAGTAATCTTTATTTAATGAAAGTCTAAGGATATTAGCCATTGGAGCAATACAGGCCCTTTTACAGTGTAATATCTGAAACTGACAAGTTGTGCTATTTTGAAATGATATTGATTTTGATTTGAGAAACGAGTTTTGAGTGAAACTTAAGGGAAGTTATACAATATACGATATCGCAGAAATAGAAATTATCAATATTGTATAACCTCCAATTGAAAAAATATTACGTTTTTTTCTCTTTCTTGTTAATGTGTCCATTCAAACAATTACACTGTTGCTTATGGCCTACATTTAAAGAACTGGGATATGTTGATTTTAAGCAATATCGATGGCTAAGAGCAAAATCAGTTCTAAGACCATATGCATCATAATGTGCCACTGAAGGTGTATCCGATAAATTTCTATTTATCATCTCTCATTCTATCCCGCGAAACCCTTCAGGTGTCGCCACTCTAGTAAAACAAAATCGATAACTTCGTCTTTATTTCGAAATTATCGATAATTTATTACCCCCCTTTGATAAATATACATCTTTATTTGATTTTGTGTCTTTACGGACACACCAGTCGCATGAAATCAACACAACTCAGTAAAGTAATATAATTATTTCATCGATTTGATTGAAATGTTGATAATTTTGAATGGAGTTGAAACGTTTTGACGATATCGTAGCGTTTTATAACGATTTGATAGAGTGTTTGAAATGAATAATTCAAGTGCTGAGCGAGTGATTTTGAATGGTTTTGATCGAGATGAGGGTCAATTTCACGATATATTAATTGTACCTACATCATTGATGTAAACGCTTCCAGCCAAAGACCCGTCTTCCACAGCTTTCTTCTGTCGTATATTAGACCAAGCAATACCGCTTACTGTAGCAATAGATTTCTGCTCGTCTGTCGAGGTAAATATACAGTTGATAACATCATGAAATCGACACTCATTTCGGTCAAAACCTTTCCAAATCACTCGCTCAGTGCTCTGTTAATTCATTCCAAGTTTCACTCCCACCATTAAAAAAACGCTTCAATATCATTCAAAAACATTTCTGAATCGTTCAAAACGAACACCATTTTATTCGAATCAACTGAATCATTCTACAATTTTATTGGCTGTTGTGGATTTTCAAGCGTCCGAACCGACCATGAAGACCGGCGGCACTCACCCTTTCCGACTATTTGTCTCCCACCAATGGGTTGATAATCGTAAAACTTTGTGGGATAGCAGCCGAGGCTATGAAAGGACGTAATGGTAGTATCGGTGTAAGAAATGCCAAGATTCCATTGTTAGGTGCTCCAGCCGCCGCGATATAACTAAAGATTATTAAAAGCGACGTAAAACCCCATTCAAACAAACAAACAAAACATAAAGTTACTAGATTTTTTGAAAGGGAGGTAAAAAAAAGGATCGACAATTTCGTCTTATTTGGACTGAATTATCGATATAGTATTACTTTCCTTAATTTTAATTAAATAATCTCTCCACACACTCATTCAATTTCATTCCTCATTCATTCCAAAATCAATCATCTGGTCAATATCACGATAATTCAAAATGTATTATCTGTCATGAGATTTTTGTTTGGGACAAGCTGATCTTTACTGAGTCTACAACAGAGGGGGTTTGAATGGGCTATGTGAGGAAACGGTATTCAAAATATGGATGAATAAGTCAAGCGAACAATTGTTGACCTTGACCAATACGTTACTTACGTTACCTTTTTCAAGAGGGTGGCCCCAGCATAATTAAAATAAATAAATAAATAAATCTCAGTTAGAGCAACAAGGGAACTCGATTACTTTACCCAAACTTTACTTTATTTGTCTATCTGCCTCCAACTACGCCACAATCGATCAGCATTCTTATTTATCAGATTTGTCTTGGTTATTGTTGTTAAGGTAGTGGACCCGTAATAGTTCCGCAACATTTTGGACAACATATTCTTTCACAATGTTAATTGAGGTTTCCCAATGAAAATCATTAGGAAACCTCAATTAACATCGTTAAAGTTCATTACTTCTGAGACGTTGCAAAACTATAACGGTTCCACTACCTTAAGTATCGTGTTTGTGATTCAAGGTATTTCATGACGCATAACACAATAGTAAACGAAAACATTTATTATGGATTCTGGCTACCCAATCTTCATTCGGAACATCACTCGGGCATTTCCGTAAACTGCAACAGACCTCGGGTGTATGTAAGGCGGATGGATATGTAACAAAATCGTGCATTTTGTTAGGCGGAAACGGTGTAAGTAAAACTAGCACTGTAGATGTATATCTTTTACAGTAAATAACGGCTGAAAAATCTTAATTTTTGAGAATGACGAATCATTCTCAAAAATTAAGATTTTTTAAGCCGTTATTTCAGAATCTAAAGATAGGTATATTAGGATACGATGGTTTCACGTCAGTGACTTAAACGAGTAGCATTGGCGACGTCGAATGTTTTCACTCACAGTTTCGAGGGCTAACGCCATTTTAACTGACGCCATCGAGTTTTTCCAAGAATTTTCCGTAATTTTTAAAAATAGTCCATGTACATCCGAGGTTGATCGTTAGATTGGCCGAGTGGTGTTCTGAATGCCCAATCTTTCCTTAAGTTTTCATTATGTCGATACGCTTCTTCACGGCATTCGGTTTTTATAGCGCTTCGTGTGAGAGATTGGCCAAAGGATAACTAAAATCCAAAAACAGTCAAAACATCAAGCGAAATCATCATTATTATTACATTCGTTTTTTACCGAGACTAAAAATTGGCTCAAATATATTTTCCAACAATCGCGTGACCTGTACCATCTAACTATTTTGGACCTACATGTATTTTTGTCTCAAATGGGCCTAGGACATTTAAGGCACACATGGGATTTCATCAAACCCGAGATATTTCGGAAGTTTCTTACTTTTGTCCCAAAAGTGGGACACCGATTTCTGCGTTCTACGTTATACTTTTGTCTTTAATATTGAATCTAAAGGGAAAAAAATGCTTCGTTTCTCCAAACTTTAGTTGAATAAAAGTACGGAGATGACCGAGCAAAATTAAAAGGAACTTTCTAGAATTGTATGGCCACGCGGATATTACGAAGAGGGACAGTGGCCCTTATGAGTATATACAGTTAAAAACATCTTGAAATATACAAGATAAATGAATTTGGAATGATTTTGTAATGAAATTGAATGCGTGAAGCCGTCGTGACATCGACTATGCAATTTTGGCTCTGAGTAAATGTGCAGAGAAGCGATAAGCACAGAACGAAGAGGGACAATGGCCTCTTTGAGTATGTACATACTAGAAGAGGTGGAGCGCGATGTTACAAGAGCGCAATAGAAGTTTCCAGAGGGAGCCTTTGCAACCACCACGAGATCGTCTACAATACCACGAGGCTCAAGTGGGGGCGATATCTTTTACTTTCTGTCCACCTTTTGTAGTCTAACCCAACGTATCTCTCCCGTATGATTTTCTTAAATAGTTTTCTTTCTACTGATATCTTCAAATTTGGAGATAATCTACACGGCTCTGATTAGCTTGCACGTGATTTACCACGGTGTTTCTGTGACTTTTCAAACGAGCAGAGTTAAATTAGGACAGCATTTGATGAAACACGATTGTACGTCCTAGGACCTTTGTAGGAAGTTACTATGAGACTGAGTTACGGAAATCGATAGGCATTTTCAAAAGTTTTACATTCATCCACAAATTATGTTCTTTTTTAATTTATGTTTGTCAGATTGATCATTATTTAGGTATCTAATCAGAGTAAAACTCACCTCTAGGTAATGTTTGGTTTAAGAAGACCACTGTAATAACAGTCACTAATAGCCAGCAGAGAACCTTTATACGAGCTCTTCCCATTTGGTACAAAAATCTCTGGAATGGCTTTATCCTGTAATAATAAGTTGATTCATACAGAGTTCTGAATTGTTACAAAGAAATATATAAAACGTACTAAGTGTATTGTATGACAAAATATCTAATGAGGTTGGGAGAATTGAAAATTGTCGAGGCTCTGCCGAGACAATTATCAATTCTCACAACCGAGTTAGATATTGTTTTCATACAATACACTTAGTACGTATTATATTTATCTTATAATTCTATTTGTCTTGTTTTTGTCGATGTTTCTAACTGAAATGCAAGTTTCTAAAAATAACCACATTATATCATGTTCTAAAAATAACTATGTGATATCAGAAAAAATATCATACGGGATGTTATCACACGGATATTTGTATAGTTATAAGATAAAACAACAATATATGTTTAGGAAGACGTGTTTTTGTCACAACTAAAACAAAATATCAATAAACAAGCATCTTAATACCATGAACATTCAAATGCAAATAGTGTCCTTGCAAAACTGAACTGTATATTCCTTTTCAATAAGCACATTAGATCGAACAGTTTATATATAATTTTTTGATGGAATGGGGTTTAATGTCACTTTAAAAAATTCTAATGATACAGTTATCAACATCGTGAAATTGACAAGATGAATGATTTTGGAATGATTCTGCAATGAAATTGAATGAGTGCGTTTTAAGGGAAATTTATATGTAATCCAGTATCGATAAAATTAGCGATCTTTATTACCTCCCTTTAATAAAATATGCGCATAAAGTCTATGGATAGCTTCATATTTCTTCAAGAACAAGTCAGATGCCTGTAATTTCAATTATGTCAGTGAAATTGCGATTTTGTATGTTTATTTTAAATAAAGTCGTTGATCTGATCTTTTTTTAGTTATTTTTCGCGGTTTTTTTTTCATTCCAAAATTATCCAAAATCAATCATCTTGTGGATTTGGCGAGGTTCTTACTGTACCAGCTGCTCATCTCAATCAGGCGTTTACTTATCATACGCACATCATAGGGGGGGGGGGGGTGCAAATGCCTTATGGCACAACGACTTTTGTCAAATATCGCATGCCAGTTCAACTCGTGATTATATAATTGACAGCTCAAGCAAGCAAAACTCGATAAGCTATATATAATGGCATCGTTATCAAAGTTTGTATTCAGCTCAAAAAGATAAACATTGGTCCCTTGCTATTTTTTCAATCGGACAAATAGGAATTGAAACTACAAACCTAATTTGCTCACTAAAAAGTAATCACAATAATAATTCAGATTAAAAGATTGACCATTCTACATCCGAAAGCCTTAATAAAGTAGTTCGAACCTATAGCTAGGCTGGTTGTAAAGTAAATTCACAAGAAAAAACAATTGGCTTACAATGGCACTAGATTGTAAAAGTATTGTGATTGACAAATTGTTCGAATTTTCGAATTGGTCGACTTAAGGTTCATGTAAAGTGTTTGAGACCCGATTTTAAGGGCACTTCATTAGCCGAGAAAAAGCAGTATGTCCAGGGTATACTATATATCAAAATGAATGTATTCATGAGCACAAGCAGTTAAGCAACATAAGACCGCCATAGCTATATCAGTATAGCCAAAACATTGTGGAAAAGGGTCATTTTGTACAGAACAAGCAACTGCATGACGGTTGGATAAAATTTGCTCATATTTTAACAGAGTACAGTCTAAAGTACTATCCAGGTAATACTACAAACGTTGATATAAAACTCGGTCTGAAAAGGCGCTTTTGAAACAATCAATTTCTATTTATTTTGTCAACATACATGCCAAACCGGTTTGGTCTGTTTTCAAAATAGATGTTAGGTATGGTGCAACATTAAACCATAATATTGTAAATCATTTTCTTCGATTTATTTCAAATTATAGTTTTTTAATTCAATGATCGGTAAAGTATTACTATATATTCATCATTCTGTTAAATAGAAATTGATATATTGCTTAACAATCTTACAGGTATATAAACTATTTTTGTCCATTTATGTTGTGATAACACACCATACCTTACACTGAACTACACGTTTATAAAATTAGAATGACATATATGACATATGTGTTTATAAAATAAGTCAAAATTAATTGCTTGCATAACTACGTTTTGGGCCCGAATTCCATACCAACGGTTGTAGTACTACCTGATTAGTACTTTAGACTGTACTTTGTTAAAATATGAGCCAATTTTTTACAACAGTCATGCAGTTGCTTGCTCTCTACAAAATGACCCTTTTCCACAATGTTTTCGCTACAGTGCTATAGCTATGACAGTCTTATGTTGCTCAACTGCTTGTGCTCATGAATACCTATATTTTGATATATGATATAACTGGACATACTGCTTTTTCTTGGCAAATGAAGTGCCTTTAAAATTTGGTCTCAAACACTTTACATGAACCTTAACGTAGATTGCCTCGGTGGCCTAGTGGTAAATGCACTCGACCCGTGACCTGGAGGTCCGTGGTTCGAGCCCCACTGTCGACGGGGTGTGTTTATGGGCAAAACTCTTAATAGCCAGCCCCAGTTCACCCAGCTGTAAAAATGGGTAGCAGTGGGTTTAAACCACTGCCTCTCTCTCGGGGACGTGAAAACATCAGGATTGAGTGTTCGAGAGCGATTCTATAAGCTTAAGCTTTCGTCGCAATCGAACTAAAATAAATTAGTATAAACTAACGTTAGTTACGAGTTAGTATTATTTGCTTTAATACCATAATGTAACCTCCATTTTTTCCGACAAATAATAAACACTTACGTCAAATAATTCACCAGGCTTATGTTGGAAAACAATTCTGTTTGCACTGAATATATTTTGTAAACACATCATGATGTTTCATTTAATCGATACTTAATGCCTGCCAAGTAAGTATACAGTTAAAAGCATCATGAAATTGACGAGGTGAACGATTTTGAATGATTTCGGAATGAGTGAGAGGAGCGAGTTTTGAGAGAAATTTATGTGAGGTAATCCAATATCGCTAATTTTGTTCAGGGTCAACAAAATTATCGATATATATTAACTCCCATTTAATGAAATATGAATAAACATTCTATGAAAAGCTTCCGTTTTTTTAAATACCGATCAGAGTGTTAAAATTTCAATTATGTCAGTTAAATTGCGATTTGGTTCTTGTTTTATTCATTTTAAAGGTAGCTGTTGATTTTTTAAGTAATTTTGAGCGTTTGTGAATATTTTGAGTGTGTGTTTGGAATGAATGAATGGAGCGCTGAGTGAACGATTTAGATTTGTTTTGATTGAGATGCATGTCCATTTCACGATGTAACTAACTGTAGCAAAAGAAAGATGATTTTTACATCACTTATTGAGAACTGTAGTATCGATATGAAACAATATAGAATACACAGTTAAATTTGTTTGTTTGAATGGGGTTTTACGCAACTTTCAACAATGTTTCAGTTTCGCGGCGGCCGGAGCACCTAACAATGAATTCGAGGTATTTCTCTCCTCAGTACTTCAATAATATCCTTTCCTAGCCTTCAACTGCTATCTCACACAGGTCAACGATTATCAACCCATTGGTGAGAGACAAATAGTCAGAAAGGATGAGTGCCGCCGTCGGCGATCGAACCCAGGACCTCTAGATTGATAGTCCGACGCGCTACCACACAGTTAAATAGTTTTGGGGTTATAATTCGAAGGCTGGTGAATGTATCCGCGATTTTATTTTTTCTCTCATTACAACAAGACCATTTTATCTGAGCCACCAACTGCTCTTCTTAATGAGGCGTGTCACTTTGGGAGCAAATGAAGCGAGTCATATACATAATACGTACTTATACTGTTTTGTATGAAAAAAATATCTAACGATATTGGGGGAATTGATAATTGTCGAGGCTCTGCCGAGACAATTATCAATTCCCACAATTGAGTAAGATACTTTTTTCATACAATACACTAATTGTGTATTATATGTATTTATTTATTTTATAACCTCTATTTGTCATGTTTTTGTCGATGTTTCTAACAGAAGTGCAAGTTTCTAAAATTACCTGCATTGTGTCATCGTTCTAAAATTATCTATGTGATATCATAAAAAATGACAAACGGGATGATATCACACGGATATTTGTAAAGTTATTTGATAAAATGACTTATTGTCAAATGTGGGATTGGTGATGTCTGAGTCGAAGATCGAACTGACGATACAAGGATTGGGAGCTAGACGCGTTACCGACTGAGCGTACCGGGATTGCTGGTTTTACAGTTAACAACATCGTGAAATTGACAAAATAAATGATTTTGGAATTATTTTGGAATGATATTGAATGAGTGTGTGGAGCGAGTTTTGGGTGAATTTAATGAGAGGTAATCCAATATCGCAAATTTTGTTCCGGACAAACAAAATTAGCGATATCTATTACCTCACTTTAATTAAATATGCAAAAAAGATCTATAAAAACTTGCAGCCTCCTATTTCTTCTAGAATCAAGATTTTAAAATTTCAATTATGTCGGCGATATTTATTCTTTTTGTTTGTATTTATATTTATTTCCAATCTAGTTGTTGATTTGTCTTTTTTAGTCATATTGGAGCGTTTTTGAATGGTTGAGTGAGTGTATGGAATGAATGGAGCGATGAGTGGGTTATATAGAATAGTTTAATAGAGATGAATTTTAATTTCACGATGTAACTAACTGTATACCGAGTTATCAATTTGTAACTAGACTGACAAGAGTAATCAAACTGATGGACGCCGTGGTTAACAGAGATGCAATCGCTAAGCATATCCGCAGTTTTAATTTTGTCTTTTTCAGTTTTGTTAGAGTTCGCGAATCTAAAATAATGAATCTTGATCAATACATTTTACTCTTCGCGAAAATGTACTCGCAAATAATTATAACCCAGTGCAAACACCATTTACACACAACCCGACTACATACACCACAATTTTATTTCACGGGGCTTTTTTATTCAACATCATCATCCACCACCTCCTGTGGGGTTTTATGGTAGTTGCAAAACGTTATCTGCAAATAAGTATTCGACTAAGTCGGGGTAGGAACCATGGGTCCTTTTTAACTAAACATCTTACTAACAACTTATTTTTTTGCCATCCTAAACGCAAGACAGGGGGCAGACTCTGAAAGATCCCCGGGGTTTTTATAATTGTCGGGTATTTATTACGTTTGTTGAATTTTTACTGTACCAATTTTCAGGATACCAAAGATCGCAAACATTCTCAAACTTAAAAATGGGCAACGACTTTGTTTGTATGAAGAACCCTGACGATACATTGCAGGAAGTTGCATTATAATTGTAAATGAGTGGAGCTGTCAGCAAGCTGTCATGGCGGCAAGCAGATGGTGAAAGAATGCGTTTATTTCAACTACCAACATAGACAAATTACAAATTACAGTTACCAAATTAGATACGGATATTTTTTTTACTTCCGGTCTGTCTTAAAATGGCGATAGGTTTTGGTGAAGAAAGCCAAACCGGCAGAAACGTGTCTTCCCTTCTATCACTATATAAAAATATTCCCTGGGTTCAGGATGACAAAACAATACAAAGAGTTCGCCAATTATGCCCCGCTTTGCATGCAAGTACACGTTCAAAGCGGGGAATAATTGGCAAATCGTTGCATCGTTTTGTTATCCTGAACGCAAGACTGCCTAAAATGGATACTCAATTTACTTAAATGTAATATTTTTTAACTTTGACTTCCCGAGTACTTTAAGATGGCAAATATCTATGTTTTTGACATACACACTCAGGCAACGATCTTACAGTAGTATTCTAGATCATTTGACAAGAAAACGAATTGTATAAGTGTAACTTAACGTCTGAACATAAGTTTCGTCAGATCAAAATGGTTGTTTCACCATGCAATTTAATTTACCCTGACAGAATAGCAACCCCCTTTTCCTCAACGTATTACTCAAGATCCAACTTTTAACTTGAAAATATTTATAAAATAAACATACACATAACACATTAACGATTTATCAAATTTTGAAATGTCGCCCAAGTTGATAAAATGCAATACCAAGTTTGTTATTTGTCATAAATGCAACTATAGTTGATAGTAATTTAGGGTACCCATGTACGACATTTTCTTTGATGTTTTTTGTAGGACTATCGAGAAATGATGATGATGATAAACTCATTACCTCATCAGTGAAATTCTCAAAATCCTATACCCCGCTTTCGCTCATTTCACCCTATCGTCGTTATCTAAGTGGGGTCGAAAAGGTGACGCCTTTGTTAGCTTTACCATAGTTGACCACTTGCAAAATGACGCGCGTTGAGAATGATCACGTTTTGTTTCATTTTTTATTCAAAGAAATAGAATAATCGTTTGATTTTCGAGTACGACTGGTTGATTTTAATTTCATGCACAACAAACGCTATATTTCACCGCTAAAAATTTTGAAATCGACAAGACTTGTGTTTCCCCGGATGAAGTCATTTTCAATTTAAATTGCTAGTAGAATTTATCTTCGTATTGTTGCATAAAATATCCGTTTTCTGGTCGTTAAAGCATACGTAATCGGACAAAAGCCGGGCGTAAACAGGAAAAAACGTTAATTGCTCAGTAAATCCACGTGCCGATAACGCCCGGCTTTTTTAACTTAAATATCCGCGATCTGGGCTTATACACTTTAATCAATTTCACTGATTCTGATTTTTTTCTGCAGTACTACTTTGTCCTAGAAGAACATTTATGCATTTTGTTTGAAATACTATAAAGATTAGATCTAGAAAACTGTTCACATTTATTAGTAAGATGCGTGAAAATTATTCATGTCCGACAGTTTTATAAGGCATGTCTAAGAAGTTGCTCTAAATCTCGCGTTGAATTGTGTGACGTCATAAATTAAACAAGCAACGTCGGACGGTGAGGACGGTGTTATGCACGGCGCAATTGTTCCGGCATATTAGTAGGTTTTATATCGTTTCTATGAAATTATGTCCCAATTGCTGTTTACATTTATACTCTTATCCATCTTTTTATGTAATAATAGCGTCAAAATGCGTTTTTGAGGGCGTTAACGTTTGCAGAGACCCTCAAAATGCTTTAACGCCCTCGTGCTTCACACTCAGGCCTCTAAGCATTTTTCGGGTCTCTGCAAATGTTAACGCCCTAAAAACGTAAATTAACCCTGTAGTAACTTCGTTATTACTCTGCTTATATATCCTAAGTGTCCATTTCGAAATTTAAAACTGCACTAGCGTTTCAAAACGGACATTATGGTTTAATCGAGATGTAATGATGTCTTCCGAAATTAAAAGACATGTAACCGATTTCAAAATGAATACAAGTTATTAGTGGCGAAGAACCTCATAAACGCAAACACTCTTAAAATAACGAATACCTGTTGGTTTCACCTTACTAGACTAATAATATGTTGGTTAGTGAATGCGAAGCCATTACGGTCGTGATAAGTACACGTGTTTCTCGTGTCAAACTAGACGCCCAGTATATACATGTGTCGTTCTAATGTGACATGTACATATTCACTTTTATTACATTACTAGGTTACCGAGGTCTCTGTTTGTACATAAATGGGAAAATGGCTTGACTCATTCTTTTTGAAACAGGAAATAAATGAACGTTAGAAAACCACACAGAGATAACCAAGTAAATGATCAGACTTCACTGCTTGTCTACACGATCTCATCGGAGTATTCACCTAGAACTATGATTTAATATCTAGCTGTAATGATTTCTTACACTTTTATTGATTTACGTAAAACCAGAAAAATGATCTTTTAAAGAATCGACCATATATGATGCAATATCTTTGGCGCGTTCTTGCAATTGGATGATAATTTGAAAGTATGTAGACAATAAAAACAAATTCTTTAACAATGGTGCTTTCAGAAAGGCTGAACCATGTCCTACGTGCAGGATGACAAAACGATACAAACTGTTTGCAAATTATATCCCGCTTTGCACGCTAGTGCACGTGCAAAGCGGGTATACTTTACAGAAAAAAGTTGCACCGTTTTCCTAAAAGCATAGCTGATTTATTACCTTAAAGAATTTTTGTGATCTTATCTGCGTTCATTCTAGGGAAGAATTATTGCTCATTAAAGTTACTAAACCTGGTTAAGAGCGACTCTTGATTAATCTTTCCTTATAAAATCCATTTAATTATTTTACACAACAACAATAGCAACAACAACGAATAAAATTTCACAATGTTACATGGATCGGTTTGGTGTATTCATTCAATAAAGAAACTATTTCATTTCTTTACCCGAGTACAGCCGCCGTCATCGCGCAGTGGTAGCCCCTCGTATTACCATTCAAATGTAGGATGCGATTCCCGACGACGGCACTCACACTTTACAGCTATATGCATGTTTTGACGTAAATCGAGGCACATTTTTCTTTTTCTTAATATATTTCCATCCTTTATTACATTTTTTTCGTTTCTGCGCGAGTAAACCTCTGTTAGACACCAATAGATTGATAATCGTAGACCTATGTGGAAAAGCAGCTGGAGACTAGGGAAGGATGTAATTGCAGAAGTGGTTTGAGAAATACCAGGAAAAACCCCATTCAAACAAAAAATTACCCGAGTAAAAAACTTAACAATACACTCGAAATCTTTCATAAAGTCAAGTTATGGGTTGATTATGTTTGCTGCAATTGTTATGCGAATGGGTTCAGTTGATATAAGTTAAGGTCAGTCAAGGTCAAAATCACCTGATTAACTTGCCCTCCCGTTGGAATGCTTAGGTGTTAAGAAGCTTGAGGCAAAGTTTAGTGTTTAAACAAAACATGGAGTTTAAAAAGCTAGTTTTCGAAGTTATCAGGCTTTTCTTGTCCTTGCTAAGTTAAAAAGTACATGGAGACTACAGACAATTATTAAAAAAAAATCTCTGAAATAAAACACCACTCCTGTTTCTTGTTTCGCAGTCTACCTGTATCGTGTTAAGACAATAAGTAATTGTGAAAGGGACTAGATTTATCTAGACCTGTCGTCATTTTGACAGCCCAGTTGACAAGACGAAAGCTAGCGAGGCACGAAGTCATAATAACTTCTCGTGAAAGTGCACCGGAGCGAGACTTACGCGCAGGACGAGAAATAGCTAGAGCGCTGCCACTTACGGGGAGACCTACCGGATTTGTTTTTCATTTGGGATTTTTAAATTTGGATAGGAAACACCATGAAACTATCTGTGATTTCCTTGGCGGTGCTCTTTTTCGGTAAGTAATGGATGTTGTATCAAACTAAGTGACATACCCGGATTAAGTGTCAAACCAACGTGTTTTGTTATACTCTTTGTATTTTGTCGTTGGAGGAATAAGTCGTTGTTTTCAACGGGACTTACTTTCTATGCTAAGTTTTGGACTAAATATCTCGGCTTTTGGAACAGGCAAAGTGCTTCTTTTATTTTGTTTGTTTGATTTCTTAATTGAAATTGTCCGTTTGTTGCTTTTCATTTTATTTTTATATTGTCGAATTAAAAATGCAAAAAGCCAATGGAAAAACTAAAAAATAGACCAGTAGACAAACTTAAAACAGTTTTTCCTGCATACTTGTAAACTTTCATACCTTGCAAAACAATTTTTTTCTGTTTCAAAAGAGAGCCTAATCTGTATTAAGAAAATATTGAAAGAAAAAAAATAAAATAAAAGATTATTTTCATACACTAGTATAGATCTTTTTTTTTAAACCAAGGTAATTGTTTCCCAAAGCCTTCTTGACTTTATAAAATGTAATTTAGCATTTTTGGCGTGAAACACGAGAAAAACGAATATACAACATATTTTGTTAGGTACTATATAATTCACTAAATAACCATTTCAACTGCCGTTGTTCTGCTGTATATTTTAAAAACCCTTTCTATTCAATTTAAAGATTAACTAATGTGTACGGCCTGATAAGTGTATATAGTATTTAAAGATGAAGAAAATAAGAACATTAAACACCTATAGACAGTATTATTAAATTAAAGACGACTCATAAGGTGTTTTGCGTACCTTACATTTAGAATAGTTACTTGCTAAAGCAAATCACAAATCAACAATTATAATTATATATTTTAGTTATACGATTGTCTCGATAGACAAAAAAAAGCATATTCTAGAGTGAAATTAGATATTCTATATCAAAAGCATATTAAAGGATTATTTCTAAGCACAAGATAAAATGTATTAAAATCAATATCGATTTTTTGGTTCGTTATTCACTCAGATGTTCGATGTTGGAGCAGCACACACGGCAAATTGCTCTTAGACGTTGCTTATCTATTCGGTGTAAGATGTTAAAACATCAAGTAAGCTTCAAATAATCGATACTTTCGTGAAAACAACAACAACAGCAACAACACACATACAAAAAAAACAAAAACAACAACAACAAAAAAAAACAACGTCACACATCGAAATATACCGAAGATTAAGAATGTCAAATTTTACAATTACAAGGCAATTAAAAAAAGATGAAATAAAAAAAAGCAATAAAAATATTTATTGATAATGAATAAAACAGACATGGGCGTAATTGCGTAAGGAGATTAAAACCCAATAAAATAGCAATAGAAGCGCAATATTCCACGATGCGTAGGTAATGACCGACACCACCTCTGTTTATTCCATCATGAATAAAATAAAAATATACGAAGGAGTTCCGTTTGGGTTTTTAACATTCTTATCATCAATAAAATGTTTCATAGAACTAAACGAGTACAGTTGTCGCATACGATGCGTAGTGATAAACAACAACAACAACAACAACAACAACAGCAGCAGCGGCTACAACAACCCTTTTAAATGAAAATGGAAGAATTCAAAGACGATATCCTCGTAAATGCCTCTAGGTTTTAGTTGATTCAAGATAAGATATATTTAAAGAAGGCAACTAATTCTGTTTCATTTTTTTACGGTAATTTCCATCAAGCATTATAGGTGTATTTTGTAATCTGGCATCGGGAATCTATATATGAGTATAGAATTCGCGTCTCACTATAGTAATAGCAAATAGTATCACAGCCTGGCTTACACTAAAAATGAGGGTTACATTTTCAACATGTTTACGTTAATGTTATGTTATTTCACTACATAAACTAGTTTTCTATTTACTTATTGTTGCAAGGTTTGAGCCTTACAAGTCTAAATATCGCCAAATTGAGCGACGTGAGCGAAATGAAATTTAGATTTAATTCAGCAGTAACGACATATGCGATATTTGTTACCTCCTTTACATAATCTTCTATTGGCTAAAAGTTTTTTCTACCACTGGTTGAAAATCATGGACGACTTTGTAAGATTCATCTGCAGGAATTTTTATTCGGAATTCCCATGTGTAAGTTAGATAACAATTATGTTTTCGATTACTTAAAGTTGCTGAGTCGTCGTATTAAGAGGGGAGGCATCTTAAAGGTATTAACCGGAAGTTGAAAATAGCAAATGAATAAATCGTGAAGGTTTCATTTGTATTGTGTTGTTACTTTAACAGATTTGATGAATTTTTGCCACCAAAATTATTTGCTACGATTTTTTTAAACTTGAGGTGGACTTTCAAATAAGCATAGTTAGTGCACGCAAGTGGGTTGTCAATTAGTTTACTCTTTGAAAGGTAACTCATCTGGTCTTGAAATAAATTGCAATTTAAGTAGATCACATATGATTGGTTTAATTCTTTCTCGAAAGACCTATTGCATTTTATACAGAAATAAAGTGCAATGGATTTCCCCACGTGATGCGATTTAAACGAATCATAATTCTTTATTTTATTGGTTTGCAATTAAAAATGAATAAACGATTTGTACCGCTAAATACAGTTAAAACATCGTGAAATTGACACTGATTCCGACCAAAATCATTTTTTAAACCATTCACTCAGTGCTTCATTCATTCGTTCCAAACACTCACTCAAACCATTCAAAAACACTCCGAAATGACTTTAAATATAAGATCAACAACTCCATTGAAAAAAAAATATAGCTAGAAAAAATGGCGATTTGACTCAAATAATTAAAATTATGAGCGTCAGGTTGGTTCTTGAAGAAACATAAAGCTATTTAAAGAACTTGTATGCATATTCTATTAAAGGGAGGTAATAAATATCGTTAATCGTGTTCATCTTGAACAAAACTAACAATATCGTATAACTTCCCTTCAATTTCACTCAATACTCGCTTCACACACTCATTCAATTTCATTCCCAAACTATTCCAAAATATTTAAATTTGTCAATTTTACGATGTTGTTAACTGTACATCTATATATTCCGTTTGTATATATGGCTGAACCGGAAACATATCATAACTCAAGACAGTTTCGCATACCTAACTTATTGTTTTGGGTCAGTTTTTTCACTCGACAAAACAACCAATGTTTCAAGGCTGTCTAAAGTGACAGTATCATTATTCATATCAAATATTTTTACAGCATCGTTATGATTGTCAAATTTTATTACATAAAACTCTAGTAATTACTTCATATGGCATGTTTAAAAACACGTGATTTGAAATATATTTTACGCACATGTACACTAACAAAACATCGTAAAATTGATAGAATGAATGATTTTGTAATGAATTTGAATGAGTGCGATGGGTGAATTTTGAATAGAATTTAAAGAAGATAATACAATACCGCCGGCATCATCGATATCTTAATACCCCCATTTAAAAAGATATACGTTAAGTTTTTGAACTTTCATGGAGTTATTAGACATTTGAAAATCCCACAAAACCAATAACCAACGCGTGTCAATTTCGTGATTTTCAATACTGTAACTTGTTCGCAAGATCGAATTATCGAAGATCGACCAGCATTGTCGAAGCTTTCTTTGTGGGCGCGTCTGCATTCGGACCGTTTCTTTTTGAAATACAATGAAAAGTCCGTTTGACTTCTATATGGTCCAACATTTTAACACAATTCTCTAAAACGAATCGGTGAAAACTATTTTTTTCTTGTCACGTCAATTTTTCAATCTAATACCAAGAAGAATTATGTTTTTCAGAATCTTTAGAAGTAAAATAATGATTTTGCCCATCTGTCTACACGTTAATTCTCAGTCTGTCATACCTAGTAGTTTCTATGATAAACGGAACATCGTATTGTCTCTCCAAAAATAGATCTGATTTGCATAGGGATCGGGTCAAAGTGACTGATTTTACGTGGTCCGTTTTTCTAAAACCCGAGTATTTTCTTTTTGTGTGTGTGTACTTAACTTGTCAGGAATATTATGAGTGTATCCTGTCTTTTTACAAAAAAAAAAACATTTGACCAGATATTAATGATTATCTGTATCTATTCTGAGAGAAACCCCATACTCCCATATCCAGACCAATCGAAATGGATTACTATCCGAATTCGTTCAGATTTTCATGAGGAAAACCCAGTATTTAAAAGGCGAATGATAACGGTATATACAAATCACGTGATATTTAAGTTAATTTAGCCTGACCGTCGATGTGCTTATAAGCATGTAAAAAAAAGAAGAAAAAAAAAAAAAGAATAGTGGACATTTAATCTGTCAAAAGTTTAGTATAAAACCACGTGTTTTATTATATGTTTACATTTTCTTACTACTAAACAGCCTTTCCCCAGTCCTAGTGTTTAAGAGCGGAAAATGAAAAAAAAGAAGAAAAAAAAAAACCCCAGTCAAAATCATTATTTGAAAACAGTTTTACGCGCAGAAATAATTTTTGAATGGTATTAAGCTTAGATTAAGGTATTTCCAAATACAAAACATTTATACCATCGTAATTTTGTGTAATTGATGGAAAAAGTGGTCCAAATAGAAGTCAAATGTACTATATGTGGCTCTTCAACACTTAACGACATTCATATATAAACACGATTTTACTGCTCTTATACATTCAAGACAAAGGAATGGAACATGACTAGCTTAGAAATCCCCTATCTGCAAGGCTCGAACAGTTAGGGAAAGAAAACCTTATTTCCTTGACTCTAACAAAAATCAGAATCCTCACAGAGGGACATCTCCTTTCCGCGTCCTGCCCCGCATTCAGAATGACAAAAACTGTGCGAACTATTTGCAAATTATACCCCGCTTTACAAGCAAGTACTACACGTGCAAAACAAGGTATAATTTGCAAAAAGCTTGTCATGTTTTGTCAACCTGTATGCGGGACTGATTTTTCTGCTACATGTATGCATGTATCGTTTTGGTTTAGAACTATTTATACAATATCATTTGGCCTTTAGGTTCACACCTTGACGAAATTAAATAGAGGATAATCGTTTGTTTCAGTGTAAGATCGATTTATATTTCATTGAGTGAACAACAAAATCTATATTTTCACGAGTGGCAGAGCCACGAGTGAAAATATAGCTTTTGTTGTTCACGAAATGAAATATTAATCGATCTTACTCGAAAAACAAACGATTATTCTATTTCTTTATTGCAAAAATGAGATAAAATGAAATTTCTAGGACATAATTTTGAAAAGAGGGTCATTTTGCGCGATTACTATGCAACGTTCATTGTGACGTCACTTATTTCGCCCTGCATAGATGACGTCAGATAGGATGAAATGCATAAAAGCAGGGTAAAAGTTTTTGATAATTTCACTGCTTTTGCGGTGAGATTATCAAGTGATAATCTACCGTTATTTCTCGATAAACCACCGAAAAGCATTAAAGAAATATTGCTCTCGTCACTTCTTGAATGAATTCACTAATCTGAGAATTATTGCCTAGCATCTAACCAACTGCAGCGACTCTAGAAAAAGTAGGGTTCATAGATGTGTCGTAGACTCTTAATATAATTGAGTTTGCAAACATGCTGGTACTTGTTATATCTAATTGCAAATCTGGGACCTTAATTTCGCTCCCAAATGCTCTCGAACTGGATTCAAAGGACTGGATTAAAAAAAAAAAAAATAGAACACCAACAATACCCTGCAAAGCAGCCACGAATCAATGATTTGGTGATTTTTGGTTATTCGTAGTGGATTCATGGGTTTCAGGTTTGTTGAGTCATACGGGTATATGGAAATGTTTTCAAATAACTTTGTATGATTCTTGTAACTAATACGATTTAGTTTTTGACAAGGACTCAAGGGTTTTTTCTGTTTTCGTTATTCGACATTCGTGGTTTTCGGTGTATAATACTAATACGATTTAGTTTTTGACAAGGACTCAAGGGTTTTTTCTGTTTTCGTTATTCGACATTCGTGGTTTTCGGTGTATATTATTATCACCAAGATACGTTGCCATTTCTTCAGCTTAGTTTAACTTGAGTTAGTTAGTTAGTTAGAGAGGATGAGTGCCGCAGTCGGGGATCGAATATGGAAGGTTGTGAATGAGAGTCCGATACGCTATCAGTGCGCTATGGGAGCGTCCCCTCCTTTACTTTCGGCAAAAATTGGGACTTCGATTACAATCTTAAAGCATCATCTAAAGTTCGTACATGTCAGAAACTCAACTCGTTCAGAATTCATATATACAATTCATATTTACAAAATGTTAAACTGGTAAGATAGAAAAGGGTTAACCGTCAACACTGGAAATCACATGCTTTATCAAAACTAAAAAAAAAAAAAAAAAAAAACACCACCACCATCAACATAAAACCTCACGGTTCGATGTTTACCGCGAATGTTCGAGACATTGAGTTTATCAACCTTTCTTATTCTGCATCATTATGTCAAATGTGCACTTGCATAGTCGATATGGATACACATGTAGATGACGTTTGATGATAAAATACTTGATGTATATAAACAATTTATCTTCCTACATACAATAAATGTCAGCCCCTTCAATCGGTTAATTACATCGTCCGACATATTTGACCAATAAAATCAAAGCACCATACGTTTTGTGTAGGCATAGAAAGCACGCATGGGATTATGTTCAGTTTTGTCAGATCCTCAAATCGAGTCCGAGCGATGTTTCAATGCTATATCTGTTCACTACAAATCCATTAGTTTGAATCAGCCCTTCATTCAGGATGACAAAACAGTGCAAACGGTTTTCCAATTATTCCTTGCTTTGCACGCAAGCGCACGTGCAAAGCGAGGTATAATTGGAAAGCTGTTTGCAACGTTTTGTCATCCTGAACGCAGGGTTGTAAACAGGCGTATGATCAGTGTAGGTTTTTTGAGAATATTCGTAAAAACAGTTCTTCTACCTCGGCCTAACGCTATGATAAAGAGGCCTTACGCTATGATAAAGAGGCCTTACGCTATGATAAAGAGGCCTTACGCTATGATGAAGAGGCCTTACGATATGATAAGTGAGACATGAAAGATAGTTTATAGATATCTTTCGTCTTTCTATGTTTATCATTGAAGTATAAGAAAATCTGTCTATAATTAGGCAACGAATTTAAATCAAGATCTTTTCTAAAAAAGATACACACAGACAAATAAACCCATGACGTTAATTAAAGCAATTAATAAAAGACACACGTGCACAACTCCAATACGTTATTGAAGTGCATTGTTGTAAATCAGATTTAAAAAAAAGCGGATGTCGTTTGACGTTAAAATGATGTGCGATTGATAGGTCTTGCGACACTTTTAATCGCCGGCTTTAAATATGGATTTCCGTTCTTCACATGAACACAAGAAAACTGTTTTTTTTTTTAGAAAAAATCAATTCTTTTACATTATGTACTCGTTTCCTCGGCGTCCATCAAAACATCAAATAGTTTTTTTATTCTTTAATGGGAAGTTTTAAAGTAGGTTATAAAAACATGAACGAAGATATTTTCACAAAAATCATTCAGCTAGTGAATACTAATTACAAGTGAACATAGTCGTGCACTTACACGTCTTTTGGGAGAGGGTAAGTTGTTTTGTCGCTTTTAATATTAACTAGTCTAATTTTCAATAATATATTTCCAATCTATAAAATTGGAAGGCATGGTATAATTATTTTTTCTTGCAGTTAAATAAATATTCTTTTGAAATCTGAAGTTATGTTTTCACTACATCTAGAAACATAGTATACACATAAATTGCATCAATTATCTAAGTGACTCATGCCTACGTATGAATACGTCATCAAGTTAATCATGGTGCACAGCATCATTAAGATATGTGTGATTAGATAAAACACTGTAGATGCTTGTATAATGATCCGGTGGGTGAATGACGACACTGCACGATTAATGAACCTACATACACACATTAATGTCCGCAAACATGTTTCATTAATCATTGGATAGTCTAAATACCAATCTTAATGGCGGTCACACTGACGATACACTTTTTATTCGATATCCTTTATAGGAATATAGACAGGCTCATCGCGGGTCAATCTTGTCTATTTATAAGCATAAACACACTTCTTATTTTTTTTATACACTAATCCATGATTACCTATAGTTATTTGTCAAAGATCGCTAGTCAGAAATGCCCCAAAACAAGTACACAACAATGTAACAGAATTAAAACAGAAGCTCCTTGAAAGAAAGTCAAAAAAATATGGAGTAACGTCACGTGCAGTATCGGTTGGCTAGACAACACTATGTCCTATATCCAAATTGGCCAAATGCTTACCAGAAATCTTCTTAAATGACTCGGCTCAGTGAAAATTTTCTTAAATGACTCGGTAAGATGGAATTCTCCTGAAATGACTCGTGTGGAAATTTCTTCTCCAATGCCTCGATTCAGAGGACATCTTCTTAAATGACACGGTTCAGTGGATTTTTTTTTCAGCTTCGAATTCATATCAAGGGAATATATGAAGTTATGAACATGGTGCAATTGACAAGGCAAATGCTTTGGGAACGAATTTGGAATGAGATTGAATGAACGGGATGAGTGAGTTCTAAATGAAATTGAATGAAACTAATTTCGTTTGAAATTAAGGATAATTGTTGCCTCCCTTTAATAAAATATGCAAACAAGTTTTTAATATAACATGCATACAAGTTCTATGCATTGATTTCTATGTCTTCTCGACGCAGTCAGACGTTTTAAATTTTTTGCAAGTCAATGACTGTTTTTTTTTCAACAATTTAAATGAAGATTCTAGTTGTTGATCCTTTTCAGTTGTTTCAGTGAGTTTTGGGAATGGATGAATGTAGTATTGTTTTAGTGATTTAGAATGGATTTGGTCGGAGTGAGTGTCATTTTCACGATGTGCTTAACCGTATAGTGGCCGGTGTTCACAAGTTCTCAATCTGGCAGGCAAATGGTTTTTGTCTCTCCCGCGACACCTTATAGAAGCATTATTATAATAAGTTCTTTGTCTCTTACAGTGTGTAAATTAATGAAATGTCAGATTATTTTGGACATATTTCATCTGCCTTGCATTCATATTTGACAACCTACCTTTAGGTAGACATGTGCAAAAGTTTGTTTCATTTTCTAAATCCTATATAAGAAGACTTTACATAATTATCTTTTAACAGAATTGATGTCATTTTCTAAATTCTATATAAGAACACTACATAATCAACTTTTAACAGAATTGATGTCAGAAAAATAGAAAGTGAGTTAAGGTTGATCAGCCAAGAAAGAAACGTGCTGAAAGGCAGTCATTATTACTTATATATGAGCCTGTGCGTGACATTTCCAACAATTTCATGTGTGTCTGATGGAAAGACGTTGATTGGCCAGGACAATAAAGCAGTGTATGAAAATTGAATTTAATAGTAATCATAGATTAAAGTGTCGTAGCCAACTATTGAGCGCATAGTTAAGACACTGATCAGACTGTGCGGCCGCATAGGTTGATCAGAGTCAAAGCGTTGCGCACAGGTGGAATTATTGGAAATGTCACTCACATGTTCATATAGCAGCAACTCGTGGACTTCTACCATAATATTCGGGAAATCACTCGTCCAATCATGCTCCGAATGGAACCATGCTTGTTATATCATTCCGGCAAATTTGGAATCCCTTGGGGGCATATCATTTAAATAGAAACATTTAAGCAAATTTTTAAAACTCTTCTTCTCTGAAACGAGAAGGCCAAAAGCTTTCGAAATCGATTTACAAATGACTAACATAATCCGGTCGGCCTCTTCGAAGCTGTTGTTCATATGATAGCTATTGAAGCAAATAATGACTATACAAAATAGAAACACTAACAATAATAAACTTCTTTTCTCCGAAAACAGTCTAGGGCATTGGCATTAGGTACAAATTATTTTACAGTAGAAATCTTTAAATTCTACTCGGGAGATGTCACAAGGGGTCGGGGAGACTCAGGTGACGGTAATAGGACAACCAAGGGTCTCTTGTAGAAAGTTTTTTTTTAAGTACAATCTTTCCAGAGTTGATACTTCATTTGTTTTCGAGAAAACCACTTTTTTGATTGACGTGTTTCATTTTTCTCAAGTTAAATTAATTATAATAATCAATTAGACAAATTCGAATCTATTATCTTTTATACAAAAAAAAGGCTGTGTTATATTTGAATCATACGGTACTTGATCATTGAATTTATGATACTGCCGGTAGGAAGTTTAAAACATTTCTTGTAAAGGTTGTACAATCCATCATGATTTACATGTTAATTTCGACACTTAAAGATTTGCTCTTTAAAGGTATGATTATATCATGAATATCGGCCATTTTTCGGGAGGCGAACATCCCCTGCTTGCCAAATAATTTTGATTAATGGATATTAAATGTCAATTTGAAGAGTCGGGTCGTACTTTAAATAAAATATTCGTGCTTTTCTTTGTGAGACAATGAATTTTAAAATATGCAAATTAAGATATTTATCGCTACACGTTAATGAATTTATCTTTTAAGTTGACAATTATATCGCACTGAATTAAATAACTTTATTTGAAAAGCTATAAATCGGGACATATCTATGTCTTTCAGCGATCTCATTTCCCGTGGTTTTAATTTTGTGTAGACTGAAAAAAGGCAAATCCATATTTTTTTTTAAATATCTGTTACCTTGCCAGCCTTTCTGTAAAATTTTTCTAAAAAGAAATGTATTTGATTTAGAATTCAGAATTTAGAACAGAACAGAACAGATATTTTATTTAGAATATCGACTTGAACACATTATGGTTCATCGTCGAAATACAAAACATAGTACCTTGTACATTTAAGATACATGTATATGTAGTAGGAGAAAGATGGAATACCCAAAACTGGTATTTTAAATAAATTTGAGATTTTGTCAAACAAATCAAATTTTCTATGCACGATCGTTTCCCCAGCCCCCTCGAGAGGACTGTACAAGAATGAGAAGTTAATGCATTTCTTTTATTGTTATTTTTATCGACCACCATAAATTTGGTGTCTCATTCGAGTCGTCTGAATGAGGTTTCTTAAGGCAGTGGAACCGTATAAGACACGCAACATTTCGGCAGTCATGAACTTTCTCAATGTTGACCGAGTTTTCCTAATGAAATTCATTACGAAAACTCGGTTAACACTGTTAAAGTGCATTACGTCAGAAGCGTTGCGGAACTAATACGGGTCCACTACCTTAACAAAGGATTTATCGCAGTGTACGATATAAGATCGACGTATTAGTAGTCGTCTTTTCGCAAAATAAGAGGGTTGACCTGAAAGTTTCTAGACTGCCTTAATCAGTGAAGGAGCGGAAGTGTTCAGTTTGCTAATTTATAAATAAATTGACATTTGTGGTTGTGAACATTGGTATTAGGGTCATTTGAATCGATTGAAAGCAGAAGCATTGTAGTTCAATATCTGTTTTTTTTTTTAAATTGTATCATATCAAATGGGAATTTTAGATATTGATTTCCATCATTGTTACATGCAAATATTTCTTGAAGACTTAGTAGGCGGTATATTCTGTAATTGCACCACTAAACGTCTTTGATCAGTTCGATGTGCTAGTCTTTCCCGAAATTTATCCAAAAAAAGGCAGGGCATATTTATGTATCGAATTGACATAGGTATTATTTATACCAACAAGAAGATAATATCATCTCCAACCTTTGTCTCCTTATCAGGAAATTGTAGAAATATGGCTTAAATCGAAGAAATTTTCGATTCTATCGTTTCTTATTTTGTACAAATGCTTGACAAACTATTTTTTGGTATTGTACAGTCAGCCGCAAATACGTTGTAACTTACATTTTTTTCGTAGATGCAGCAGGTCATTTGCTTTATAAATAAACATGTTTAAGTCAACGAGTATAGTTCCGCAAGCAAGAGTAAGGTTTCGAGAAACCGTTATCTTTTATCATTTTCAATGTAAAATTGATCTTTGATCACTCACTTGAAATTGCTGGTCTATAGCATATTGAATTCCATATCCCCCAAATAGTTGTAACATTCGATAAAGACCCTAGTACAGATCTTAGATGAAACACGTGAGTCGATATAAAAGTAATAAGTCAAGATAATTTATCTGACAATATTACCTAGGGTCTCCGTGTCAAAATCGACTTTGCTTCTATTTCATCGTGAAATTGACAATCATCTCAATCACAACCATTCTAAATCACTCACTCAGCGCTCCATGCAATCATTCCAAACACTCACTCAAACCATTCAAAAACGCTCAAACCCATTAAAAATTATATAATCAACAACGTAATTCAAAATAAATTTTGATTGAGAAAAATCGCGATTTCACTAACATAATTCAAATTATTAGCGTCCAATAGGTTCTTGACGTAATAGGAAGCCATGAATAGAACTTGAATGTATTTTTTATTAAAGGGAGGTAATCAATATCGCAAATTTTGTTCATCTTGAACAAAATTTACGATATAGGATTACCTCCCATTACATTCACTCAAAACTCGCCCCACACACTCATTCAATTTCATTCCTAAATCATTCCAAAATCATTCATCTTGTCAATTTCACGATGTTGTTAACTGTACTACGGAGCAGATTGACGGCGTCGTCACCGTCACACACAATAACGTTTTGGTAATATATAATACCCTTTGCAAGAAATTATCTCCTGACCATGTTTTTGTCATAAATCTGATCAATCATTGATTTGAATTTCGAGATTGTTGATTGAAGCATCTAACAATATTCATTTCCATGGATCAATGTCTAAAACCGTCAATTCTTTATCGCAATTCTGAACTTGATATCTGACGAGATTGTTTTATAAGCAGTTCGTTTTACTTTATTTCTTTATATTTCATCCAAGTCCGTTTCTTTTCTATAGCGTCGAAAGATTCAATCAAATATCGTCGTTTTACAGTGATACCCCAATTTCTGAGATAGTTTGAACACGTTTCTGCAAGGACCGAGATTGCAAAAGTTTTGTCATGCTAACCCGAGAATTTTCTCAAATTTCATCTCTAGATTAAAGCTTAAGTTCTGATAAAGTTCTGTAATAAATGTATGAGTACAAAATATCATTTGATACGCTGTTGAAAATAGCAACGTATTTATAATATGTTTTATGTTCATACAGTTTTTAAAGTTTTAATTTTGAGAAAATTCTCAATTGAGAATGAGAAAAGTTTTAGTAACTTGGGCTCAGGCATTTCTTGCCTTAATTTGTTTTAAGATTAAACAAGATAGTTCTTACTGCCATTTGCTCAGTTAAAAACATCGTAAAATTGACAAGGTGAATGATTTCAAAATGATTTTGGAATGAAATTTCATGAGTGTGTGGAGCGAGTTCTAACAATTATTATATTTAAACCGCCATTTGTTTCCAGCCATATCTATTTTGAATGAAATTGTTGGTCTTATCTTTTTATCTTTTTAGTGATTTTGAAACGTTTTGAATTGTTTGATAGAGTGTTTTAAATGAATAAAGGGAAGACACACATGTCGTTTTTGAACGAATTTACCGATGTTGTTCCTCTTAAAACTCACTCGTCCCAATTATTCTATTTCATTTCAAAACTATTAACCTTGTCAATTAAACGCTTTTTACGCCTTTATGCTTCATTTGGATAATTTCATTTATCATTTATCTAGTTGTTCGCAGAATGAGAGCTTGAAAATTTGTCTGGAACATCACCATTTTGTAGAAACAATTTGTAGATTACAGTTAACAACATCGTGAAATTGACAAGGTGAATGATTTGGAATGATTTAGGAATGGAATTAAATGAGTGTGTAGAGCGAGTTTTGAGTGACTTTTTTGGGAGGTAATCAGTATCGCAAATTTTGTTCAGGATGAACAAAATTAGCGATACTGATTACCTACCTTTAATAAAATATGCATACAAGTTCTACGAATAGCTTCCTATTTCACCAAGAATCTATAAGACCCTTAGAATTTGAATAATGTCGGTGAAATCGCAAGTTTTCTCTATCAAAAGTTTTCGAATGGTTTGAGTGAGTGCTTGGAATGAATCAATGGAACGCTGAGTGAGGCTAGAATGGTTTTGATTGAGATGAATGTCAATTTCACGATGTAGCTAGCTGTATCGAACAAATAAATGACACATAATATACGTATTTTGGTGAAGGCTGATTCGATGAATTTTAAGTAAACTTCGATTTTTTATTTAAAACAATGCATAAAATGATGCATGCAATGACAATCAACCTAGGACTGTCCTTCAAAATTTAAGACTTCATGATAAAAACAACGTTGGTGTCTTGTCATTAAACCATCACAATTATGACAGCCTGAATAACGGTGTATTATGACCAAACTATTACGGTTTAACGTGAAGTTTCTGACAGCCGCCATCTTATATTTCGACATATTACTTGTTCGATGACGCAAAGTATGATTGTCTTCGCTAATTGAGAAATTTGTTCCGTGTTCAAAATGAAAACGGTCGAGAAAAGACTTGCCTTGACCTGGTAACCATTTTGAATGTTTAGCATCCTGACTAAAGGGATGGTTATCATTTTATTTCAGTAAAATCCTTATGACATTTTATTTTTTTGTCAATTTCAACGGGGGAAAGGCACATATAAAGAAAAGGTCGGTGCTTAATAGGATTCGGGATAGTTCCGGAATATTAGTATTAGAAAAGGAATACTGACTTTATCTTATAACTTTACAAATATCTGTGTGATAACATCCCGTATGATAATTTTTATGATATCACATAGTTATTTTTAGAACAATGATATAATGCGGTTAATTTTAGAAACTTGCATCTCAGTTAGAAACGCCGAGGAAAACAAGACAAACGGAGGTTATAAGATAAATACAATACATACTTAGTGTACTGTATGAAAAAATAACTAACTCGGTTGTGAGAATTGATAACTTGCAGAGCCTCGACAATTATCAATTATCTCAACCTCGTAAGATATTTTTTTTTTCATACAAAATACTAAGTATGTATTATATATTTATCCACAGATTCTGTTTCTGACATCGTCAACCGAGTATAGACTTGAATCCGATAATTCTAGAATTGCACAATACAAGCTGCCTGCAATGCCGTCCGAGGTCGAGGGGTAAAGCGTCTCCTTCTTGATCTTGACCAAGAATCGATCTTGGTTTTTTTCCTTAGTCCTAATTTTTGGCGCGAATACTGGTTTATTATCCAAGAAGCAGATTCGAGGCGAATTCACCTGTGTTATAAACTAACTGAAGTATGAATACTTTTGGACAAAGGAAGAATTCAGAGTGAAAGTGAAAATTAAATTAATGAATTTTACCACCATTAGACAAAAAAAACCAAAAAACAAAAACAAAAACAAAACAAAACCCCAACACAAAGAACAACAACAACAACAACAAAAAGCAAAGGTTTGAGGACATTCAAGCCCGTTTATTCATTCTCTCCATTCTCTTATTCTGTTATTTTATTCATATTTATCGTATTTCAATTGAAAAACATACCGTTTGGAATCGCATATATCTTTATCTATACTGACGTACAAAAGAAACGCATATCTTTATTTAACAAAGTAAAAATTATAGAAAACGACTTTGGGTCCATATTTTTATTCAATCCATGTTGAATTTCATGTTTTTTCTTCACATGGTGAGAAGTTTCAATAGTATGGGCCTGTTAGGAATAAACATATCTAAATGGTATAATTACGAAAGACCGGTGGTGACTTCTTTAATTCAAACTTCAGGCTTCAAACTTCAAACATATGATATTGAAATGTGAAGTGTGAACTATGAAATGTGAAGTGTGAAGTTTGAAGTGTGAACTGTGAACTGTGAACTGTGAAGTGTGAACTTTGAAGTGTGAACTTTGAATTGTGAAGTGTGAACTGTGAAGTGTGAACTTTGAAGTGTGAAGTGTGAAGTATGAAGTGAGAAGTATGAAGTTAGAAGTATGAAGTGTGAAGTGTGAAGTATGAAGTGTGAACTGTGAAGTGTGAAGTATGAAGTGTGAACTTTGAAGTGTGAAGTGTGAACTTTGAAGTGTGAAGTATGAAGTGTCAAGTGAGAAGTATGAAGTGTGAACTTTGAAGGGTGAAGTGTGAAGTGTGAAATGTGAATTGTAAACTAGGAAGTTTACATATATGGCAACTTTGGAAAAATTCAACTTCACATTTCACACTTCACAGTTCAAAGTTCACACTTCACACTTCATACTTCACACTTCAAAGTTCACACTTCATACTTCTCACTTCATGCTTCACACTTCACACTTCAAAGTTCTCACTTCACACTTCACAATTCAAAGTTCACACTTCATACTTAACAGTTCCCAGTTCACACTTCACACTTCATACTTCACAGTTCACACTTCATACTTCAAACTTCACAGTTCACACTTCATACTTCACACTTCAAAGTTCACATTCACACTTCACAGTTCACACTTCACACTTCACACTTCACACTTCAAAGTTCACACTTCATACTTCACAGTTCACAGTTCACACTTCACACTTCAAAGTTCACACTTCACACTTCATACTTCAAACTTCAAAGTTCACACTTCATACTGCATACTTTACATTTCATAATTCACACTTAACACTTCACAGTTCACACTTCAAAGCTTTTATGTTTGAAATGTGTTATGAGAAGTTTGAATTTAAGAAATGTCACCTCCAGTTCACGCTTCAGAGTTCACATTTCAAAGAAAATATGTTTGAAGTGTGAAGCGTGAAGTGTGAATAAAAGAAGTCACCACCGGTCTTTCGTATATAATAGAATACTTTTTACATATAATGCTTGTTAAATGTACACTCTACCTTTCCACTAAAGTTGTTTGCTTTTTGAACAAAAATACTATTCTATGCAATAATAAATTAACTCTAGTGAATTCAAACTATTTTTGTGCATTCTGAGTAGCTGAACTATGAAACGTTATGACAAGATCCAATGAGGCAAAGGCTGAAAACTAATACTCGCCGCGTACATGTACTAGTGCTCGCCAACTAACCCATGCGAAGGTAACGAGGTGATGTCATTTCAAACTGGGAAGGGTATTTACTCCATCTTTACCGTAAAACATTTTTTTCGCGAGTACTGGTACAGTTAATTACATCGTGAAATTGACATTAACCTCAATCAAAACCATTCTAAATCGCTCACTCAGCGATCCAATCATTCATTCCAAACACTCACTCAAACCATTCAAAAACGTTCAAACCAATTGAAAAAGATAAAATCAACAAGGTCATTCAAAATAAATTTTAGTAGAGAAAAATCGCGATTTCAATGACATTATTCAAATTGTTAGCGCCTGATAGGTTTTTGAAGAAATAGGAAGCTTTGTATAAAACTTGTATGCATTTTTTTTAAAGGGAGGTAATCGATTTCGCTAATTTTGTTCAGCATGAACAAAATTTGCGATATAGAATTACCTCCCAATAATTTCACTCAAAACTCGCTCCTCACACTCATTCATTTTCACTCCTAAATCATTCTAAAAACATTCACCGTGTCAATTTCACGATGTTGTTTACTGTAAGCGGTGACAATTCCGTATCCAGTCAGTAGAAGTCGTGTTAGTTGAATAGCCGAGTATTTTTTTGTCCTTTTGTTTAATGCTTTTCGGTGATTTACCGCGTAATAACGGTAGATTATCACTTGGATGAACATAGACGGACTTTCTGTCTCAAGACAAGAAGTAGTATCGACCGTCTTGTATATCAAAACATAAATTGATATAGTGATATAAAGAGACTGGTAAATTTTGAGTCATGTTGTGTTTTGCACGTCCTCGAAGACCACACTATGTTATAATCCCGGCGGTAAATAACGCATCTGTACGTTTCGTATTATTTAAGAAAAATAATAACCAGGAGAGAAAAGATGGGGCAAATAGTTAGTAAAATATGAACGAGGCAGAAAGGTATCCCAAATCACGCAAGTCAGATGTCAATAAACAACCAAATACTGTATTTTTGATATTTGTTAAAATGCTACAAAAATCCTAGAAGTGTTTAACTTCTTACATTAGTAATATAATGCTGTCACATAGATTACACGACTAATTTCATATATTCAGACAAATGTACTTAATTTCAAATAACTGCAAGTGGGTAATACAAGGAATTAAATGTGAATGACACGATAGATGACACGTATCTGCTAGTTTATGATTACATTATCCATAATATTACATTTATAATTATATTCAATGTACTCGATGGTTTCCTGTCTCGGAGTCGTCTGTTGTCATTGTGGTGCAGATCAACTTAATCTGAAATGATTTCAACATTCAAAAGGCAATGACGATTCTAGAAAAAATGTTTTTGGTAGATTAAGATTAAAACTTTTTTTATATTATTAACAAAAAATGTGGAAACCGTTTGCTTATTTTAGTTTAAATGGTGTAGAAAAATAGTAATTGACCTTTCGTACAGAAAAAATTGATTGATGTCGTAAATTTCGCAGCCTGACACAAAAGATTGGAAGAGAGTTTCATAATTTTCATTTGTTCGAAGTAATAAAATATGTATATTTTTCTGTAAAAAAGCCTAGCCTTATTTACATAGGTTTGAAAATATGATACCATTGTCGAATATATCAAATTCTGCTCGTATACGAAACTTGATATCATTTGAACGCAGTCACAAACATTGTCGTGTCATATAAAGCATACATATAATCATTGAACTTGGATAAATGAGTATTGACCGCGTTAATGTAATACAAGAAAAAGTGTAACACCAGTGTTTTACTTAAATGCCCCAATAAACCTCTATTTTATGTTGGTTTGGATATAAAACTGTTACTATGACATCTTTTATGTCATATGTAGATGTGCTTTTATTCACAAAATATAGTATCACCTTTACACATATACGGGGCGAATAATAGAATCTGCTATACCTTTCTTTTGAATTCAATTACCTATTCAATCAGAGAGTACGACCATTTTAAAGTATTTTTTCATAAAGATAATTATTACAGGAAAAATTTAAACGTCATGATGTCATATAATATATCACAAGACGACTGCTATTTTTCAAGATGACGCTCTCAATGCCAAAGGCTGCTGAAGTTTTCAATCTATTGTTAAAAGCTATTCTTCCGTAAAAACGGCAAGAAAAGTATAAAAATGCATTACACTACAAGGATATATAAACTCATGACTGTACCTGGATTCAATTTAGAAACGGTTACCCCAAAAAATATTCCTCTGTCTTCGGGGTGCACTCGAAGTTGTTTTTTCGCAAAATAGACGTCATATCAAGCCTTTGCTATGAATTTTCTTCCGCAAATATCACATAGCAACAAGACGTTTGATACTATTGTGGTAGATATCAATACAAATTTGTATTCGTATGCATCAATGTGAAAGCGATTCGAAAGTTTGGTGGATATTACAAATTACCCTGTATGTACATTATACTTGAATTTATAATATGATTAGTTTGACCATTATGGAAGTAAATCAGAATGTACCAGGCGTAGAAGACACAAATAAAATTATATTACAGTAACATTCATGCCAAACTCTCACTCAAACCATTCAGAAACGCTCAAAAATCACTAAAAAGATCAGCAACAACATAAAAATCGCTGGAAAAAAAATCCACTTTATTTCTATGACACGTGTTAATTTGAAACGTAGAATTAGTTCGTAAACACATAAAAATCTATTTGTCAAAACTTTTAAAATGCACATTTCATGTTCGATATTAGCTATCTCGTTCATTATAGTATTCATACATTATTAAAACTTAATAAAAAAAGTCGTTTCTAATGCAATCTACCTTACCAAAGTTTCATTTGGAACATTGGTAGTTTTTTTTTTTCGATAAATGAAAGTTCAGTTACAGTAAATAACGGCTGAAAAATCTTAATTTTTTTGAGAATGACGAATCATTCTCAAAAATTAAGATTTTTTAAGCCGTTATTTAAGAATCTAAAGATATTTATATTAGGCTACGATGGTTTCACGTCAGTAACTTAATCGAGTAGCGTTGACGACGTCGAATGTTTACACTCACACTTTCGAAGGCTAACGCCATTTAAAGTGACGTCATTGGGTTTTTCGAAGGTTTTCTCGGAATTTTTAAAAATAGTACGACTATGTACATCCGAGGTTGATCGTGAGATTGGCCGAGTGTTGTTCCAAATGTACCCGAGGTTGATCGTGAGATTGGCCGAGTGGTGTTCCGAATGTACCCGAGGTCTACAACGTAGAATCGCTGAGGGTTCCCGATGTTAGTTTATATATGTAACACGATCTCTAGCGAATCTAGACGGGAGCGGACTTATTTATGACTTGTTTTACAGAAATTATGCATGGATCGCTTACGAGGAATATTTCAGATATAATTATTTTTCTTTCATCTTATATTATCAACATTTATAATATGACGTACGTCGTGGGAGTGAAATAACCCCGTTGAATATTTTTGAAATTACACGGGTGTTATTACACCAGTGGAATAACTATGCAAATGAGCTAAGAACGAAGAACAATATTATATTTTTTGTTAGGAAAATGACGTCATTATGGATATGCTGACGTCATTCGCAAACGTCGTTGTATGTTTCGCGGAATAACATGAAACGATAAATATCGTAATTTTCTCGTTTTATCACCAACATTCGGGTCATATTATAAATAGAATATCTTTGTGCTCATAAAATTCCGAATTTATTAAACTCGTCATCTATAAACTGATAAAAACTCGGCATTGCCTTGTTTTTATCTATTTATTGATGAATCGTTTAATAAATGACCACTCATTTAATATCCTCTATTGATATCGTTCCTTGAAATAATTGTATGTTTTTTGTATTTTAGTGCTGACAGTCGACTACGTTGGGAGCCAAACTACTGGTGAGATAATCAGGAATATTATATATGAGCCTGTGCGTGAAATTTCCAACAATTTGAAGCATGCCGTAAGGCGCAAACAATCAGCAGGGACCCAAGCAACACAGTTCAATTAGAAGATCTGTGTAACAGTCTTAAAACCGGGACACGTCGAGACCTTATCTTTCTATAAAACGCACAGTGAACACTCTTATCAGCTTGTGCTGATGCACAGGCTGGTTAGAGTCTTTGCTTTGCGCAATTCAGAAGTTATTGGAAATGTCACGCACAGGCTCATATGTTACTTCTTTCCACAAAATAACGCACACCTGTTTTACATACACATTCAAATAACTACTACATATTTCACGTCTATTACTCTTTTTCTTAGCAACGCAGTTACGATATAAAAGAAGAAATACCACGAAGAACAACCTCTAGCTTTTTAGATGGAAAGGTATTTTTATCATGCAAGAATGAAAATTGCAATTTCTATTTAAAATATTTATTCTCATCGAAAATCGAAAATCTAAAGTTAATTAGCTTATTTCGCAGACACAGACACACTTGAAATTATTATTTTTTTCTTTCTTATATGCATGCAGTAGCTTCATACCTTTTTCATTATCATTTTTGAAGGCGTAGATATTGGTTCATAAGGCATTTCTATTATAGAAATTAAGTTTTATCAGTTGAACTGAAGTTTTGCTATCTGTAGTTTTCTAGCGCTTTGGTGGAGGATGTTTAAAGTTATTTTGTTTCATAATGGTGGATGGAATTACAAATACATAGCAAGCTTTCCATGGCTTCATTACTGTGTTGGCTTATAAAAAGGAAATAATGGAAATCATGTAAAAAAAAAAATACTTCATTGTTATTTTCATTTTAAGTTGTTATATCAAGAAATATTTTTGTCCTCACGGGGCAAACAACGGAAGAAAAGCACTCGGCGGTTGGTTAAAAAAGTCTACAGTTTTCTGTTACTTTATTCAACATTAAACGTCAAGGAAAGTATTTTGGATATAGTAAAATGTTACTATAAAGATGTAAACGTTTATTCATTTAAAATTCCAAAATTTATGGGGAAAAGTTTAGAAAATCACTTCATTTCATAAACTTTTGTATGGTTAATTTACGTTTTTGAGGTTGTTAACATACGCAGAGATTCGAAAAATGCGTAGGCTCAAAAGAATTTTTATGGTTCCTGCAAATGTAAATACCCGCAAGAAAAGTAAATCTATGCTATTATTGCATATAAAGAAAGACTATAGTATTAATTCAATCAGAGATTGCAAAATGATTAATATGAAAACCAGCATCAACACCACGAACGAGCTGTAAAATTGTTTTACTAGCTCTTTTGTTTTTTATGACGTCACAAAATTTAACGCGGGAGTAAGATTAACCTCTTCATTAATGTTCTATATCAATGCTAGGTATAGAAACTGATAGGCCAAGACTGATGAAATGTAAGTAAAAAAGCCGGGCGTTAACGGCGCGTGAATTTATCTATTAATAAATGTTTCTTCCGTTTACGCCTTGGTTTTGTCCGTTAACGTATGCCCATAAAGATAAAAAACTTGATTTTTATGCAATAATGTACGTTATGATACTATGTACAAGGCATGTACAATGGTGGAGGTCAGACGACAACAGACATGCAGACAACAACTGGGCCGGCTGGAGAAGTAGAATTTGAATTAGAGGAAATTATCACTACTACTACGCCAAAACCAACTCCCAAACCAAAGCCAAAAAAGTTCAAGAAGAGAAAGGGGAAAGGTCGAAGAAAGGGGCGGCCGAAAAATCTCAAACCGAAACCAGGGAAAAAGCCAGGTATTTGAAATCCCCCTAAGTGAAGCATTTTAAGTCATTCATATGTCAATTTATGATCGGTTTGAGACAAAAATCAGTAACACATATATGTTCTATTCTTTTCTAGAGAAATATATATATAATAGATTGTTCCGAATAAACTCATTTCAAACGAAGGCATCCTCCCTCACTTGTTTTGGTAGAGTCTTAAACTTTAATAAGCTTGTCTTGACATAATTAAGTTGTTTTATGTACTAAACTTTAGCAGAATATTTGAACCAGACTTATTACAAATGACAACATTTTCCGTATATATTCTTTGTCTTTAGTGACTCTTTTATATTCATATACACGAATGAACTTTGACCCCACTCATTCCCTTGTTTTATTTTCCAGGTGCAAAGAAGGGTCCAAAAGCCAAGCCAATAAAGAAGAGGCCTACAACACTGCCCCCAACACCAGCCCCTACAACACGTCCACCTACAACACGACCACCTATAATCATAACCACATTAGCGCCGACCACACAGCCTCCTACACAACCTCCAATAGTGGCCGCGGCTGCTGGTACAGTACATTCTCAACATGATTCGGGCGGCCACCTCGACAATTTTAAAACACGTTACTTTGAAATTAATAAAATTAAACGCTGTTGTCTTTAAAAAATAAAAGTTTCGTCTTAACAAGCAACGAAACTTAAAACAATAGTTATTCCGAAGGAAACCTTAAAAAAATAGTTATTCCTGTAATATCAAATATTCGATTTTGCATCTACTACTTTACTTCACCCCATCCTCAGTGCGGTGTTTGCAGTTGCTAAAGCTCATTCTTTGCCGTAAAAGTAGTGCCAGTTATTATCTATAATTACCTTTATTTAGCTTTCAGCAATTTGCAGCATGTCACTAGAACCTCAGCGTCGCTAATTTTGCTAACAAACTAACCCGCCTGCCTGCTGTATAATAATTTTCCTGTAAGTTTTTTCTTTTGGAATGGGACTAACAAACTGGAAATGGGTTACCTAAATCTAGTATGCCTATAGCAAGATAATGATCTCTCTATTTACAGGTTAAAATGGTAAGTTTATTTGCACTACAGACAGACACAAGGCGGGCAGATGTAGCACTTACTGAGAAAAGTATATTTTGGCATGTAATAGTTTGTATATGATTACACAAAAAGCATGAGATGGCGATTATCAATAAAATCACAGGTTTATTTTCAAAACTGAGCTCTGGCATAGGCGCGGAGTCTATTACGATGGGTAAATCGGGTATAAGTAAAAAGCAAATGATAGGAACTTAACCTTGTCCCATCACTGAAATTGTGAAAGTACATGTTTGGGTGAACCTTATGTCTAAAGACAAGGAATAACGTTGGTTTAAAAGATATTTAATGGAGAATATGAAACTCATTATCTAATGGACGAAAGAAGAAATAAATACTTGATTATAGTAAAGAATCAGGAATGAAGTAGGAACGGTTACAACATCCTTTAGTTTTGTAAATCTCTACAAAGGTTTACCTGTTTATGTCTATGCAATGCTAAGTTCAACAATGACCACGATAGCTGTATGAACTAGAATCAAGTATGATCTTTTCCCTGATATATAATGTCTTGCAGACCCACCCACTTTTCAAAGCTTCACAAGAGCCCTCCTCCAAAAAGAATTGTCGAAAGAAGATACAAAATTGCAAAATTCATGTAGAGTAAAACTTGTGTAGAAATTAATCCTCTAATTCTGGAAAAAGGTTAACTGCGAAAAAATACCTAAATCATTTAACGAAGGGATTTTACTATAAATGTTAGTTCAATTCTAATTTACGCCACTTCTCGCCATGTTGGTTTTGGTAGCATCGCAAATAATACCAACCGAACTTTAAAGTATCCATCTCATGCTCAACCGCTCGACTCAGATATATTAGAACTGTTCAAGAGAACGTATCACTCACAGCATTTTACGTTTTTTTGCACATTTTCAAAATTTTGTTTTGCACCTTATCGTAAAATGTCATGTTTAAATGGCATTCACATGATGCGATCCCAATGCCCAGCTATTTTAGATAACAAGCGGAGCATGCGTTTAATATAGAATTGCTATAGATGTACATAATGTATCCAATAACAAACTGTAGCAGACAAAAATGATCCAATAGATTAGAAAATAACCCCAAAGCCGTTTGCTTTTGTCAAAGGAATACTCCTGTTTGAAGTAAGTTCAATGTTAATGATAAAAGTAGTAGATGCAAAAGCGAATTCAATGATTTATTTAAAGAAAGAAGATTCGTGGTTTCTTTCTCTAGCATATTTGAACTTTATTTCAATAAAAAAAATAAGACACAAGAAGAGGTTGGCCCGAAGAATATTTTTGTTATATATTTTGAAATTTCAAATTATTTCTAAAAATCAAATTAACCTTCTTAAAGTCGAGCAGTTTCCTTGAACGTTCTAGCATATCGTTTTACAAATTGACAAAATGATCTTTATACAAAAGCAGACGTCTTTTGATAAGCAACATAAAAATACTATACTATTGTTTTCCTTATTTTTGTGATTCTCAAAAACACAACAACCAATCAATTAGAAATAGTAATTGAAATCTGCTCGCCTGTGTCAAAAACTGTTTTTTATCGTTATGACTTTTAGATCTTTAGCCCAGCTTCTTCATAGAATGATAACATCGTGTTTTTACTTCTAATGATTGCTAATATTTGGCCGATTAAAGCCTTAAAGTCCTGGTATCAGTTTAAATTGAAAACTGGACACCACATTCGCCCCGAAAACAAACCACCACTTGAGCCATTTTTTTGTTGATATATTTTGGAATATAAACAACAGACTGTAATTAAAACCAGCGTTTCTGCAATTGTAATTTATTTCTCGATAGAACACGTGTCACAATCGAAATGAAGTAAATAACCTACAACGGTAAAGATATTAATACCAGTTGAAACCGAATAAAATAGAACCCAGTTTATCATGCAACTGATCCTTGTAATGAATTGACATGACCTCCCTGATGATATAAAATGATATCAGACATTCTATTATTCAGAAATATATTGCATATTCATTATTTTCCAGTACAGTTTTCACCTGAATTTATTTAATTTAAAGAATTCATTAAATTAAAGGACTTAATTATAATGCTAGACAAAAATAATAACATATTTGTATCTTATAAGCATTGTCATCTGGTCTCGGCAACGAAAACGTATCATGACTAGACAGAATCCCGTCAAGAAATATTCTCCCAACCTCTACAAGGCTACATTGATATTTTTAAGATACCTACATACATATATCTCAGGGCTCAAGTGCGAGTTTGTGTGGAATTTCTGAATGTGGTGCCCAGTTTTTCAAACAATATGTATTAGACTTATACCCTGTATATTTTCAGGTTACGGAGCAGCAGGTGGCGCCCCAGCAGCTGTTGACGTCAGAGTTGTCCCACAAGGTCAAGGAACGTCACCGGCACCGACAACCAAAGCTCGAGCACGATATCTATATGAACCACATTCTTGTCCCAAAATGCATGTTGCCACCTGGGAAAATGAAGTTGTAATTTATGACAATAAAAATTGTGCAATGTAAGTGCCATACGACGTTTTTATTATGATATTTGGCATTATTCAGATTGATATTGTAATATTGTGAAACCATCTCAATACCGATTTTCAATACAAATATGTATTAGATTCTATGACTAGTAAGAAATGATTGTTTGTCATATACTAATAGATTCTATGACTAGTAAGAAATGATTGTTTGTCATATACCTTGCTCATGCCATTTACATGAACTGAATTTGTTTTCGAAAAGTAATATCCTCGCACAAAATGTTAAACTATTACAAATAAACTTTATTTAACTATAATAAATATAATTCTGTGGTACTTCGGTAGTTCAGGGTTCAATAATTAACATTATGATTTCATTAAATTCACTTTTTTTTTTAAAGAAAACATGTTTAAGTATTCAGCTTTCAAATCCTTGGTTTTACATATCTATCAGTTTGCAGCGTTTTTGTTATGGATATAAAACCAATAGTAGATATACTTTTGTATATAATAATATCGAAACTCTGTTTACTTTTCAGGATAGTCAGAATGAACCCAAGATTAAAGTAAGTAAAAAGGGTATTAAACATAAATGTGCAGAATTCTGGATTTATGTTTGCTCCGTTTCTTTTTTTTTTTTTTTTTTTGTCAAAAGCTCCTCCTGTAGAAATTTTAGGAAGCATTTTTGTACCTCTAACTACATTCTATTTCATTTTACTGTCTTTTCCATGAACAAATTTGCAGGGGATAAATGGACTGGAATAGTTTTAATACTCTACTTTGAAAAACATCAATACATTTTCGAAATGAAGGTCAATATGACTGCACATCTCGCTTTTCTTATTTCATATGAATGGAAATTTGAAAGTATATATAGTTCACTTAACTCAAATGAAAATTGGGGTTTTTCGACACTAAGAAATAATGCTTAAAAATTACTAACGTGAAGTTGTATTTTTTAATACAATCTATTTAAGTCTAGCTTCAAAGTTTTTTGTGGTTTCTGACTCAAGTCTATCGTATTTATAGTAAGGCTAAAGTTTGCTAAGAATTTACATGCAACATCTGTACCAGATTGAATTTCATTACAAACATATCATTGGCAGAGTATACTTTAAGACTTTTACAATGTGAACTCTCATTTTCTCAAAACATTTATGTGCTTTAAATATACTTTTTTTTTACTAATAGTTACTTCCTGTGAAATACTTTTAACTTTTTTAGGAATGAAACAAAAGTTTGTTGTTGTAGATGAATTACATTTGAATTTTTGATGTTGCGATTTTAATTGAAGCACTAATAGCGTTTTGTTTTTGGTCCACTAGACATGTTCGGTTTCATTTTACAAAAACCCTTCCCCCTTTTTTCAGGAGACCAACAGTAACTTTCCAAGCGCCATATTGGTAATCTGTGTACGAGCTTTGGGTGCCACAAGGAAGGGTGCGTGTAAATAAAGGAAGAGTAATTTTGGTTCTATGGACTACTTTATTACTGCATCGATCCATTTGAAATCCTTACCCCCACAGTTTTCAGCTTGTTCAAACGGACTACTTTTTACAAGTTGCGCATGCGCCCTTGACAACGTGGCATGGACGATCACTCTGTGAACTTTAAGAGCTTTTCTTTAAGCACAGTTGTCTTTCTTTTGTGCAAAAATTCTTCTCTTTTAAGAAATGTTGTACATTTCGCAAGTATGAAAGTGATAGTTTGTCAGTTTGGGTGTATTAATAGTTAATACAAATAAACAGTACGTGGAGTTATATACTGGATTCGTTTTACTTTCAAACCTTCAAATCTGACCTATTTATCATGCAATTCAGCATATGCTGACCTGATATCTCATGAGCCAGCCAGCAATCAATTCACCTGCAGTACCCTGTTTAAAAACATAACAAATTTTCTCGAAATAACGCCACTACAAATGGATATACTTTTCGTTTGCCAAAGTTAGGTCTCCATGGAGAAAGAAGGTCATGTCAATTCCACATTTTTTCGATCAGAGCCTTTAAAGCTGTTGGCATTCAAATGAAAATAGGATAACGAAATCAAGTGACTGAGGATTTAAACTTTGACGTAGTTTGTTCCCCTTGCAACTGAAACAAAGAAATGAAATATTCCTTGTATTTTTTTGGTTTTATTTTTTTGACGTAATGAATATCGCACTAATAATGGCGTTAAGTATATTTTTTGTAATCTATATCAGGAGGGTAACGGCCAATTGACTTATCTCGCAATAAAAAAAAACTTTAACGGTTGAGACAAAAATGCTTTGTAATGTGTCTATCTAACTAGGATTCCGAAATGCATCCAGAAGGCGAGCACTAATTCTAAGGATAAAGGCTATAGCATGTGACGAAAGATAAATGCCCTTCACCCTCTTCCCTTTCATAGTTTGATAGTCAGTAAAAAACAACAACTTAAGGACGATTGCTAGAATTAATTTTCTAAGATAGATTTTTTTCATTATTTCACATTTTGTAGATTAAAGTATGCCGATTGCAAAAATGGAAAGAAAAAAGGGGTTATGCGAATCAGTTTTTTCGTAAAACGTCATAGAATGTTATAGGTATCGAGTAAATTTTTGTCCGATTTTTCGCCGATTTTCATTTCATGGTAATTATTTAAAACCGTAACACAATCAAATCTAATGAAACAACTAATATCAATTTTATTTTGATTTCATAGATAGGAAGTTAGTTGCACTGAATCTAATACACAATTATCGATTGAAAGGAAATATAATAATTTTTTACGTATTTTTCCCAAATGCGTTAAAACTGGTATATCGAAAATGAACGAGTATATTTTCAAAATTTATATCTTTTGATCAAATTTCTCAAAAACTCTGAGATAGAAAATTTCATTTTTTCTATATTTTGTAGATAATTGTATGTTCGTGCGATATTGATATAAAAAAGGTATTGTACACCGTGCTATTTTTCGAGAAAAAATGCAAAATTCTAGGTCGCCCAGTTTTGACGCTAAGGATAAAATCACTCCAGATTCTTTTTCTCGTACCAATTTTATGTACAAATCAATGATATTCAATCCTTCCAAAATCAATCGATTATGGTGTTGAATTCATCAAAAATTAGGGTATCACTTTGTTTTGCGTCAACGAACCCCAAGGTCAAATCATATGAAAAGGTCAAGGTCATATGTCAAGGCCAACGTTACATAAATCATGCATAAAATCTAGTGTTTTCAAAAATCTTCAAGCCTGTTGAAAATAGAATACTCACATATGGAATAATAATTGATCTTGTCAATAAGCATCATCAAATTCCCTGATCGAAGTCATATGATGAGATCAAGGTCATCTATCTCGCTCACACCCCCATACCCCAATAAAATGTCAATACGCCCAGGTCTGTTAAAAAATAATCCAAACATTGAAAATTAAAAATCTGACAAGATCATTTGACAACGACAGATCGTTTATCAAGGTCAACCTTTCAAAAATTTACCCCGACAAAATGAAAACGACGGTTCCATGTAGCTATCGGATATACGACTGATAACGTTGTTTGATGTCCGATAATGCGCGGGAACGTTAACGTCACAAATACCTACAAAAACGACGCTGACGTCATATCCTTTATTTCTATGAAATAAAATGGCTGCGATAATATATATAATTATGTTTAAGTGATAGGATTAATTAATCGTCTTCAGGAAAGCATTTTCCGCGAAATATAGAAATTTAAAAGGGTTTTGTAGTGTTTTTGTTACGTCCGAGATAAGTGCAAGTTTGGAGCGCATACTCCTTTTTGAAGAGTTCGATGCGCAAAGACGTTGCGCAAGAACGAACTCCCGAAATCGTCCTTAACTGTTTCGAATTTCCACCAACGACAGTTTTCGAAATGGTATTTATCCAAATGGGATTCTTACGCCCCTTCAAAGAGCTGTGATCGCAAAAAGAAATAGTTCCCGAATATAAATCCCCAAGAATGCTAGAACTCTAGTGCTTATTCAATACAACAACAGGTGCATCGTCATGATGAGGTTACCAATACGCAAAATGGATTCTAAGGAGTTACGGTTAAATTGACACTCATTCCGATCGAAATTGTTCTAAATCAGACACTTAACGCTTCATTCATTCTAAACACTCGCTCAATTCGATCAAAAACGCTCCGAAATCATTAGAAAACTTTTCGAAATTGTACAGACGACCGACATTTAATTCAAATCGATCAAATTAATCTTCGATTTTATTGACTGATGTGGCTTTTAAAGTGTCTGATTCGTCCACGAATACACACAAATAGAAAAGTACGTATATTTTTTTAAAAGGAGGTAATGAATATCGCTAATTTTGTTCATTCAATCTCATTCCAAAATTATTCCAAAATCAATCATCTTGTCAATTTCACGATATTGGTAACTGTTTAATAAAACTCGCATCATGAAAGAGAGAGAGAGAGACGCACATCCTGAAAAGGAGAGAGAGAAAAGGTCTAAGTTCACACGTCTAATAATATGCAATACACATAATGAATTCCAAGGAGGGAGAGAGAGAGAGAGAGAGAGAGAGAGAGAGAGAGAGAGAGAGAGAGAGAGAGAGAGAGAGAGAGAGAGAGAGAGAGAGAGAGAGAGAGAGAGAGAGGTGCAAGTACACGCATCTCCAAAAAAGGGAGAGAGAGAAAAGGTCCAAGTTCACTCATCTTTTAATGCGCAATTAGCATTATGGATTCAAAGGAGTTACAATTAAACACGCATCTTGAAAAAGATAGAGAGAATAGGTCCAAGTTAACTCGTCTTTTAATACGCAATACGCATAATGGATTCAAAGAGTTACAATTAAACACGTATTTTGAAAGACAGAGAGAGAGAAAAGGTACAAGCTCACTCGTCTTATGATACGCAATATGCATTATGGATTCCAAGGACTTACAAGTTAATCACGCATCGTGAAAAAAGAGAGAGAAAAATGTGTATTCGTCCGATAATATTGTCAACGGGCGAGGAGTAAAATCAAGTTTTCGCAACTACAGTTAAACTCCAAGGGCATAATATTTAATATTCAAATTCCTTTATTGCTTTAAAAAAGGTTATAGGTTTGTCGCCATGAACATACCAACATCACACCGTGCAACCGGTTGCGGCGACGACGGATAATAGTGAACTACGACAGATTCAGCGAATTGTGTCAAGTAGACTGTAGGCCAAATAAATATTTTCGTATGAAAAATCGAACGAAGCTCTGGTATTCCAAAGATGATAAATAAATGTGTAAGTGTTCAGCGCTTCTGAAGAATAAATCTTTACTTATATCCCTCGCAAATAAGGCCACAGTCATTGATTATTTCGGAATTTTCCCATAAAAAGTTTTGAAATTTGACTTTATGCTCAAATATCTCACCTATTTCCCAATTAATATTAGTTTCACTTACACACAACTGAAGACTAATCATCCGCCGATATTTCTTAAAATTTGAAGCCTTAATTTCCAAAAATTAATTGACAACGAGACCTTAAAGAGTACATGGATTTAAAAAAAAATGTTGCCCGGAATTTCGAAGGAGTTGCTGTAACGACAGATCAGAATAATTTATAATTGTCGACGTCGACAGACATTTATTCAGATATTTGCAAAAAAGTGTTTATCTGTTTATATGGGATTTTCAATAAAATATCAAAACAATTATGATCGGCATACAATTCGACATTTGAGTCCACTATTTTTCAAGTTGTATGTTTATTTAAGAAATATTTCAAGGTATTTAATTATTAATGCGATTTAGCGAAATTATAAATGGCGGTATATGGATAGGTTTTTGAGTCTGCAATGCATTTAGATCAGATTTTTTCAGTCTAAAATAGCATAAAGTCTCTTGAAATCAAATGAGTGAGCACCGGAGTCGTTTTTCAAATACTCGCAAACTAAGTAAAAACAGTTGTGAATATCCTGTATTCTGTATTACTATTGACCATTCCCGTTGACCTTCATAAGTATGCGGAACTTACTACTTTACATACATTAACAATACTCGAACATAACCTTCAAGTAACAAAATATACCCAATTGTGATAAGTGACAAGGTTTAACTATAAGTGTAAGATCGGGGACTTGTGATCCAGAGGTCCGCAGATCGGACCCCCTCGCATCTTTTCGTTCTTCTTTCAATTATTCTTTTATTTTTTATACAAACTTATTTTAACGACTATTAAGATCTTTTAATCTAAAAAAGGACACCAAAGTTACTAAGTTCGGAAGTAACTTCCAATATAAGTATTTGACTTATACACAACGTATGCTTAGCTGAAAAATGGATACAACGCGGATCATTAAATTTTACGTGATGCATACGCTCACATGCTTACATACTTAAATATCCGTGTAAATTCCTTATTACATACTTTTCGTATACCTTCTATAACTTTTCATCCAAGGCGGATTAGAATTTCGAGGATGCTTAATAGATGGATTGAGGATACAGCGGAAGTATAACGGATGGTGTCGGATACGTAGTGTTTGTTCCTGGTATTGTTTCGCCTTTATATCGTACATAGCGGGAACTTTATCCGCTCTACAAGTTTTGTGCAGTTCAAAACGTTCTGAGCGGATGAAATCATAATGGACGGACGATCGACTGACAGAGCGTATGCAAAACTTATATAAGGCAAGAAATAGATGCAGAGCGTTTTGTCAACGGGTGGAAATGTTTTGAAACGTTTTGCATCCCCAATGCATACATAAGTGCAGTAGGACCGGCCCCAATGTATATCTAACTGTATAAGATAAAAGAAACTAAAAGACAAACCACAACACTTTAGTCTAAAAGGTTAGTATAAGCAGTATTGAATCTCCGAACGCATGTCAGGTAATATTCATATACCACATGGGTATAGATAATCAAAGCACTGAAAGTACTGATGGTGAACGAATCTGACGCCATTCTAGAGTGATATATTGAATTCGTTGAGAAAAGAGAAATTATAAATGTAAAAAATAATTAAGTGAAAGTGTATCGACAAAATTTCAGCAATTCTACAATTTCATAGTAAATTCAAAGAAAGAGAAAGAAAGATAAAGAGAGTGACAGACAGATAGACAGAGAGAGACAGGGGGCGATAGAGAAAAGAAAACAGGCAACTATAGTGTCTAGACTAATAATTCTTTTCAAAACGATTTATGTAGGTGTTTTGTACAGTTGATGGATTGTCCAAAATGTCGTAGTTTAGATTCTATTGCTCAGGACTACAAATCGGTTGATAATCATTAACCTAAGAGGGTAGAGGGTAGAAGATTGCAGATATGTAAGGGTATATGCTAATGATAGTTCTGGTGCGAGAAATACCAGATTCCATATTCAGGTGATCCAGTCCACAGGCGATTGCTTCACAATCCAAATTTCGTCTTATAGGTTATTTTATATTAACATATATGGCAAAACTCAGGTCGCCTGTACTTCAGCCACCGCGATTTTACAGAAAAAATGTTAATAGCGGTGTTCATCCCTATTCAAACAAAAGTTGCAAGAAAGGATTTACATTTAAACACGTGTCGAATAATTCTTAAAACCCGTCTTGAGACTGACGGTCGCGTGTTGAAAGGTTATGTAAAACCCGATTGAATAAACCACAGATGTCACTGGACTGGTAGGCATTTGTAATGCTACAAGGAACAAAACAGAACAAAAAAAATCTTTAATTTTCATCAAATACAATGAGGTACGATATGGACAATATACTTTAATGATGTTTTTGTAATATTTTAAGTACTTCCGGTAAAACAAATAGATGAATGATTTTATTGAGGAAATTTTAGACCCATTAAAGGGATAGAAGTGCTACTATACAGTTGTAGTTACTATCTAAAGTACTTTGAAGAATATTACTTTGTTATCAGTGTAAAACTAGGGGACAAAAATGCCAGTGGGGACTTAACCACCGCAGTTACATGTTAAGTATTCTATAGTTACGACGTTTCAGTCTCCGTTCGATGTTAGAATTTTAAATAAGAACCATTGTGCTGAGATAATTGTTTATTCCTTTATCTTTTTATTCATTTATTTTTAATTTAAAATAACAACGACATTCATATATTAACAGTAAATCGTGTCGAGATGGCTATATCCCCTGAATTTCGTCCTTGTTCGAAACGAAAATCAAGGAAAAAGATTTGGGGAATATGATACAAAAATACCCGTAACCGAAGATATTTACATTACACAAGAATACAGCAAGGTTTGAGTTATAAACGGGATTTAAGCAAGAGGTGTAAATTGGTCAGTTGAGAACATAAGTTGGCTGGTTATGGGTTAAATTTCACTTCATATCAAGGTTGGTTAAGGTCAAGTGGTGCGTATTTACGTTTTAATAAGAATTTGGGCTAAATATAGGAACATTCCATTCGTTTGTAAACTTTACCGCCGCCACCATAGCGCAGTTGGTTAGGCATAAGACTTCCAATCTGGAAGTCGTGGGTTCGATCCCCGGTGGCGGCAAATATCCTTTCCGACGTTTGTCTCTCACCAATGGGTATATAATCGTAAACCTTTGTGAGATAGCAGTCGGAGGCTAGGAAAGGGTGTTATTGTAGTACAGGTGAAAGAAATACCAGGCATCCATTGTCAGGTGCTCCGACAGCCGCGACATAACTGCGAAATTGTTGAAAGCGGCGTAAAACCCATTCAAACAAATGTAAACTTTACCTTTCGTAACTCATTAGTTCAGAATTCATTCATAAGAAGGCAGATAAAATCGTAGTAGGTCATCACGTGTGGTGAAGGCTTAAACCAAAAACATAGTATCTGTCAAAACAGCGTACAGACACAAACTTTGTTTTTGCTCTCAAGTCTCGACAATCTTACGCCGATCATCAATTCGTAGTGGATCCGGAATAGTTCCGCAATAATTCGGACCACATGTTCTTTCACAATGTTGACCGAGGTTTCCTAATGAAAATCATTAGGAAATCTCGGTTAACACTATTAAAATTCATGACTTCTGAAACGTTGCGGAACTATTACGGATACACTACCTTAAACATGATAAGGCAAAAATGGTTTCTTAATTCACGAACTGTGGATTTATATCTGTTCAAGGTTTAAAGCAATTCAACGGTAGTTAACGGAAGAAATATTTAGGCTACATCTTGAGAATCTACCGATGTCATCATACAGATCTTTTTATCGCGAATAGATTTGTTGTTTCAAAATTCAGTGACATTTTATCATAGTTTTTTAAACTGCAAAGAAAATTCTAGTATTTTCATTGGCTAATGATGACCTGTCTACGGCCGCACCGGTATAACATCTATTATTTCCCATTAAGTCGTCTCGCCGGGAACATAGACAGAAATTCGAGGCGGTAATGGCAGCCATAATTCTCATACAAGTAAAAGTGATATAATATATAATAGATACCTTTCATTTAACCAATCTGTCCATTTAAAGTGCTAAGTGCTAAGTGTTAAGCCAAGAATCGTATTCATAATATCATAACATTGCAAGGAGATGTAACGTGACGTCACTAATACCTGTCACGTCACTTCAAATTCAATTTTCATTTGTTGCGCATTGGGGGATATTGGTATTTTCAAAGATTTCGGTGTATATCAAGGCCTCAAATAGGTAAAAAAGTTATATTTAGTCTAAACCTTTGTGCACACTATAATAAATTTGTAAAACGGTTTTCTGCTTGGGTATATGGCAATTTATTCCACGCAGTAAAAATGACGTCAACCCTTACCTACGGCTCGGGTGACATCATTTTTTCCAGCCGGGAAAAAAGCGTCATATACCCCGACAAGAAACCGTATACTAATGATATGTTGATAGAATGATCAACCATAGCGAACAAGTTCTCATGGAACAATATTGCTTTACACCAATAAAGCAAAAAGCTCCGCTTTATTTCTTTTGGACAGTTTTTGTGGCTTTTTTCAATACTGATAATAAAAGATAAAAAATGAAAAATAGAAAAATAAATAAAACATAACAGATTATATTCACTAGGGAATGCAAGATAATAGGTCCTGCCTTACCCGTACATATCTGCTAAGACACTGTCCATCTTGCTTGAGAGGCACTTCTATTGAGCGACCGTTTTTATTTTAAATGGGATCATTTTTTTTCTAAATCATAATTATTTCTTTAAACTTTTTGTAGATGGATCATATCTTCTCAAAACTACATGGAAACGTGTCACAGAGTCGATTCTATTTATTTTGAACACTATTGTGTTATCGATAAATTCGCAACAATATACAAATTAATTCACACCAATGTTTCTTCTTTAGGATATTTTTTTTATATAAATCGACCATCTTCTTTAACCACTGCATTTTGATGGTCCGGGTAGGTGAATGGTCTATTGATACACGTTTTAATGGATTTTGAAGAAACAGATTACAGTTATGCGTTTTATTGGACATTCGTGATACAGTTAAAACATCGTGAAATCAATATTCATTTCGTTCAAAACCACTCTAAATCGCTCACTCAGCGCTCCATTCATTTATTCATTCCAAACACTCACTCAAATCATTTAAAAACGCTCCAAAATCACGAAAAAGATCAGATCAACTAACTTCATTTCAAATAAATGTAGCTAGAAAAAATGGCGATTTAACAGAAATAGTTGGAATTTTGAGCAATTGATTTATTCTTGAAGAAATATGGTCTATATATAGAACATGTATGCATATTTTATTAAAAGGATGTAATAAATATCGCTCATTTTGTTCATTCGGAATAACATTGGCGGTATTGGATTACCTTCCTTTAGTTTCGCTCGAAAGTAGCTCCTCCAGCTCATTCAATTTCATTCCAAAATCATTCAAAAATCATTCACATTGTCAATTTCACAATGTCGTTAACTGTACCAATTTAAATATTGTCAACTACACCGGAAATACTCTTGAAGAAAGTATAGACAAAGATCACACACCAAAAATATTCTGTATTATCTTGGTCTATACCACCTTTTCCCCTTTAAAGCCAATAATTCAATTTTCCTGCATTCTGAAACATTCTAAAATATTTTGTGATGAAACTCTGGCATAAACCAAATGCATCCAGTGCTTGCAGGACTTTTATATTAATGCAACTGAAGCCAAGTTTGTATTCAGCATGATAAGGGTTAGATTGATTGATTGATTGATTGATTGATTGAATGGTGTTCTACGCCGCTTTCATCATTCATTCAGTTATATCGCGGCGGCTGGAGCACCTTAAAAAGGATTCCTGGTTTTTCTCACGCCAGTAATGCCATTACATCCTTTCCTAGCCTCCAGCTGCTATCTCTCATAGTTCTACGATTATCGACCCATTGGTGAGAGACGATAAGGGTTAGAAGAAAAGTCACTGTATAAATATTATATCATATCCTTAACAAAAACTCGAGCAATCTTTTAGATTCAGTTTCACGTCTTTATTTTGTCATATGATATGTATTTTCGAAAGTGACGCGAGAAAATGGTCTAATTAGAGATCTTCTTCCTTCCTGACCAATCGAGCAGGCCAAAGGATAATCTAATGGAAAACCCACTTCACCCACTTACTACGTTCAATATTAAAACGTTAGCAAGCGTTTGAGAAATGGAACCTCGAATAACACTTGTGTGTGAACGGGTTTGCACATTGATTCCAAGGCTGATTTGATAAGTGTACAGTTAAACATCGAGGATCTGGCAATCACTCCTATCAAAAACAATTTGAATCACTCAATCGGGGCTCCCTCCATTTATTACAAGCACTCATTTAAATCATTAATGGGCAGCTAAAAAAACTAGTTAAGATTACTAACTCAAAACATTCAAATCGCTGGGCAAATTCAATGATTTTATGACTTACATGGATTTGGGAGAGTCTTATTGGTGCGTGGAGACTTAGAAATCTATTTATATAACATGTATGTACATAGCATTTAAGGGGGGGGGGGGGGAAGAGATATTGCTAATATATTAGCGATACTGAATTACCTACTTTTAAATTCCATTCAAAACTCACTCACTCCACACATTCAATTGCATTCCTGTTTCATTCCAATTTCACCCCAAAAGTAATCTCCTTATCAACATCAAATAGTTCTCAACTATATTAACTTGAAAATCATATCATTGCCTTTTTTAAATTGTGCGCATTTCAAACAGTTAACAACATCGTTAAATTGACAAGTTGAATGATTTCGGATTAATTTTGGAATGAAAGAAATGAGTGCGATGAGTGAATATTGAGAGAAATTAAGAGCAGTAATCCATTACCGCAAATTTTGTCCATGATTAACAAAAATAAGCGATATTTATTACCACTCTTAAATAAAATATGAATATAAGTTCTACAGATAGCTTCACTTTTCTCCAAGAACTTATCAGACGCATTTAATTTCATTTTGTTAGTGAAATCGCGATTTTTCTAGCTATATTTATTTTGAATGAAATAGTGATCTTATCTTTTAAGTGATATTATAACGTTTTTGAATGGTTTGAATGAGTGTTTTGATCAAAAGAATGGAGCTCTGAGTGGGTGATTTGGAATGGTTTTGTCTGAGATGAATACCATACCTCAATGAATTATAAGAAAGACTATTGAAATTGAAAAAAATATCATCTTAAGAATTCTAACATTATGAGAAGGATAACTGTTTGGATTATTTGAGCTCAAGTATTAAAATCAGCTGCTTACAGAAAAGTGTTTCGGAATGCATGAAATTGAACTACTAGATCACAAATAATCCTTTTGTAACGACCCTAAACCGGTATATATACTAACAAATTATGTATGTCAGATAAATATAGAAAGGAGTCATAATATTTTTATCAATTTAGTTCCTGTTTAGTATACTACAAGTTGTCATTATCGGAGATGTAGATACCACGGGGTAAATCCAGTCTAAAATCTGTATTTCTCAATGAAACCAAATATTGTTGGTACTCACACAACAGTTGATCAGAGGCGTTTTAGATGAATGATTTGTTTAATCACAGCCCACTGAATGATACTTGACGAAGTGCACTGACGTTATACATAGGTTATATGCAAATATAATTTATATATTTGAATCCAAATTTAATCTAAAATCACCCTGTCTATATGTAGCTCTGACAAGCGCATTCGTTAGCAATTCATTTCGTCTGATTTCAGAGAAAAATATCGTAAACACTGTTTCCGGTTGGTCACAGACGTAAATGTATATGTAGAATGGTGACATTCTCTTAAATAGAGGCATATAAGAAAAAAGAAAGATAGAAATAATGTTTCATGTCTATAAGCCTGATTTAAGAGTTTCAGATAAAAGAAAATTAACTCAATATATATGTGTGGTTTGGTTGTGGTTTAAAGTGGTCATGCATCTTGTTTACTTATAAATCTAAACTCTGGGACTGAATGCCAGTCTAGTGTTTATGGTGTATCACATTTTGTCGCATTATTAAAGTAATAATATGTGACACGTCAAGCCAACATTAAAAAAGAATATCCAACAGAGGTCAACCAGACATTGAACTTAAACAAAATAATCATTACAGATTCAGAAAATCACTCCAGTGTTTAAAAGTTGACCCTAGTCAGTCTAAACAGTCCGCGCAGCCTGGCATGGTCGCACAGAACACTTTACAAATTACCCAGATGGTCCCTTTTGGTATGACGGATTACAATATTTCTCTTTTTTAAAATTTCGTTTTTTCTTCCTATCTTTTTTACATCGATCCATAACCAGGGATACAGTTAACAACAACGATATTGGATTACCCTCTTTAATTTCACACAAAAGTAACTCGCACTCATTCAATTTCATTCAAAAATGATTCCAAAATCGATCATCTTGCCAATTTCACGATGTTCTTAACCGTACTACTTCAAATGTTGCTAAAAGTCTGAGTCAAAATAGTGTATTGAAGACCTTAATAATTATATTTTGTAAACAACAAGTCATTAGAGTTTGTGCCCTTTTTAGCTCGCCCGGGACGAAAGTCTCGAAAGAGCTATTGACATACCCTCGGATGTCGGCGTCGGCGTCAGCGTCGGTTTCGGCGTCCGCATTATGTTAAAGTTTTTTTTTATTTCTACCAGAATTAACCCTAGAGGCTTTATATTTTACATAAACACTCATTAGGGAATAGGCTTTCATTTAAGACAAGCACCCATGTCAAAATGACCTTGAGACAGTGACTTTGTCCCTTTTAAAAAAAATCTAACCGAAAACTTTAACCAAAAAAACTTTTCCAAAAATCTTTAACTTTGCTTATATATTCTAAATGATTTACCTATGGACATCAATACTTCATATACACAGTCACTAAGTGATAGGCTTTCACTGGTTACAAAGGTCCTTGACTTTTGACTTTGATCTTGACCTTTGATGGACTTCGAAAAACTTTTACCTAACATTTCAACCAAAAAACTTTAACCTTGCTTATATTTGCTGATTGTTTTACTTAGTGGCATATTTACTTCATAAACACACTCACTAGGTGATAGGCTTTCACCAGAGACAGAGCTCCTTGACATTTTAACCTTGACCTTGACTTTCTTTTGGACTAAGAAAAAAATTAACCCAAAACTTTAACCTTGCTTATATTTTCTAAGTGCTTATACCTATGGCCATTATACCTCATATTCTTTCTCAACAGGTGAGATAGGCTTTTCTTGTGATCAAATCCATTGACTTTGTGACCTTGACCTTTACTTTTGAATCTTTAGCATATTGCTTTGGGTTGAGTTTTTTTTTTGTCTTTTCACACAATGTTTTATCTATGCTAGTATGAGATGAGATGTTTCATTCTGTGTACAGTTATGAACATCGTGAATTTGACAAGCTGAATGATTTCGAAATCATTTTTAAATGAATTTGAATGAGGGTATTGACCGAGTTTTTGAATAATTTTCGAGGGAGATTAGACATAATCGATAATTTGGGCAGATTGGACAAAATTAACGATTATCGTTTATCTCCCTTTAATAGAATCGACGCTCTTTAGAAATCAGCCGCATAAATACCAAAAACCAGATAATTAATTCTTGAAAATATTTGATCGAATCAAATGAAATGTTGATACCGGGACATTTAGTATTAACCAAGAGCATTTAACAGGAAAAGCCTAAAAACTTTAAACTTTTTTCTTTGTAAATGTAAGGAATACGACTTTAGTCCAAATATTTTGTGTCAGTTATTTGACGCATTTGTAGGTTCTATTTAAAGCTATGCCTGTGAAATTTGGGGATTTAGTAAATAGAGGGAGATTGAAAGCATACATTTAAAATTTTGTAAAAGGTTAATGAATGTAAAACTCAATACATGCAATGCTACTATTTGTGGCAAACTAGGCCGTTATCCCCTCTATGTTCACAGATACGTTAGAATAATTAAATACTGGTTTAAGGTAGTGAACTCGGACAACAGTATGGTACAAACAGTTTACCGATGAGCCCTAAACGATTGTTTGCAGGGTATGCCAGATTGGGTCAATGACGTTAAATATTTGCTTGTCAAATTCGGCCATTTAGGCACATTCTCATCATATCAAAATATTGAAGTAAAAATATTCTTGATTGAATTTAAGCAAAGAGTAATAGATTCCTTCCTTGTGGAGTGGTATAGAGGGATTTACACAAGCACTGTTTTAGATGTTTATAGATTTTTTAAAAATTCATTCGGTTACGAATCATATTTGGATATTTTACCAAAAACGATTAGAGCAAATTTTACTCGTTTAAGAACGTCTAGTCATCCGTTAAGAATACAAACAGGTCGAAATGGAAGAGATAATATTCCACGCAAATTGCGATATTGTCTTTGCTGTAATGAACCCGACGTCGAAGACGAATATCATTTTATTTGTGTATGTAGATGTTTTTCTGATCTAAAAAAAATATGTTAATGCTAAGTATTACACCTGCCCCTCTGTTTTTAGATATATCAAATTAATTTGCTCAAGAGATAAGTCCGAACTTTCAAGATTTCCAGATTTATCAAAGAAGCTTTGTCACGAAGAAATAATGTTATTGTCAGTGTCAATTGATGTTTTAAACGATTGTTAATCCTCATTTCTATTTTTTCAGCAGGTATCCTTTTACACTCAACCTCCCGATTTTTCCTTTGTATATATGTGTTCCACTGTTAAACGTGACAAATCATTATATGCATATGTGTTGTGACTATGTACTATCTGTATACGTCAAAAAATATGTATGTGTCAGGGTGTCTGTCTGTGTTGATCATTTTGAACGCTTTCGAAGTGTATTTAAAAATTTTCGAAGCGTTTTTCAGTAATATGAGCGAATGAATGATCCAGTGATCATGAATTTGTTTGACCGAGATGCTTATCAATTTCACATTGTGAATAACTATAACTGCCTGGGCCCATTTCGAGCTTCATTGTAAGTTTCAAATTGATTACTTTCTGCAAATGCAATGTATCTGAAAGTGGGTCAATTCGTCTCTCCAGAACCTCAAAACACACTTCGAAATATCTTCTGAATTTCCGGTTTATGCCAATCTAGGACTGTTTCGCCTGGATCAAATAACTAGTTTAAAGTGTTAATGGGATGCATAAGTGCTTCCTTATTTACTTATTAACGTTTTCGGTTTTTCAAAAACGATTGGCACATTTTTTCAGCTTTCGGTTTCTGCACACAAAGGTCCAATCGAGAATGGAACATTTTGTAAGGAAATGCGACCATAGGGCTTCAAAGACAAATTCTTTTTTATCCTTCTAACTGCAACGGATTTGGCTCAATCTATATCAAACTTAGGTGGATTTTATTCCATTGCGTGAACTATTAATGAACTCTTTGGATCATTCCCTTGGAAAGCAATATAATTGAGGAATTAATGATAATTTCTTTGTTTTCCTTGTAGGGACCATAAAGATATCTCAAATGCAATGAAACTTGGTCAGAATACCATTCAGGTCATAAAGATAAATCCCGATGAAAAAACACAATTCTTCAGAACAATGACAACTCCAACTGTATAACTCCTAGATAAAATTTAGATAAAACATAGCCCCCCTCCCCAAATAAATAAAAACATAACAGGTTCAAAGTATAAATCCTACTGAATTTTGGTACGTTTCCATGTTTTTGTGGGCACTCTATATGTAACTATTTGTACTCAATGCAGATACGAAGCAAGGAAGACTATTATTCTAGTCTATAACTGGCGGGTAAATCGAGCGGTTAGTGTACAGTTAGTAACATCGTGAAATTGACATTCAACTCAATCAAAACAATTTTAAATCGCTCATTTAGCGCTCCATTCATTCATTCCAAACACTCACTCAAACCATTCAAGAACGCTCCAACCTTTTGTGAAATATAGAATCAATAACGTCATTCAAAATAAAAATTGCGATTATACTAATATAATTCAAATTGTTAGCGTCTCACAAAGTGGTAATTTTATACCGAATTTTTTAAACGAATCATCGATAAACAGAGAAAATAGAGACTGCGCCGAGTTTTTATCTGTTATAGATGACGAGTTTGATAGATCGGTATTTTATGAACACATGTTTGATATTCTATTTATATTGGGACCTGAATTTCGCGATAAATCGAGGGAAATTAACCAAGTCAAATTATTCCGCGAAAAGTTAATCGCGGTTGGATAATTGACGTCATAAAATGCGTTATGACGACTTTTTTTTACAACGAATGTGTTGCGTGTTAAGCTCATTTGCATAGATATTCCACTAGTGTAATAACACTCGCGTAAAATCAAATATATTCAATGAGGTTATTTCAATTACACGACGTAGGTCATATTATAATTGCTAATATTGCATTGTAAAGTTTCTTAAGGTCTTCCAAGACATTTCCCCGCTAAAGATTTTAAGCTTTCATACAGGCGTAAAGAGTGTGAAAGATAGAAACCGCTACGTTGATAGACCTGTAACTTGGCGTAGAACGATGCAATCTACATTGTTCAGCATATTCTTTAAAGCTTTTAGGTGGCTTATCGAGAAGTAACAGTGGATTATAACGGTTGATTATAATTTGATAAACTCACAGTCTAATCCGTGCAATTATAGGAAAAAACTTATACTCGTTCGTTCTTTACACGCTATCTGACGTCATCTAAGCGAAACGTAGAAAGTGACAACACCCTGAATGTTGGAAAGCAAACACGTGCAAAAAACTGGACTGTCGCAAAGTGGACTTATAACCCCCTTCAAATGCTTGTCAATAATAGAATGCCATTTTCCATCTAAGGGCTATAACTCTATTAAAAACCATGACCAAATTTAAATATTTCACATCCCTGCTTGATACTGAAAAGATAAAAAAAATGAATGAAATTCGTCCTTTAGTTGCTGAGAAATTGAGCGGACACGGAAAAGCTTTAGACGGACGGACGCACGGTCCGACCGACCGACAAATAAATCTACCGACGGACGGACGGACACGGGCGGACCGGCACCCGACCGACCGATGGACGAACGGACGTACTATCTGGCGTACGGACCGTCAAACCGACCGACTGACGGACGGACAGACAGGCAGACCGACGGATCGAATCCTATTGACCCTCCAAACATAGTTCAGGGCGGGGTATAATGACACGCTTTAAGAAAAAAAAGTCTTGAAATTTCCATATTTTCTTTGAATTCATGTATTAAAGAAATCATCGTTTTTTTTCGAGTAAGATCGATTGTTATTTCACTTCCTGAAAATATAGCTCTTATTGTTCATTGAAAAAGATATAAATAAATCTTAGTACCAAAACAAACGATTTTTCTGTATATAGTATTCAGAGCTACAGATATGGGGGGTATTTTGGATTTAAAATTCGATTATTTTGGCAAAATCTGCACAAATCCTACATTGTGGGTACTCATTGGAACCGTCTCATCAAGACGATTCAAATGAGTACCCACAACATAGGGTTTCAATCAGAAATAAAGATTTTAGACTGGCATTACCCGCTCATATATGTACCTCTGAGTATTGAGTTGATAACAATTCAATGTGGAAGTATTATTCAAAATGTGCCTTGTTTATGAATGGATAAATGCCAAAAACTGAATAAGCTATTTAATGAGCCTTATTTATCTTTTTGGCGAACGTCATTTATCAATATTTTATGTTTTACTAATATCCTTAAGTTGTGAAAGGAAACATTGTAGAAAGCCAAGTAAATCCCCTGCGAAACCCATGTTAAATATGCATGTCATATGCAAAAAATGCGTGTAATATATTTACATTTCATATGTAGCTGAAACTGTCATTTTGGTATCAACAAGATAGAACAAGATAGTTATCGAAAGTAGAATGCGTTTTTCGATTTAAAACTCATCCAAAAGAAGTACGACTATATTATAATCGCTTGAATAAACTTGGAAAAGTCTTATTGGTTCTTGAGACATAGAAATCTATTGATAGAACTTTTTTCATATTCTATCAAAGGGAGGTAACAGATATCAATAATTTTGAGCGAAACTAGCGATATTGTATAACCTCCCTTTATTTTTATTTAAAAGTAACTAATACCAAACATTCAATTCTGTTCCAAATTAATTTCAATATCATCCATTTGATCAATTTTACAGTGTTCTTAACTGTAACAGATTGTTATCAGATGGGTTATGAGTTATGCCATGCTAATAAACGATATCGTCGTTATCATCGAAAACGAAACTAGTTACCTAAAACATGATGGCTCATTTTACAAAACATGCTTTCAGAGAAGAGAGAGAGAGAGAGAGAGAGAGAGAGAGAGAGAGAGAGAGAGAGAGAGAGAGAGAGAGAGAGAGAGAGAGAGAGAGAGAGAGAGAGAGAGAGAGAGAGAGAGAGAGAGAGAGAGAGAGAGAGAGAAGAGAGAGAGAGAGAGAGAGAGAGAGAGAGAGAGAGAGAGAGAGAGAGAGAGAGAGGAGAGAGGGAGAGAGAGATAGAGAGAGAGAGGGAGAGAGAGAGAGAGAGAGAGAGAGAGAGAGAGAGAGAGAGAGAGAGAGAGAGAGAGAGAGAGAGAGAGAGAGAGAGAGAGAGAGAGAGAGAGAGAGAGAGAGAGAGAGAGAGAGAGAGAGAGAGAGAGAGGAGTAATTTGGCAGGAGAGAGAAAAAGAGGGAGAAAAAGAGAGAGGCAGAGAGAGACACACACACACAGAGTGATGGGGGAGGCGAGGGGTATATGTACGATGTCTGTAATGCAGAAGTATAATTAGATTGGGAAGGGGCAGATATCTGACCTCTCAACCAGAATTAGTGGTAATGTCTTGTTATCTTTTACTTCTTACTTTCTCCAAATATCTTAGAAGAATTTTCATTTAATATAAACATTTGATTACTGTACTTGTAGCCAACTCTGCGTTCAGGATAACAACACGTTGCATACCGTTTGCAAGTTATACCCCACTTTGCTCGAAAGTAAACGTGCAAAGCGGGGTATAATTTGCGAGCAGTCTGCACCGTTTTGTCATCATAAACTAAGGGCAGTTATCTTCCATAATAATGCAAACAAACTAAGTCAAGCTATAGAAAAGATATATTTATAAGTAACCGACATTTTTAAGGAAATTTGATCTGTAGTACGGAGTTAAAGGCGGGTCTGCAAAATTCTTCATTATGATATTTGATATATCAATTATGTAAGCACGGTGAAAAAGCAAATTCTTTTCATAAAATTCACCAGCTAAGGACTACCAAACTTTTGTTTCTACATAATAAATAAGCAATATTTATAGTTTAGTAAATTTGACCTGAATTTGACTCTATAGATAAATAACTCAAATATCACTTGCATTTGATTCCGTACATGTATATTCTGTTGACAACATGCTCAATACCGAGTGGATCTTATCTAATATCATTCGGAACTCTGCTCGTAGTTTTACGTCATCTTTGCGGGAACGTTGATCAATCCTTTGACGTCACAAAATCCACGTGCAAAAAGAGTCCGAGCGACGATGATATTTATCTGAACAATAATAATCGGGCACCCTCCGCGATTCTACGTTAAAGACCTCGATTATAATAAGTTTAGATATGAAAGTGCGGCCTGTCGCAAGTGGGTAACATGACATTAGATTTTAAAATACAAAAAGTACTAATATGCCTCCCTGGTTTTCTTTCTTCAAGCGTATTTACCAAAGTACCTCGAGAAGCCGGGTTTCGCCAAAAATGACACTTAACCCGACCAACATATAATATATAGGATAAAGGCAATGTGTGGACTGTGACAAAAAATGAATGCCCTCCGTCCTCTTCCTTTTCATGAATTGCGCGTTTGGTGAATAATCAAAACATCATAGCTACAGCTTGAATAAGCTGTAGTTGCAATGTTATGATCATTCACCTACGACATTTTTCAACAGATGATAATTTATTTTACGCACTTGCGTAAATTGCGTAATGGGAGTTACGCCCTTGCAAAAGTGCGTCCGCGGTCCTTTTCATGTAACGGAAAATCCGAGGGTTGATCCGAATGGTCACACTCGGAAACCCTCGGTGATTCTACGGAAGAGACCTCGGGAATGATAAGGACGCAGCCATGAAGGCGCGTCATATCGCACGTGGGATTATATGACGACACAAATTAAAGTGAGGATGACGCTGCGAAAAAAAAAACCCCCAACAACAACAAAAAAAAACAAAAAAAACGCAAGGTTAAAATTGGTTACATCATTATTTGAAAATAAAACTCAGTATTTTACTGCGTTTTGCTTTTAAATTATAACATGCCAAAATGATCTCTACAGACGATCGGAAAATATCAAAGGAATATACTATTCTTCAAGCGTATAAAAACCAAAGTACCACCAGGTGCCGAATAACCAAAAAAATGACCAACAATTACTACACTTTCGTCCGAGGTACTTTCTAGTTTACGGAAAAGTCCGAGCGGTGTTCCGAATGAATGGATCGCATCACTTTCCAATTTACGGGAAAAGTCCGAGCGATATTCGGATTGGAACGACAACGGTTAGGTATGTTAGGTAAGTAAATAGACTGGTTGCTCTGTACCTTTTTCGTATCGCAAAGCTAAGATGTAGAGTTTGTATCTAAGTTTAGCGACTCTCATCTGTCTGTCCGTCTGTCAGTTCATCTGTTCGTTCGCATGTAAGGATTCTGTTCTTTTCTTCGCGTTAAGTCAATAATCCTGTCGCGCTACTTTGCAAATGCAGTCTTTTAGCTGAAAAAGATGACAAAACGTTTGGGGGTGACGATATATTTGTTTAATTCATGTTGAAATTTACCCTTTAAATTTCTGGTGTTGTAGATAAGAAGTCAATTTCTAATAAAAATCAGTCTTGAACTCTTTTTTTGTGTCTGCATTTTATCCATATACTGCTAGTTGCTTGTAAAAGATATAATGTTTTTCTGAATTGAAATATTGTAGTATTACTTTTCTAAGCATATGACTCATTTGAATAAACCGAACACTTAACGGAGATAAAATTGGCGCGAAATAGTTTCGGATTTTCGGTAAATTATACAAGGACTTCCCCTTTCTTATTAACCTACACTATATAAATCATAGCTTACAAAAATATATTTAATTTTGCTTCGGGAATCAGTAAGTGTTGACCTATTATTTTATATACATAAATAAAATTGACAAAATTCAAAATAATCGTTAAACACGTTTGTGAATTTCGATTTTCCTAAATGAAAGTAAATGTTGTATATATCAACCAACGAAAATGAATATAAAGATTAAAAAATATAAATTCGATAATGATATGCATAGTGATAAATTAAAACAATAATGATAATATTAATAATAATAAAAATGATAATAATGATAGTATATCAATATATACATTTCTAGAAAAACAATTAATTTACAAAAAAAAAAGGACTTATAAAAGTTATAGGTAGGCCGACAAAAGTTTCCTGTATTGTAATTCCGTTTTGTTTTATTTTTATTATATTTTCTTGGTCAACTTCAAATAAGCTATCTACGTACTTGAACATCACGTTTTTTCAATTGCGTGTTTTTTTTTACGAGTTACTTTCAGGACAATGAGAATAGGGGCCCTTTATACTGAACTTCCAACGAAAAAAATAATCGTAAGACAAAATAATACATCGTACCTGAAGTTTTCATTTATTGTTAGATTCTGCCTGGTTATTCTCATTTGAATCGTCTTCTAAAAACGATTCCAATGAGATGGCGCATGACAGAATTCCAAATTGAGTTTCTTTTATAGAAGCAAACATAGTTTTTAACTTACGCAAAATATTTAGTAAAACAGGCTAAAATTTAATAAGTAAGTTTACCTATTACCTTGTTTTGAAAGAAATAATGAAAGAACAAACGGGAGATAGCACGAAAGTCCTACTGGATCCCGGCTGCCAAGTTTACGACGATAGATACTTTTGTACAGAGAACCAGAACGATGACGTCAGTACCTACCGGATCAAAGATGAGTCTTGTCGTAAAAGTTGTAGGGTAAGTTTTTATTTCTATCTGGAACAATATATTATATATTATAAAGTAAACTTAAACATATTTACCTTAGCCCGGATGAGCCGCCATCATAGAGCAGTGGTGGCTTGCCAGACTATCATTCATGAGGTTCGATTCTCGACGGCGGCATTCACTCCTTCAAACAAGGTATTTATTATCATAGATCTATGTGGGAAATGAGCTTGAGGCTAGAAAAGGATGTAATTGTAGTTCTGGTGTGAGAAATACTTGGAATCATTTTAGGTGCTCCAGCCGCCATATAAATTATATCTTGTTGAAAGTGGCTTAAACCCTATTCAAACAAAACTGAAAAATTGTCAAGCTGAATTTAGTTTAAACAAACCACACTCATCAAGAAGAAGGCCAATACAATTAAAAACATCGTTAAATTGCCTCTCATGTCAATCAAAATCATTCTAAACCATTCACTCAGCGCTCTATTCATTCATTCCAAACATTCACTCAAATCATTCAAAAACGCCCCAAAATCACTAAACAGATACGATCAATAACTTCATTAAAAATAAATATAACTGGTACAATGCACAGCTTTTTAAAGAACTTTTGTGCATTTCTAATTAAAGGGGGGCAATGAATATCGACGGAACAAAATTAACGAGATTGGATTGCCTCCCTTTAATTTCATTCAAAATTCACGCATCCAAGTTCATTCCAAAATTTTTTTACAAACCATTGACTTTATCAATATCACGATTGTGCTAAGTGTACTTACTGTAACGACTCCCCTTCGCCTGGGTGTGTTACTCGTGTGGGCAAATGGTACGGTTTCAACAATAAACAAATGGTACGGTATCGACATTAAATAAATGGTACGGTATCGACAATAAACAAATGGAACGGTTTCAACATTAAATAAATGACACGGTATTGACATTCAATAAATTGATATGTAAACAAAAAGACGAAAAGAATGGCTACTTACCAAGGACCAGTGACATATATTAAGTGTAAGTAGTAAGAACAATGTAATAATGGTGTTCTATCTGATATTTAATCATGGCCAATAGAACCTTGTTTTATAAAGAATGCCAACTTTTGGAACAATTCAAACAGCCTGTCCTTAATTCAATCATGTAGAAGACAGTCTAGGCTAAGATCAGACTGCACATCTGTGCAGGCTGATCTTGGTCTACACTGCCTGCAAAAGCTTATTTTCAGCTGGAATATACCATGAACAATATAAGAATGGTGTTAAAACATGAATTTATCTTTTCAGATATGTTTCTCATGGCTCAACTTTGGCTTATTATGTTTGCTGATCGGTGCTCTGGGAGGCTACCTATTGCGGGCATATCTCGATCAAAAGTAAGTTTATGTAAAAGAATTACCAGTAACACGTAAAGTGACCCTCTGGGAATTGCGTAAAGTTTCGACACTTTGTTGGTTATCTGCATCTAGAAATATCATTCTACAGTTAATAATATCGTGAAATTGACAAGGTGAATGATTTTGGAATGAAATTGAATGAGCGGGAGGGGCTTTAAGGGAGGTAATCCAATATCTTTAATTTTGTTCCGGATGAACAAAATTAGCGATATTTAATATCTCCCTTTTATAAAATATGCATACAAGATCCATAAACAGCTTCATTTTTTTCAAGAACCAATCAGCCGTTGGAATGAATGAAGCGCTGAGTGGGCGATTTAGAATGGCTTTGATCAAGATGAATGGCAATTTCGCAATGTATGTTTTAAATGTACCCCCTTTTAAATATTTTCTTACTACTAAATAGCCTTCATCACATGTCGTGTTTAAGAGCGGAAAATGCGAAAAATATTTAACTAGATAGACAAAATTATTATTTTGAAACCGTTTTATATTCAAAAATATTTTTGGAATGGTATTAAGCTGAAATTAAGATTATACTAAAAACAAATCCTTAATTCAAACGCAATCAATTTTGTGTAATTGATGAAAAGGTTTTGTCTATTTACGGACCCTAAATGTATATATTAAGTCCCTGGGCTACTAGACATGTGCGAAGGAGAACGGAAACCCGAAAAGGAAACCGATTACGGAATAAAAGGGGTCGTATCAAAATTAACGAAACACCATAATAACATATTAAAGAAATCTCGTCTATATATTGATCCCTAACCAATATTTTGGATCAAGAAGGTTAATTGATGTCCGTCTCCCCATCTCTTCGTAAATTTGTTTGTTCTAATATCTGTTCAATTTGTCTTATTTACCCTCTAACATATGAGGTACATGCGTATCATCAAGTTATACAGCCTATGCTGCCGGATTTATTCCAATGGAAACGCAAAATACAATGACCATATAATACGTATACACTAGGCATACCTTTTAAAAGGAACTTTCTATTGAATGTGTTTTACGCCGCTTTCAACAATTTTTAGTTATATAGCGTAGGCTAGAGCACCTTACAAGGGATTCCTGATATTTCACACACCGGTACTACCATTACATCATTTCCTAGCATCAAGGTGCTATCACACATAGGTCTACAATTATCGACCCATCGGTGGGAGACAAAAAGTCAGAAAGAATAATGCCGTCGTCGCGGATCGAACCCGGGACTTTTAAATTGACAGTCCGAAGCGCTACCAACTTTGCTATGTCGGCAGCCTTCGCAGAAACTAACGGTACGTTTAACCAATCCCTACGTTGCCCGTAACTCCCCGTAGCAAAAAAATCGTGTGGAAGCCATGTGGCGGCATACGATGTCTGTGCGATCATCGCACAATTTTACGGATGCTGTGGACTATGTGATTTTGTATAAAAAAAAAGTAATACAAGTTTTTAAAAGTCACAAGACCGCACAGAGCCGTAGCACATAGACTCGTCATAGAGGCATCGCACGATTGCCACACGGATATCGCATAGCCACCGTGCGATGGCTTGCCTATAAGTCTTTCACGTATAATCCTACGGTCCTCGCGCGGGTCCCGAACATTGATCGTAGGGCGGCCGCACGGATTACAGTGTAAGAATAACTATAGTTATTTGCGGTAGCCACATACCGATGACTAGATTTGCGATACAATAAGGTCGTTAGAACTTGAGACCGAGGAATATTTTCTTTTCACATCTCATTTTAAATAGGGATGGTTGAAATCAAAGAGAAAAGAAACGTTATTAAAAAGTCATGTAAATTATGTAGACTAGAAAAATAGTTGTTAAAGATAATCTTGTAACTGCAACCTAGATAGGTAGTGGATACAAGATTGTCGCCAAAACATGGCAGTTTTTTTTATAATTCATACCGTGAAATAGACAGTTTACTCTGTCGAAATTCATAAAAGGGACCACACTGTTCTGAAGCGAGTGAACTACTACGTCTGTAGCCTAGTTAACATTTGTCACGGCCACCATACGATATCACAGCCAGCGATTTATTGAATTACAATTTTGACATTGTACGATTTTATTTTCTACGGCGAATGTGTTCACAAAATCGTGTGGTGTCCGCACGGATTTTCAAAAAGCTGTCACAAATACCAGTAAGGTGCCCTTGCGGCGATCGCAAGGTAATCATGCGATCCCCACATGGAGAATGTGAGATTTGTCAAGTTTCTACTCTGTAAACTGTGCGGCCGCCGTAAGATCATCGTAGGGTAGCCGCGAGAGGACCGTAGGATAATCCGGTAAAGACTTATAGACAAAACATCGCACGGTGGCCGTGCGATGACCGTGCGGAGACCACGCGATGCATCGAAGACGTGTCTACGAACTACGGTCTCCGTGCGGTCTTCCGATTTTAAACGTGTTTAACTTTTTTTATTCAAAATCGTAAAATCTATGGCACCCGAAAATCATGCGATGGTCACACGGACACCGTGTGTCGCCACACGGGCACCGCACGATTTTTGGGGTTACTGCGAGTTACGGGCGCCTTACGGGCTCCGTAAGTCAAATGTAAACTAGGCTCGAATGATAGCTCTAGCAGTAGAAATACATGCAGTTCTTTAACTTCTACGGGAGCACGTCCGAAATTATGAGGATGCGCTCTTTAGGTTTGCAGTTGAACAACAAAAATATATACAGTTTCGTACAAAATGAGGATGCGCACGCTTGTTGAAATAAATTGAAAAGTGAAAAAATGCTTTCGTCAATATGTTCCAGGTGCACCAATAAAGTTTATGGATGAATGTCCATAATATGAACATACACACTGTAAGTTTACGGCTACATGCAGATTAATTACGACACGCGTTACACCATGCGATGGTCGCATGAACGCATAGGACAGCCTATTGATCAGACTCAGTGCACAATTCAGGCGCATTACGGGCGTCGTAAGCTTGTAGTAAACTAGTCATGCGTTCAGGATGGACACGTCAACAAAACATTTTAGAAATGTTACACTGCTTAGGATGTTTAGTCACAAGCAAAGTGGGGTACACTTTTAAACGTTCCTTAACGTTTTTGTATCTTGAACTCAGGGTAGGCTTCGGACACCTATCTACACTAATCTACTCTTAAGGGTCTAAATTGATGCTTTCCGATACTGCACAAGTACATCTTTTAAAAATAGTTTTCTTAGATATAGGTCAAGTTGGTGAGACAATTTCCTTGGTAATACGTTAATGAGTTAAGTTGAGTAGCAATTGTCAAACATAAACAGATCTGAGCTTTAGAATAGAATATTAAAATTTTAGACATAATGTAGTAAGAAGATGTGAAAGCGTTAGGTTTTTTGTCGGAGACAGATTTCAAGGTATAAACCTTTACGTTTTGACATTACTAAAGAATTATTCAAAACCATCTTTAAAATGCTTATGAAGGGGTCAAATCCCGGCTTTCGTTTATTTCGTACATTTTGATACGGGCCCCCAATTTAAAGCGTTTTCGGTCTCGGTTTCCGTTTTCAAACTTACTTCGCATATGTCTACTTAGAAGTCAAATGGACTATACCTAGTCATATAGAGCGACTTTTCAGTAAATTTATTGATATTGTAAATATTGTCTTTCGGGTTAATTTCGCGTCCGTTTATGTTCTTGCCTTCTGATATGACTTGTTTATTGGCGAGCTCATATGATTTTAATATTTGACGTACGCGTACGAAAAGTTTATAAATGTCTTACTGATGTTATATAACATCGAGCGATTGACAATAATTCAGATCAAATCAACATCCAAAACATTCATTCCAATCACTTTCTCCAATCACTCAAAATCGTTCCAAATTGTTAAAAAACGCTACGAATTCGATCAAACTGACCAATATTCCATTCTAATAGATCAAATAATTGCTTACATTATCAACTGGGGTAGATTTTTAAGCGTCTAGTATGAACGTAAAAACACAAAACCAGAAATATACGTACTATTCGTTAAAGGGAGGTAATTTCGTCCAATTGAGCGAAATTATCGATTAGACTTTATCTCCCCGAAAATTATTAAATCTCAAACCAATTATTCAATTTGATTCCAAAATCATTCCAAAGTTATTCTTCATGTCAATTCCACGATATTTCCTATGGTACTACCTTTAAGCTTGAAGAATTCGAATTTTTTGTTCTACTTTCACGCAAAATTAAGCAATTACATTGATTTTGAGTGTTTAATCAGTCCAAAAATATAAGCGAAATTTAAAGTAACACCAATGGAGCCCGATTAAGAATTAATCAATTGCAATCCAAAATAATTAAGAAATTCGATTGGCATCACGTTGCTCTATATATTCTGTACAAAATGCAACATAATGACCTATTTCAGGAAACCCCGACCGTCGATCTGAAGTCCTAAGGTCCAGTATTGTAGGAACTCGAATATCTATTTTTTCTCTTCCATTAGCCTTCTATGCTATTTGATAGGCTTAGAATTTAAACATTTTTAATAGTATAATCGTTTACAAGCATGCAGATCTAGGGCCTGTTTTACTAAATATCTTACGATCATCTTTTGCGTAAGTCAAAAATTAAAGTTAATTCTACAGTGGTAACTAAATATGGAATTCTCCCATGCATCATCGCATTGGAATCATATTGTTTATACGATTCAACGAGATATTGCGTGCAGAATCTGACAACGAATGAAAACACCAGGTACGATTTGTCATTTTGACTTGCGATTATTTTTAAGTAAAACGAGCCTCATATTCTGATGCGCCATTAGCAGTGAATTGACGAATCCCATCAAGGAACCCCCTACAATCATGCAACACTTAATAACATCGTGAAATTGACAAGATGAATGATTTTGGAATGATTTTGGAACGAAATATAATGAGTGTGGGTGAGGTTTGGGTGAAATCAAAGGGAGGTAAACCAATATCGCAAATTTTGTTCAGGGAGAACAAGAAATAGCGATATTTATTACCCCCTTTTTAAAACGATATGCAAACAGCTTCCTTTTTTCTTCAAAAACCTATCAGACGCTTACAATTAAAAATAGTGTCAGTGAAATCGCGATTTTCTCTATCTTTATTAATTTCGAATGACGTTGTTGGTTCCTTCTTTTTTCAATGAGTTTGGAGCGTTTTTAAATGATTTGAGGGAGTGTTTGAATTGAATGAATTGAGTACTGAGCGAGTGATTTGGAATGGATTTAATCGAGATGAATGTCAATTCCACGATATTGTTAACTGTAAATGCGCCGACATTGTTTTAAATGGAAACATACTTTGGGAAATAATTTTGTGATCGTAGATACCTCTAAAATATCGAAATTGCCGTCAATTCCCATGTCCCATTTGAAAACTTTATGCCAAAAACTTCTATAGCGAGATAAAAAATAAAGGCCTTTATGTTTAGATTGATTGATTGAATGGAGTTTTACGCTGCTTTTATTATTGTTTTCAGTTATATATCGCGGTGGCTGGCGTACCTAGCAATGGGTTCCTGGTATTTCTCTCACCAGTACATGTATTTCCATCACATCCTTTCATAGCCTCCAGCTGCTATCTCACATAGTTCTACGATTTGTCAACCCATTGGTGAGAGACAAATAGTCGGAAAGAATGAGTTCCGCCGTCGGGGATCGACTTCGGGACCTCTACATTGACATTCCGACGCGCTTCAATTTGCGCTTTGACGGCGGCCCTACATGTTTAGAATGCCAATCTCAAAGTAGACTACTCTGTGTATTGATCGCGCATACGCACATAATGTAGACTTGAAACGTTATCATTTAGCCGGGCATTTTAAATGTTTCTTAGGTCTGAAGGAATGCCATCATAAGGGCTGATTTTATTTTTCACTTCGTTTACCGGAGTATAAAGTGCAATTGTCGTAGCAAATGCCTTGTTAAACCCTACGATCGTTATTTGTCATGTGCTAATGCAATTGAGCTTTATACTCCAATAATTGCAATCCAATAAAATAAAGAATTCTGATTGGTTTAAATAGCATCACGTGGGGAAATCCATTGCACTTTATTTCTGTATAAAATGCAATTGGTCTTTTGGGAAACCCCCGGAATTCGATCTGCAAGTCCTGTGTTGTAGGAACTCGAATTAACCTAGTTCCTGATCATCAACGCAACATTGCTATTCAATCTATCATAAGTTAATATATTTTCGGAAGAATTTACGATTACAAGCATGCAGTTCTGATTCTGAGCCGACCTAAACTTAGAAAACAGCGAGTCGACGAAGACCTTCAAGCAACCCTCTCAACTAAGACCGACAACGCGGTTTTCGTTTAAAAATACAGACTTACTTGGCAGAAACAAGCTATTTGGCTATAAGTACCTCTACGAATTTTAATGTTGTCTTTTATTTGTGTATCATTTGTTTTACTATATGACAATTCACTTCGAAAGCGAGATAATCAATACACGATCTAAAAATAGATTGTGTAATATACACGCGGAAAGTAGACTTGAATCTTTAATGTTTGGCTAAGTATTTTAATCGTTTCTTCGATATAGATGATTGCAATTATATGGGACGAGTGTCTTTTTCAATGCGTTTATTGGGGTATAAAGTGCAATTGCCTTAGCACATGGCTTAATCATAACGCCCTTCGGGCGTTATTTGCCATGTGCTAAGGCAATTGCACTTTATACCCCAATAAACGCAGTGAAAAAGACACTCATCCCTATAATAAACGAGCTGAAAATACACCCAGCTTCATAATACAAAAAGATTGACCAGGCATAGGTTGCTGAAGAAGATTTAAGCATTCGTGTATTTAAAGATTTTAAGCATTTTCAAATATTTTGTTCACGATAATACTAGTATCGAGAGGCCATTAAATCCAAATGAATGTTAAAAAAAGCCTTTTAAAGATAAAAATGACACAACTTTGTAATTAAATGTTTAACAAATTTTCTCATAGGAAAGTGCTAAACTATTCTGATTTTTTCTCGTGAGGGTTATCACAGAAGATTTTTATTAAAAGTAATATTAGGAAAATAAGAAAAAAATGGACACTGACATAATCACCCTTTTGCTTTTTTTCTAATATATTATACACAAGCATATCAGACAAAGATAGAAATAAACGCAAATAAAATCAGAACATTGCTTTGCTTTTACATCTAGATTTGAAGAAACCATTTTTGGCAAGAGAAAACCCAGCGAGGATGTTATCGACGAAAATGTATTACCTTTGACTCCCGAAGCAATGAAACTACAAGGAAACGCCCATCAGGCTAATATGGACCAATCAGCTGATGAGTTGGATGATAATCGCCACCCGGTCAACGAAGTCGCCCAATCAAAAGAAGAGTTGCTCCTGGACAAAGCTGTAAGAGAAATTCTAGAGAATATGACGGGTGTACGAGGACTGCACGATGTACATCTAAAGAATAGGTTTAACTTAACGAAGGATCCGTCACAGAGGGTTTATTTGAGTGTTGGTATGTAGAGAAATACGTGACCCGTCACACGAAAATGGTATATCTAGGCACTCCGTAAAACGACCACGATAAAATGATTTGATGCAACAGAGGTCAACAAGACGTTTAATTTCAAAATGATTATAATAGAAGGGTGACATTATCATAGATGATTAAGAAATATATAATACCTACTTAGTGTTTTGTATGAAAAAAATCTAACGAGGTTGGGGGAAGTGATAATTGTCGAGGCTCTGCCGAAACAATTATCAATTTCAACAACCGAGTTAAATATTTTTCCTACAATACACTAAGTACGTATTATAATCCTAACCTTTTTTGCCTAGTTTTCATCGATCTTTTTAACAGAAATACAAGTTTCTAAAAATAACCACATTATGTCATTGTTCTAAAAATATTTATTTGATATCATAAAAAATATGAAATGGGATGTTATCACAGGCATATTTGTATAGTTATAAGATAAAATAATAAAACGAGTAGTTTGAACCTGCGTCAACCTGCACAGTCGCGTTACCAGGATGATAACCTTTCGCTCAATCTGTATGGTCCTTTTCGAGTGACGTTTCAAATATATTAATATGATTTAGATTACCGCGACTGTCGTCTCTTTGTGTAACGTTATGACGTTAATGAAGTGGAAGCATGTGCGTGCTCTTATGAGAATATCGTTAAGTAGATCAGAAAAGAAATTATAAGATTCGTAGACACTTGAATTGAAGTCTCTATTATAATGTATTTGCAAATGTGTGAAATGCTTTAAAACGCGAAAAGAAACCACCTGGAAAGAAAAAAATAACGAAAATCTGGACCAGGGTCGAATTTTTTTCGATTTGTGTCCATTTTCTGATTTCTCTTTCACTAATGTCCAGTATATGACCTCTGATTGAGCTCTGCTGTGTCAAATTCCTTTTTCAAATATTTTGTACCTGATTTCCTTGTTGTTACTTTTTTGCGTGATTAGTCAAGTTTTATTCCGTCGACATAAAATGGCATGGAGAAAAATAGTTTGTTTCAGTGTAAGGCAGTATATTTCATAGTGACAAAAAAGCTTTATTTTCACGCACACACTTTAGATTTATGTTATAAAAGGAAATGTGACCAATACAACTATTCTGACTTACGTCGTTAAAAACGCGGCCTAATGAATCACAAAGTTCAGGAAAAAGATGTCATGCTTCATAAACATTAAATGAGTGGCTACAACTGACAGCAAACGTGTTTATTCACGCTCCACAACAAACCTGCAAAAGTACAAAACGTATCCTTAAAATGAAACCAGCGCTAATAAAAGGCAATCGATCTTCTACCAACTGTTCATGTATCATTCTATTCGATTATTTATACAAAGATGCTCTTATGCAAAACTTCAATATGTTAGGTTGTATGCCGCGTGAAAAAAAGTCATACAACGTCATAAACGTCGTTTTGGAACAAAACCAACGTCAATTGTGATATCATGCCGGTGAATCAGTTCATATGTTTAAAGTCAATTTAGGATAAACCTACGTAGTACAATACCTCATTTCAGACATTTCTGTTTACAAGGTGACGTGAAACTTATCTAACGTTTAAATCGGAGGTCAAACCTCGCATTTGTGGTAACCCATCGTCTCGCGTGTTAAAACCATGTGATAAGTTACATGTACATATCTCAATGAATTTAAAAATCATTTTCTTTATCTCTATTATAAGATGAAGCAAATGCGCGTTTGGAATTTTCGGGCGTCTTTTGTTAACTTGATTACGTTTCCCTCTTATTTCAGGTATGAGAAATGACTACACGTTACAGGCGTGCGGTGAGACTAATCTGAAACAGTCCTTCCCAGACGTTGATTACGCTCTTTTTGGCTATAATATCCTTAAAGGATTTCCCCTGGCTGTCGGTCATGATCCCGGCTTCACGCTGCCAATATTCAGGGCAGATTATTCGACAGGAGCTCAGTCTGCTGACTGCCGTTACAGCGTCCCGCGTGGATTGACTATCGTTCCTGACGTGTCTTGTGTGACGTCATTTACGTCTGAAATTATACAGACAGAGAGCAAACTTCAAGAATCATTGAACGTTGCTGCCGGTGTGAGCGGTGGCGGATTTGGGTTGAGTTTCTCCGTAAGTGGTGGGTATAAAAAGGCTAGAGAAGATATCAGCAAAAACGGTAAAACATATATAGTGTCTACTGCAAAATGTAATTATTACTTCAGTAAATTGGTAAAAACAAATGCACCACCTTTTAGTGCTGATTTTCTTGATTGGATCACACGGCTGGAAATAGCGGACGACGGTTCGACTTTTATCGACTTTTTTGAAATGTTTGGTACACACTTTCAGACAGAAGTTAGTTTTGGCGCTAGATATTCTTATGAGTACATAATGGCGAAAGACGAATATGAAAATAAGAAGAAGGAAGGAATGAACATAGCTATGGCCGCCAGTTATTCCGGATTATTTTCAGTTGGGGGACGTTTCGGACTTGACAGTTCAAAGGAGGAAATGGCAAAGAAATTTTCAGAGAAAGTCCAAACTAAAACAGTCACAGTCGGGGCGGCTCCACCTTCAGATGGCGATGCTATGAAGTGGGCAGCAACCGTCCAGTCTAATCCGGTCCCAGTCTATTATAGACTATCATCTATCGAAAATCTGTTCACAAAGGACTATATGGACGGGTTAAATGTCAATTATACGAGAGTCTATGACAAGATAATGAAATACAAACCCGACTACATAACGTATGTGACGCATAAACATCACTTACTTGATAACTGCAATAACACTTCTAGGCGTGAACAGATTATCATAGAAAACACGAGACTGTTAATTCACGATCCACACATAATACGAACAACCAACTGTATTGAACAATGTCATAACGACACAACTTGTAAAGCCGTTTCGATACGCGTGAACAACATGCAATGTTGGTTCTATCGAAATGGACATCAACTATCTGGTGAATATAAAGCAGGCTGGAGCACACATTTACTCCGGAAAGATATGCGAGAGAAAATCAAATTGGGAAACACGGCAATACATGGAACAAAACTCGAGGAATCGCAGACCGATTCGATACACGGATGTGTGAAAAAATGTATTAAAGATTATCATTGCTTCGCAATTTCGCATGGAAATTCTAAAATATGTAAACTTTTCGCTCAGGATGGGATAAAAAATTTTTACTCCGAGCAAAACACGACAATATACTTCGTTGCAAAATGTGCACATAAAGATTTGGTAATCAGACGTACCTAGAATATCAGCATTTTTCAAATTTTACTTATTTATGATTCGTCACGCGAAAGGGAACCAACTGCTTAGTGATTAAATTATCGATCTCAGTCAGAGTACGCACAGTCTAAATGGGATCGACACTTTACGCACTACGCAGGCTGACTAATGCCGAAACTTTTCGAACTCGGCTTATTGTATGAATCAAGAGTGATTATTCTTCACTTCCGTATAGAAAAGCGACATCTGGTTGACTGATGTTGCCTTTTCTTTTCAATACTTTATTTTACTAAGTTCCAAGATGGTCATTTTTCGCATGACGGGTCACATTTTTGTAAATATATTGTACACAATCAACTATTTAACTTAAAATGCTCAAATGGAACATATACTTAGCAAAAAAAGAAACTTTACATACTAGTTGGTATGTTTTGAATGACTTACAGTGGCTGTAGGCCAACTTTATTTACATGTGTTAGTTGGACTAGCTACAGAGACTACACAGGCGCAGGAATTTGCGCGATTGAAGCGAGTCCGAGCTAATGCGTCTGTAATTTCCGGTTTTGGTCACATACTCGTGTTGAGCTACCCAAAGTTCATTTTGAGTGATTTTTGTTACACAGTCACATTCATTCCTTAGCATCGGCACGGAAAAACAAAATTGTTTGTACATTTTTATTGAAACGGGTATGTAACAATAATCGAATAAAGGCAGGAATCAGACTACAGGTATACATAGAGCTTGAATGTCTGTTTATAACGCCACTCTTAAGTTTGGCTACTCGGGACAGGCAATTCACATTTAAACATCTCGGTTTAGAGCTGCCGCGCCCGGTTAGGACAATCGGTTACGCGTCTGGTTTTCATTCATCGGGTCGTGGGTTCGACCTCTGGCTCGACCGTCTTTCATCCCATATTTGACAAAAGCATTGTGATAAGTGTCGTTTCTCTCTCACACAATTGGCAAGTGATACGCCTAGGAGATAATGGTGACTGGTGCCTCAGATGAAAGCTCCAGCTGTACTGTGAGAAACGACAAGAAACTATGGATAGGTGCACCATTGGTCGAATTTTAAATGTAAAACAATAGAAAGTGACCTTCGAACCCATTTTAATAAAAAAAAAAAATCAGTTACAACCACATGAAGTGTCGGCCGAGATGAGATAGGCCACTTTTGACGTCATGTGGAGGCCCTGTTACCATTGCATATTTTTCAATTCATTTCATCAAAGGAAGGATAACTGCAAGACGAGTATGCGTATTTAGCTCAGACGTTGGTCTGTCATGATATTGGAACGACTCTAATCACGAAAACGTCAAGGACCTATACTCAAAACATCACCGTCAATCTCGGTTTCGTTTCTGTGATTTTTGAAATCGACCCCTTTGTCCTTTGACCATCAATAAAAACCTCATTTTACAAACATCCGTTACTGACCCTTCCATAAACCGACGGATATTGCCTCCAAGTTTCATGTAATAGTAACATCTGTATTCTTTATGGTTTCATAGCGATACTACAGCCCTCAGTAAGTCATGTAAAGTTTCTTTTTTTGCTAAGTATATATCGAAATATTCATTTTCATTTACTGTCGGTGTTCTGCTTAACTTCCGTAACTACAGCTTGTTTACAGCTATTGCCACATTGGTGTGTCCGTTCGAGCGTGCGTAAACTTTTCTTTAAACATCTCCTAAACCGATTGGCGGATTTCTACGAAACTAGGCAAAAAAGGTTTGTTGTTAAAGAAATGGGGATTGACCACTTTATATGGGTGAGACAGGGCTTTTTCCACGATATAAAGCTATAGAAATTTCTTCTCCAAAACCAACTGAACTGATTACAGTGAAACTTGACGAGAATAATCCTTGGGTGAATCTCGTCTAGAGTTGTTCAAGAAATGGGGATTGACCCCTAAATATGGGCGTGACAGGGTTAGGCTCATAGTCTCGATAAAATCTTTAAAAAAATCTTCTCCGCCGAAACTATTGGCTCAATTTAAACTTGGCATGAAAGATTCTTGGGTGACCCTCTTCGTAAGTTGATCAACAAATTTGGACTGACCCCCAAATATTGGCATGGTAGGATGTGGCTTATTTTAACTATATATCTTTTTTAGAATTGTCTTCTTTCAAGCCATTGGCCCGATTTCAATTAAACTTGGCATGGATAATCCTTGAGTGAATCTCGTATAGAGTCTTTCAAGAAATTTTGACTGACCCCCAAATATTGGTGTGGCAGGGCGTGGCTTATTTTAACTATAAAAACTTTTTAGAATTTTCTCCTTTCAAGTCATTGGCCCGATTTCAATGAAACTTGGCATGAATAATCCTTGGGTGACCCTTGTCTTAAGGTTTTCAAGAAATTTTGATTGACATCCAAATATAGGCGTGATCCACTATAAAATATTTAAAAATCTTATTTTTTCCAAAATCATAGCGCTAATATAAACCAAACATGGCATGATCGTTTCTTTTGTGATCCTTCTCTAAAAATGTTCTAGAAATTTTCATTGGCCCTTAGATAAGGGCTTTGCTAGATGGGGCTTATTTTTGCTTTAAAAACCTCCTACTAAACCTTTGGAACAATTTCAACCAAACGTTGCGCTGAAGGATTTATAATGTTCCTTGGGTAAATTTCCCCCTAGCAGAATTTTGATAGCCCCATATACTTCATAGATCCCAAACTAAAAGCTCGGCCTGGCGGGGCGTATGATCGCAAAAATGATTGTCAATTTCCCATGCTATATATTATATGGTTTCATAGTTTCATTGTTAAGGATCCATCAAGACATATCGAACTTATAGTTTTTATCTATTTCGAATCAATGCTTATAATCTTTGACCCGTCACGAGAAAAGGGACCATCCGGGAACTCCGTTAAACATTTTTTTGAAAAACAGATTGATTCTGGTACAGTAAAACCAGAGGACAAATTCAAAAGAATCTTTCATATGAAGATAGCTTGATTATTCTAGTTTCAGTAAATTAGTAAACTATGAAAAGTCCTGGTCAATCTGCTCAATCCGCGCTGTCAAACTAGGGTTGACACTTTACGTATTTCCCAGATGGTCCCTTTTCGCGTGACGGGTCACATATATACTCACGAGCAATGAAAACGCACCACCTGAATTTTTTCTCATATATTAATTCAATGTACCTAAACCTCAGAAATGAATATTACAAATCTGAATAAATTTGCAATGGACCATTTACTACAAATTCTTGTTAGATTAAGCTCAGAAACGGTCGAAGGCTTTTGAACCTATGACTTAAGAAAAAAGTTCAAAATCGTTAATCTTATATCTGCAAAGTAGGTTTGCAAACCCTTTCCGTCCTCCGATTTTTGGCAAAATAACCTCTAACTCAGTACAAAATGCTGGCTATCACTATGAGAACGGTAACAATAGTCTAGACAGTTAATTGGTGTTAAGGCTAACGCTCATTAATTTCTAGGTCTACACCGTACCATTGGCGTCCCTGATACAATGTCATTTTCGATTCTTTGATTTTAATGGAACAATATCGTCTGTTCTCTGTTGTTCCCATACCACTCGTAAGTTGAGATTGCTTGACTGTTTTTAGCTTAGAACGAATGTGAAATCTAATGCCACATTTTAATTCTTTACGAAACAGTAGTTTTAATTATGCAATTTAAAACTTGTTTCAAAATTACAATTAAATGAGCAAGCCAAAAGGGCATTTTTAATTATCCCCAAACAAACAGCGACGTCTTATGGTTGATTTTAAGGCATGCGATGTCTACATGTTCCTTTATGGGTTGAAAGACGATGAAAAAGTAGTTGATTAGACCATTTTTAATTGGGGACAGTTTGTACAAGTTTTTTCGGCGGTGCGTTTTCATTGCTCTTGAGTAGATAGTTTAAAAACGGCTTTCCGTATAGGGTTAATCCTACACTTTCTGTTTATCTTTTGGCCTCTTTACAAATTTCCTTGAAAACTTTTATGATCTTCTCATTGATAGTTGATTGAAAGCCAGTAGATATATATATCAACAGTTAAAACGACTGATATTATAATTTTGCTTAACTGGAAAAGGTTAGCAAGTCATAATGTTTCTTTTAGTCTTGAAATTCAAAAATGAATGATATAATTAAAGAATAACAAATTCTTACCGTTGTTTATTGAAAAATAAAAAAAAGTCGTAATTCTTTTCAATTTGTCTGTCTTCACATACCATTTAAATGCTTTAAAATCCACACCAGCCAAGAAGATCGTGAAATAACTTGAAATATAAATGATATGTTGACCAATCTCAAATATCTTCTAACGATTGGAGCGTTTTCAGTGATTGGAGTTGAGTGATTCGAATAATGGAACTTTCCCATCACAATCATTTACAAAAATGTTGGGAAAGATTCTAAATTAATAAAAAAAAAATATAATTATCTTAACTTTTTTAATGCCTTTCGGTGGATTTTCGAGAAATTACGGTAGATTATCATTTGATAAACTCACCACCTAAACAATGAAATTATCAAAAAAAATTTACCCCGTAGCGTTCAATTCACCATATCTGATGTTATCTTCGTGGGGTCTCATCTGCAACGTTACCATGAACGTTGCAAAGCAAAAACGGTCAAAATGATGCATTTGAAGGTGTTCCTAATTTTTTCACATTTGGCTCAAAATTTTCATTGAAGAAATGGAATAATCGTTTGATTTTCGAGTAAGATCGATTCATATGTCAGTTCGTGAACAAAGAGAACAGTATTTTGACTCGTGGCCTCGTGAAAATATTGTTTGGTTTGGTTTGTCCCTTCAATGAAAAGCAAATCAATCTTACACAGAACCTTACTATTATCCCCTTTTAATATACCTGGATTTTTGATGTGTCTTTAAGTGATGAGCCGAACAATCTTCTCTCAAAGCCTTGCGCTAAAGTGTCTTTTATAGGGACTTCAACACGAGTATTCATCGACATCACATGACACTCACTCTCAACATAATCATGCTAGATCGCTCTTAAAATGTATGTCGACCACCAACTTAAATTGTTTTCAATGCCTCGGAATGGTTCAAAAACGCCCCGAAATCGTTCAAAACGCTCCACAGTTGCATTCAGGATTACAATTTTAAGGGCCGAGTTTCCTTATCAATGCGTTTATTGGAGTATGAAGTGCACCTGTCATAATTTTGTTGCATACCCATCCGCCTTATATACATCCGAGGTGTGTTGCAGTTTACGGAAATGGCCGAGTTGTGTTCCAAATGCCCAGTGTCGTAGCGCTTAATTCAACAATCAGGCGGGTGTCGGTGGTACCTGTTGTTTCGTCCTGTAGCCTTGCACTGTCCCACATACAGTAAGTCACATCGTGAACTTGACCATCATTCCTATCAAAAACCTATCAAAATCATCGCTCACTGCTTCAATCATTCATTTAAGTAATTCATTTATACGACTCAAAAGCACTCCAAAATTCTTTAAAAGAAAAACGATTCTAACCTGTTTAAAATGATCAAAATGCAATCAAATCGATCAAATAGTTGAATTATTAAATGGCTGATTTGTCCGTAAATACACAAAATCAAACAATAAAAAAGAAAAAGAAAACATAGATTTTATTAAAGGGGGGTAAAACATAACGCCAATTTCGCCAAATTTGTCGAAATTATCGAACATGTTTTACCTCCCTTGAAAGTCATTCCAACCTCGATCACCATACTTATTGAATTTCATTCCAAAATCATTCACTTTATCAATTTCACGATGTTCATAACTGTATCACCTTATAACTTAATTGTCTCCCCTTTTATGGCCAAATTGATCCTGAAGAGACAACAAGTAATCCGGCGTATATAAAGTAGGGGAACGCTGGGGGATAGATACATATAACGACATCGTGAAGAATAAATAATGCGTAAAAGTTTGAAAGATAGCTTCATTCAATAACCCGCCAGACGCCTAAAATTTTATTTATGTCAGTGAAATCGCAATTTTTTCTAGCTACATTTATCTGAAATGAAATTGTTGAATTGATTTTAGAGAGACTTTGAATAGATAAAGTAAGTGTTTTGAATGAATAAATGGAGCGCTGATTGTCGATTTAGAATGGTTTTGATTGAAATTAATGTCAATTTCACGATGTAACTAAATGTGGTTGCAAGAGTCAGCAGATTATGCAGACTGGTAAGAGCTGAAACTGGTATTTACTGCTAGATGTTATAAAGATTAGTCAACCGTTTTTATTAATGCTATTTAACAAGTTTGTAGCCTGACTTTCTTGTGAGTCGCCGTCATAGCGTAGTTGGTAGCGCATACATAGAATCCATGGATAGGTGCCCAAGCCGCCGCGATTTACTAAAGCTTGTTGAAAGCGGAGTTAAACCCCACTCAATCAAACAAAACAAGTTGACTTTCTTGTACTGGACCAAATATTTGTTTTACGGAACAACAGACACGGGGTCGATCAATATCGCCAATATGAAGTAAGTTCATGTGGATGGAGGGGGGGGGAAGAAAGTACCTGTACAATGCATGGGACATTTAACTATCATGCCCGATCCTAATCATTCTAAATCAATCATTCAGCGCCCAATACATTCATTCATTCAACCATTCAAAAAGGCTCCAAAATCACTAGAAGATAAGATCAACAATTTCATTCAAAATAAATATAGCTAGAAAAAAATGGCGATTTGACTAAATTAATTGAAATTTAGAGCGTCTGATTGGTTCTTGAAGAAATATGATGCTATTTATAGAACTAGTATGCATATTCTATTAAAGGGAGGTAATGAATATCACTAATTTTGTTCTTCTGGAACAAAATGAGCGATATTGCATTTACCCCCTTTAATTTCTCTTAAAACTTGCTCATCGCACTCATTCAATTTCATTCCAAAATTGTTCCAAAATATTTCATCTTGTCAAATTCACGATGTTGTAAACTGCAGTAAAGGTACGATGTACCTGAGGACCTGTGTACATGTCTGTGCTACATGCTCGCATATCTGTTTATCGCTGAGGTGCATTGAGATATTAGGGTTGAAATAGCCTTGAAGTTAGACCCAGTAGATAACCAAATTAAGCCCGACAAAAATTAAAACGGGTTTTCTTTTCTTCAAAGAAACAGGCTTTGATGACCTAGACATTTACTCTATATTATATAAAGCCAAATTATGCACTTCTTTTAAAGCGACGGAAAAGCGAAAATGAGGAATTGTGAATCAACTTTACCCATAACTGATTGAAAAAAAAGAAAGGTTTAGGTTAACCCTCTGTTGTGAATACATCTTTTTGATTTATTGAATGGAGTTTAAGCCATTTTCAAAGTTTTTGCAGTTATATCGCGGCGGCTGGAGCACCTAACAATGGTTTCCTGGTATTTCTATCACCAGGACAACCACCACATTCTTTCCTAGCCTCCAGTTGCTATGAATACATCTAAAGTCATAAAAATGTTATACATCTTAGAAAAAACCTTGACGATCTTGGTGATTTGGAGAGGAACTATATTAGCTCTTTTGTTCAGATCCGTTTCATATATAATTGTAATTACTCTGCTTCTTTACTGCTTTTCGAGATACAACGGTAGATTATCACTTGATAATCTCACCGAAAAAGCAGTGAAATTATCCAAAACTTATACCCTGCTTTTGTGAATTTCATCCTTTCTGATGTCATCTATGCGGGGCGAAATAAGAGCCACATTGAACGTTGCATAGTAATCACGTGCATAATGACGCGCTTTACGAAAATATGTCCTTGAAATTTCATATATTGTCTCATTATTGCTATAAAGAAATAGAATAATCATTTGTTTTTAGAGTAAGATCGATTAATATTTCATTTCGCGAACAACAAAAGTATTTTTTTACTCTCTCGTGAAAATATAGCTTTATTTTTTACCCAATGAATTATAAATCGAACTCACACTGAAACTAACGATTATCCTCTATATGTTATTATTTACTGCGTGAAATTGATTTGAACAGTTTAAGTGATTTTTGGAGTGTTTTTGAATGTTTTGAGTGTCTGTTTTGAAGGAATGAATGGAGCGTCGAGTGGACGATTTAGAATGGTTTTGATCGAGATAAGCGTTAATTTCACGATATTACTAATTGTATTAATGCCCTACTAAGACCCGGTATTCTCACGGCCTACATTATAAGATCCAAGATACCACCTTTTCATCCAACAAAATGCGTTTTACGTAATGAAAGCTTTCTCACGGCCTACATTATCAGATCCAAGATACCACCTTTTCATCCAACAAAATGCGTTTTACGTAATGAAAGCTTCGAACACGTTTCATTGACCAAGTTACACTCTTAGACGACCTCAAGCCTGCTACCAACATCTCGAAAATCGAATGATCCAGACCCATTGTATACAATCGGTTGACCTGCACCCAAAGTCAACGGGTAGCAACGATCAACCTTATAAATATCATTGAAGGACTCAACATCAAAAGTCTAAAAAAAATCTTTAATGTATATAAGCAAAATGATAGAATAAATCAACCGGTATTGCCGACTTCTTAGCCTTTAAAGGAATATTCTTTGCGTGCCAATGGTACAATGAGGACTTCTACCAACTGAAAGCACCCAGCCCTGTGTTTCGGAGAAAAACGCGTGCGTAATGCTTTATAGATTGTGATCGCTTAATACGTGCTTTATCATGTAAACGTGCAAAGCGGTGTGATATTCTCATAACGTGTACAGCCCTTTTTAAATGCTGAACGCTATTCCTTATATCATAAGTGTGAAGAATGCGGAAAGCAAATCATCACCGGAAGTTGCAGTTGTAAAATCAGTATTTTCTTGAAAGAGTAAACACAAGACAGTTCATGATAGACACAACCGTCACTACAGTTAAGAACATCGTGAAATTGACAAGGTGAATGATTTTGGAATGATTTTGGAATGAAATTGAATGAGTGTGTGGAGCGAGTTTTGAGTTAATTTAATGGGAGGTAATCCAATATCATAAATTTGTTCAAGTTGAACACAATTTGCGATATTAATTACCTCCCTTTAATAAAATATACGTATTTTTCTGTTTGTACGTCTTCGTGGACCAATCAGAGGCTTGAAAGTCCATGCCAGATAATAAAATCGTAGAATAAATAGATCGATTTGTACTTATCGTTAAAAGTCTTGAACGATTTTAAATGTTTTCTTATGATTTTGGGGCGTTTATGATCGATTTGAATGAGTGTTTGGAATGAATGAATGGAGCGGTGAGTGAATATTTAAGAATGATTTTGATCGGAATGAATGTCAATTTCACGATGTTTATAGCTGTAAGCCAGCAGGGGTATTTGTCTTTGTACCTTCAGGAAAAGGAGACCGTCGGTTAGATACTTTCGGCAAATTAACTATGGCTAAAATTGCTTACATGATTAAACGGTTGGAAGAGCGAATTCAATTCTTGCAAAAAACTAAATCGTAACTTATTTTTGTGTATGACAGTAAAGTCTTCCACTGGCCCTTAACTTTAGTTCTGAAGGCATGTTACAGTTATAAAACATCTTGAAATTGAAAAGATGAATGGTTTTGAAATAATTTTTAATGAAATTGAGACAGCGAGAGGGGCGAGTTTAGAGTGAAGTTAATGGAAGGTAATCCAATATCGAATGAAAAAAAAAATAGCGATATTTATTATCCACCCCTCCTCAATAAAACATGCATACAGGTTCTATGCAGAGCTCAATATTTCTTCAAGAAACAATCAGACTCTCATAATTTCAATTATTTCAGATAAATCGCCATCTTTTCTAGCTTTATCTATATTAAGTAAGTTGACTTGATCTTATCTTCTTCGTGAGTTTGGAGCGTTTTTGAATGGTTTGGAATGACTGAATAAAGCGCTTAGTGCGCGATTTGAAATGGGTTTTGTAGAAATGAATGTGAATTTCACGATGTTTTAACTGTATCACTAAGTATACGTATAAGAAGGAAACTAATAAGCACAATCACATCTCCTTTTTTGTATCTGAAATATTACATTTTAGGGAAAAGTGTCCTTTTCGCTGCGTGTATTGGGGTATAAAGTGCAATTTCCTTAGCATATGGCAAATAACGCCCGTATATTTAAGCATCGTGCTAAGGCCCATTTTTAGATCGTTTATTCTTTTCTTGCTATCGAAGTTAAATGTCATAAATTTAATCAAATGGTTCGAAAATAAACGACAGTTTGACATTCGTAGAGGTACTTATGGTCAAAAATAATTTTGACAAGTTTTTCTGCACTTTAAAACGAAACTATCGTGATCGGTTTTAGTTGAGAGGGTTGCTTGATGGTCTTTGTCGACTCATTGTAAACATCGGCTCAGAATCTGAACTGCATGCTTTTAATCATAAGGTCTTACGAAAATATCTTAATTTCTAATATATTGAATAGCAATATTACGATGTGGAAGGGGAACTAGGGTTTTCGATTGCCTGCAACACAGGACGTATTGCATTTTATACAGAAATAAATGGCAGTGGTTTTCCTTACATGATGCGATTTAAACCAATCACAATTCCTTATTTTATTGGATTGCAATTATATAATAGTGATACAAGCTTTATAAAGGATAATGTGTTTCTGTAGTGTTACTCCACACTCAACTGTTTTAATAGTGAAATTCTGAAAGTATTTATCTATCTAATTATCTATATATACTGCCTAACTCCCCTTTCGGGTATTACTGGCAGGTGCGCGTCTGTGCTAGATTAAAAACTGCTAGTCATTTGTTAGGGTGCCAAAATTTAAAAGTATTGTGAGTGTTATGTTAAAAGATCTGATAAAACAATTTTGGTCATTCAGGGACGGCTCACTATCTGAAAAGAATCGAGACTCTTCTTGAACGCTGCAATGTCAGGTTGTTGTACGATTGTTTCTGGTAGGCTGTTCCAAAGTATCACTGTGTAAGGAAAAAAAGAATATTTAAAGTAAGTAGCATTTGTGTGGATCTGTCTAAAGGATTCTGTGTGCATATGTCTGGTGATTCTAACTGGTCTTTCAAGATAAGTTGGTATGGGTACTGCAACAAAATCATTGACAATTTTATAGAACATGGTGACTCTTGTGATGTCTCGTCTATATTGGAGAGTTTGCCAGCCAAGCTCCTTCTGCATGCAGGTGACACTGTCATAATAAGAAAAAATATCTTGAACCCATATTGCTGCTCTACGTTGTACTTTTTCTACTTTGTTGATATAGGATGTTGTGTAGGGGCTCCAAACAGTTGATGCGTATTCTACCTTGGGTCTAACCATAGTTTTGTACGCTGTTTCTCTGATTTTCTTATTTTTAGTCTGGATGTTTCTGCGGAGAAAACCTAAAGTTTTATTTGCATTAGTTGTTATATTGTCAATATGCTTATTCCAGGAAAGATCTCCAGATATAGTAACTCCAAGGTATTTGGCATTGTCCACAGTTTCCAGAGCTTGTCCGTGCAGCCTGTAATCAAAGGAAATCTTTTTCTTCTTTCTAGTAATATTTAGGACAATGCATTTGCTGGGGTTAAACTCCATTTCCCATTTTTTCTCCCACTGCAATAACTTGTCTAGATCTTCTTGCAGGGTGATACTGTCTTGCTCATTATTTATAGCTAAGTAAACAGCAGTGTCATCTGCAAACAAACGGACTTGGGAGATGATAGTGTTAGGAAGGTCATTAATATATAAGAGAAACAGAAGAGGACCAAGCACCAATCACTGAGATACTCCTGACGTGACTGGTACTTCAGATGAGCATCCACCTTCTAAGACTACTTTCTGTGTCCTTCCTATAAGAAAAGATTTAATCCACATAAGGGTAGCATTGTTTACTCCATGCTCCTGCAATTTATACAAAAGTTTTAGGTGGCTAACTTTATCAAAAGCCTTGCTGAAGTCTAACAAAACTTGATCAGTTTATTTTCCTTCAGTGAGGTTTCTGGCAAGATGATCGGTCAGTTGCAGTAGCTGGGTTTCACATGAGCGCCGGTTTCTGAAGCCATGCTGTAAGTCATAAAGAATATAATTTTTGTCAAAATGTTTAGTTAGATTTGATGCTACAATATGTTCAAGAACTTTACACAATATACATGTTAAGGATATAGGTCTGTAATTTGCAGGATCTTCTTTGTTTCCTTTCTTAAAGAGTGGAGTCACGTTTGACTTTGTCCATACCTGGGGGAGGGTGCCTGTATCTAGGGATTTCTGAAAGAGAATGAGCAAGATAGGAGAAATTTGATAACATAAGTTTTTTAGTACTAGAGGCTTGATGTTGTCTGGTCCTGCTGCTTTGTCTGGTTTCAGGTTGGATATTAGTTTTTGTACTCCACCAGTACAGATGGTAATGTCTGGCATGACTGGATATTTGCTGAAAGAGGAGGAAAACATATTTTGTCTAATGGATGAAAGGCAGGACTGAGCCAGAGAAATTGGTGTCATTGGAGTAAAAACTGATTGAAACTGTCGATTCAGAATATCGGCCTTTTCTGTATTGTCCGATTTGATGGTACCTGAAATTTTATCGAGAAGGGGGGCTACTCCTGCTGCGTCTTGCTTGGCATTTTTTATCAGACTGAAAAGTTTCTTATTATTAAATCTTGTGGCTTTCTCGTTGTTTTCAGTGTTTCCATCAAGGCCTAAAATATATTCAATATAGTTATTGTAAGAGACTTTTATTTGTTTCTTGATGTTACTTTTCAGAGCCAGAAATGCAGTTTTCATCTTTTTGTTTCCATCTTTCTTTAATCTAAAATAAACTTGATCCCTTTTTCTAATTAGACGTCTTATGGGCTGTGTGATCCATGGAAGGGATCTCTTATTCCCTAGTCTTTTGGTTGGAACAAATTTCTTGATACCTGTAGTAATTGCATCTGAAAAGCTTAATCAAATTTCTTCCACAGATTTAGATTGATGATCTACTAATATTTCATTCTTGATTTGGTCCATATAAATTAAATTTTGAAACTACACCAGTCAGCTTTTTTGTAGAGATGAAACTGTCTCGGCTGGTGTTTGGTCATCTGTGGCTTTGTATCTGCAAGAATATAGACAATACTATGGTCTGATATACCTGGGAGACATTTTACATTTTTCATTAAAGTGTGGTTTGAAGTTAAGAAAAGGTCCAGTGTATTCTCTCCTCTGGTGCTTTCTGTTACCATCTGCGTGAGGTTAAAATCTGAAAGCAAATCACTAAATTCTTCATACAAGTTAGTATGATTGCATCCTGACTTTAGGACTGGTGTATGGTCACTACTCCACGAAAACTTTGGCAAGTTGAAATCACCTAGTACCCAAAAAGATCCTTTGAGGTTTCTGGTCAGATCAAGAGATTTTTTCAATTCAATAAAGCTATGGATGTCGGACTCTTTCGGTCTGTAGTATGCTGCGATATAAAGAGGTTTACATGTTTTGACCTGTGATTTTATCCAAATAATTTCACAATCAGTATTTAGTTGTTTCTGTTCTGTTGCAAGGAAAGTATCTTTAACCAGGATGAATACTCCTCCGCCTTTGGTTGACCTGTCTAATCTAAAAGGTGTATATCCTAAAGATTTTGGAAAGAATTCACTATCTGCATGTTGACTATTTAACCAGAATTCTGTTCCTACAACTATATCAGGGTTATGTTGATCTATCAGGCAAAGAAATTCTGCTTTTTTGTTGACAATGGATTGACAATTAACTGAAATTACTTTAAGCTGAAAAGGATTATTATTTTGTTCGAATTTCTGTCTCTGGGCTGAATTTCTAGTGGTGGTACACTGATGATGAAAGTCAGACTGCTCACTCAGTACGCTGTAGCTATTCTGCGATGAAAAAGAAGACATTGAAAGGTTTCACTGTTTAGAGAAATTCTGTGCTTCACAGATTGAGCAGATCCAGGAGAATGATGTGTCTCGTGCTACAAGATCAAAATAAATTTCATTTGAAATATCTTGACATTTGATGTGGAACCATCTCTGACAGGTGTCGCATTCAACAGCATTGTCATCGTTGTAAACCTCATACTGACAAGATCCACACGGGAAATCAGGACCAGGATTCGTTTCTACATCTGCAGACAAAGACAATAAGAGAAGACATAAATAAGTTAAGGATAATTTTCTTGTGTATTTCACGACCGGAATGGACCACCGAGTTGATTTCAGCAAACAGGCACAGACATGTAAATTACTGGGTTTTAGTACATTTGGGTTAGTAAAAGCTAAGGGTAGATCTTCTATTGTTGGGTCTGGTCCAATCTGGATGCTGAGCCAGAAAGCTGCAATGAGAATCGGGGCTAACACACCTGTAATCATTTTCAAAACAAACTTTGTGTCACGGGTTTTCGTGGTGCACGGGTCAAGGTCACCGGATCTAGAGAAAGAAAATTACTCGAAAATTGTTTTCTGTGTATAAATTCTACGTTGATCAATGGAACATCACCAAAAAATGGTAAGAGTATCTTCTTGTGTCAGTTAGTACAATCCCTGAAGCCAAAAAAATAAGTTTAATTTCGATTTTTCGCGATCTGAAACAGGAAGAGAAAAAACAGCTGTTAATAGCACGACGCATGCGCACATTTATATCATTAGATTGCTAGATTGCTAGGATTATCGCCTAGTATGACGTTTATTCTTTAACACAAGACAGCCAGGCCATATACACATGATTTTATAGATATCATAGATGTTCAACCAATTTTGAGTCCCGAGACAACGTTATCACAGGCTATCATTCAAGAACATTGATCATTGATTACACATATAAGATAAAATTGCCGGTATCAGATAACAGCAACCAAAGTCTACCTAATTCAGTTAATATCGCAATAAATAAAGTGATTCTGCTGGTTTGCGATAAGCGATACACGGCTTTAAATCATTCGGAACACCCCTTGGCCAATCTCACGATCAACCTCGGCTGTACATAGACGGCCTTTTTTATTAAAATTACGGGAAAACTTTGGAAAACCTCGATGACGTCAGCTAAAATGGCGTTAGCCCTCGAAACTGTGAGTGAGAACATTCGAAGTGAAACCATCGTATCCCAATATAAATATTTTTTGATTCTAAAATAACGGCTGAAAAAATCTTAATTTTTGAGAATGATTCGTCATTCTCTACAATTAAGATTTTTCAGCCATCATTTACTGTAAAAGGTAGAAATCTACAGTGCTACTTTGTCGTACACTGTTTCCGCCTTACAAAATGGACGATTTTCGTGAACTACAGAAGTTATATTTTCACTCGTGGCTCCACCACTCGCGAATATATAGCTTTTGTTGTTCACTCAATGAAAAGAAATCGGTCTTACACTGAAACAACGATTATCCTCTATATTTTTTTATCGATGGTTTCAAAATAAATCGACACAACTGTTATTAATTGTGAGAAGATGCGAAATGCTTTTGAAACAAATTTTCAGAAAGTTCTTAGATAAAACACACAGCTCAATAACAATAGGTAAAAATCATGATTGCCCAGAGCAAGGCCTTAATAAATTCAGATGGATCTCAAAACAACATAGCGCAGTTTTCTTTTCCACAGGTTTTAAACATATGCAGTCTTAGCATAGTCATATTTAATTTAGCTCATTTTTTAACCCCCCCCTCCCCAATCTGATCGGGGGCATATTGTTGTTACACTGTCTTTTTGTCTGTTATCATCCTAAAAGCTTGGCCATCATTTTTGATTGGTAAATAATAGAGCCTTCATTTTAACATGTGTATTGCTTGCTACAAGGCCCTTCTGTAGGTACATGTACCAACATCAAGGTCATCGGTCAATGTTAAGTTCATTTTCAAGGTCGATAAATGTAAAATTAAAACTATTATACTGGTCTTTTTCTTGGAATAGCAAGTTATATAGCTTTCATGCTTTATAAGTGTCTTGTTCATGGCAAACGCCGCTCGAGGACCGGTAACATGCGTAGCAATCGACATTGATGCGGGGCAAACTCTGGGCATTGGAAGTAAAACGGTGGTTCGGGAGCAGAGCTGCATTCGCTTCGCCGCTAAAATCGCGGCTCAAACGCGACGGGGAGCGGCTCCAGCGCGAATCGCTCCAGCTCCACCTACAAAAATCGCCACGATTGTAATCCTTGAATAGAGCAACACGAGGGTACCTACAACAAAGGGATCGGTGCATTGGTTCGAGCCCTGCATCGAGTGTCTCACTCCCGTGAACATTTCTCGTCGGTGCGATCGGCCCGCTACCGGCCTAGCGACAGCTACTGAGCCGTCCAAAATCGCCGCTCGAGGGCCGGTAACATGCCTAGCGATCGACAATGATGTGGGGCAAACTCTTGGTACTGGAAGTAAAACAACGCTTTGGGAGCAGAGCTGCATTCGCTTCGCCGCTAAAATCGCGGCTCGACCTTCGTAGACTTCATTGTCAACATTTCTTCCATACAGATTCATCGTAATACAGATATTTCATCGTCCACTAAATGAGTAATTAAAGTGGTTTGATCCAAAGGGAAAAAACTCTGATGTAGTTAAAAATTGGCATGTAAATAATTGCCAAAATTACTTTATCTAGGATTTAAACGAAACGAAAGATTATCATTGTGCAAGTGAGATTCGATGTTTCTTAACTCTCTACAAAAGGCTCTCGTAAGAACTTGATTTAAAATATATTCCATAGAACCTCAGAATCAAGCCACAAATAAAGGGTACCTTAAGACCATGTCCGATCTGAGTTATCAAAAAACTACCGACATTGGATTGTTCGTACTGCGTTTAATTCGTATGAATTGTCCCGGTCCCTTGAGATACGAACTACCGAGAGTTTACTCTATTGTGGAATTTGATCCCATTCTTCAAGAAGAGCATACTAGTACTGATGCCGGTTGCATCGCCGAACCATGACTTGGCCTCCGCAAAACCGATCATGTTCTGCCACACACTGTGAAGTAAAACGATTATTTGGCATCCCCCAGACACTCTGACATCTAACGGTCAAGTCCACACAAAAACCGGACTAGTTATTTCGGGTACAGTACACATGATAACGTGCCAATGCTTATCATATTTGCAAGTAAAGTCAGGTAAATGGGATACGGACTAGAGGCCGTCTTGGCCTCAGGCCAGCATTCTGCAACCGATTTCTAGTGGTTTGGGCACTTTTTCGCACACTATGACACCGTGCCTGAACAACCATAAATCTACCTTGAATCTCATTGGTTGAGCGTTCTCGACTCCCAGCATGCAAATGCTTAACACAACCAGTCGTTATAAACCGGGAAACAACGCTCTGGGAGACACCTAGGGCATTAGCAACGGGCGTTTGAGAAAAGCCAGAAATAAGCATGCCAATGCCCCTTTTAACCTCATCCTGACTAAGATGTCGCCTTAAACGCAAGTCTGCCATATTAAAATCGAAACTAAATGTAAAAGTTGAGATAACGTTGTTAAAAGCTCAAAAATGTACCAAAATGTACCAACGTGCTTGAAGATACAAGGTCGTACGAAACATGCTTTAGGGGGTATAATTTTTCACTAGATGCTCGTGCATAGAATACATGCCGAATTTTCTTTTAGTTACAGGGTCATCAAGTCCGGATATTATCCCTTCTTCGTGTAAAAGAAATAAATGGGGTCAATATGCTTACAGCAAAATATCCTTAAAAAAGTGATCCTTAGCAAATTTAAGAAGTATAAAGTAGTCAAATCCTGTCTAGTAGCTTCAGACGAGAAGATTTGATAAGATTGTACCTTTTGACACCATTTGACCCCGATTCAAAATATTTGACGTATTTGTAGAAGCATGACCCAAGGATCATGTCTGTGAAAGTTGGTCAAATTCTGAGAAGAGGAGATTTGTTGTAATTTTTGTCGGACGAACAGACGGACGCCGAACATTAGTCGGTTACAATAGATCACATCAAGCATTTCGTGGTCAGATGAGCCAGAAAGTAAGCAAGCTAGAGCTATCGTTCTTGTACATGACACATCTCCATATTGTGTTCTCTAAGTGTAAAAAGTTGCTAGCATTTATGGAAAGGCTGATTTCTCCGCCCGAAAGTGTGAGGCCGAAAGTGTGACTTACAGACGGACGGATGGACAGACTAACAGACAAACTTATTTATCCGCGATCTCACTTTAATCGATTGCATTGATATTGATTTTTTTCAAAAATTTTGTTTTATCCATAATATTAATTGATGCATTCTGTAAAAAAAATAACAAACAAAAAAAGAAAGAAATTAAAAAAAGAAACAAAACTAGAAAAAAAACAACCTATAAATATCAATTTTGAAGAGTATACAAAATGATATGACAAGTGCGTAAAAAATAATCATGAAATAATCTTAAATTCATATACATCATAACTAAAGTCGTTAAAATTTCATGACGTCATAAATTCGACAAGCAATTTCGATATAAACGTAAGGGACAGTGCAATGCATTTCGTAATTCATCGCACATATGATCTTTCTCTGCAAATGTTAAAGCTATAAAAATCGTGAATTAACTCTACATGTAAATCAATGGTCAGGGAAAACGACTTCTCAGATATATTTGGAACGTGGAATTATAAATGTCGTTATCCTTTTTTTTTTACTCGAGGATAACACGATAAAGGGTCGAATGACTCTTATTTCCATCGTGGTCCTAACTCATTCTAGATCTTATCCTGCACATAGAGAGAGAGGCAATGGCTTCTAACCACTGCTACCCACTTTTACAGCTGGATGGACTGGGGCCTTGTCTGTAAAGTGTCCTGCCCAAATTCACTACCCGCCTCCGGTGGGGCTCGAACACGCAACCACCAGATTACAAGTCGAGCGCGCTAACCACTCGGCCAACGAGCCTTATAGTCTGCTTGGCGTCTCTGATCATATGACAAGACAAGAGTGCCAGAATGCCCATTAACCGCTCACCTGATCATTTTGGTCCAGTGGATCACACCAAATCAAAAATCTTTCTGGCAAAGTCTCTTTCATATTTGCTTAGTTGTTGAGGAGAAAATGTTTTTCCAAGACTTCAAAAGAAAAATAGGCCCCGTATCCACCCTGCTACACCCATATCTTTTTTCAAATTAGAATATCACGACATTTTTTATAAGAATCACCAGAAATACAATCTGGCAAAGTTTCTTTAAAACCGTCTTAGGTTTGGCGAAAAAGCACCACCCTGTCACACCCATATGTGTTCAAATGTGTTATACACTACACTTTCATACAAAAGTAAGAGAAAATATTCTAGGGATAAATCATGCCTTATCTCCAGAAAAAAATATTGGACGTACATTCGACGCGTCGGCACTGTACGTTTGCATTTGAGGACGAGTAATTAGTAATATTTTGCCATCATTCAAACTGATAAATTCAATGTCTCCATTGCGAAATCAATCTGCATCAACAAGACAACCACCCATGTCAAAAATACCTTGTCATTTGACAAATAACATTGATTCTTTTGCTTTCCGAACTCAAAAATCGAAAAGGAGTTCAAATCTACAACGAACACTTCCGACGCACGACGGACAAAGGGTGGTACAAAGGATAAGATTTTTAATATAAAGTAACAACGCCATTGCAGGTAGCGTCAGTCGTCTTCCATCCAGATTTATTTTAAGCATCTTCTCCTCCTAAACCAATCTTGATGAAACTTGCTGGGAATGTTACTTGTGTCATGCTCCACCAAAGTTGCACAAATAATTCAAAAGCATCAAAAAAGGGGTAAAATAGGAAAATCTTTAACAATCTTCCTCTATGATACTAGAAGGCAGACAACTTTCATATTTTCATGACTAAATCAGACGCTCATGGTTCCAATTAATTCAATGAAATCGCCATTTTTTCCAGCTATATCTATTTTGCATGAAGTTGTTGATCTCATCTTTTAGTGATTTTGGATCGTTTTCGGAAAGAATAAATAGAGCCCTAAATGAGTTATTTCGAATAGTTTTGATCGAGATGAATGTCAATAATACGATATTTTAAACTTTAAGTCTCACTTTACATATTTTCTTTTAAGCAAAACAGTTTCTAAAATATCATATTAAAACTAGGTGAAACTTATTAGTCGATGTCTTGTTATTGAAATAATTAAAATGTTTTATGGAAGCGTAGAAATGTAGTGAGTATGTATAAAAGGGTAAAACGTTTGATTTTCTTTCTTTAGAAAACTTGATTTTACAATGTAACAGTTCCCAATCTAGGATATGAAAATGCGTTATTCAGAATGAATGTCATGAAATTTTACTACAAAAGGCATCTTAGGTAATGTCACTAATGTTGCAAACAATAAAAATAGGCTTTTTTAAAAATTAAATTGGAAAAAAAGTAGTTTTCTCGATTTGCGTATTTGAAAATGCGCCAACATATAAGGATCGCTTGGAGAGCATCTCTTAAACGAAGTATTTTCTGATGAACAAGCTATTGTTACGAAGATAAAATAAGAATATTAAGGTTATAAAAACGAAAGTTGTTCACAATCGCCGTAAAGACAAGCATGATGGGGAAACGTTTGCTAAGCCTGTATGTTTTAATTGTGTACTTTATCGGCTCAGGGGCAGAAGAAATTGTTTCAGACAGAATGACTGATGACAATATTAGTGAAAGGAATTGCAGTTTAATCTTGCAAAACCCAGCAATTGTGCAATATATCAACGACTACTTCTCAAAGGGAGTTGAACAAATTCGATACAGACTACACGTAACGGGAAGAACTGGAGACAGCCTCAATAATTTAAGTGATAGGATACTACAACCAAAGGAATGGATTTTGGTAAACAATCTTGCGGGTGAGGCTATGTTTCTTTTGAAATTTTCCTTTAACGAAATGTCACTATCCACATTAGGACAAGGCATCAAAACGATCAATGTGAGAAGTTATCAAACGCCTGTGGATTGCATGTCAACGCTGCAATCCAATGATAGTGTGCGGACCCTGCTTGCGACAAGTATACTGAATGGTTTCGATCAAACTGACGAACAGTTTTCACACACGACAAAAGCATGTTACCAATATGTTGACTTTGAAAACGCTGACTCATCGAATACTGTGACATTGAGATACGCATGCTGTAGAAAGGACGGCGCGGGACATCTTCGCTGTAGTGATGTTGAAAGCGGAATTTGTCTGAAGGCCCTGCTTTTTATTACCGAGTGGCTTCCAGTAATCTTATTGATAGTAAGCTTTATAACAATAATCAAATATCTAGCATTACAAGATTTGAAATTCAACACTGGTGAAATCGAATCAACGTTTGTATTTACAGAATATAGAGGCGTTATTTCCAAACAAAACCACATATATGATGAGGACCTACCACTATGTTTTTCATTTAAAAATAATTTCAAGACAATTAAACTACAAGCTGAATTGAATATTCCAAAAGGTAACGTTACACCCGAGGGACAGAGTCCTATTGACATGTGGGCGTTGGTTTGGAGTCTTCCTGTAATCATCGACAATAAACGCGTTGAATTCACTTTAGGAAACTGTGAACGAGCTCATTGTATGATCGCATCATTAGTGCGCCTTTTTTTCCTATCAATACTGAGCTTTACAACAACATATTTGATGTTGACATTTCAGAATGAGGTCAACAACAAATACTTATCCACTTATAATGATATTTTGAAAGATTATAATTTGACCTTGACAGCGGAATCCATAGCTCTTGCTTACGTGATTCCCAGCGTCAAAATAGTGTATATCAGCTTAGGTCTCATAGTTTTAGGTATTTTTTGTTTCATTATTGTCAAAGTGATAAAACCTCTATGTACAGGTAAATTCAAATGCCTAACGTTTTTGGGGGTTTGTATGATGATAACTATTATATCATTGTTTGTGTATACGAGTATGACCTTGTCTTTTTACGTAGAATGTTGTGTGTATACCATTATTGGAACGATTCTGAATCCAGAGGTCACCATGAAGTATGTAGCTTGTGGTTCAGTAATAAGTTTCTACGTTGTCTATACTTTTCAAAATGTTACAGCAAGGTACAGGGACTTCACAAAAAGGGTTCATAAAACTATTCTTGCATCAGATCTAGGAAAAAGAATTCCCTTTATTAGCGAAGATAATCTTAATTGTATATATTCTCTAAATGGAGAGTCACTTTTAGAATGCAAACGAGATATCTTTGGGCGTCGTGCGTACACTCTGAACGGTCATTTTCTACTAGTTAAAAATGGTCAACATTTACTGCAGAAACATTTTCTCCTAAGTCTTGCACGAGAAAAGCATTTTGCTTGCCCTGGTAATCCGTGTTATCAATATCTGTTTGCTGCGGTCAAAATCATTCTAATATCGTGTTTTGTATTCTTTATATTCATCATAGTGTTCGCTTTCGGGAAGTCATATGATGTTTCCAGTACTGGTCAGGCTTTTGCAGCTCTTGGAGGAAGTAGTCTACCTTTGTTTATAAATAATTGTCTTAAAACTTCATTTGGTGATGATGATTTGTATAGGGATGATTTATTTAAAGAAATAGTGTCACAAAAACTAATGCAAAAGTGTACTAAGTGTAGATTTCCAGTGTCAAGGTTAAAAATAATATTCTCCTGTCTAAACCGCGTTCAAAACGAGAGCTCTTCCGATATCGAACATCGAGAGTTTTGCGAATGTGAAAGAACGGGAGAGTTTACTATTATCGGAGAGGATCAACATCTAATACCTTTGTTTTGTTGTGCTTCACGATCGAGGTCACAATATGAGACGTTGTTAATGTACGAGTCAGTGCGGTAACACTGTGCACGTGGGGTAGTTCATTAACACTACCTACCAACGATAACTTGAAGGGATTTAGTCTCGAAAGTCCATACCAAGGGGTCAATTCAACACTTGCCTATATAGGTGCCTATATATCGGAAGGCATTTGCAATAGTGTTGCGTTGACCCCTCGATGCATAATATCATATGATAACAAAACTATTTTAAGTTCCAGTATACTGATACCAGTGGCAGGCGTCCATCGGTAGTCCGTATATAATTTTTTCATATAAACATCTTCTCCTCGGAAAGAACTGAGCAGAATTTCAACAAATTCTCAAAAAATATTCTTAGGACATGCTCTCTCAGATGCCTTCGTAAAATTCTTATCGGGTTAAGAACTTATGCGCAACGAGCTGACGTATCGCTAAAAAGGGGCCGACAATGTGAAATATGAAAAAAATCCTATCGGAAAATTCCTGGTCAGAATTCAACCAAACTTTACAGAAATGATCCTCAGGATATGCACTTTCATGTTATATCGTAAAATACAGATCGGAGTGATAACACGGAGTTTACGGGCTGATATGTCACCATTAATGGATCCCCAACCGTGAAATAAAATAAAAAAACCCACTTCTTCTCTAAAACTCCTCGTCAGATTTCTAGCATACTTAAAGGAAATGATCCTCAGGAAATGCTCTTTCAGGTTCCGTCGATTAATTGTGATCGGGTAAATAATATGTGTGATACAGCTATTCATGTCATCAGAAAATGTCAACCCCCCCCCCCCCCCGCCATGGTAAAATATTAAAAGATTTCGTTAAACTTTTGTTAAGAATTTAACCTAATTTCGTAAGAATGAATTTGGGACAAGCTCTTTCAGATTTCTTGCTTAATTTTGATAGAGTTAAAATCGTGAGTGCCAAGGGCTGCCATGTCATAAAACATGGGAACATTGTTGATAAATCTTCTTCACTGACACTTCTCATGAGTGTTCAACTTATTCCACAGCAATTGTTATATGAACAGATCTCTTCCTTATATTCTGATTTGGTGGATATCATGGGTGCTTCGGACAACCGCTTGATCAAAAATGGGCCTTCGGTTCATCGTGAGCTATTGTAATCACTCACCGTCTGTCGTCCGTCCATCCTCTATCCGTCCATCCGTCAATAATTTCTTTAAACATCTTCTATTCCTTAAGAAAATTCTTTTGCTTCTAAACCAATAGAAAAATCAAGTTGAAACTTTGCAGGAATGTTCCTTGGTAAAAGGTCTTCAAAAGGTGTTAAACGAATTTAATTTCATCAAAAACGAAAATCTTAGAAAAAATCTATTCTCCTATACTCCTAGACCAATCAATCTTAAACTTGGCATGAATGTTCCTTCGCTCTACTTAAGTTGTCCAAAGAATTTAATTCCATCAAATACTCTCTTTTCTATGGTATGTCTATGATATATTTGGTACTTATATGTGTATGGGCCGGTGGCCTTATTATGCATTTAACTGTTTCATGTTCTATGTTCTCGTTATCGGAAAACCCAAAATTGCAGAAAATCTTAAAATTTCTTCTAAACCATTCGGCTATTTAAGCTGAGACTGATTGGGGTGTTCTTTTGATGAAGCTCTACCAATGTAGTTAATAAAATTTAATTTAATCAAAAGCTCTGGTTTTCGTGGTAACAGAAATTTTAAAAAATACCGAAAATCTGAGAAAAAAATATCTTCTCTCAAAGCATTGGACCAATCAATGTTAAACTTGGCAGGGATGTGATGTTCTTAGGGTGTAGTTCTACTTAAGTTGTCAATTCTATGAATAACTATGGTACCAGATAATTTGAAAATTTTCGAATATTTAAAAAAATATCAAATTGTAGTACTACGAAATCTCTGGTATCATAACATTGTTGACAGGCTATGAGTTGACTTACTTAGAAGAGCGATATAGCACCGTCATGGCTCTTGTTTTATAATATATATATATATATATATATATATATATATATATATATATATATATATATATATATATATATATATATATATATATAATAAGTAGATTTTAAAATATATATATTATATATATATATATATATATATATATATATATATATATATATATATATATATATATATATATATATATATATATATATATATATATATATATATATATATATATATATATTTTAAAATCTACTTATTAGAATTCAACCAAACTTCAGAAAAATTATTCTTAGGATATGCTCTCTCAGATTTCTTCCTCAAATTCTTGTTGGGCAATTAACCTTGGTATTCAAGGCTCTCTCGTCAGCAAAAAAAAAGGCTTGATCTTTTAACTACTTTCTTAAATATTGAAATATTGGGTCTAGCACTGTATCAACTAAAAATAATTGTAAATGGTTGTCTTTGATTCTGGCATGATATTGAACCATTGACCCTGACCGTGACGTCTGATCTTCTATTTTAAAAATTGAACCCTAACCTGACCCGCACTAGTACTGTATCAGTCAATAAACAAGAGGACCATTGACCCTTTAGCGCTCACCAGAGGCATTTAGTTGAAACGTGACAAAGGTGACCTGTCAAAACTACTAACAAGACAAACATTCAGGCAATATGTTCAAACAAATATATGTCCTCTAATGCTAAACAAGGATTTTCCTAAATATAACCCCATGACCTCATTTTTTACCTGACTTGACCCAATTTTAAACTTGACCGAGATTTCATGGAGGCTAACATTCTGAACAAGTTTAAAGACATTCGGGCCAAAATGTGGTCTCTAGAGTGCACACAAGATGTGAAACCCAATGTGTACATCTTTAAACGAAAAAAAAAAAAAAAAACAAGTCTCACGATCGTTCAGTGCAAGAATGATGTTATAAACACAGGAGTATTTATTTCAGCCTTAATAATTCCGGAATAAGCCGAGATTGCACGCATCCACTATCTCTTAAAAAGGTTCATGAAATTGCAGTTCTTTTTAATGCGCGAATTATGGTCCTCGCTTACTGATACGCACGTATTATCGCTTGAATGCGCCCATAGGCTATGTTTACACTCCGTCTAGTTTCTTTCATGCAAAGCCCTAATAAAAGAATTGGATTTTTACCGATATATACAGAGTACTTGGTAAATTCTAACATATGTCTTTTTATAGCATTTACTAGATAGAGTGTCTTCTCGTGGAAGAGGATAATAACTAAAGCAACTAGAAATTACACTGAAAATATATGTTTTCGTCTAATATTGAGGCCTGCATAAATCTTTGTCTAAAATATCTTCTTTGTCTAATAAATGTCTTAACAGCAGGTTGTATCTATATATAACAGAATATATGTAAACGCTCTGTTTTTTTCAGAAACTTCAAGCCCCATATTTGTAGGTTCAAATTTGTGTGTTAAAACGTAATCTTGACCAATATCCGGCTGTATAGAGGTTTTATGTTAAACAATGCCTTACTCAAACTTAAATTTTCGTCACAATTATGTAATACCAAACAGGAGGTATAGGCAAAAATCAGTCCGCACTTACCTGTGGGCTGATCTTTGTCTATACTGCCTGTCAAAGTCATGTGTTCTATGTTAGACAGCCTGAAAAAGATTAAGATCGTATAGCCAATGAAGATCAGAATGAACGTTGAACAAACATGTAGTGATATATAATCATAATATAAAATGATTATTGAATAAACAAGCAACATGTATGGGTGCCGTCGTAGGCCGCCATAATCATATTTAAACAGCTAGTTACAGTTGTTGCAGTGAGTTTCTAGTCGGTTATCGACAATAAATTACGATAGACTCCACCCGTTCTTGTACTCCTTTTACTTAGAAAGGGAAAAAAGAATGGACTATAAATAGATTATCGTATATAAAAAGGCATTGTTATGACATTAACTGTTTTTCTTGTTTTTCGTTTTGCCAAGGTTGGTAAATCTAAGGGTTCGATGTTTGTTAAATCATTTTTGACCCGTCACGCGAAAAGGAACCATCTGGGAATACTGTGAAATAAATTAAGGAAAAAAAGAATGGTTCTAGTTCAGGCCAACGAGAGGTTGAATTTCAAGAATTCTTTCACGGGAAGGTAGATTGATCATTCTTGATCCAGAAAATCAGCTAAATGCGAAAAGTTTCGATGGGGTCGACATTTACGCACTACCCAGATGGACCCTTTTCGCGTGACGGGTCACATTTATGTAAACAGTCCTGATTATCCTTTACTATCTACTTAGGATGCACAGGCTCGTTTGGGTGATCGGCATTCGGAACATCACTTGCAATTTCCGTAAACTACAACATACCTCGGATGTATGTAATGCGGATGGGTATGTAACGAAATCGTGCATTTTGTTAGGCGAAAACAGTGTAAGAAAACTTAGCACTGTAGATTTATATTTTTACAGTAAATAACGGCTGAAAAATCTGTTTTTTTTTAGAATGAAGAATCATTCTCAAAAATTAAGATTTTTTCAGCGGTTAGTTAAGAATCTAAAGATATTAATATAAGGATTCGACGAATTCACGTCAGTGACTTAAACGAGTAGCGTTGGCGACGTCGAATGTTTTCACTCACAGTTTCGAGGGCTAACGCCATTTTAACTGACGTCATCGAGTTCTTTCAAGGTTTTCCCGTAATTTTTAAAAATAGTCCGTCTATTTACATCTGAGGTTTATCGTGAGATTGGCCGAGTGGTGTTCCGAATGGGATCATCGGGTGTTAATTTTGTCTAAATAGCGTTTGGACGGGTTTCGCCTTTGATCGCTCACTCGAACTTTTGCAACTATAAAATCAAGTTTGAACACAGTATACGAGCCTAAAACGTAATAACGAATCTGTTTGTTTTGTATGTGTATATTTGATTGCTCATATGATTGTATTTGTAACTGTTTCTGTTTGTATCATGTGCATTCTCTCCTAAAAGGAGGCAAAAGAGAATATACATCTATCTATCTTTTTTTAATTATGGGTTAAAGGGTCCAGTAACGTATCAAATCAATAGTAAGATTTGCTTCCAAAATTCTTCATTCACCTTTATTACACTTAAGGCAAATTTATGCTTCTACTTGTTTCAAAGGGGCAGTAATAGTGGGCGACACATGGGCCTGTACTTCTTGTTTATTGAAATAAAATGGAAGTAGCAAACAAACCCTCGAGACAAAACGCTAAAAAAATGTCGGCTAATATTGATCGTACCAGAATCACAGGGGCTCTGCACATGACAAAAAAAATAAATAAAAATGATATATAAATAAAGACTATATTTATATACCATTTTTATTCATTTATTTATTTTTTTCAGGCAAATCATTTTATAAGGCTTATTTATCATGTGCAGAGTCCCTGTGACCAGAATTATAGTTGAAATGATTCCATAAACATAAACTTTATCTCGCTTAAGCACTGTACGGGTGAGCTGTTGCTATCGATCAATGTCCAAAGTCTGCCTGTCCTTCTACAATCTACCCTGAAATTAGATATTTCAACTTCAAAAATAATCCGTTAGTTTGAATTTGGTTCTACGCCGCTTTCAGTCATATCGCGGAGGCTGGAGCACTAAACAATGGACTCCTGGTATTTCTCACACCAGTACTACTAATACATCTGGCTGCTATCCCATGAAGGTTGTTAGATCACTGTTATCACATACTAATTAGGAATGAATTTTATTTTTTTATTCTCCTAAAATAAACAACTGAAAGCATTCGTTCAGTCATAAATAATATTTTGTGTTTAAAACGAATAAATGTTCGATTGTGTTTAAATAACACGATACGCTATCTGCATAGTCCAAATTTTTTCCACTTTTCAGTAATCCGGCTGTAAAAATCGATATTATACCTGTCTAGATACTCGCTTCAGTTATCGCACCCTGTAAATACATTAAACGATCCCGTGACGTCACGAGACGAAGTCGTGTTAATATACAGAATAGAAATAGAGAGCAAACGCAATAGTCTAGACGACATTTTCGATCTTTCTTCGTCGTGTACATCTTGGGACGGCTCCGATGATGAAGGACGACAAACGTACACTGACGAGGATATCCAATCGTATCAATTAGAGCCGTATTTTTCAGACCGCTATTTATTTTTAACAACCTTCTCATGAAGAAACTGATCGTCGGACGACAGGAGGCTGCTTAGAAATTTTTATCTGAATGAATAAGCATTTTGAGAAAAAAATAATGCACATAGAAATTGATGTATATTATCACAGACCCTAAATATACATGTAGGCCTATGTTGAAGGTCCCTTATATAATAGACTACAACATCATTTCTATTGACGGCGTTTTTACTATGTTTACACCATTTTCAGCTCACCTGAGCACTATGTGCTCAAGGGTGCTATTGTGATCTATGTATGTCCGGCGTCTGTCTGTCCATCTGTCCGTCTGTCTGTCTGTCCGTCTGTCCGTCACGGCGTCAACAATTTCTTTAAACGATATCTCCACCTAAATCATTGAGTCAAAATCAACCAAACTTGGCAGGAATATTCCTTGGGTGGTCCCTTGTAAAAATTTCTAAAATAGAATGGATCCGTGCCAAATCACGGGAAAGGGGCTTTAATGACAATTTTCTTGTTTACACTCTAGAAGCCACAAATATGGTCCAGTCTTCATGAAACTTTGTCAGAATGTTTGTTAGATCATGAGGATGAACTCTATTGAAAATGGGAAGGATCGGTGCCATATCATGGGAAAAGGGCCTTAATGCCAAGTTTGTCAACAATCTTTAAACGACATCTCCTCCTAAACTTTTGAGTCAAAATTAACCAAATTTGGCAGAAATATTCCTTCGGTGGTCCCTTCTTAAAATTGCTAAAATGGGAAGGATCCGTGCCATATCACGGGAAAGGGGCCTAAATGACAATTTTCTTGTTTACACTCTAGTGGGCACAGAATGTTTGCCAGATCACAAGGATGAACCCTATTAAAAATGGAAAGGATACATGCCATATCACGGGAAAAGGGGCCTTAATGACATTTTTTGTTTACATTCTAGAAGCCACAAATATGGTCCTATCATCATGAAACTTTGTCAGAATGTTTGTTAGGTCATGAGGATTAATTTCTTCTTTTGCAAATGGGAAGGATCCGTGCCATATCACGGGAAAGGGGGCTTTATGACAATTTTAGTAAGAGCTCCAGATGCCACAAATATGGTCCAATCTTCATGAAACTTGGTCAAAATATTTGCCAGGTCACAATAATGAACTCTGTTGAAAAAGGGAAGGTCCATGCCATATCACAGGAAAAGGAGTCTTAATGATAATTTACTTGAAATATCAGGTGAGCGATTTAGGGCCCTCAGGGTCCTCTTGTTTTTTGAAGTTTTCTAATCCTTTGACTAGTAGAAATGCACGCCCGTAATATAAGATGACCGAGACCAAATGACCGTTTTATTCAAAACGGCATAATTAAGCTTTTGTTACAAACATCGATGCAGTATTCGGAAAATCCTCTGCCGGTATTTAGTTGTGAGTTCGTGAACTTTTCAAACTAAAGCTGGCTTTGGCAAAGTCGACAAATATTCCAAACTATCGCTTTGTACAAAATGCAATGGTGGATTTAGGTAGGGCTCGGGTTCAAATAACTTCCGTTTTTAGCCTATTTATTTCATTTTCATGCAAAAATACAATCGAAATTTTGTTAAACAAGGAAAACGACTCTATGTATGGATTATGTGTTTTCAATAATCATCATATTGACTCACCACGAGTGGTCAAATCTTAAGGGCAAAAATAATTGATTTAAAATCTTTTAATAAGAGTGCATGTCACAATAAACGCCGCAATGGGTATTTTTCCCAACTTTTCCGCAACGCAGCAGAGTATCAAAATAGAGTGCGATATGCGCATGACCACGCGATAGGAAACTTTCTGTGAAATGTTCATGCAGATCCCGAGAAAATGTTTTCAGTTTAATTATTCAGTAAAAAACAAAATATGATATTGAAACACACATTTTTAGGCGTTACGTAGACAAATGATATTGGCGTCACACGACATTGGCCTTTGTATCTACAAATGCGTATCGACATGATGTATCATGGTATCAAATATGAGTATTGTATCATTATTTGCCTAAACTGAAGTAATTGGCAAATTTTAAGGTTTTGTTCAAGTTTTGCCGACAGACAAATGGACGACGATAAAACAATCTTCCCCTGACTTTTCGTAGCATTGGGGGGGGGGGGGATTCGGGGGAGGGGAAAATGTTTAATTTATCTAAATACCAATGGTAATCATGGCGTTCTTTCTCGTTTTATTACAGTGCAAAGGCAACGTTTAATCAGTGGTACCAGTGACTTCCCTCCCTCAAGTGTTCTAGTGATAATTTGCCAATTTGTGGACAACAAATGAGTCCTGACATCAATACATATTTATGAGGGTTCAGTGCAAGACTATAAGTGTAAATCGTGTACTGACATTTAGTACAATTTAGCACTGAACCTACAATAGTACAGCCTAGAATTGAAATTTATCAATTTATTATGTATTTTTTTTGTCTAATGCACTATGAACTAGAGATGCTTGAGTTGATAATTTGCTCAATAGGCCCGAATCTACTGATATGATCAGACGAGAATATAAGCGAATGATTGAATGAATGTTTATTTCAAGTAAATAAGTGATTTGAAGTTTCACATGCTGAACTATTTCTGCAAAGAAAAGTCTTGATCGATGAATAAGATAAAGTAGGGATGTGCAAATACAGATTTTCTCCACTTATCCCGGGACAAGAAAAAGGTGATTATCTACTTGTCTCAAAAATAACAAAACACAAAAAGAAGAAAATCAACCAACTTCAAAAAACAAACATTGATTTTAAAAGAAGAAAATGATTTTGTTCCATAAAAAACAACATTTTAATCCTTTGATATTACCATTATGATATTCTACCTCTTAAATCTGCGATATTTGTACTGTTATTTTTTGTCCACGGACAAGTAGCAAAAAAAGTACTTATTGTAAGGTAGAAAACCCCATGTTAGACAATTCGGGCATGGGAATCCCACACCCCTGGATATAGTAAATTGACCTCCGCCTATTTAATACATATTTCACCCAATCACAATTATTTTGTGCGGTTAGATAATGGGTAACAAAGGATCATTCAAGTGAATTTTGGTTGGTATCAATCATTTGGATTCGGAGAAGATGATTCATGATTTTAGTCTAACTACAAGAAAATAGGGTCCAGAGGGCTCAACCATTGGAATCTCAGGTGTCCTTTCATGGGGTTTGGAGTCCCTGCTTTAGATAAAGAGGGTTTAACGCAAGACTATACTAAGTGTGAATACAATCTATATACTCTTAGTATAGTTTTACAAAGAACCATCAAGTTTTTCTGTGCTTAAAAAACCATTCCCTCTTTAAAGGTTAAAAATTGAAGGATATTTATAATAATTTGGCCCTCAACTTTAGGAAAGAATTGAAGAATGTTTAAAACAGAAATTCTATTCTGAAGTTGATCCTTAGAGGATCCATGGGACTCATATAAGATATAAAGTCCTGGCTGCTTATTTGATAGACTCACTAAATCTGTGTCCCTTACAAACCTGATAATTTTCAAACTTTACACTGAATAGCATTAAAGAAATGACCCCTGCGAATAAGACATTTTTTTCATCTAAACACAAGAACTTTTTTAAGACTGTTAAAGGGTCACCCAAGGATAACTAAAATGAAATTAGGTTGATATCGATCAATACGATTCCCAGAAAATGATTTCTAAAAGTTTCCACTTTATTAAGTACATATACAATTGGCCTCCGCCCATAAAAGACATTATTTTCATTTGATCGCGTAATTGTTTGTGTACTGATCACTCAATGATCTTTCCATTGAAATTTGGTTAATATCCATCATTTAGATTCTAAGAAAAGTCACATGTAATCATGTATGAAAATAAGCCACAACTATTTAAGCCTTGTTTTTCATTGGATCAACAATCATTGAACAATTTTGGAAGAGGGTCACACAAGGGTCATTTAAGTTTGGTTGAAGTTCACCCAGTTGTCTCTGAGCTAGTCAGCAATACGCAGGATTCAACAATGCCGGGACTAGGACTGATTGAATAAATTGCATAGATTCCTGGCAGTAGTTGTCTGAATGGGTCTCTCATATTGATTGCTCATATGTTGATAGCTTGAACCAATAACCAATAGCCACCACTCACTGGTGTTTAACGATGTTACCGTAAAATGGTTGTCTATGATTTTGTATGTTGGTTTGCTATGATTCTGTATTGCAAATGAGCGGGAAAAAATGCTTTTCTTCGATTTGCACGGGATTTTGTCTCATACACGTTGTTTTACTACAACTGAAAGCATGGCTGTCAATTTGGTAAGTTTTTCTTATTTTTAAATATCATCTTTTAATTTTTTCTGTATCGATTTCCTATCGATGAAAGGTGTATGTTTGTCTATGAGCATGACTCTGTGGCGATGGTTTTTTGAAGATAGTGTGTTGGTTTCTTGATGGCATTTTTGAAACTTGATTGAAGTATTTGTGATATCTTTTATAAAAACGAGATATGCTTTATCAGGGAAATCGCGAATTTCTGTCATATATAATTGATTAAAATATCCTGAGACTTGCTGTTTCGAACAATGAAAGATATATTTACATTAGTAAATCAGTTTATGTAATTCCTTTGCAGGAAAATGTTAGATTTAGATTGGCAGATGAATTTGTGGAGGAGATTGTTGGTGACCCGGGCAAGAGAAGGAAATCAAGAACAGGTATGTAGATATTATTTTGTACCTATCTAAGAAACATTCTTGTGTCGTAAAAAAACGCTTAGGACGTTAATGAAGTTTGAAACCGGATTTACATATGAGTTCACATGTAAGCGGGTAAACAGTTCCAAAACGGTTCGCATAGCTTTCATCTTGAACGCATAGATGGTTCATACAAAATGAAAGTATTAAGAAGCCTACGTGAGATTTAATTTGGAAGCAAAGTATTTAATTATGCTATTTAAACGTAATTATATACGACTGAAAATTTTCGATTTTTATTTCATTACCCCTTCATGGTTTTAGGTTATATGTTCATGCATACAGCCTTGCGACATTCCCATGAATATATAAATATACTTAGTTCCAAAAGAAAGTGTTCACTTTTGAATTTTAAATTTCTCTGAGATTGCACAATTTATCGTCACGATATTTCGTATGACTATCCCCAAGAGTACACGTGTATATACAGACGTAAATGAAAGCAAAAATCGTGTGATTAGCAAATATCGTCTGCTTAATTTAGACAATTGATTTTGAATGTTTTGCATGTGCATCTCGCTTTTGACGAGTGATTGGTCTGAAAATACATTCAATTGAATCTTTGCGGCTTTCCTAAGAATAAAATTACATCTTCAATACAATTATGAGTGATACAAAAGCGTGCTTTGACTACCAAAAACGTCGTTGAACAAAATCGAACCTTGTCAGATTTAGAACGTCATTAAAATTGATTAGGCATTCATGTTTCAATAGAAATTTAGGTCATCATTCTATAAGGCCTTTAATAAGCTAATCGAGATGTCATAGAACGCCATAGCACCATTCAACGCGGAGTAAACACGTAACGTCTGCATACAAATTAAGACTCGCACTCATATTGTTATGGGATAACGAAAGTGGCGTAAATACAGCTTTACTCGAGCTGTATTTACGACATTTAAGTCGCCAATCGAAAATATTATTTCGATAAAGGAAAACGATCTTTCTTGAAAAAATTCATGATGATTTGTCTTAAATTGATTTGCAGGAGGAATCCACGTTTCTGAATGGGTCCTTGTGAGGTCATTATTAAAGAAAGCTACCAGGATGGGATGACTGTGGAATAAATGAAAGACAGGTACGCGATATTTTGTATAATTGCTATTCTAAAATTCTAACGCGATAGCGTGACAAACTGCGAGGACGAAACAGAAAACTATCTAAAATCACAATGTAAACCTTATTGATAAGTGTCGCGTGCATTTGTTAATAGTCTAAAAAGGCATTTTCTGGTTGTCTCTCTTTCTCCATCTCTCTTTCTCCATCTCTCTTTCTATCTATCTCTCTCTCTCTCTCTCTCTCTCTCTCTCTTTTTTTTTCTCTGACACCTTAATTCGAAAATGGAGGATGTCAAGTGTAGAGTTTATAATCAAGAACTAATTCATTTTCGCGTGAGTCAATGAATAAAGTCTCTTGGAGGAGGAGTTATTTGCACAAGGTAAAACCCGAGGACGGAGCCCGAGAAAGTTTGCTTTGTATATATCTCCTCCCCACTTTATTCATGGACACATCAACGCTAAAATGAGATAATGTCAACAATAAAACACGATCACGATTCTAAATACTTTTCTCTATCCTTTTTTTTAAGTAAAAAACATTCTTATTACATTGTCTGGGTGTAACAGATTAAATTAATGAAAGACCAATGATACTGACATTGGGATAGTTGAAAGAAAAACGAAGCGCGTCACTTAGCACGTTACGTTATTTGGCGTCAAAAGCATCAACGTTCTCGCTTAAGATGACGTTGAATATGATAAATAAGCGAAGCTTTCTGTGTACACAGTAAAACACATGGCACAATAATTTTATTGCGAATAAAGCTCTAATCGATTTTTATATGCGTGTTATGCTGTTGTGTTCCAAGTTCTTTTAATATCAAATAGGATAATGGTGACAAACAGGAGCAGCAAAAGAGGCTCTACAAGTGTGACGACTGCAGCTACTGTACCAAGGCGCCATCTTAACTCCATAGGCACAGGAGGCGCATTCACCAGAGTAGACGATTTCATTGTGAATTGTGCAGTAAGACATATGGTCAAAATTTCTTGAATAAACACGTACAAACCGTTCACCAAAAATTACATCTGTTATGCGGCAAGTGTTCACAGACTTTTTATACAAAACAAGGTTTAGCTTGCCTTACTGTGTCTGTCCACGATAGTGCAAAATCTTAGTATAAATGTTATCAGTGCAATGAGTCTTTTTATGATAAAACCTATTACATTGGGCACGTAAACAAACATATAGGTATCAAACCATTTTTTGTAGGAAATACAAAACCTATAAGTATATTGGAATGAAAACGAATTAATTCATGTGCGCTAAATAGTGATATTACTTCTAGCAACGTCAAATCTCCTGATGACGTTACATTAAATACGCCAAAATGACGTCATGTTTCCAGCGGCGACGTAAAATAGGAACATTTGATATGGCCGCACAGTAAGAATGTAAAGGTGTAATTGTGACATTTCCATGTAGTATTTTTTTTGTAAAAGTCTTTAGCCGAAATATCAAAATAGAGTTTATTATTTTAAAGAATTAATTCTATTTTCTTAAAACTAAATGCAAATATAACTCGGTCTACAACATCATGTGCGGAAAAAATGTACATAGGATTGTGCCGTCAGTCAAGATGTTTGTTTACTTTTTAACAGGCAAAATTTTCTTTTACAGCATAAATGTGACAAGCATTAACGGAACAAAACCAAGCCTTCGAAAAGTATCTAATGTGACTACAGCCTACAGCAACTACAGTTTCAATATCGGTCTGATTTTGTGAAAGAAAAGAAGAACTGCTACCTAGAGTATTGTTTATATTACATACGGAACCGTAACTAAGAAATCAGGCGTAGACCGTAAGGCGACAAACTGTGTCTGTGCAATAAGTGCAAGTTAGAACGGAAAACAAAGTAGTCCGTGGGCCAGGAGGGGTCACCGTGCACCCCCCTAAGGGCTCTCCGAGAGTGGTATGGAAATGTTCATAGGACCTCCCTGAGTGAGAATCACGATGTTAACAGGTGGTAATTTGGGTCCCGACTGCCATTCCGAGTGTTTTTCTAGATGGCAGCCAAGAATAAATTCATTATACCCTTGGTACAATAAAGAGGGATTTTGTTCATTTTAAATATTTTTTGAGAGTCTAAAACATGTATATTTTGCGTTCTGGTAAAACCCTTAATTACTTAAAATGATTTAAAAGATCCCAACTTCCGAAATGGGAGATGGCAGCCAGTTCTAGATAAGATTTTTACTACTTTTTCGATGAATGCAGTGAGATACAAGTGTTCACCATGTACTACACCATAGACCATATTGCAAATTGCTATGATATTGTTGATATGACCTTCCCGAGTTCAAATCAAGTTGTTAACAGTCGATATTATTGACCCTGACTGCCTTTCTCCGTCTTTTTCTAAAAAATAGCCACTAAAAATACAAATTAACCAGGAGACACTTAACGGGTATCACTTGATTCCAAATCATATTTAAAGACCAAAAAGGTGTGTTTTTTACGTTCTTGGTACAATATCTATTAGGTAATGTTAAATTGGATATCCAAACATCCTCTTTTATAGATGGCAGCCAGTTTAAGATAGGAATTTTGTTATTTTTGCTGCAAGCTGTGAAATATGTGGGTGACCGTGAACTTTGCCGATCAATCCTCTCTGATTGTACCACAAAATTGTTACTTCAACATTCCAAAGGTTGAATCAAGTTGTTTACAGTAGATGTTTTGAGTCCCAACTGCCTTTTTTAGGATGTTTTTCTAGATGGCAGCCAATGTAAATACAAGTAAATAAATTGGAACAACTTGTATATGAGCAACCTATGTTTTTTATTATCTTTAATGACAAGAAACTTAAATATCTAGTGTTCTTGCTACATGCTGAAATAGCCAATGTCTTTTTAAAGATCAAACATCCTGAATGGTAGATGGCAGCCAGTTTTGAATATGAAATTTGCCTGTTTTTTTTTCAGTCCATCATCATCATAAAAGTCATCTCTGACAGGACAAAGGAAAAGTTTAACCGATATTTCTCAGTGAGAAGCAAAAAAGTATCAATCGATGTTTTGGGTGTTCCGACTGCCTTTCCGAATGTTTCTTTTAGATGGCAGCCAAGAAAAAGAATATATTACATAAGAATCCTTTTGCTATTATTGGTCTATTTTTTTATCTTATTTTCAGGACCAAATCACCTCAGTTAAGCGCAGTTCTTATTATTTCTTCAATTTACGAGGGTTGATCCAAAAGTTCGTATAATGAGGTTATAAATACACAGAAAAGCTTACTTTCAAAATAAAAGTTATACAGTCTTTTAATACATCATCTGTGTGATAAACAAGAAATTTTTTATATGCTTACACTCAATAGCGGCTGTAAAGGGTATAGAACAAGAAAAAGACCCTGCATGTAGGCGGGGGAGCAAGAACGTCAAATGCGACGTCATAATTAACTCTCTTCTACATAGCCTATTCTAACTCTTATTCCTTTCTGTGCCTGATACACCAACTTACAGAAATTATCCACATAAAATTTGGAACCAAATTAGTTTACAATTTCTATATGCATGGCATTTCTAGTAAAGCTGAGAGATCCAGATACAGGGCCTATTATTTTGGAAAATAATGACAATCATTGGGATAAGTTCGTTCGTTCAAACTCACGTACACCATTCTAAATCCTTCTACGAAACCTGGCCCTCTTTTAATATCCAGAATAGCCTAACGAAAAATTCTCTTCTTTACATTTTTATCATTTTTCTAAAATATCTGAAATGTTTGGGTTGGTGAATAACATAGATCACGAAAAAATAAATAGAAAAATAAACGGCATTCATATTTCGGTTTTGACGTCTTGTCATTTTTAATCGATTAGTCTGTGTTTTTGAAATATTCTGTGTCCGTAAAAGTCTCCCAACAAGCTTTAAAATATAACAAATAATTTTCTATTAGCATCTTATTTAATTAAGCCAAGGATTTTCAACTACAGTTTCAGAAAACTTACAGAAAACTAGGTTTATTTTACAGATTTTAGATATTTTTTCATCTCCCCCGCCTTAGCATACATGTGTTACTATGGCAACGTATCCGTAGGCCGCTAATGATAATTCTGCAAAAATAATACTATTTATGAACTCGGCATTTACTAAACTGTACATTCACCAAATTATATACTGAACAAGCCAAAAATGCGAAAGTTATTAGCACATTTTACGAACTTCTGGATCATCCCTCGTAGTGTATAATCTAAAAACCAAACATACTGAAGTGAAGATGGCAGCCAACTTTAGACACGTACTTTTGCTTACTTAACTGTAATAGTCTCTGAAACTAGTTGGGTGGGCATGTCACTCCTGCGGAAGAGAGGTGTATCATGTTGTTCACCATATATCCATGATATCAATATTCTGTCTCTTTCATTTCACCTGACGGATTAGAGTAGTTTTAAATTTTCTCCGAGAAAATATGTGATAAAATAAAATCTGAAATATGAGATGGCAGTCAGGTCATAATTTGAATTCACCTTATTTCTGTAAAAACGTCTTTATACATACATGTTTCTGTGGAAGATTGATGCATATTGGTATCATTTTCTCCTTCTGTCAGTCCGTGTATTTATACATAGGTTAGTTAATTTCTTGTTTCGATTAAGGACATCGTGGATTGACAAGGGTTCGTAGCAATAGCGACTTTTTATCGAACTTGAGCATAATTATACAATATAATGACGTATTGTTCTATTAGAAGATATGTTTGTCTTCAGGACCAACAAGAAGCTTCCAAATCCACGCAAGCCAATGGAATTATTGAATAATTGGAAAATTTTGAATGATTTCGGAGTGGTTAAAATTGGTCGATTCAATGTTTTTTTATGATTTGGGGGCATTTTGAGTTAATGCTTCAAAATGCCACGAATAGAACGCTGAGTAAATGTTAAAGAATGGTTTTGACTAGACTTAGTGTCAAGCACACAATGTTTTTTTTTACCTCAAAACATTTACTTCATTTATAGACTGAAACTTTCACAGAATATAACAAAACTCATTTTGTTGATGATTGCTTATATAATGCCGAGTAACGGAAAAGGGGGGCTTGGTGTAAAACTTCTTGTCCAAACATTCGTCTTGCATTCAATGATGGGTTTGCGGGAAACTTTCACAGAATGTTCCTAATCATGTGACTATGTGTGCTTATCAACTCCGTTGGATGACATCATTCCAAATCACAAAAAATCTGCATAATTATCAATTGTCTTGTAAATGTTACTCCTTCTACTTCAATGCATTGATTTCATCAAACTATTGATGGATTTGTACAGAAGGTTTCACATAATGTTCTTGATAATGGGACAATCATAACACACACTTATCAATGCTATATAGTCACTGTCATTAAGGGTGGTTTTTGATGATATTTTTGAAGTATGCTGCATGATATGAATATGAGCATACATTAAAAGTTTGTCCATATATAATGCTGCGTCACAAAAAAGGAGTCATTCGTTCTAAAAATGTTTTAGTGAGGCGTTTAGTTTGACAAATAGGGCGCATGTTTTTGATCTAAAACATATAAATCCAGATTTACATTTCCATACAATAATAAAGATATATTTTGGAAAAGTTGATATAGGAAAAGTTGATATAGGATATGGTCAAATGGTGGCCAAGATTGTTTTAAAAATTAAATAAATCAATGCTAGGTAAAACGTCCTAAACAAACTGATATATTAATTTCTAAATGTATCAGCTACGTAGGAATTAGCACTGCTGGGCCCTTCAAGAGAAATATTAATAAAACAGACTTAAGCAAATTTAAGATGTTGAAATAAGCAATGTTGGTGGATTTGTTTAGGATTCTTTTACATTTATTTATTTTGGCGGACATTTTCGGTCGCAATTTGAAAGTATTCCTTAATCAAACTAAATAAATATGGCGTATTCGTATAAATATATGGCTGCCATCTCGCTTTGAGAATTTCGGGAACATCAAATTAGCCCTAGATAATCAAGACGAAAATTTCAAAAAATCAAATATTTTTCCCTTTCAGTTTGAAAACGTTTATTAGAAGGTGAAACCAAAGATACCGAATGTTAATAATAATGCATGATTTTACCGCGAAGGGTCTTGTGAACAATTAATTTGATAAATCTTTTTCAGAACACCCCCCCCCCCCCACCCGAATTAAATTCATGTTTAAAAATTCAGTATTTTTGGGATTTCAATTTCGACATTAATTGATAGAACGTTAGTTCAAACCCTGAAAAAATAGGTGACTTGCCCTAAAATGTGAAGCAATGTTTGCATAGGGACTCTAATGTAATTCAAGCATCTTCCAGGCTGCCATCTAGAAAATGCCCGTAAAGGCAGTCGGAAAACAAAATATCGATTAAAAGATTTTTGATTCTCACTCGGTGAGGTCGGCGAAACATTCCTTTGCACTCTCAGAAAGGGTTTTTAGGATTGTTCGTCTCCTCTTGTCTTATGCTCTGCAGCAAAAATTGGCAAATTTCATATTCAAGATAAGCTGCCATCTACCAAACAGGATGTTTGATCTTCAAATAGACTTAAGTTTTTTTTTTTTTACAGTTTGTAGCTAGAACACCAAATAGATATGTTTTTGGCCCTTAAATATCAAAAATAAAGGTTGCTCGTATACAAGTTGTTCAAATTTATTTACTTGTATTTGCATTGGTTGCCATGTAGACACCCCAAAAGGCTGTCGGGACCCAAAATATCGACAATAAACAACTTGATTCAACCTTTGGGCTGTTGCATGAACAATTTCATGACACAATTAGAGGGATTTTTTGGCAAAGATACATGGTGACCCTTCATCTTTCATAGACTGAAACAGTAAATAGCAAATTTTTTTATCTTAAACTGGCTGCCATCTCTCTTAAATGATGTTTGGATATCCAAATTATCTTTAACTAATAGGTATCGTACCAAGAACGCAAAATTGACATGTTTTGGTCTTTAAATATGATTAAAAATCAAAGGGTGCCTATAAAAAGCCTCCTGGTTAATTTGTATTTCTAGCGGCTGCCATTTAGAAAAACACCGAGAAAGGCAGTCAGGGTCAATAATATCGACTGTTAACAACTTGATTTGAACTCGGGAACGTCATATCAACAATATAATAGCACTTTGCAATATGATCTATGGTGTAGTACATGGTGAGCACTTGTATCTCACTGCATTCATCGAAAAAATAGCAAAAATCTTATCTAGAACTGGCTGCCATCTACCATTTCGGAAGTTGGGATCTTTAAAATCATTTTAAGTAATTAAGGGTTTTACCAGAACGCAAAATATAGATGTTTTAGACCCTCACCTGTTAACATCGTGATTCTCACTCAGGGAGGTCCTATGAACATTTCCATACAACTCTCGGAGAGCCCTTAGGGGGGTGCACGGTGACCCCTCCTGGCCCACGGACTAAAGACCTTTGATTTTGTTAAAGAAAAATAAGTTGAAACAAGTTGGCAAAATCTCACACAAAAGCCCGTTACAATGCTGGTTGTCGAAGTATGAAAAAAACAACAATAGAATAATTAGAAAATTAAGCTAAGTAGAGTAGCATTTTCTATAAACTTCAGTCCGTAATCATGAGAGGAACATAACTCCCAAGTTTCAAGTCAATCGGACATAAGGTGACAGATTTATGCTCCGGACAAAGGAGTGAATGCCACCCGTCTGTCGGACGTCGGTCGCCGGACGCCATGGGTGATCACGTATTGCTTTTGACAGAAGTACAACAATCACAAGGCCGAAGAGAACCCTTAGGTTAAAGACATGTCGTTAAATCAGTTAAAAGGCGTCGCGGTCATCAGACGATCAATGTACGGTGTTGTGCTTGGAAATCTTTACCGCATCATCCTATTGTAACCGCTGTCACCATGGACATGCGACGGTCGTAAGGTGTACAGTAGATTTAAGTGAATGATGCCATCGTCTCCAAAGGGGATGCCCAGTTACCATGCAGCCACATCAGCGAGTCTTGTGATAGGTTTGGAAATACTTCGAGAACAGCAAATTTTGTGTTCACATTCGTCGTAAAAAACGTACAATATCAAATGTACCGTAGGATTTTGTTAAAAAAAAATATTTCCCTACATCTTTATTCTGGTTAAAAACAGGATTCTCAGAATAAAAATACATCTCTATGAAACTAACGAGGTTGTACTTTAATTTTGAAGTTATATTTGTTGACTGATTATGAGCTGCAGTGACAGGTTAGTTTGACTTTTTTTTAAATAATAGCCATTTGATGTTTTACCAACTCTTCTCACAAGCAATAATATGGTTGTATCTTTTGATCATGTGTCGTTATTGTTAAACATATATTGACTAATTTCTAATGATGTGCCAACATAGTTAACAATTAGTTTCCAGATTTTTTCCTGACGTGTTACCATTTTTTATTTGTGGGAAAGTATTTTTATTAAAGAAAGTATTGATATAGATTTATTTTAATCGAAGATGATTGTGTCCTGATTTATAGATGTCGCAGTTGGTCCGAAATTGACAAAGAACTGAAAAATATTTCATACAAGCAATAACAGTATTTAGAGAATTGAATACTATTCAACCTGAAATGTTGAATCGTTATTCTTAATTGATACAACTACCTACGACCAACAGTCGATTATGTATATTTCTCGTACAAATAATTCGCGTTTTCATATGGTTTGGCTTCACATAAACTTTTGTAGATAATCACATATTAACCAACACACCAGCAATACTTTTCTTCAATTAACCAATATACCATCTTCAATTAACCATGTCTTTGAAAAAAATTAAATATTCACTAAAAATGATTTAACCGTGGACCATCATTGTTATAAGAGGCAAATACGAAGAACACAATACAACTTCATCTGTAACAACCGACACTTGGCAAGAGTTTGCTTTTTTGAATTCAAATGGCCATTTAAAAGATTTTCTTTGTAAATGAGTTTATTTCAAGTTTAACATTCATGATCAATGAAGATCAAGACAAAGAGGTAGCGCAAAGTGCAACGAAAAGTGTTTACTTAGTCTGGGGTGATCAATTTTAAAATTCATTCAATGCATTCTCCAAAATTACGAACATTCCATACGACATGTGTATTGTTTACAAAAATTACCTATATAATCATAGCAAACCAACATACAAAATCATAGACAACCATTTTACGGTAACATCGTTAAACACCAATGCCACTGTTCATATGGATATTTTCACTTATGCTGAATGTTGTACTCATACGGACATCAACATAATCTGCAAATAAAAAGAACATTTTTCTAATTAACCAGTGAGCTATTGTCATGGTGGTGGGTCTGAATTGTGTATGTCCATCTGTTTGTGTGTAACTTTTTCTATATACATCTTTCTCTCAACTAAAGTGGGGATTTTAACGAAAATGAGTAGAAATTTTCCTTTGGTGTCCCTTTATTTAAATTGTTAAAAGTTTTACTAACCCACGAAAATGGGCTTGACAGGCAAGGGCATTTGTTTACTCTGAAATCTTCACCTCCCAAACCAGTAGGTCGTTTTCAATCAAACTAAGCATGGATGTTCCTTGAGAAATCCTTTACACAAATTGTTAAAGAACTTTTTATTGACCCCCAAATATGGGCATGGTAGGACTTTTTTCTCTTTTAAATCTTTAGAAATCTTTCATCCCCACTCATTTTTCAATTTAACTTGGCATGAATATTCCTTGAGTGCACCTTCAATTAAATTGTTCATGAAATTTGATAAGCCCATAAATATGGGTGTGGCAGGGCGGGGGCCAATTTTCGCTCTGACTTCTCAAAAAAATTCTTCTCCCAAAAAATAGGACTTATTCATCGATTCTTTGCATGAATGTTCCATGAATGACCTTTTACTTAAATTGTTCTTGAAAATGAGAATGGTCCCCTTATTGCAATTACCTTTATGATAATAATAAGATTGATAAATGGAATGTGGGTTAATGGTGATTGAGTATTTAGATGCAATGTTGGGCAGATCCAGTACATCATTACAAAAAGACTCTACAGATTCTTCAAAGTGTTGGTTTCGGTCAAAGAAAGCTTTGTTTAATGGAAGTATGTGGATGTTAAAGCCAGTGGAGGGATACATGCCCTCTTGCGCCTCTTGTTACAAAATGCCTCAATATTTATCCTCTAGTCTGATTAGCTCTTGTGATGGTGAACACACATGTCAAGTTTCAAGGGGATATTTTCAACTACATAGATAAAGCCAAGATTGAAGTAAATCTCTAATACCACCATTGACACCAAGGGGTGACATTAGTCCCACTTTTTGTTCAAAACAGGTGAGCTGAAATTTGTGATATCCTTTGAATCTGGTTTGTAGAGTTTACCTTGCTTGTGCAAATAAGTTTTTTTTAAATTTGTTTCATCAGGAAAAAACAGGTTGCATTTTCAAATCAAAGACATAGATATAAATACAAATTGATATTAAATTGTATTTCATTATATATTTAAAAGTAGTTCATGGTTCATTAAAAACTCTCCTTGCACCTATAGCGTTCTAATAATCCCTTAAAATTCATGAATTTTTATTAGATTTATATTGAGAAACTACAAAACATTAGATCGATAAGCACAAAACTAAGTAGTTTAAAAAAATTCCAGAAAGTTTTTTATGCAGAAAGGTTAAATGATCATTTCAGATCCACATAACTAGCCAAGATAGAAAAAATCACCATAATCAGCCTGCACATTATGTGCAGTTGAGCTGGGGTGGACACTTTATGTCCTTAAAAGATGGTCTTTTTATGTGAATGGTTACAGCATTTCTACTGTTCCGTAAATAAAAGTTTCATTTTCTTTTATTTCAAAATAAATTTGAAATATTTCTAGATGCACTGATCATCAGCTTTTAGTGAAATTAAAAAACATCTAGAATTGTAACTTACTAAGAATACATAACTACACAACATTCCATAATAGGAAAATCTGATCATCTTCAGGGCAAAGTAGTTGATATCTGAATAGTATTCCTCCAAAGGTGTTGTTTGGAAATGAGGAGACAATTTTAGAATAATCTTTCCTCATTTGTTCAATACAATGCAGTTTCCCAAACACCATTGTCACTGAAAACAGCAAATTTGATTTAGACATGAGATGAATTTTTATGTCATAGAAATATGAAACTAAACCTCATCAGATTCATACATGAGTGTGGTAAGTTTTTAAGGTTCATATCTTCATAAAATAATTAAAAAATATTAAATGTTATATACCACAAATATAACAAAAGGACCATAGTGGTCCTATATCGCTCACCTTCATATCTTTGTCTTAATCAATAAAAATAAAATTTTCCAGCCAAAGTCATAATTGAACTTCATGATACTTGGCCTCTAGAGTGTAAACAAGAAAATTGTCATTAAGTCCTCTTTTCGCGTGATATCATATGAATCTTTTCCCTTTTCAGAGGGGTTCAACTTAGTGACTTCACAAATATTCTTACCAAGTTCCATGAAAATTGGACCAAATTTGTGGCCTTCAGAGAAAGAACAAGAAAACTGTCATTAAAGCTCCTTTCCATGATATCAAAAAGATCCTTCCCATTTTCAGTAGGGTTTTTCTTGTTACCTGAAAAAACATTCTGTCCGAGTTTCATGAGGATTGAACCATATTTGTGGTCCCTGAAATGTCAACAAGAAAGTTGTCATTAGGGCCCCCCTTTCCCGCGATATGGCACAGATTCTTTCTATTTTCGATAGGGTTCATTCTTGTGACATGACATACGTTCTGGCCAAGTTTAATGAAGATTGGGCCATATTTGTGTCCTCTAGAGTGTAAACAAGAAAAATATTGTTTTTCCCATGATGTGGCACATATCCTCTTACTCTCGATAAGATTGATCCTTGTGACCCGACAAACATTCTTACCTAGTTTCCCGAAATTTGGACCATATTTGTGGCCTCTAGAGTATAAACAAGAAATTTGTCATTAAGGCTCCCTTCCAATGATATGGCACGGATCTCCCCCCCTTTTAATAGGGTACACCTTTGTGAACTGAAAAACTTTCTGAATTAGTTTTATGGTGATTGGACCATATTTTTTTACCTCTGGTGTGTAAACAAGAAAATTGCCATTAGGGCCCCTTTTCCGGTAATAGGTTGCATACCCTTCCCGTTTTCGATAGGCTTCATCCTTGTGACGTGACAATATTCTGACCAAGTTACATCATGATTGGACCATATTTGTGACCTCTAGAGTGTAAATGCCGTGCCCGTTTTCGGGAATACTAAATCATTATAACGGGCAAGTGGCGACAGGGGGTGTTGCCGATTCTTAAGAATAGTCATACCAGCGTTTATATCAATATATCGTGTCTTAGAGTAGTTATTCTTGCATTTAAATATTCCACTTTAGTCATATAATGCTTCCAAAATAAAGTTTATTCGATTAAATCTACGTATAAACTATAATATCATTTCATTGTTCGATCTCCGATTTCGACCAAACCGACAGATCAACTTCCGGTTGAATATCCCGGCTTATTTATCTGAATGTATAGGTCCTGTCCTAATTGATTAAATTGTTGTCTGTACAATTTCCAGTTTTTAACCCATATAAATTAAAGATTGTCTGGGCATTCATGAATCATCGGGTAATGGTAAATTGCAGACTGTTAACTGTACACAACGGATTATTATCATTTTGAATGATAGTTCATTCCAACGAAAATGTCTCCAACTGTACCTCGGATATTTCTCCGGTCCATTCTGTCTCCTCAGAATTTATCCAACCCTCAGTTATTCCCAAAACTGTCAGCAAATGAATTACATTGTAAAAAATTCCTCTGTCATTGTTTGGCATGGAAGAAGCCTAAAGGGCAGCTAAAACTTTATAAAATAGGCTTGAAACTATACATGACACTCCTAGCATGAAAGGGGTTGCCTCTGTAAAATCAATAATTGATTTGTTTGTCCGTTTGAATTGGGTACTACACTGCTTTCAACAACCTTCAAGTTATATTGTGGCTACTTGAACACTTAGCAATTGGTTCCTTGTATTTCTAACACCAGTTCCACCATCACATCCTTTCATAGGCTCGAGCTACTATCCCACTTAGGCCTAGCATTGTCGACCCATAAGTGGGAGACAAATAGTCCAAAATAATTGCCGCCATCAAGGATAATATCCGGGACCTCTAGATTGTCAGTCTGGCGTGCTGCCAACTGCGTTATGACGGTGGCTTTATCAATGTTTGAATTGTGTTTGAGTTAGCCAGATTTTATATTTTAACAAGGTGAAAAATTCACAAAATATGCCTGTTGCAGTCCTGTCTGTCCAAGTTTTAAAAACATCAAAGGGAAAACTCTAAGAACTTAAGCTAGATAGAGTTTTGGTTTTTGTGCACTGCTATTCATAATAATGAAAGGAATATTACTTCCAAGTTTCAAGTCAATCTGACATAAGGTGACAGAATTGTGCTCCTGACTTAGCAGTAGAAGGCATGGGTGATTCTACATCACGTCCCTTATTATTCCTGTTCCTGAAATTTTCCACCCTGGTAAATCCGTAGCCAGATTTGGGTCAATACTTTAATCACTATTCAGAATATCCCTTTGTCTGACGGGACACACATTGTATTAAATTTAAGAGATGATGAAAGTATTTGTTGATTTCATAGAGGTATGAAACAAAAAACTAAACACACTGTATGAATGAGCGAAACTGATTCTTACATGAGTGTGATTAAGTTTTACTTTAATTTCTTAAAGCTAAAATGTTAAGATATACCCTCAAATACATGAATTGTTCATAGGACTTCTTTTTGCGGCAGCTTACAAAAAATACGTAATTAAAATTGTTTTCATTTATTCTCATGTGTAAGTTGTAACCCTACGTTGTTGGATGACCATGCATGTCACGGAAAAAATGAAGAATGACTTTGATATTTAATCCTTGTCAAGATTATATCTTTGCAAGATTATATAGAGAATAACATGTTAGTGTCTTAAAATATCAATGTTATCTGGTCGAGATTGGGAAAATTTATCATGACGAGACTTTGCCGAGTCATGATTATTTCTCGAAACCGAGACAAGATAACATACATATTTTAAGACACTAACATGTTATTCTATTTATCAAGCAACTATCTTTCGGAGCTTAAAGCTGCTCTTTCACGGTCCTTAAAAAAAATACAAAACTGGTTCTTAGATTCGGAAATTTGTTCATTTCCGATGTTTAAGAATCGCAAATGGATATGACACTAACCATAACTCATTAGGAAAAAACTGTTGCTTGAATGTTCGAAGCGGCATTGTAAGTGACGGAACCAGTCTGTTTACAAACAGTCTACAAAGTATAGAATTGTCATTTTTCATGTATAATGTTTCGTTTTTCTTATGTATCGATATGTAGTTTCCAAATTGACAGATACTTTCACCTTTGCCTTTGATTGAATGGGACAAACATGAGGAATTGCATGCGTAAATAATTAACTCAAAAAGACGGGTCTCCATAAGGGCCTTTTCGTGGCTAGAATAGATTTCTTTTAAATTTTTGACATAAATACTATGATATAATCTGCGTCTCCTGACAAAATATTGGCATCCATCTAAAACTGATTGGTTCAAGCTGTGCCTTGTTTTAAAAGTGGGTGGGGTAATTTACTACGAACTTAAGTGTCATTTTAAAATTTCTATATAACCCAAATTATCTACTTTTGAGTTTGAGGCTGCCACACAATACAACAATGAACTATTCCTTAGTTGATATACAAAATTTATTTTGACATATCATATTTTCCATCCAAAATACGAGTTACTTTTAGCAAAACATTTTCGTTCAAACGCGAAACCATGAAGCAAACACTTGAAAAATGTCAAGAGATCTAAACAATGTTCCTATCAACACGGCCATATTTACACAAATCATAGGAAATGATGACGACTTGTAAGAGCAAGGACGTCACTTCTGAAATTCTGACGTATAGGAGAGTTGTTTGTTATTGTTCTTCGCATTACTGGTAGGCAAAAGGAGTCAGATCTCCTTGCGAGAAGACAATCATAACTAGAACAAAATCAACCGTTTATGTAAATTGAAGATAAAAAGAAAATAAATTATTATTTGTACAAATGTTTCCTGTTAATGATCAATCTACATTTAAAGAATCTTTTACGTAATAGTCTTTTATAAGTTTCCCGAGATTAGAATATTTCGTCCGACTTATTGAACGATGTTACCATCGACGATATATCTTTGAGTTACTTAGAATAAGATTGTTGTCTCCTAAAATAATGTATTTATTTAGAAAGCACGCAACTTGGAGTCTTTGAATAGACTTTGCCTAAAGCTTTTTAATAATTGTGTCTATCTTATATCGACTTGCGTTTTTTAGCCATAGAGTCTAAAATACGTGTCCGTTGTTTAGCGCAAATATTCTTCCTTTAAAAACTTGATGTTTTCTTTTTGTCAATTTTCACGTCATTCGCAAAGAAAGAAGAAAATCATGTCTGAAACATGGTAAGTAAGCTGTGTGACATGAACTAAATAAAAAATATATATAGTGCGGTTTTATTGACTTGAATCTGACCCCTGCTATTTAGATGAATTAAAATCTAATTATTCCTACTCGACTTTGCACGTGCTTTCATAGGAATGAATAACAAACGATATAGAATGTATTATACATTTTGTTAATTGATTAACTATATCGGTAATTGTTATTTCAGCATTTTTTCCAAAGAGGTCAAAGTCGCGTCAAATTAACCAGGCTATAACTTCGATTAATAGGTTCACGGCGTTAAGTAGATTAAATTTGGCTCGTGGTATATAATGTTGCTTAAAGTAAGTTTATCTTTATGACATATGCAAGTGTGTGTGCTTAGCAGCTACTGTTTTGTGTCATGGGCAATATCGATTAGCGCATCCGGTTACGGACAGATCAAAGAGATTCCACGGCCCCGTAGTATGGATCATTGCATTAGAAACGGCGAACTTTATGACACACGTTTGTGGTAATAGCGGCTATTTTCTATCCCGCATATTGAAATTTCTTTGATGCATTAGAAAAGCTGTCTTGAAGATCTTGTGTTTGGAGAGATTCTTTTATTATCTTAAACTAACCCATTTTCTAAATGTGCGGGGACAACTTATTAAATCAAAATCGCTATCTAAGAGTAGGTGGTGATTCTCAAAATTTACAGATTAAACTAATACTAAGATTAATACTGTTTAGACAAAAAAGAGGTAAAAAGCTACAAAAAAAAACCATTTCCCCACTTTCGAAATTTCTGTGACGGGATGCTAAATACGGATATAGGATAAAGAAAAATCGGCATTGAATTTCGAATGAACTCGGTATAGGTAAGACACTACTGTATTTAGTTTATGTGTGGAAAAAAAAAACGTAAAGACAGCTTAATTCATGTCGAATGTTCGATATATTGGTTGCTCAACAGCGATTTGTTTTTGGATTCATGTACAGTTCTGGGTGGTTATCTTTCGACGAAAAATATTTTTGTCAAAGACAATGTCACATGATGACACGTGCATAATGAAAAGAATGGATGGTTTATCTAAATGACACCTTTGTCACTTGTGAGAAATCATCAGAAGGGACATAATAAATATTGTTAAGCGAAACCACTCTCACAACTGTCCTGCATAGCTTCGTAGGTTTAAATGTAATGTCTGACACCTGCGTCAGGGAAGACCTTCTTTGGCGCTCCATATCAATAATTAGCCCGGTTGCTATCTGGTCTCACGGGGTCTCAAGATCGGTTAAGCCTCATTGTTCATAGTAGGCCAAACTTTACATGTCTCTGTCTCTTCCTTTTTAGTATAAATCTCATTCGTTTAATATGTCAGTTGTAACTGAAGGTGTTTTTTTTTTTCACGAAATATTAAGTCAAAACTAACCCCTTATTAGCTTGTATTAAAGTTTGTTATCAAAGAGAACCATTGTGCTATATTTTTTGATAACGTTTCCTTAATACTCTTTATGGCCTTAAACTGTTAAAGGGCAAATTCAAAGGGGTAAAATTATGTTATTTCACCATCATCCAAATAAAAGCATATTTTAATAACTCAATTTATTTTTAGTAACAGTTGAACGCAATAAAAACGTTTTTTTGTTACAACCCATCGGTTTTCATAGCCCGGCTTATGTCCCTTTCTTATCGGGAATTAACTTACCTCCCCTGAATTGTGACGTCAGAGCGGAACCGATTCAAAATGGACGTAGAGTACGATAGCGAGTTGAGCGATATTTTAGACGAAGAAATCGGTATATCTGGAACAATTAGGCCATACATGTATGAGCCAATTCGTAGATCCAACTGCCCAGAGTCTGGGGATAGCGATGGTGATAGTTCCTCCATTTCCGATATCAATGAGATTGACGATATTGTCCCGGACGTTTCGGAATGGTGAGTGATCCAACGCGAGTTACGTAATCGATTTTTAGATTGTATTTTTCAGAGTTAAAACATTTCGTTATACGTATTCTTGAGAGCTTATTTACAAAATAGTCGATATTGTATTTGCATAGCGAATATCGACGATCGAATTACCTCCGACGTTCGACGAGATATGCATTTTTCTAAAAACAACAACAACTCTGCCGAAATATCCAAGATCACATTAGATAACTCTGAAATCGGGCCTAATTATAATATTTATACTATTTTATTGGTCGTTGTTACATCATATAAACAGTTAAGCGCTGGTATGTTAACCACAGTCTATGGCAGAGCCAGAGTGAGACTGAGGGTAAGGGAGTTCCAGCAGGAATGTGAGCTGAATTGTTGGATGGTTCATAGCCTCCCTATTTGTTTTTATGTTAAAATTCAATCAAGGGTGTTGATAAATAGGGAAGATATCCCTCCATGTATTATTCTTAACCCTTTGTAGAATCCAAATTCTGGCTCAGCCTTCATTTTTTTCAATTTGTTCAAGGTTTGAATTTTAAAAGAAAAGTCTAAAGCTTGATTACTATTTATTTAATGAACTTGATTAATATATTGGTAAGATGGAATATATCGTAAAGTTGTCAGTTTTACCAATACGTATATGGATAGAACTTCTATACTAGTAATTTTTGTCCATCAGACCTAGGCATTCCATGTTTTTTCAGGTGCTGTTGCAAGAACTGTACGAATATGCCAACACATATAGAATCCAGATGCTGTAGGACGACAAATATTGTTGATGGAAAGGTAGAAGTTGCTGGATCGAAGTGCATTACAGACCATGAAGGATTCCGGGCCAATTGTCTGAGTATCAATGTATTAGAGGTGGCATATTATGACCATGTTTTACAGACCGGTCCACTAGAGGAAGATCAAAGAATTCATGAGTATGATGTTTAATGCTTTTTCCCTGCTCATTCATGGGACTGTTTTACATGTCACGTCGTAAGATAATGAATAAACCTGATGACTGAACAGGGATCGACACTAACACCAGTCCCCGGGCCCGAGACCTGTGGCTTTTAAGGGGGACCAGTAGATGTTACTATGTTGCATGTCCTTAATGGCAGTGATAAGTATTTCAAATCTACCCAGTTTTGAAAAATAACTGTCTTTCCAAAACTAGAATTTGCATTACCAAATGGAAAACATTGTAGAAAAAGAATAAATTGCTTGTCAAAAGCTAAAAATCAAACATGGTTTTTAAGCAGGACCTGTTGTTATCAGGGAGGACCCTAAATATTTAGGGCTAACAGGTCCTTTAGGCCGGTGGTAAAAAGAAGTTAGTGTCAAACCCTGCTGAAAATTATGATATAGATTAGTACCCTGCAACTTTTTTAAAGAATATGATGGGATTCAAACTTTGGACTTCTCTGTGCAAAAATAGGGAGTTCTCAATAAGTATGTTTTGTTTGTTTGTATGGTGTCAAACACCACTTTTAACATTATTGTGGTCATATTATTGCAAGCATCTGTACCTACCTATGGTTTCCTTGGCTCACTCAAGTACAATCACACAATTTCTACTGGGCCACCAGCTGCTCATCCGATCCCACTAAGGTTTTTTTCTTATTATACACAATTGGTAGGAAACTAATGACTCATTGACTTTGTCCAATGTCAGATGAAAGTTGGTAAAGCTAAGGTTTTAACTAAGGAACCCAGGCTTGACAGCTCAATGTGTTACTGCTGGGCTACCAGAGCTCAGCTTAACAAAGTATGGAGTTGGTCTTCCCAAGCTGGGCCAAGCAAAGTATGGAGTAATACAACACCTTTAACAGTATTAAGGTTATAATAGTGTGGAGGGTGGTTAACCTACTCATATCTTCCTGCTGTTTTCACACCAATTTAACTGTAAAATTTTATCTAAGCCACTAAGCTGCACATTCTACTTATTTTTCGTTTAGTCAAGTCAGATGAAAGTTGACCAAAACAGAAATTAAACTAACAACCCATAAACTGAGAGTCCATAATGTAACTAATTGAACGAGTTGGGCTTGTTATATGAATAAGCTTAATTTTGTTCCGATGTGAATTTTAGTTTTTAAGTTCTCAAAAGCATTATTATGCCCCCTTCATGGAAGAGGCTGTATATTGCTTTGCACTTGTCGATAGGTCAGTCTGTTTTTTTGTCTAGAGTATATCTCAAAAATACTGAGTGGAGTCTGGGAGTCCAAGACCCCTTCTGTTCCAGTCGGGACTCCTTCAATTTGCAATTAAGTAGTCCAATGGGACTCCGTGAGTCATTTGAGAATATTTTGTAAAAAAACAAACACAATAGAGCAATCTCCTCTTTAACACTCGCCAAAAGTGTACATCTTTTCACTACTAAAGTTTTTCAAGATAAAATTTGCTTCCATCCCAAAGTAGTTTGAATAAAAAGAAATCTTTTTTTGGAAGAACATCTTAGAAAAGAAGAAATTGCCTATGACAAGCAATTTCTTCTTTTCCACAAAGTTCTCCCATTATGAAACTTTGGACTTCTTACTTTGTGTTTGGACTCCTTGATTTCATGAGCTTAGAGTCCACGTGACTCCTTAGTGGGGGGGGTGTAACAAAGGTCATTCTTAATTAAGCAAATAGCTAAATAAATGTAATAAATGATTGAATATTTATTGCAGGGAGAAAATCCACAATGACTTTAAATTAAAGAAAACGTAAGTTCAAACTAATTTTTGCTTTTCTAATTCTAGGTTATACAGACATTTGGCTTATAAAAGGTTCACAAGATGGGTGTATGGTCTTCTTGGGAAAAGAATACGGAGAGTTATTCCATCATGTGCCGTAACAGCCATTAGAAATATGTTTCCCTCTGAGGACTATTGTGGTTTTAAATACCCTCAATGATTTAGTGTAATGATTAATCATTCTCATAAATTAATGTAAAACCAACAAAAGCAAAATAATATTTTCATTATAATTATAAAACAAAATTTTTTAGCGAAACATATTGAGAAAGGAAGAAATTGCCTTTTATTGATTTTTCTCTCTTTTTTTTTCAAAAGGTTACCAGCCTTTTTTGCCAATTTCAAAATAGCCTATTGTTGATACTTTTTGAAATGCTCAAAATTATACATGGATACTTTGGTTATGAAATGATGACAGTGAAAATAAAAGAATATCCAAAACAATATCATATTTTATTATTCTGTCTTCATATATTCACATTTATGTTTGGTTCTTCACAGTTCACCAGAATAACTGATACAGTAAATTTCATCCTGAAATTGACACTCGCCCCAATCGAAACCATTCTAAATCATTCACTTAGCGCTCCATTCATTCAAAGCACTCGCTCAAGTCAATCATTTAAGCTTAAGAAATCATTAGAAAACATTAAGAAATCATTGGAACCTATCAACATTTAATTCAATTGATCAAATTATTCTACAATTTCATTGGCTTGTGTGGATTTTAAAGTGTCTGAATTGTCCACTAAGACACACAAACAGAAAAAGTTTGTATATTTTCTAGGAAGGGAGGCAAAAAATATATATCTATTTTTGTTCATCTTGAACAAAATTAGCTATATTGGATTACCTCCCTTGAATTTCAATCAAGACACGCTCCACACACTCATTCAATTTCAATCCAAAATCGTTCCAAAATCATTCATCTTGTCAATTTCATGATGTTCTTAATTGTAACCACATTTTCCTGTACAGATACAGAACAGCTATAGAAAACATTGTGAAATGTTGATGCATTTTACAACTACTCTATACTTTTATCTTGATATTTTCTATTGTTATCCTGATTGACAAACAAGAGTGCCGGAATGGCCCTAGCTGCTTACCAGAATTTTATTGGTCAAGTGGATCTCATTCAAGTAACTTTCTGGCAATGTTTCATTCACATTTGCCTAATTGTTAAGAGGGAATGTTGTACCAATAATTCAAAGTAACAATAGACCCTGCCCACTCATTCCTTACTGAGGAGACTGAAAATAAGCCCCACCCAGCCACGCCCATCACCCAAGGAACATTCTGGTAAAGTTTCATTGAAATCAGGTCAATAGTTCAGGAGGAGTTGTTATTCAAAGATTTAGGGCTCAAAATAATAACTCCTCCTGAACTATTGGCCTGAAATCTGGTGATAATGTTCAATAATCGGGCTCAAAATAAGCCACGTCCATATTCATGAGCCAAACAAAATTTAGCTATCAATTTTAGAAATGAGTCGCCCAAGGAACATACTGGTAAGGTTTCATTGAAATCAGGTTTGTTGTGCAGGAGGAAATGTCGTTCAAAGATTTTGGGCTCAAAACAAGTCCCACCAAGTCATGCCAATATTTATGTGCCAATCGAATTTTCACAAACAATTTTTAAAAGGGTCAAGATACTGGTAAAGTTTCATTGAAATCAGCCCAGTGGTTCAGGAGGAGATGTCGTTCAAATTTTTCAATATGAAAAAATGCCCCGCCCTGCTACCCCAATATTTATGGGCCAATCAGAATTTAGAGAACTATTTTTGAAGAGGGTCACCCAAGGAACATTCTGACAAAGTTTCATTGAAATTGACCCAGTGGTCCAGGAGATGAAGTTTTTAAGATTGTTGACGACGGACTTGAAGTGATCCTAAAAGCTCCCCTAGAGCATATTGTGCTCCATCTTCGCATTGAATTGAAGTTGTAGTTACAACATTTTTGAAATCAGTTTATTGCCAATAAGCAATAAATGAGTTCTTCTGATTGGTCCATGGATTTTTGATTGACACCTTCTATTTTTCAATTACACCTGAGGGATTGCCAGTCAAGCTCACCTCATTCATAAAAACTCTCGATAGATTTAATTCTTTGCAGGGATAAGTTCTGTAAAGCATGAGAAATCACAAAACTTCATTAAAAAATATAGCAAATATTGAAACCCTGATCAGCTCCCATAATCTAAGCAACCTGATCTGTGTCCAAATTTTATGCCATTTCAAAATATTTCTTAGCATAGTTAAATATAAATTTCGATATTGTCATTCTCAAAGTTCAGAAGTAATCAGACAAACAAGCTTCAATAAGTATTTTCTACAGATGGTCACACAAGAACAAAAGAATAAAAATCTATTTGTAAACAAGATAGCTATAAGAAAAAAATATGAAAAGCAATTTTCTTCCTTTTGCCATTCACACCATGCTATTTGCCATGCATTAAGCAAATTTGTTTATTTTCTAAGGCCTGCATAAAACCTGCCCTGCATTCAGAGTGCAAACATTCAACAAACATTTTTTTGAAAAAATACCCAACTGCATGCATGCAAAGCGGGGTATCATCAAAATGACCACAAACTTTTTGGTGCACTGAATGCAAGGCTTATCCTTCATAAAATATGTAATTCCTAGAATAACAGAAAAAGTAAGGTTCATCTATTAAACCTAGCTCTGTGTGCTTTTACAATTTCATCTTTTTTTGGTCTTGGCGTACTGTGGGCAATTGGTTTAGGTTTCTCTGGTCCACCTTCATTTGCTAGTTTAGCTCTCTGGTAGCTTTGATTGTCTTTTCTTCTCTCCAACACACATTCCATGAGTTCATCGACATAACCTAAAAATAACAAACAAGCATTGTCTCAATGGTCCAATGACATTTTTTGGGTAAATTTATAGGGTTAAAACCAGTCTAAAATTTCCATTCTCAGTCAAATGCTATATTGTGGGTACTCACTTAAATTGTACAATACAAACAATCTGAAAGAGTACCAACAACTTCTTTTGTGGGCAAGCATTTTTTTAAGTATTTCAATTAAACCCCAAAATAAAACCTCTATCTGACGCTCAGAAATCTGATGAAGACCTACAATAACATTGGATTTGAATGGATATTTAACTCATTTAGAGAAAAACCTTTGGGTGAAAACATGAAACAGCTGATAGAACATATTTGAATAAATTTCTAATATTGTCAATTCTGTTACTTGAAATGAGAAGAATGAAAGAATGAACACAAATTGTTTGACTGGTGTCTATTTGTTCTCCTATCAGTGTAAATTCACCTGAACAACAATGATCAGTATAATGGATATTTGTGTTTAAAATACAAGAGGACCATGATGGTACTGTATTGCTCACCTTCGTTTCTTTGTCTTGATTAATAATTATCAAATTTTCTGGCACAAGTTGTAATTTCATATTCATGATTTGTGGCCTTTAGAGTGAAAACAAGAAAATTGTGATTAAGGACCCTTTTTTTGGCATGGATCCCTCCAATTTTCAATGGGGTTCATCCTTGTGACTTGACAAACATGCTGATCAAGTTTCATGAAGATTGGACCATATTTGTGGCCTCCAGAGTGTCATAAACAAGGAAATTGTCATAAAGGCCCCTTTTCCCATGATATGGCATGGATCCTTCCAATTTTCCACAGGATTCATCCTCGTGACCTGACGAACATTCTGACAAAGTTTCATGATGATTGGTCAATATTTGTGGCACACATGTGTGCTCAGGTGAGCTAAAAACTAGAGTTTTTCCACTTTAAAAATATCTATAAAACTTACTAAATGTCACTTCTGTCTTAACCTGTCTGGCAATTCCTTCACCCTGTTTGGCCTTTGGGAATGAAATTCTCCATATCAAACTTCCGTCTTTTGTAGTAGCCTGTGTTCTTCCTGAATTCTCATTAAAATAAAGTGCAGCTAAAGCCAGTCTGTAATAAACATTTTTTTAATGGCAATGTGTTCAGTTCAGCACTGCAAACAACTTCAATGAAATCTTTACCCAAAATTAAGTGTACCGGTATTCAACAAATGATAACCTTCTTGGATATCATGAAAAGGTCAATGTCATACAAAGTTTGCGCTAATAATTTTATTTCCAATGAACTAGACCTGGATTAAGTACCCTCAGTAGCAGACAACTAGCGTAAAACAAGATGTGTTTGTGAAACACGAATGCCCCCATAACGGCATTTTTTTTCAAAGTTTGACCTTGACCTTGACAGATGACCTTGACCTTGTCACAAGACCTTGACTTTGGTACCAGCAGAAGTGGATCATTGAGATCTATCATCATGCCAAATATTAGCTTTGTATCTTGAATAGGCTTGAAGATATTGGCATGGTTAAGTTTGCGGGTTAAGTTTTCAGACAGACGGACAGACAGACCAACATGAGTAAAACAATATGCCCCCCGATCTATCCATGCGGGGGTATAAAAAGATAGGTCAATACAGAAAGCATTGATTAAACTGGCACTAGATACTTCCATCAACTCCACATCTTCACAAACTAAAGACTCCGATTAGCATTCAAAACAACACTATGCACCTTTTTTTCTATTCAAAGTACAACAAATATTCTGTCCGACTAACCTTCCTACGGACATTACCTATGCAGGGCCAAGTAAATACAAGTCATACCATTGAAAATAATCACGTTAATTTATAGTATATTTATCCATTTGGTTTGTTTTTGGATTTAAGGAATTTAGAAATTGTTTGGGGGTTTGTGTAAGATGGATGTATAATGTGAACAACAAAATTTACATTTGTGGGAGAAACATGAAAATGCAGCTTTTGTTGTTCACCCAATACATTGTCATCATTTACTCCAACTCACACCATATAAAAAACTCTAATGAATACAAATATGGCAATGCCAATTAAAAAACTGTATGAACTACCTTGCTTCCATTTGAGCATAGAAGTAATGTACAGACTTCGAGGCAAAATGACACACAGCATTATGGAAAGATTCAAGGGATGATGTCTGCTCAGTTGGTGATAATTTCTTCACATCTTGTACCAGCAATCTTCCTGTGACTACCTTTTCCACCTCAGCATATGGTTTGAATCCTGCCAATGAACAAAAAAATTAGAGTAAGAAAATTTGTATCCAATCCAAGGCTTCTTTAGCATAGCAAAATTTTAAATCTTTCTTTAGACTGAAATGTGAAACTGACAGATTTCCAGAGTAACTAAATAAGGCTTAACACAGATCATGTGGTGTCTTTGGTGGAGAGGTAGAGCATCCCGAGTCCAATTTCTTAGAATGGCTATCAAACTTTGTTCTACATTTGGCCCACACATTCAACGTGAGTACTGGATCATTTCCAGCAAGCACAATCAAGAAGAATGAATCTAAATTGTCGGAATTTGTATCCTCATTGATTAAAAATAAAAAGGTTTAAACCAGCAAAAAAGATATCCATATTTTATATGATTCAGTTTCTCTTTTATTAGATACAAGGGTTCGATTCCTAATCAAATCAGTGAACATTATTCATCAAGCAGCTGGAGGCTCAGAAAGGATTTGGTAATGCTGTTGGTATATGTATAAACAAGTATAAGTATGTAATGTATTGCATCAATTGGATATTCAAGTTGCAGGGTTTTTTTTTAATTAAAGTGAACTAGTTCTGTTGCAAAGCAGGTTTATACCACTCATCAGCGCTTTGTCACAGTTCAGTGAATGGGTGGATAGACAGATGGAGTGACACAACTATACTCCCCCTGTGGAATTTTAATAAATATGCAAACACTAAAATTTGCAAACCTGTAGCTCAAAGACTAACTGCTTTTATCAAATTATAATTTCATAGACCAGTAATTAAATGAATGTTTGTGAATAAATTTTAAGTGAAAATTTGACCTGTATTTACCTTTTTTGAACCAATCTCTATCCTCTAGCTGACCATGTTCACAGTTGGGAAACTTATCACCATGTCCACTGTGTATATTCACCACATGATTCAGTATAGAGAGCCATTTCTGCTGCACCAGCTCACCATCACCACCACTACTAGCAGCACACCAGTACATATGGTTACTAATAGATCTAGCCCAGTCCTTCACTTTTTCACACCCTTTTTTCTTTCCTGCTGCTTCCAGTTTTTTGTAGACACCTGAAAGAAAAAAAGTTATGATCATAGTTGTTTGCATCTTATTTCTTGCTCTTTTATTAATTTTTTTTAGAGGCTTATGTAGCCGGGTTGAGTATAAGGGGTGTTTGTACTGCCTTGCCGTTCAATCTAGCTTTTATAGCAACGTGGTAGAGCATTCGCTTTGGGATGCAGAGGTCCCGAGTTCGAATCCCCATGGAGTCGAATATGTAATCTGCAGGTTACATTTGGCGCCCAACTTAAAATAACTCACATGAGGTGGTGGTCATATGATTTGGAAGTTGATGATGTTGAATTGAGAAGATTCCTGAATCTTAATTGTCGAGTGGGTGTATGAAGGCGGGTTGAGTATAAGGGGTGTTTGTACTGCTTTGCCGTACAAGCTAGCTTTTATTACGACATGGTAGAGCATTCGCTTTGGGATGTAGAGGTCCCGGGTTCGGATCCCGATGGAGTCGAATATATGATTGCCGGTTACACTTATAAAACATGTATGGAATATATTTCAAATCTAAATGCTATTCCATTTCCAAATAATTCAATCTTACAAGTTTGTCATGATTTAAAAAACGATTGAGTACACAGCTAGACATCATCATAGCACAGTTGGTAGGGCATCAGGCTTATAGTAAAAGTGTAAACTGTTTTCTAAAAATAAAAACCATAATTCTTATGTCAACAATAAGTGAAACTATTTTATGGATGCTTCTTATAGCAATACAAAAGTACATTCAATGTCAGAAAAAATAAGATTATTTATTTAGAAAAATGTGTTTATGATAAAGAATGGACAAGAAGATTTTTGATATGGACAAGCCAGATTGTGATTGTCACTTGTCCATGGACAAGTTGACTTTCAAAATATTTCAGAACCCCTACATAAAGATCAGAATTATGGCTATTTAATAACTAGGGTTTAACACAGCTTGTAGCAAATTTTCAGTCTTATTTCACAGACCGGAGCACCTAACCATAGATCCCTGGCATTTTTCAGCCTCAACGCTCACCGCTGCTTCCTTTCCAAGTGTATAGCTGCTCATCCCTTATAGGAGAACAATATTCCTATTAGTGGGAGACAGATTTTGGTAAGGCTATGTGCTGTCCCTGGAACTCAAACCCAATACCCCTTGAATTGGAGTCAAATACCATTCAACTGATGGGTTCTGTTTGTTTGCAACATTTTCACCTTTTTTAATAACCAATATCAATTTATTACTTAGGGTACGGACCAAATCCCTCCTGGACAGAATCCCTCCTGAAAATAAACCCAACCGGACTAAAGTCCTTTCTATATACTGTTTATAATATATTATTACATATTTATATTATCTTTTTATTATGGGGAAGGGGGGTATGTTCCAAAGGGATTTTGTGCTATTCTCTGATTATTCCATTTTTACAAGATAAGCTCTATAAGGGTGGTCAGAATATTTTGCACAATTAGAATTCTCTTATCAATCAACACTTCAGACTGCAAAGACAGGAATTGAAATTGACTTTTTTAGGGCAATTAAAGGATTGATCACAAAATTCTCATTGGCAACTTAAAAAGTAATAAAGAAAATTAAAGGAAACAATTACTAGTTATTAAACAAAAGGCTCTGAAAGTCAGAATTAAATTTTATAAACATTTTAGGTATATGTATGCAAAATGATAACTACTATTTGTTCCATTTTCTCAAGCATTTAATTACCCACTTTCACTTTAAATTGTTCTAAAATGATAGACATTAGGGATCAAAGGAGTTTATGTTGCCTTTGATAAACATAGATCACACAAAAAATTAAGGGTAATGTAGATCACCAATTAGTTATAAAGTGAATGCCACTGAAAGGAAGGGGTGCGATATACAGTACATTATGTAATCATTATGTATTTTGCTTTAATCCCTAAATTTGATTGAATTCACCCTTTACTAAACAATACATGCATTTACATCGATGCATTTGATTTCTGTTTTCACTGAAATATTTGAATATTAGAAAGTCCTGATATCCTTGAAAATATCCAAAGCCAAAATAAGTAAGCTTCTTTATGAGCCTAGTAAAGATAAATTTGTCTGATTTTACCTTTTTGATACTTGCAGAAGGTATAACTTGGTGGCAACCACCCAGGACAAAATTACAGCTCTCATGTGCTTACATGAGATATATTTACATTGATCAGGAGAAATAATAAACTTCTTCCAATTATTCCACAAAATGTTGAATAAAATATGTAAAATAGAAAAGAAAATATTAAATGAGTTATTTTCCCTCTGGATTAATCAGTGCTTTACTAGAAAGTCCTATCACTTAAAAATTAAAGAAAATAACCTCTTCACAAAAATTGATTCTTACGAGCCTTAAAAACAATTTTCACATTCTCTTACGATAATGATCCATAACAGTTGTAGAAAATATTGTAACTACAGTATACTCTAAATCATCAAACTGCAGTAACAACAATATGATAAAGGCTCATTATCTTAGCCCCTTATTAGATGACAATTTCAAGTAAGAATTTAAAATTCTTAACCATTTTTGAATGAAACATTGTCACAATGGGAAATATTTTGGGTTATGTTACAAGCAATGGTTTCCTTTTTATAACACTGTTTCCCCGTTTTCTGAGGCATTTTTCAATAAGAGGAGCCAGAGGGCTGTGGTGGATCATATATATTTTATAAATACAGGGTTACTAATTGTTGGGGGGGGGGGGGGGGGGGGGGGGCTTTCATATAATTACTCAATTTGGATTGAAAATCACCATGAAAATATTCCTAACTACCTTAATCTTCAGTGGTATGGCAATTGAAGAACCAGTTGAGCTAATAATTGAAAAAATATTTATATTTTTTTTTCATTCAACCTCAATGAAAAGAGAAGACACTTTAAATGCCGATGCAGGGCCCTAAATGCAATTAAATGTCATAACTACAATTTGAATAAAAAACAGAGTTATGACATTTCAGGTGCATACTATAGGGGTTGAATTTATGAGATGAGAATTCCTGTATTTTTTATTTGTTTTTGATTGATTTTCAATATATGCACCCAACACCACCCCCCCCCCCCCCGAATTTGCCACTAGCTCTCAAATAACTTGAACCAAATTATTGTATTCCAATAATTATTGCAACTAAGCCTGAATAAACATATGGCCAGGAAAAAAGACTAACAGGGGCCCCTAGATTTATGAAGAAAATGCTTATACCAACAATGTTGAATATTGAATTTTGTCAGTCTAGGCACCTAAGTCAAAATTGTTAGCCTTTTTTCGTGCCTATGGCAGTCCCATCTTTGGGTTGGGTGGGTGTTCTCCTAGTGTATAACAATTTTGATTGAATTTCTGCAAGATTCAGATTATAAAGCAGCAGGGGGGAGGGGTGTTAAAATCAACTGTAAACCGAGCCTGTTAACCCCCCAAACAATAATCAGCCACTGGAAACACATGGCGAAACTAAAAGTTGATTCTACGATGAAATATTAAAATAAACTCACCTCATGTTTTAATTTCTTTTTCGATATGGCTCGTGCTGATGGTCGACTAGTCACAGTAGAATCTTCCTCAGCTCGTCTTGTGTCGGTAAAGATCGTCGGCACAGCGTCCGGTTTGAGCCGAAGTCTGAAGTTCTTAAATCCTATCTCTCGAGCGAGCTTCGGACTAACCACAAACTGCTGATCATCAAAATGTTTCACACACAGTTTGGAATGGGTAGATGGCACAAAATCTGTAGTGGCTGTTCGACCCCTGTTCAGTTTTAGAATCCACAACTTCTTCTTTTTAGGATCCCGTGGAAACTTAAACATACTCAATCTATGTGTTCCGGAATCAACATTACACCCATACGCGGCACAAATCGTCATTTTTATCTATTTTCACTTTCACCTTATGAGTACCCAATATATATCCGATCGATAGCGTAACTATGCAATATGTCGATACCGTGTAATACAGACAGCAAATCAAATCAAATCAAATCAAATCAATTTTAATTGGTATAAGAGTCCAGTCACAGGACTGTCACCATTGACATACATTTTGATAGTAACAACAAGTACACACAGACAAATTCAAATAACATGTAGGTACGCTATCCAATGAATTATGACATCTAGCAATTATATATAGTTAATTCATAATAACAGTAATAATAACTATAATGGCAATATTGCTTTCATTGACACCCTTCAACTTCGAGGCCATGTCAGTTAAGGCAGAGGAGCCGCAACAGTTCCGCAAATTTTGGACCATATGATCCCCCACAATGCCAACCAAGGCTTCCCAATGAACATCATTAGGAAACCTTGGTAAACACTGCTAAAGTTCACTACTCCTGATACATCGCAAAACTATTGCGGGTCCACTACCTTAGTATAGAGTAAAGGAACCACACAAACAATAAGTCCGTGGGGCACCATCACTCTATCTAAAAGGATAAAAGAAAGGGCGAGCCATGGAGGGATGGCGTCTAAGTTAAAGAGATGTCAATATCTATTGCAAAAAGCCACAAAATACCTTTAAGTAATACTGTTGCTTTTTATCAACGTTTCTCTAACTTTAAACATTTTACAAATATTCTTAATACATGTACTAGCAATGTCATAATCTTTACATTCCATTATAAAAGCAAACTTCTCTTCAGTCGTTTTGAGATCGAAAGATGGGACAATTTGATTCAATTCACTAAAAAAAGTAGTTCTCTGTGTCGAAAGTGAAACACGCTCCATCACAAAATGCCTCTCATCCTCGACACACAAATTGCACAAGTTGCACTTACGGTCAATCAATGGAGTCCTAGTATGCCTGCCCTTTTCAATTTGAAGATCGTGGGAGCTTATTCGTAGCTTTGCAAAAGTGGAAATTTCATTTTAAGGCAATTCGTTGACAAAAAGATATGTTTCTTTTTCATATAATGATTTAAATATTCTATAGTTTCTTAATTTATTGCCATTGGACAGCATCCGCTATGACGTCACATAAAACAAGGGAAGAAACTCGTTTACGGTATTCAAAAGGGAAGTAAGCAAAGCGCTGTTTAAAAGCCGGTAAAAATATGGTCGATTAGAACGCATTTTTTTACATGAAAACGGACAGAAATCGCTTTAATAATTTATATGTATTTTCTTGATGCCCTAAACAGCAAAACGACGGGGAAAAAATATAGAATTAAGAAACTTTAGAATTTGTCCTTTAAGCAATGAGCGGTTTTTCTTCCAGAATTGAGGAAGGGTAATCTCCCTTTATTCTATGTGATTTTCATTGTTCAGTTACGGTTAAAACATCGTGAAATTGAAAATGATTCCAATCAAATCATTCTAAATCATTCATTTAGCGCCCCACTCCTTCATTCCAAACACTAACTCATGTCGATCTAAAACGCTCTGAAATAATTCAATTTAGAAAGCATTTCGAAATCGTCCAAGACGAATAATATCTCATTCATATCGATCAAAATGTTCTACAATTGTCTCGAATAGTATGGATTTTAAAGTTTCTGATTGGTACAAGAAGATACACAGACAGAATAATATGTATATTTTATTAAAGGGAGGTAATAAAAATCGCTAATTTTGTTCATCTTTACAGAAATAAGTGATATTGGATTACCCTCATTTAAGTTAAATCAAAACCGGCTCCACACACTCAATCAGTTTCATTCCAAATTCATTTCAAAATCATTCATCATGTCCATTTCACCGACAGTCTTTACTGTATCAATAGATCTGATATTTTGGTTACCAGCATCTAGCAACACTATGACTGCCTATGAAGTGAGGCTTCAAACCTTTGAAACTGGGTAAACTTTGTATCTTTCGATTAAGAAACAGTTTTGTGTTTTCGAAACAAAATGGATTAGTCTTCAATTTAATGAAAGTTTTTTGAAGTGTGTCGTTTGTAAATTATTGTCCTTTGTATATGACTGATGCGTTTTAATTGACCTCAGTATATTTTCCCTAAAATGTTAAAAACTGAGACTTTTCAATACTTGCTAAAATCGATCAAGGTAGACTTAAAAGGCCTCGATAAAGCACACAGGGAGCTTTGTAAATAAAGATAATCAAATTCCACAGGAAATATGAACAAACCGCTTGACACATATTGTTAAAACTTGATAGTTTTGTGAAAAAGTACGCCTTATACAGTTAACAACATCGTGGACTTGACAAGGTGAATGATGTTTGAATGATTATGGAATGAAAATGAAGGAGTGCGATGAGTGATATTGAGTGAAATTTAAAGGAGGCAATCCGATATTGTTACTTGAGTTTAGGATGAACAAAAAAAGCGTTATCTTTTATTGTTTTAATGAAACATGCATACAAGTTCTATAAATATGTGTGTAGTTTTGTAGTTCTTCAAGAACCAAGAACCAATCAGACGCTCATAGTTTAAATTATCTCAGTCAAGTCGCCATTTCTTCTAGCTTTATCTATTTAATGAAATTGTTGATCTTATCGTTTTGGTGATTTTAGAGCGTATTTGAGTGTTTTGAGCGAATGTATGGAATGAATGAATAAATGAATGAATAGAGCGCTGGATGATCTGTTTAGAATGATTTTGATCGTTAAAAGTGTGTCAATTTAATGATTTTTTTTTACTGTTTAAGGATTGTCAAAATGGGTAATCCGTTAGCGCCCAAGGCCAAAAAGTTCTGGGTTCGATTTTCGACAGCGGCACTCATCCTCTCCGAGTATTTGTCTTCCACCAATGGGTTGATAAACGTAGACCTATGTGGGATAGCGGAGGGAGGCTAGGAAATGATTTAATTGTAGTAGTGTTGTGCGAAATACCAGGAAGCTATTGTTGGGTACTCAAGTCACCGCGATATAACTGAACGATTGTTAAAATCGGAGTAAAACCCAATTTAAATGAAAATATTTCACGTCCCCTGCATATTTATAAGGGTCTAAGGGCAACCTAGTTTCATTTTCCTATTCCTGTTTCTTATCAACATGATGACATAAGGATGGTTAAAATGGGTATTCCTGAAATAACCCTGAATTTTTATAAGGGTCTTGTCACTATCTTGTGTCATCTTCCTCATGCGAGATAAAAAGGTAAGATGATATTGTTTATTTAGATATTTTGTCTTTTTTTGTCCGCGCCATTTTTTTTTACAACTAATGTCTTGAAACAAATTTCATTTAAACGGCTTTAAAATGATTTTTGATTTCTAGTGTACATATGTACGGTATCTATGTAACTGTATTTGGTCACAGTTGATGTATTTACAGGTCTGGGTAACACAAGCCATAGATACGTCGTTTCTGTCGACCACCTCAAACCGCTTTTTTTAATGTTCAATGAGTGAAACATTGGTTTATTAGATTCTCGAAACGAGTACCAATTAATATTACTAGCAAAGGCTTGTTCGTCAAAGTTTGTGTCATCGTCGAAATGAGTCTGATCACAAATGTTACACAGGTAACTATACAGTCCAAATATTTCACGTAAAAGTGATATTCATTTGATTTTAATTCATTATTGACATCGGGCATCGAATATTGAGAAGCTGAATGGTTTTTGAATGTTTGTGGAATGTTATTGAATGAGTGCGTGGTTCGAGTCTTGAATAAAATTCATGAGAAAATACCATTTTGTTTATTTTGTCCGAATTCGACGAAATTAGTGTTATGTTATTACCTCCCTTTTTAAGTAAACGTACCTTCCGATATGTATGTATTCACGGATAAATTGTACGCTTTCAAATCCACACCAGCCAAATATATTGTGCAATAAATCGATAAATCCCAAATCAATTGTTGATCGTTATTCGAATTTCTTTTAACGATTTCGAAGCGTTTACTGAATGCATCCTCTGTAAACCAGTGTCTCCCTATTACAAAGACTAGTGGGTTGAGTGTCAATTTCACAATATTATTAACTGTATCATGTTTCAGATGACAACAGAAATGAAACAACAACAAAATACTGTCTCGTCACCATCCTACGGACAATATGACGAATCATCCCGTCAAAGCGACCAACAAACTGTGTCATTCAGAAGACGACTTTTACAATGTTTGAACTCCAGGCTCTTAAAGGTAGGATATCACGTGCCTGTACCCAATTTGAAATGAAAATGTTCGTTAAACGTTTAAAATATGGTAATCCGCTTTACACGAAGTGCTCGTGTAAAGCTGAGTACCATGAATTAAACGTTTCTCTTTCGTTTCCATTTTGAATACATGACTAGTTAAAACTTTCTTTCGTACAAAAGTAGCGACCAATTAAACTACACGTCCTTTTCAGAGACGTTTTTCCTTTTTCTTCTTATGCATAACGTGACATTTCATAGGGGTCATGTATTATTTTGTCTTCGTATTATTCTTTTTCGACGAAAAATCATTCGGTACCCGGCTGCCGCACGGTTTCAAGACGACGGACGAGCGGTGACGCAGGATGATGCGATGAAGATTTACCACCAAATCATTACACGGTTACCCTGCGATTTTTAATCACCGACCGTGAAATACCTTTACAATCTTCCGGTCTTCATAAGGTCATACGATGTTCAAACATCTCTTTTACTTTTTTGTTTAAAAAAATAGCAATTTACACGGTGATAAAACAATGCGTTGATCGCATTGACTCCATATAACGCACGGGCATCCCGTGATTTGCAGTTTACGGCGAGTTTACGGGCGCCTTACAAGCTCCGTATGCAAAATGTAAACTAGACTTAAGTATCGTTAATAAGAGGTTATTTAACATGATCGTGAACAATACTGAATTCTATTGGATGAGTACCCTGCAGAACCAGTCTATATTTGACGAGGCGACAGCCGAGTCAAAATATAGACTGGTTCTGCAGGGTACGAATCCAATGAATTCAGTGTTGTACTCGATCATGTTAAATGACATCTTTATTTCACACCATACACTGAAAGTTCCACAGTTAACGTTTGCGGCATTTGAGAGAGACAAAGGGAATGAATCCAAAATGATCCGATAATGGCGTCAAATGCAAGGCACCATGAACATGTTGAAATTGAAACAAGCATTTGTTCTAAAAATAGAATGCCACGTGAACTGTATATTTCATGTGTCACGTCGATAAGTACTTACTGATTGTAATATGTAATTAACATTAAACAGGTTGACTACCCGTCGTCGCTTGAAATGTACATTTTCATGTGAACAAATGATATTCTAAAATCAAGAAATAACAACAATTTTTGCCCCTCTATGTCACCGAATTCTTCTTTAACTTGCTAACCAATGTAACAAATGAAGAAGTCAAGAATCTTCTTAAGATCAAACTTATTTCAATACCTCCGAACAGAGGGTTTGATAAATTGAAAAGGCTGCGAAAAGTGGTGATAGCTATATTCGGGACTGCAGCATCGCTTTCACCGTACAATATAGATTGTTCCGTTTTGGAATAAAATCCGTATTGCACAGTAGCCTCGTTCTGGTTGTACAATATGGATCTAGATATTTCACTCACACGTGATGCAAAATAAGCGATGTCATTGGTTTAAATTGTTTAGGTGTGAAATAATGTCATATATTAGTTATTGATTATATATATTGATGCTTTACGACGCACTGTCCGCATGACCTCGGTAAGCAAAGCTTGTGCCAGATGTAACATCAAGAAGCATTCAAGTACATTTAAGAATAGTAACTTAGACCAAGCTTGAAGCGAATCGGCCAATCAGAGAACAGTATTTCAAAGGTATATACCACAGATACAACTCCGAGCGTTGCATTTACAAATATACGGTAGTAGTGTGTCTTGCACGTGAATCTCGACCGGTTTTGAGGGCTGAGTCATTTCAAGAAGATGTCAAGCATTTTATACAGCTCTTTTTTCCTAAAGACTTTCGACAGTCGCAAATTTCGAAAGGATCTGAAAATGGTAACAGAAATAGATTCATAAGTGATTTCAGCATTTTCACACTGAATTAGAGTAATTTCAAAACGAGATTTTCTCTTTTTCATTATTTAGAGCATCGGGTTAAAATTAGAGATAGTGTCAAGAAAAGCGTGGTCTAAGTCAGAGAGAAAACCTCGTGCCGCGGTATATGGGAAATAGACACTCGCTCACGCTCGAGTCTATTTCCCATATACCACAGCTCTCGTTTTCTATCCTATACTTATACCTTCAGAATCGGGTGTTATGACAGCAGTTTTACTTAGAAAATATACATGTGAGATAGATATTTATAATTGAATGTAATACAGTTATCTTCACCGTGAACTTGACAAGAATAATAATTTTGGAATGATTTAGGAATGAATTTGAATGAGTATGTGGAGCGTGTTTGGGGTAAAGTTCAGGGGATTTGTTACCTTTTCGATCATTTTGTCCAAATTGCCCGAAATTGGTGATATTTTGTTACCTCCCGTTCAAAAAGTCAGTTCTTTCCAATTTTGTGTCTTCACGCCAAAATCAGACACTCTTAACCCCTAGCTGTTTAATCTCTGCTTTTTACGTGCCTGTGCTTTTATGATTGAGAAAACATTGTGAAAAAAAGAAGAAATTGCTTCTGACAAGCAATTTCTTCCTTTTCCACATTTTTTTTCTACCCTACTGAATGGTTATTTTTCAAATTAAATCCATTTTAAATTTTGGTCTGCAAAGACTTTGAATTTGGACAGGTCCAAAATTTTGAAAAACAGGAAAGCATTAAACCTACACTTGTTAAAAACTTGTAAATAATTTGAATGAAATTTTAAATGATTTTAACGTATTCAAAGCGGTTTAAAACGAATTCGGGAGGATTTTGAATGGTTTGAGTGAGTGTTTGGAATAAATGATGGAGCCTTTAGCGAGTGGTTTTGAATGGTTTTGATCGAGGTAATTGTTAATTTAACCGTGTTATTAATAATTTTTGGACTTTTTCAATTGTGTTAATTTAAAACCAATTCGGAATTCCTTTGTTATTGAAAAGCTTAATATATTTCAGAGTTTTTGGGCACTTCTGTTGCTGATACTTATAGCGGCAATCATGGTATTCGTGGGTTTGGTCACAAAAAAGTAAGTATATCTCGGTCGTCACATATTAAAAACAAACTAACATACAAAAAAAAAAAACTTTAAAGAAAATATAAGATCAGCAAACAAATATTTGAGAGACAGAGAAGCCATACTTGTAATTCGCTTTGCTTTATTTATTTATTTTTGAAAACATTCTACGATTATACCGGTAATGGTTGTACAATTAAAAAAGGCGTGAACTTTTTAAGGTAAATGATTTTGAAATGATTGCAGAATGAATTTTAACGAGTGCGATGAGTGTTCTTGAATGATTTGAAGAAAGGTAAACTATAATTGATACATCTTTCCAATAATTAGAAGTAATTAACGATAATTTTCAAATCCCTTTAATCAAATCTACGTGCTTTTGGCCTGGTAAAGCAGGCCATAGGAAACAACCCTGTATCCTGGAAATTGCCTAGGATTATCGTGTCAAAAATGAAATTGGGAATTTTCTAGCGATTTTCATTTTGAGTGTAGTTATTGATGGTATAATTTTTTATAATTTTCAGCGTTTTTGAAAGGTTTGAGTAAGTATTTGAAATAATTGAAAGAAGCACTGAGTGAGCGATTTAGAATGGGTTTGATCGAAATGGGAGTCAATTTCACGATGTTATTAAATGTAATAATAATTATAAGTTATATAGCTGTTTGGGAGAAGGAAAGGGTGTGATTGTAGTGCCGTTCCGAGAAACACAAGGATCTCTCTGTTACATGTAAGTGCCCATGCCCACCCGATATAACAGAAATATGTTTAAAGGTTGGTCCAATGTCTACAAACAAACAAACATTCGAACAATTTGTTGTTTTCTTTTCTTTTTTAGCCAGGCGCTGGCAGTGTCAAATCCACTAAATGACAGAGATTTCAGATTGAGTCTTGGTAAGTCCACCAAATCGGGGATAAAATTAGTTTATCTTGACAGGCTACCTTCACTAACCTTAAGTCTCTTACAATGATATTTCTTTAAGCCGAAATTTATCATACAGGTACCAACATCGTGAAATTGACAAGGAGAAAGCTTTTGGAATGATTTTGGATAGAAATTGAATAAGCAGGAGGAGCAAGATTTGAGTGAAATGAAAGGGTGGTGATCCAATATCGATAAGTTTGTATAGCATGAACAGAATTAGCTATATGCTCTCTGTAATAAATTATGAATAGACGTTCTATTAATAGCTTCTTTTTTCCTTCAAGAACCAATTGGACTCTCATAATATCAATTATGTCAGTGAAATAGTGATTTTTTTTCTAGCTATATCTGTTTTAAATGTAGTTGTTGATCTTATCTTTTTAACTGATTTTGGAGCGGATTCGACTGGTTTGAGTGAGTGTTTGGAATTAATAGATTGAGTTCTGAGTGAGCGATTTAGTATGATTTTGATCGAGATGAATGTCAATTTCACGATGAAACTAACTGTATCAATCGGGAAGTGACAATAGTTACCGTCAGATACCTGGCTGATAAAACATTTGTGACCCGTCGAGCGAAAAAGGACCCTCTGGAAATTGCAAAAGGTGTAGACCCTGGTCAGACTTCGCGACATACGCAGACTGACCTGGGTCGAAACTTTTTGCATGTAGCGAATTTTGTGAATCTTGAATGACCATTTTACCTTACTATATAATTATTTCCAACATACATATTTTGGTAAACCCATAATAGATCCATTTCTTTTCAAAATATTCATTTTACAGAGTTCCCAGAGTGTCCATTTTCACGTGACGGGTAACATTTTTTAATCATATGCAAGATTAAACCCCTTGCAGTTTTAACATCTTGGCCTATTTTAATCAATATCAACATTTCAATTATTATCTATTTTTCAGTGTGTCACACGACATGCTCTCATGTTATCTTAAAACTTATCCTGTTGATTTGGATTTTGTTAAAAAGAATGTCAAATGTCGGAACAATTAAAGCAGAATGGCCTAGTTTTCCGAGTAAAAATACACTTAACAACATCGTGAAATAGACAAGTTGAATGCTTTTGGAATGATTTAGGAATGAAACTGAATGAGTGTGTGTAGCGGGTTTTGAGTGAATTTAATGGGAGGTAATCCAATAACGCAAATTTTGTTCAGGATGAACACGATTAGCGATATTGAATACCTCCCTTTAATGAAATATGCAAAAAAATTCTTTATATAGTTTCATATCATTTCAAGAACCAAATAGACGCTTACAATTTGAATTATGTCATTGTAATCGCGATTTTTCTCTATCCAAATTTTTTAAACACGTTTTTTATTCTATATTTTTCAATTGATGTAAGCGTTTTTTAATGGTTTGAGTGAGTGTTTGATATGAATGAATGGAGCGCTGAATGAGCGATTTAGAATGGTTTCGATTGAGATGAATATCAATTTCGCGATGTAACCAACTGTAGGTAGACAGCTGACAATGTTGAATACGGTACAAGTAACCACAATGTAAAATGGACATTCATTTCGTTCCAAACCTTTCAAAATCACTCGTTCATCGCTTATTCTAAACACACACTCCAATCGCTCAAATCTCTCCTACATTTTTCAGAAAAGATCGACATTTCAATTAAATCGATCAAATATTTTCATGAGTTTTGTATTTTTAAGCGTCTGATTTGTGCTTGATGACACGAAATCAGAAAAAATGCATAGATTTTATTAAAGGGAGGTGATAAATATTGCTAATTTCGACCTTGCTTGGCGAAATTAGCGATATTGGTTTACCTCCCTTGAATTTTATTCAAAACCCGCGCCACACACCCATTCTCAATCATTCAACTGGTTAATTTCACGATGTTTCTAACTGTAAGACTGCACGTGATTTCATGCTTAGCTTATTCTCTTTTAATGTCTGCTACTTAAGGGTCTGCGTACAGCAGGATTAAGCTGTAAATGCAGCTAAAAATATCATGATATTGGCACTTATTTCGATCAAAATCAATTTAAATATAAACTCAGTGTTCTATTCATTTATTCCAAACACTCACTCAAATCGATCGAAAACGCTCCGGAATTCTTTAGAAAACATTTCGCAATTGTCCAAGATAAATTACCATTCATTTAAATCAATATATTTATTCAATGGTTTTATTGGCTTGTGTGTATTTAAAAGTGTCCACGAAGACACACAAACGGAAAAGTACGTATATTTTACCAAAGGGACATAATAAATACATGTATTGTTAAGCGAAACCACTCTCACCACTGTCCTACATAGCTTCGTATGTTTAAATATAATGTCTGACACCTGCGTCAGCAAAGACCTTCTTTGGCTGAGTGGTTAGAGCATTAGATTTGTAAACCAATTATTTGAAGATTGTTGTCCGCGTTGGTTCGACGCCGGCTCAAGTCGGAGTTTTTTCAGCTATGCTTCGGTTGAGGACAGTTCGTACATAACATGTGGGCTCGTCCTGGATTGGCCATTGAACCATTTATGTCGGCATTGTAACGACTTGGTTAGTTCGAGAAGTACATAACTGCTTTGATGGGCTTATCGTCATCGGTATATGATGACCATTAAAGGGGAGTGTGTTATGGGAGACCACTCTCACCACTGTCCTACATAGCTTCGTTGGTTAAGATAGTTGTCTGACACCTGCGACAGAGAAGATCTTCTTTGGCTCAGTGGTTAGCGCATTGGACGTGTAAACCAAAAATTTTAATATTGTTGTCCGCGTGGGTTCGACGCCGGCTAACGATGGATATTTGTCACCTATGCTTCGGTTGAGGGCAGTTCGTTTCGTTTATAACTTCAAGTTCATCTTGAACAAAATTAGCGAAATTGGATTACCTCCCTTTAATTTAACTCAAAATTAGATCCATCCGCTCATTCAATCCAATTCCAAAATAATTCGAAAAGTATTCATCTTGTCAATTTCACGATGTTGTTAACTGTAGCTTGAAGAACTTTAATATCTGTATTTTCAGGTATTCGAAATGACTATCTTTTGCAAGATTGCAGAAAAGAGTCGTACCTTAAACAATCCTTTCCGAACATCGATTATTCGTTATTGGGTTACGACTTACTCAAAGGATTTCCCCTTGCCGAGGACCACGATCCTGGTTTTAACCCTACCCATATTCACGACCGATTACTCTTCAGGAGAACAATCGGGTGACTGTAGATTTAGCGTTCCTAAGGGCATGGTCATCATACCCGACGTTTCCTGTGTGACGTCATTTACATCGGAAATATTAAATTCACAAAAAGCATTCGCGAAATCGTTAAGCGTCAACGTTGGCTTGGAAGGAGGCAGTAGAGTTTTTAGTTTTTCAGCAAGTTATGGTTACAGAAAGGCTTCGTCTGAACTTGAAAGTAATACCAAGGTGTATGTGTTGTCTACAGCCCGCTGTAATTATTACAACAGTAAACTCGTTCTATCAAATACTCCTCCTTTCAACCAGGATTTCCTTCAATGGATAAAAACATTGGAACAAACGTCAAATACAGACGTTTATATGAAATTTCTTGACACTTACGGAACTCATATACCGGTAGAAATGTTATTCGGTGCTCGATACACCCTTAAAAATGTAATGACGAAAACTGAATATGAATCTAAGGTAAGTAAAGGAATGAATGTTGGAGCGTCTGCAAGTTATGCCGGAAGATTTTCTATAGGAGCTAGCTTCTCGCTGGATAGCAGTCAGGAAGAAATGGCAAAAAGGTTTACGCAAAATGTCCAGACAAATACGATAACAGTTGGAGCCGCACCGCCATCTGATGGTGATCCCATGAAATGGGCGTCAACAGTACAGTCCAATCCAGTTCCAGTCTATTACAAACTGTTACCAATTGAAAAGTTATTCACTTCGAAATTCATGAAAAGTATGAGCATTGATTATAACAGTATCTATTTGAACTTGAGGAGATACAAAAACGAGTATGAAAGTTACCTCATGTTTAAAGGAGAATGCCAAGATGCTGATGAAAGATATGTGACCTTGGAAAAACAGCTCTGAGGGATTACGGCGGCCCAAATCGCGAACAAGGCAGCGCTTCTTATTGCTTGTCTATTTGTGAAAGCGATCCGACTTGTAAGGGATTTTCCATAAACGACAATACATGTGATTTTGCTGATGGGGAAGGACCTGACCATAGTCTATATGCAAGTACTCTGGAGACTTCTACATCGTATATTTTGTGGGGAAGAGGCCCGAACACCACTCTCAGCAGATTTAAAGAGACAGCCATAGATGGTGTACCTTTCAGGAGAAATCCCAGTGCTAACACTGCTTCAAAATGTGAAGAGAGTTGTTTAAAGATTGATCGGTGCTTCGCAATGACCTACAGGGAAAGATGTCGCCTGTTTGAGAAGAGGAAAGTATTTTCGTTGAAACAGGATACCCAGTCTTCTGCTACAATATTTTCAAAATGCGGCAAATTTGATTAGTTGACTGCATTTCAAAGGACAGCTTGGGCTGGACAGAGATTTTAAAGATTGTCGCTCAAACATGTGACTGGATGAAAACGAAATGAACATGAATGTACATAGCCTACACGTAAAGATATAAACTGAATGTGTGTATGAAGGGAGCTGAAAGATTCAGTTAATAACAGTATAGAATTGATATTTACCTTGATCAAACCATTCAAACTATCTGGCCCAGCGCTCCAATCATTCATTCTTAACTCTAAAAATTGCTCCGTAGTTGTTTTAAAACGCTTCGAAATAGTTCAAAATATTCAACATTTTATTCAAATCAATTAAATTATCCTACGGCTGTATTAGCAAGTGTAGTTTTAGGGCGTCTGAATAGAACGTTAGGCCACAAAATTAGAAAGAAGGGAGATTTCTTAAAGAGATAAAATAAATTATTGCTAATTTCGTTCACAATGAACGAAATTAACAATAATTTATTACCTCCCTTGAATTCTACTGAAAACTTGTTCCACACATTCATTCAATTTCATGTCTAAATCAATTCAGAACCATTCGACTTTTCAATTTCACGACGTTGATAACTGAATCCAAATGATACATATACAATTCCTGTTTATCTTAAAAACCAGAAACATCTAGGATATCTTTAACAGTGTAATCTACCACGATGCCATAAAATCAAGCTGCAAGTGGATACAACCCCCCCCCCCCCTTTACACTACCGGCTACATTTACTGCAGTAAAACGTGTATTTAGCGAACACTTATAAGACCACAAAAAAAACAAGGAACCGATTGTCACAGGATACGCCCGTCACATAGCTTGATGTAAATTTGGGTTTAGAAAAGTATTGGAGTATTAATTTATGTCTTTTGGATAATTTTGTGAAGACAGAGAGATGGATAGATGATGAAAAAGTATATAATTTTGAGTTTGTACAGTTAGTTACATCGTGAAATTGACATTCACCTCAATCAAAACCATTCTAAATCACTCGCTCAGCGCTCTTTTCACTCATTCCAAACACTCACTCAAACCATTCAAAAGCGTTCAAACCCATTGAAAAATCAACAGCGTCATTCAAAATAGATTTTGATAATGAAAAATTGCGACTTCTCTGACATAATTCAAATTGGTAGCGTCTCATAGGTTTTTAAAGAATTAGGAAGCTAGGTATAGAACTTTTATATATATTTTTTATTAAAGGGAGGTAATCAGTATCGCTAATTTTGTTCGTCCTGAACAAAATTTGCGATAATTGATTACCTCCCATTAACTTCACTTATAACTCGCTCCACACTCTCATTCAATTTCATTCCAAAATCATTCCAAAATCATTCACCTTGTCAATTTCACGATGTTGTTAACTGTATACCTTTACAGATATGCGTCAGATAAAATCAAATAGCAATAACTCGAACAATAAGCAAGGTAGATTATAGTTCTTTTGCATCGCATTTCCCTTGATTAGATCTATCTACACATAAAGTTTCATGGTCATAGCTCATATACTCTTGGAGATATACTCTGAACAAACTCAAAGTATGAAAAACAATTAAGGACAATAACTTAAAAAAAAATAGCCAGGTAGAGTTATAGTTCTTGTGCACTGCGCTCGGTAATCAGGAGAAGAATATAAATAAATCGGATATGAGGGGACAGAGCGATGCTCCAGATAAAGAAGTGGGCACCACCCGGAGGAGAGGACGCCCGGACGCCATGGGTGATCACGTAATACTTTCTGTCTTCGACGGGCGTATAAAAACGGTCGTTTAAAGAGAATGGTCGCTTAGTTCAAGTTGTTTACAAATTCGGAAAAAAATTGTTTGAACACGTATTTATTGCAATTTTCTCAATTATTCGATGTTGATAAAACACATAAAAAAGTCTCAATGAGTGTTAACATCTGAGTTTTCATTTACCAAATTCCTTTAAAAAATAAATACCTACTTTATAAAATATTTCATTCAAAGAAGGGGATTTTGAAAATGTTTGGTTAAAAATAATTGCTTTATAGATGTGTTCGTTCGAGTAAGATATACGTGCACTGTATCCTGCGTTATAATTCAACTGGCAGGGCGTGGCTTAGCCGTGACGTAATTTGGCGAGTTAACTTTTCAATATAATGGGTTCTATTTAGAATTATCTTTTACGCGTGCATATAACTGTACCCTTAAACCAAAATGATTCCTGTGCTCAGAGAACTAGGACAAGTTTTATCGTTTAGTTACCAAAACATTGTACTTTCAACTTGGGCAAGCCGAAGTTACGAGGGTTTGGTAACCAAACTACGATTTAAGGTCTCAAGTTATTTACGTCGATTATCGATAGAAGTAAGTTATTGTAAATAAAAGCTGATATACATTAACCATAAGTGTAACGCCCCGTTATTAGGGCTCCGCCCTGCCAGGGCAATAATGATGGATTTTACCTCCAAACCCTTATAATGCCATTTAAGACTCAATAGCTCCAAAATAAAAGGGGTTAATCGTTTGTTTCCATGAAGATTGATTTATATTTCATTGAGAGAACAACATATGAGTTGCGAGGGAAATTACAGGTTTTCGATCTAACACCAAAGACCCACGATTTTCATATTTTGATAATGCCAAAATGGGACGAACTGTGAAAATTCCGGACAAATTTAATGAAAGCTCGTCATTTTGCTCGTGATTGCTGAGTAAAGTCAAAATGATATTAAAATTTTGTTCGTTTGGTTCTGGTAGCGATCAGTATTATGAAATGAACGAACACATGGTAGTACACCTTTTTTATCAATTTCGCTGGTTTGTCGTAAACTTGTTGCCCGTTGTTATCGACAGATCTAGGGGGAATAACTCAGTCAGTGGTTTGACTGTGAGATGATTAAGTGATAATCTACCTTTATTTTTCGGACTCACGAAAAATGTTAAGGTAATCCAAAAACATGGGTAAGGAATCCATTCTAATCATATTAGGGGGTAACAAAATAACATAAGATTCTTTTTTTCAAATACTTATTTTGTCATGTATTAAGTCCTTTTACCAAAATTAAGGAATACCACAATTCCGAAATGTATCTTTGCTTTTATCTCAAAGGATGATTTCTGAATGGTTTTGATCTAGATAAGTGTTAATTTCACAATGTGACAAACTGTAACGGGTCGCATTTGCCAATTTTGTATGAACAGAACTTTGTTATTTTCACTGGTCGAATTGAGGCAACATGAAGGGCAATTGGATAGCCATGTTGGGATTCACTCTTGTCTCCCGTTTTTCGTTATAACCTTTATAAGCTGTATAGCACAACCAACTTTTGTTTTGTTTTGTAAGATGTGTTCCATCTGCTGAATGAGCAGAAATCATGTTTACCGTATTCAAGTGTCTCTGCTCAAGTGAGTATGGGCTGAGGAATAAATTTTACCACAATTGTTAACTTAATGGTTGGCCAATTTAAAGTATTGCCATTACAGCAACTCGGTCGATTCCGGGGCAGAATTAATTATTTTTCAAAGGTGATGCGTTATTTTTTTTGGTTCTGTATATATATGAGTATATTTGAATAGACATACATGGATACCTCATTTGATAGATGACAATGCTGAGCAAGTTAACTTAAAAAAAGAAAGTTGGATGCCCCAGATTATATATATAACCCGCCATATTAAAGGAATGATCTGGGTATTGCGAAAAAAAAATGAAAATGCGAACTTCTGTTGGACGGTACTGGAACCATATTGTTTTTGAAATTCTTTTCGGTGGTAACTTTTTTTTGTCACGCATATTTCTTGAACAAAAAATATTCAGATATTAATGACATACTCAATTCGTATAATGAACGTAATCATAGGTCTATCAAAAAAGTGTATTTCCTTGAATATTTGCATTAACATTGAAACTTGTCGAACTTGGGTCGAAATATTTTACATTTGCCATTTATTTACAAGGATTCATTCTTTTTTCGTCCCGTTATTCTTACCACAATGCCACCAGAAACGCCCACCTCAAGTAGTTTCAGTGCTTTGATTATTCAATTCTATCAATTCTATCAATTCTATCAAATAGATCGACATTTCAATCAAATCGATCTAATTCTTGCATGATTTTATTGGTTGGTATTGATTTTTACCTTATAACTATACAAATATCCGTGTGATAACATCCCGTATGATATTTTTTATGATATCACATAGTTATTTTTAGAACAATGATATAATGCGATTTTTTTGGAAACTTGCATTTCTGTTAGAAACATCTACGAAAGCAAGACAAATAGAGGTTATAAGATAAATATGATATGTACTTAGTGCATTGTATGAAAAAAATATCTAACTCGGTTGTGAGAATTGATTATTGTCTCGGCAGAGCCTCGACAATGATCAATTCTCCCAACCTCGTCAGATATTTTTTCTCATACAAAACACTAAGTACGTATTATATATTTAGGCGTCTAATTTGACCGCAACGACACAAAAAACAGAAAATACGTAGATGTTATGAAAGGGAGGTAAACATCGTCCGTTTGGACGAAATTATGAATTGCGTTTTACCTCCCTTGAAAATCATTCAAAACTCAAGCTACGAACTCGCTCAATTTAATTTCTGATGCATTTCGAAATAGAACATTTCGCCAATCAGGGTGTTTGTAAGTGTAAGACCAATATCACAATACTCCAAAACGTCTGTATGAGGTTTCGGCAAGAAGAAGTTTCGTTTTAAACCTATTTATTTTACATCGACATAGATTGATCCCTCTTTTCTCTATACAGTTATCTTGGTGAGCCAGTATAAGCGCCGCATGAGTTGACCATGGAAACAACTAAATTCGATTGCCGTCCCAAAAATCACGCTCAGGACTTTCAGTCAAGGAGCCGTCGCCATTCCCTTCGTACACGGAAGCCACACATCCGAAATTTAAGGTTTAATCTTACAGTAAGTGTTACACCACATTCAAAAGTTAAGAGTAATTCACACAGTTTGTATAACATTAGTGGGCCAACTTATTTCTGGCCCAGGTTTTCAGCCGGGCCACAATTAGAAAACAGCCCTGTGTTCAGGATGACAATATGTTGAAAACCGCTTTTAAATTATACATCGCTTTGCACACTAATGCACATACAAAGCGGGGTATAATTTGAAAACGATTTGTTAGCTTTAACGCAGAGCTGGTTTCTTATTGCGACCTGGTTGAAAAACAACAACAATAACAGGACCCGCTCGGGCCAGAAATAAGTTGACCCACTTGTATTATTACGGACAATATGTCGCCCTCGTCCATTGACCGCACATTGACCTGCATAATACTCAAAAATCTTAACGTTATTAAGGTAGTAGACATATAATAGTTCCGCAACATTAAAAAACAAATGATATTTGATAATGTCGACCGAAGTTTCCTAATGAAATCATTAGGAAACCTCGGTTAACACTGTTAAAGTTAATTACTTTCGAAATGTTGCGGAATTATTAGAGTCCTACCTTAATCTGCAAACTATATACAAGTAGTCATAGAAATGAAACAATCAGTAAATTGTTGGAGGAAGACGACCTTAATGTTCACAGCTTATTAAAACTTTTGTTACGACGTTTAAGATGCCACTTCTCGAAGATGGTTGAATCGAAACGCCAGAAAATATCGGGGTTCGCAATCTCACTATAAATTAGTGTTTTTAGGTTGATCGATGGCTTTTTGTATTGTTTGCAGCGTTCGGTTACTTGCATTAAGAAATAAACAACGGTTATTTAAATCAAAGATCAGAATTGACATTATTTAGACTAAATAACTCTATCAATATGCTATTGAAGGGTATCACGATAGTTTGTTTTGATTTAAAATAGATGGATAAAAACGGGAAATCCCCTTCCAAAAAACCCCACTCAAGTGTTAACAAGTGGGCCAAATATTCTCTGACTGACTCGCTACTTTCGGTTTTATTTTCCGGGATTGCTGGTATGTTTTCATTTATTACTTTTTATGAAAATAAAGAACGTAGAGAATTTTGTTGATTTCATCAAGGTATGAAACTAGAGTCTTAACTACGCTGTATGGATACGCAAAGCAAATTCATACACGACCTTTTCACCGTTTCACTGTATGAACAAAGTATAAATATTACTGTTTCATAACCTGACTTTTTTTGTGTAAATTATATTTCGATAGCTCAGCGAGAAACAGAAACAGTGTCGTAACTGCCTATTTATTTATAGGCCCTTACAACTTTTCACACTGAGCCATCAATTTGTATTCACCAAAAAAAAAATTCAGTTCATAAAGTTCGATAGCCCGATACGTTGTGTCAGCCAGTATTGTCAGCCAGTCTTTACCCCAAATCGTGATTGGATAATAAGTAAGGGTCACCGAAATTACCAAATACATTTATCGTCGTGGAAGCGTTCAAATCATTACTAGCTGTTAAAAAGGGAGAAAAAGAGAGAGAGAGAGAGAGAGAGAGAGAGAGAGAGAGAGAGAGAGAGAGAGAGAGAGAGAGAGAGAGAGAGAGAGAGAGAGAGAGAGCAGCAGCGAAACCGATTGGCCCATTATGAAATTGATTTCATAAAGAAGTATTCGCCAAAACTGATTTCCAGTAGATGAATACAAAATTAAGACTGTATTTTACTCTCAGAAAGGTTTTGTTGATTTGAATACTTAGTATGCAGCTATTTCGTATGCTCGCATTTAAATCGGTCCCAAAAGAATCCTGTCTCGTTAAAAAATCTTATGATTTGTTTGCATCAAAATTTAATTATAAGATATGAAGAGAGTATTTCTTAAATTCACGGAAGCATAAAACTTAAAACCTGATCACACTTATGAATGAAGCTGCTTTTCGTATTCAAACAGTGTGGTAATGTTTTTCATTTCATAACATCATGAAATAAACAAATATTCTCTTCACTCTCGAAACAAATAACGTCTATGGTTTTGGATGCACAGTTTACACTGTGAAACTATTTTAAGATCTAGTTTATTTGTACAATATTTTGCACATATGTTTTAGATTAAACCTTTGCGAATGGAAATCTACACACAGGTTTCCGTAGTAGAACTTTTGTCATTATTTATGAAGAAGTTTAAGGGTTTTGTGAAATTTAATTACGTACATTAATAATCGGCAATTCAATAAATTCTTAGATAAATGTTCGATGGAAAATGTAAATCTTTTAATTTCTACAGTTAGGAACATAGAAAATATGATAGGATGAATAGCTTTTGAATGCTTTCGGAATGATATTCTACGAGTGCACTGGGTGCATATTGAGTAAAATAAAGGGGAGGTACTCCAATATTGCTAATTTTGTTCAAGATATTACCTCCCTTTAATAAAATATAAGAATACACCACAAGTTCTTATTTGTCCTCACGAACCAACTAGACGCTTAACAATTTCAATTAAGTCAGTGAAAATTGTGAATATTTTAACGATTTGTATTTTGATTTATTTTGTTCATCTTATCTTTTAAGTAACATTGGAGCGTTTTTATGGTTGAGTGAATGTTTGGATTGAATGAATGGAGCGAAGAGTGAGTGATTTAGCATGGTTTTTATTGAGGTGAATGTGTTACAAGATGTAGTTTTTACGGAGGTATTTTGAGCTAATTACATCGTGAAATATGAGATTTTGGCCTAGATTCATGTACACACCATTTACCTGACGATGAAGGGGTTTATGTTACAAGCACAGCAAAGTTATTTGGAGTGGAGAGGGATTTTTTTTTGTATTTTCAAACCAATACTTTAACCTTAGAAAAGCCAATGTATAAAAATTAAGTTGATTCACCTGAAAGATTAAACACAAAGGTACAAACTGTTTTTTAACAGAGTGTTTTAAAATCAAAATGATTTCATTAACTTGTAATTGATCCACGACGACGGCAGTCATCCTTTCCGTCTATTTGTCTCCAACCAATAGGTTGATAATCATAGACCTATGTTGGATAGCAGCTGGAGGCTCGGATTTAAATCAATCCGTTTATTTGAGGATAATATCATAAACGTTTTTGGCCAGGTTTAGCAGGCCCACGGGGGGTGATGTCCATAATCGGAGCCACCGGCTCCGCTTTCAAAATTATGTGTGGAACTTCCGTTCCACGTGTGGCTCCGATTATTTAGATGTAAACATTTCATATTTTGAATGAAAAATGGGGTTGGAGGTCGGGATTTCCTCATTTATATAATATTTAATTCATTAATCATGAAAAAGTCGAATGCTATTCGACCAGTTATGCATTTTGCAACGTAAAAGTACTCAAAATGTAAGAACGCTCGTTGGTTTTTGTTAAAAATGATTTCTTCTGGGAGCAGTCTTGAGTCAGGAATGTCAAAACACGTGGTTTTTACCTCCAAAATACAATATTCTGAACAGAATTAATAACGCAGACCATTATTTTCAGTGTACACGAGTTTAACAAAACAACCACAATAATCTTACCCAACATACTTTTCTGCAATATGATATATATCAAAAAAAAAAAAAAAAAATGTTTGGTTCCGATTATGTGGATTGGCTCCGATTATGTTCCCTGGCTCTGAAGTTGTGGAGTGTCTTCTTCTTCATCCATATGTCCCCACAGCCTTCAAAATGCAGTTTCTGTTAGTTCCATGGGGCGCTGTTTTCTCGTCATTCCATGCCACACGTTGTCTATTTTACGTCTCACCTTTCTCGTTTACTTTTATTACCTCCAAAATGCAATATTTCGAACAGTATGTTTGGTGTAAACCCTTGTTTTCAGTGAGTACGAATTCAAGAAAACAACCACAATATTCTAGAAAATTAATCTTTACTGAAGTTTTAGATAGTTGAAAGACAATTATTTGTCTCTAATTATGTACCAATGCTCCAAAGTCTTGGAGTGCTTAGCCTTTAGGGACCGAAACTCATAATCACTTGCCTAAAAACTACATTTATCCATTTATTATTTTATTTATTTATTTATTCATTTATTGATTTATTCTTTCATTCATTTATTTATTTATCTTTTTATTTAGTTATTTATTTTGTTAGTTCGTGAGAAAAGGAACGACACCGTAGTCATACGCATTGAAGAGTTGTAAGCGCGTGAAGGCGACAATCCCCAGGAGCAAGTCGCAACATGGCTATGGATTCGATGTTCATGTTGCCTCGATCTCACCCCTAATCTTGGGGTTTCACAACTTTTTTTTGACTCTCTTTGTAAACTCGTTTTCGATAAGCTCGAGTTTGAAATGAGTCCGGTCGGTGAAAGAATGGGCATTGGTCTCACTTTAAGGAGGTGTTCACGAATTAAATCCACAATGGCATGAGATGAATAGACCATAACATTGACTTATTTACAGCGATTCACCCTATGGCTTTTGCTTTTGAAGGAATCGACAAACGGCCCAGATACCTTATCTTTGTGGTTCACTGTCACCATGAGTTCACGATCACCTTAAAAACTGTGACATGGAGAGTAAAAAAGTTTCCGGTCATAACACAAATTGTAGTACAATCCGTCCTCCCCATCCAGTCAGCACCGAAGTTCGGCATCGGTAGTTGTTATTATCGGGGTTTTAACCTGGCAATGGTCGAGTTATTACCCTTCAGTGTCCTTGATTTTAATCGCGTAAATGAAGCAGTTTAATATGTTTATGCGCAATGACGCTCCGAAATTCATTTTTTCGCTACAACCAAACTCGAAAACTTGGCTTTATCTGATAAATGTTTTCACGGTTTGTCGTTTCCACATTTATAAGCTGTATTCCTCGACAACTTGATTTTCGTATGATGCATTCGATCTGCTGCATGAGAAAACATTGTTTATAACGAAAACCTTCTTTAAGTCATACCGATGCCTTCTCTTTCACCGACCAGACTTATCTCAAACTCAAGCATATCAGAAACGAGCTTACAATAATAGAAAAAGAGACATTTTCAGCATTTGATTTTCATAGTATTAAATAAGTTTTGATTTTATTAAATCTAGTTTAATAACTTTCCGATGAAAAGTTGACAAATCTGGAGTTGAAATAGTAAATTCTGACATTAATCGGATTTTATACAAATATGTTCAAAACTTTGCGAAAATTCGGAACTAAATGTTACGCGGGGCTTAAAAACAAGGGACCATTGGCCCTTAAGTGCTAACCTGAGGCATTTACAAGTATTTGGCAAATGTGGCAAAGTGTCAAAACTACTTATTTGAAATTCATGACTGGCTCAACTAAAGTCCGAGATACCAAAAAGACAATCATTCCGATTACATTTCAAAACAGTTGAGTCAAATATGTTGCTTCTAAAGTACTGAAGGATTTTTAAAGATTTGAAGAGGTGTCCCAGCTTTTGACCCTCATTCTAACTAGTATAAGATTTCAAGGCAAAGATCCTGACAATATGTTAAAACAAATAAATGTCCTTTAGATTTTCCTTGATTTGACGTATCGACATCATTTTTGGTCCCACTTAACCAATTTTTGAATTTAATGAGATTTCTCGAAGGCAAATAATCTGACCAGGTTTCAAGACATTTTAGTAAAGGAAGTGGCCTCTAGAGTTCACACCAGGTTTTATCAAGATTTGACCAATTAACCTAATTTTTGACTTCACTTGATCCAGTTTAGGACTTGACCAAGATTAGATTAATGGGGTCTAACATTCTGACTAAGTTTCAGGACATTTGGGTCAAGAATGTGGATTCTAAAGTGAACAAAAGGTTCTTCTAAGATGTGACCCATTGACCTAATTTTTGACTCCGATTGACCAATTTCAAACTTGACCGAGATTTGATGCAGTGAAACATTCTGGCAAAGTTTCAGGACATAAAGGCAAATTATGTGGACTCCAAAGCGAACAGAAGGTTTTTCTTAGATACGACCCCTTAACCTCATTTTTTACCTCACTTGACCCAGTTTACAACATGGCCAAGATTTGATAAAGACCAACATTCTGACCAGGTTTCATGATTTGATTTGATTTGAATTGGGGTTTTACGTCGCTTTCAACAATCTCTCAGTTATATCGCGACGACTGGAGAACCTAACGATGGATTCCTGGTATTTCTCACACCAGTACTACCACCACATCCCTTTCCTAGCCTCCAGTTGCTATTCCAAATAGGTTTACGATCTACCCATTGGTGGAAGACAAATGTCGGAAAGGATAAGTGCCGCGGCCGGGGATCGAACCCGTGCGAATATAGACCCCTGGATTAGAAGTCCGGCGCGCTATCAACTGCGCTATTGCCGCGGCTTTCAGGTTTCATGATATTGGGGCCAAAAATGTGACCTCTGAAGTGAACAAAGAGTTTTCGAAGATATGTTCCCTTGACCTCAATTTTGACCCCACTTGACCCAATTTCGAACTTGTCCGAGATTTGATGGAGACAAACATTCTGATGACGTTTAAGGACATTTTGGTCAAAAATGTGGCCTTTGAAGTGCACACAAGACTTTTGCCAAAATTTGACCCATTTCATTTACAAGATCCCATTTTTGACCCCACTTGACCAAATATCGAACTGGACAAAGATTTGATGGAGACAGACATCCTGACCAAGTTTAAGACATTTTGACCAAAACAGTGGCCTCTAGAGTGCACACAAATTGGTGACGGACGACGGAAGAAGGACGCCGTGCACAGCTTGATCACAATAGCTCAACGTGATGATGAGCACTTCCTGCTCAGATGTGCTAAAATTCGAACAAAAAGGGAGTTTTAATAATCATTGAGTCCTTTTTTAGTGAGATATATTAATCGTATTTCTTGAAATATGTATCAAATGAACGCGAATTTCGCAACATCGTTTTTAGATACCACTCACAAAATATATCTCATAAAATTTCGTGGAATTATCGACGTTGAAAGAGTGTTAGTAGTGACGTCGTTAAAATTGGAACGCTTAGCGTGCGAAGTATAATAAGCAAGAAAAACCATTGACAGGCTCCGAAGAAATCTTTATATCTCTTCACATTTAATCCTCGATTATAGTCCGACAATTCTGTTGCACGTACATGTACTAAGTAATATTAATGAAGCTGACTGTCTAGTAATCGGAATATTGTAATAAAAGTAAACATGTCGAAGTGAAACGTAACAAACGTAACTTGCATCGTGAAATGGTGATAAAAAAGCGCCCCATGAAACTAGTAGAAATTTCATATTGAAGATGTTATATGGAAGAAGAAGAAGACACTCCACAACTTCAGAGCCAGGGAACATAATCAGAGCCAATCCACATAATCGGAACCAAACTATTTTCTTTGATCTATATCATATTGAAGAAAAGTATAGTTCCGCAAGAAAGAGTGAGGTTCGAGAAACCGTTATCTCCTATCATTTTCAATGTAAAATTGATCTTTGATCACTCACTTGAAATTGCAGGTCTATACATTGGGTTAAATTATTGTGGTTGTTTTGTTAAACTCGTGTGCACTGAAAACAATGGTCTGCGCTATTAATTCTGTTCAGAATATTGCATTTTGGAGGTAAAAACCACGTGTTTTGACATTCCTGACTCAAGACTGCTCCCAGAAGAAATCAATTTTAACAAAAACCAACGAGCGTTCTTACATTTTTTGAGTACGTTTACGTTGCAAAATGCATTACTGGTCGAATAGCATTCGACTTTTTATGATTAATGAATTAAATATTATATAAATGAGGAAATCCCGACCTCCTACCCCATTTTTCATTCAAAATATGAAATGTTTACATCTAAATAATCGGAGCCACACGTGGAGCGGAAGTTCCACACATGATTTTGAAAGCGGATCCGGTGGCTCCGATTATGGACATCACCCCCGTGAGGCCATAGAAAACAACCCTGTATCCTGGAAATTACCTAGGATAACGACAATCGAGTCAAAAACCGAACAACGTGTGTACTTAGTAGTTTTTTTGTGCTCACGCGCGCGAAAACAGATCACCAACTTTTGTGCGACACGAATTTCTTTGTGTGTTCAACGTAGTACTTGCATATCTCTACGCTGTGCTAAAATCAAAGTACTGGTAGTACTGAAGGCGTGGGAACTGAATAGACAACACACGAGGTCAATTTTCTGGAATTAACCTTCATTATTCAACCTGTCCTTATCATGAATACCAGATATTTTCTTACTTATCACTGCCAAAATCACATTAAAGATACATAGTTTTTATATTTGATCTTGACGGATGCCCTCGCCAATAGGGAAAAGAAGAAAATGCTGCTAACCAACACTTTCTCCTTTCTCCCTAATATTATCTTCCCTTTCTGTTTTCTAATTTACCCACATATTGTATGTAATCTGCAACCCTTTACAATTTGCACCTGTCTAATCGTTTGTTGTCTTGTAATTGATTAATCTAAATTAGAAAAAAATAAAAGCCTTGTCCCATCCTGAAACCCTTAAACAGACGACAAAATTTTAGAGTGGGTCAACTTGGAAGAGGTTGCAGAGAATAAATAAACATGAGTGTAATTTTGATAAATATCTAGGGTAGAAACTAAAAAAAATGGGGTATGAGTTTAGCGTGGACCATATTGGGAGAAAAGGAAAAATTGGCCTTGTCAATTTCTTGTGTTCCCACAGTAATCTACAACTTCGTTATGGAATTCAATTCAATGTAAAAGAAAGAGCCGACGAGCTTATGTCCCTAGAAAATCAGCATTGTTACGATTGTTAGACGGAATGATCGAATGGATAAATTGACTGACTACTAACAAACCAATCAACTCAACTAAAATTATAAAAACGTGAGTTGCGCCTGTCTGCAAATCAAAATCGGGCGTAGTAATCTTTACCCTGGGAATTATTTTTTTTTTGCCGGACTCAGCGCTTTATAGTCAGCAATACCGGATGACATTTTTCCTTTGAAGTGAGTTCGGAATGTAACTTACGATCCCTATAGGTAAATGGAACCCTTGGTTTCCATCACATAAAAAAGCCTTGCTAAAAATAGTAAAAAGAATGAGTGCTTGCCTTCAAATGTCACCTTTCCTTATTTTAAACCATGCCTTCAGCGCTTTTAGCGCTTTGATTTATTCTATTTTGTAAGTCCCTTTCAACTGATAGCCCAACTAAACACTGTTTACAATAAGAAGTTAACCCATTCTATTTCTGTAAGGTTTCAACATGTTTGCCTACATAAATATATCTTAAAACAGGGACTGAACCTTAGGCTAGGAAATGATGTTATTGTAGTACTGGTGTAAGATTTACCGGTAATCCATTGTAAGGTGTTCCAGCCGCCGCGATATAACTGAAAGATAGATGAAAGCGGCGTTAAAGCTCATACAAACAAACAAATTAACTTGTAACTGAAAGTTACAATCACCATTATCAAAGTAGTTTATGTACTCCAAACTATATTATGAAGCTAATAGAATTCAAATTTTAATTTCCACAGCAAGTTTTACTGGATTTATCTTATATCCTCTTTTATCTTATAACTATACAAATATCCGTGTGATAGCATCCCATATGATATTTTTTATATCACATAGTTATTATTAGAACAATGACATAATGCGGTTATTTTTAGAAACTTGCATTTCAGTTAAAAACATCGACGAAAAGTAGACAAATAGAGGTTATAAGATAAAAATAATACGTACTTAGCGTATTGTATGAAAAAAATATCCAACTCGGTTGGGAGAATTGCTAATTGTCTCGGCAGAGCCTCAACAATGAACAATTCTGCCAAACTCGTTAGATACTTTTTCTCATACAAAACACTTAGTATGTATTATATATATACATATCATAGGGGTTAGGAAAATCATGAAATTGACACGATGAAAGACTTTGGAACGTTTTTGCTATGAAATTGAGTGAGTGTGTTAAGCGTGTTTTGAGTGAAATTGAAGGGAGGTAATCCAATACTGATAGTTTTGTTTAAGATTAACAATATTAGCTAATTTTATTACCTCCCTTAAATTAAATATTTAATGTTTGTATCTCTTAGTTGACCATTCAGACACTTTTAGGTCCACGTCAGCCAATAAAATCGTGGAATAATTCTATCAAATCGAAATAAATAATGATCGATTTGAACGCTTTTGAAATAACTTATTGAGTGAATGTTTGGAATGAATTAATGGAGTGCCGAGTGAATGATTTTGAATGGTTTTGATTTGAGTGAGTGTAAATTTCACGATGAAATTAACTGTATGACGATACAATTCAATTTGTACATTTGTTTTATAAGTCTTTTTTTGTTCATATTTAGTTATATTTATTCTATTATTTTAGTAATGTTGTAATGAGATCATGGGTAATTGTAAACAAAAATCGTTTTTAAGTCCACTGGCCGAAGACCACTGGGGCTTTTCACATGATTCTGGTCCGTCGTGCGTCCGTCCGTAAACTTTTACTTAAAAATTCTTCTCCTTAGAAACAACTGAATGAATTTCAACAAAACTTCACAGGAATGATCCTTGGGTGACCCCCTTTCAAATTTTTCAAAGATTTTTGATTCAATGAAAACAAGGCTTTAATGGGCTAGGCTAATTTCCATAAATGGTAATATCCTTTATCAGTCAAAAAATATATTGTGATTGGATAGAAAATATATCTTTAATTGGCGGAGATTATTTCTCTATATGTTATGTAGAGGAAACTATGAAAACCATTTTCTCAGAACCTATAACTGATGGATATCAACCAAGTTTGAATGGATGGTCCTTCGGTAATCCATCATCAGATTGCTAAAAAAGTTGTTGTGATTGGATGAAAAAAAGACTTAACAAACAGGCGGAGGTCAATTTTCTATATGTTATTCATTAATTTGTTCTTGGATTTATCTTTGTCGAATTTTTCAGCATGTGACGCTTAAAACACTTATTTACTCATTCATTCATTCACTAAAATTCTCGCATAATCATATCAACAGATTAAGTCATGTAGAGCAACAAATCAGCTTCTCAATCGGCTCAATTATCGATTTCCAAACTTTTTTGAAATACTTCGGAGCGTTTTTGAATTGGTTGAGTGAGAGATTTAGAATGAATGAAAAGAGTTCTGAGTGAGTGATTAAGAATGAATAAATTGAGTGCTAAGTGGTGTTTAGTAAGAATGAATGGAGTGCTGAGTGAGCATTTTAGAATGAACGAATGGAGTGCTGAGTGAGTGTTTAGAATGAATGAGTAACCAGTGAGTGATTTGGTATGATTTTGAGTGGGATGAATGAGAATAAAACGATGTGATCAAGATAGTGGACCCGTAATAGATCCGCAATGTTTCGGAAGTTATGAACTTAACAGTGTTAACCGAGGTTTCCTAATGATTTTCTTAAGGAAACCTCGGTCAACATTGTTACAATTCATGGGCCCGAAATGTTACGGAACTATTACGGGTCCACTACCTTAACTGTTATATCTACTAAAACTGGTCATGTTTACGGTGTTTTGTAGATAAATATATCATTTTGGTATTACAGCTAGTTACATTGTGGAATGACACTCATATTGATAAAAACCATTCAAAATCACTCAGGGCTCGAATCAGTCAAAGCACTCCACACGCACTCCAAAAACGCTCCGACATTGTTCAAAACGCTTCGAAATGATTAAAATTGGTCAATATGCCAATGAAATCGATAAAAAAAATGCATAAGTATATTGACTGATGCTGATATTGATTTTTAACCGTCTTATTTGACCATGAAGACGCAGTATTAAAAAAATACGAAGATTTTATTAAAGAGGGGTAAAACATGATAGTTTATTCCGCCCAATTGGACGAAATTATGGATAATAAATAAAACATACCACAACTCGTTACACGCATTCATTCATTTACATTCCAAAAGCATTCCAAAAATATTCGAAAAACATTCAAGTTGTCAATTTCACGATGTTCCCAAGTGTATCATCTGCTATTAGAATAAGATGAAAGGTCTAGAATCATAAAAAGACGCGCAAATTAGGACCCGCATTGATATCCACTTTCACAAATTTCTCAGTACCTTGTATTTCATTCTTTACAGAATTCCAGATGGAAACAACCAAGGCTACTCGAAAATATGCGTTACAAATGACCGAAAAGGACAACTCTTCAAGTAAATGTTATCCTAGAGGAGCACTGAAATGTTTGGATTATAGAGGTCTTAAGGTTTGTTTGTTTGTTTGAATGAACTTTTACGCCACTTTCAACAATCTTTCAGTTATATTTTGGCGGCTGGAGTACCTAACAATGGATTCCTGGTATTTCTCACACAAACCCTTTCATTACATCCTTTACTAGCCTCCATCTGCTCTCCCACATAGGTCTGCGATTATCAGCTCATTGGAGGAAGACAAATTGTCGGAAAGGATGAGTGCCGACGTTTGGAATCGAACCCGGAACCTATTCAATGGTTGTCCGATGCAATTCCACTGCGCTATGAAGTCGTTATATCTTAAAATAGAGCTGAATATCAGGGCTCGAGATTATGAAATTTTTCTCATACTCAAGTGAGATTTTTCTCAAACTTCAACCTCCAATTTGAGATTAAAGCGTAATTCTGTTGTAATACTATTATTAATGTTTGAACAGAAAAGATACTATTTCTCAGTTGTTATTAAATACCAACTTATAAATGCTACCTTTAATGTTCATATATAAATCTAAATTCTTAATTTGAGAAAATTCTCAGTTAAACGGAAAAGCTTTATAATTCCAGAACCTAAATTGACGATTCCAATGATAACCAATAGCATATAGTTTTACTATATTAATATGTTTAAGAACTGCGTTACTCCCTTTATCTAAACCTGTCAAGTAAAAGAACAGTCTTTTGAAACCCGAAGGCAGTTTAGTGAAAACCAATTTGGTTATCGCCCAGTCTTTTCCATAAACTGGAAAGTGCCTCCGACGTAAGTGTATTGATACTGGATCTCTTTTAGGTAATTCTGCCTCTCGCTGTTCTTGAAATGGTTAATATGCTTGAAGAGAAACATTTGATGGCAGAACGCGGTAATACACTGCGTTTAGTGTTTAAAATTATATTATGCCCAGTTTAAGTCTTTCATTTTTGTTTTCTTAAACGTCATCTGAAAGTAATGTTTTTGACGTCGTAAAGATTTTTTTTTGACATTTCCCTCTTTTACAGTTAAAATCATTATGAAATTGACAAGTTGAATGATTTACAAATGAAATTGAATGGGCGGGAGGAGCGGGGCTAAAGTGAAATTAAAGGGAGGTAATAAATATCGCTACTTTTGTTCATCCGGGGTAAAATTAGCGAAATTAATTACCTCCCTTTAATAAAATATGCATACAAGTTCTAAAAGTAGTTTCATGTTGCTTCAAGAACCAATCAAACGCTAGTAATTTCAGCTATCGCTATTTTTTCCTATTTTGAATGTATTTTGAATGAAGTTGTTGAGCGAGTGAGTGAACGATTTGGAATAGTTATGATCGAGATGAATGTCAATTTCACGATTTTCTAAAACTTTACTATAACTCTGTTCATGCATTTCCTTTTCGATGACATTTTATATTTTTTCGTTAGATTGTATTGTTTAAAATCACGATAAAATCAGCTTTGCGTTCAGGATGGCAATACTGTCCAAACTCTTTGTCAATTACAACCCGCTTTGCACGTGCACCTGCTTTCAAAGTAGGATAAAATTGTCGAACTGTTGTCATCCTGAACGCAGTCCATGTACTTTCAAATGCGAGTAAGCTTATGTTATCATGCAACTTTGATGGTTTCTTTTATTACAACAACCGGCTTATCTCAGGTCCGACCGTTGTTGTTGTTTTTTCAGCCGGTACCCAGCCCCGTGTTCAGTCTGACAAGATGTTGCAAACTGTTTTGAAATTTAACCTCGCTTTGCACGCAAGTAAACGTGCAAAGTAGTATATAATTTGAAAACAACTTGCACCATTTGGTCATCCTTATCGCAGTGTTAAATCCCGGCTGAGGCAGAAATAAGTTGGCCCTTACTTAAGTTACGTCATTGAACATTTTAACTTTTTTCAGATCATTTGGGCATCCTTGGTTTTGTTGTGTATTGTTGGTGTTATCTTGTTTTTATCGCTTCGAAGGTAAGGAACCATGGCTTCTAGTAATTTTCTTATCTTTCATTTTAGTTTAATATTTCTAATTGGTGACTATATATTTATAGAACTAGTTGAAGAAATAAGAGCAAATATAGGGAAAGAGACTCGACAAAATATTTCAACAAGGATAAACGTATAGATGTACACGTTTGAGAGAGAGATCAAATGTCGATTTGGTGTCCTCGGCTTAGAGGTAGAGCGTCGGCCTCTTGACCAAAAGGTCCCGGGAGCAGCTATCGTTCCTGGTCCTTTCATTGACATAGACTTCGTTGCGGGTACTGGTCAATTTTCCAGGAAGCTGAATCGAGAGGCATTCATCCAAGTTATAAGAAGTAGATTCATATTTATTGTAAAATGAGAAGGTTGAAACCAAAGGTCGCTTTTGTCTAAAATTGACCTTTTACCACATGCTCAAACATATCCATCTACGATTACATGACAATGATTTACATGAAGATATTTAGATTTGTGAGCGAGATACTCAACAACTCCCCGACTATGCAAAGCAATAGAAAAGGGGAGCGGACGGAGGACATTCAACTTTTGTCACAGTCCACAACATTTATCCTTTATTCCATGTCGGTCGCCTTATGAGTGCGTATAAATTTCAAAATCGTAGTTACCCTATATTCCTTTTTCTTTTTTGTGTGTTTTTCCACGCTGAAATTTCTCATTTTTTCAGCGAAGACCTTGCAGTAACTTCAGAGGGTTTGACATCTCTTCTTAAAGAGAAAGATGTCAGGTTGAGTCTTGGTAAGTTGAAACGTTGACGGTCTATGGGAGTAGGTGCAGTTAACAACATCGTGAAATTAACAAGGTGTATGATTTTGTAATGAAATCTGATGAGTGCGATGAGTTAGTTTTGAGTGAAATTATAGGGAGGTTATCCAATATCGCTAATTTTGTTCATGGTGATATTCATTACTTCCCTTTAATAAAATTTACATACATGTTTTATAAAAAGCTTCATTTTACTTCTAGAACCTAGCAGAGTCTTACGTTTTTATTAATTCATTGAAATAGAATTTTCATCTAGATATATCTATTTTAAATATAGTTGTTGGTCTTATCTAATTAGTGAATTTGGAGCGTTTTAAATGGGTTTAGTGAATGTTTGAAATGAATAAATGAAGCGCTGAGTGACCGATTTAGAATGCTTTTGATTTAGGTGAGTGTCAGTTTTACGATGTTATTAACTGAAGTAAGCTAAAGTTAGTAACATCGTTAAATATGCATTCACTTTAACCGAAAACCAACGCTCAGTGCTCCATTCATTTATTCAAAACATTCACCCAAACCATTGGTAAACGCTCCAATGTCACTTAAACGATAAGAACAACGAATACTTTCAATATACAAATCGTTAAAAAAATCCTCGATGTCACTGACTTAATTGAAACTGTAAAGCGTCTGGTTGGTTCGTGAGGAAATTAAAAATTCTTTTTTAGAACCTATATGTATCTCTTATTTAAGGGAGGAAACGAATACTGCTTATTTTGTTCATCTTGAACAAAATAAGCAATATTGGATTACATCTCTTTAAAATTCACTCAAAACTCACTCATCGCACTCATAAGATTTCATTCCAAAATCATTCCAAAACTACTTATCTAATCAATTTTACGATGTTCTTAACTGTGATTTAGTCTAAGATCAAACAATACATTATTGTCGTATCATTAAGAAATAATTTATGAATAATGACTTTTTTTCTGAATAAATATGCTTTAAGATTTCGCAAATTTTGTTAAAATGGTAGTCTTTATGGTAAGTTTAAAGCTACTCTTTCACAGATTGGGAAAATGTGATTTTTAAAATTTTTCGTAAAATCAATCGGAAGAAACGACCTCATCATGTTGAAGCCTTTAAAATAACAAGATTCTAGTAATGAAATGAAAGAAAGACCGATATTTCTGAATTTAGCGAAATTCATTTTGACAAATAAAGCAACTACTAACGCCTAAAAAAATATTCTTCATTTTTTAGCTAACTATTTACGAATGTGCATTCTGTTTGCTTGTCTTATTTGATAAAAAAAGATTAAGCTTAAAGTATTTGACAACTTGAAATTTCATATCAATACAATCAAAAATGAACTTTTATTCACGGAAAGTAACGATTTTGTATTTTATAGACTCGAAATGAATGGATTGGATCTCTAACTAATCCTACCGCTTCGAAGAAATGAGTTACAAAATCAGAGAAATATGTTGTTTTTAGAGACAATGCCCTTGGGACATTCTTAATTGTCTAAAAATACACACATTTCCAGAGTTAAGAACACGTTTTTTATTATTTCTATGAAAAACTGTGCAAGAGCGCCTTTACATAATGGTTACGCTTATAATGATCATTGCTTAGTCGATTTAAATTAGTTCGAATGTATTTTCAGCTAAGATAAAGCCATCTCTTCTTGGGACATTTACTAGATTTGTTTTTGTTTGTTTAAATGGGGTTTTACACCGCTTTCAATAATTTTTCAGCTATATTACGGCGGTTGGAGGACCTAACAATGGATTCCTGGTATTTTTCACACCAGTTCCCCAATAACAACCTTTCCTAGCCTCCATCTGCTATCTCACATATTTTTTTACGATTATCGACCGATTGGTGAGAGAAAAAAAGTCGGAAAGGATGAGTGCCGCAGTCGGGGATCGAACCAGGGACTTTTAGATTGACAGTCCGACGCGCTTCCAACTGGGCTTTGACGGCGACGACATTCACTAGAACTCGCGACAATTGAGTGTGGACGAGCGAAGATTGATAGTTTCTCTCGGAAACCGAGCTCGGGGCCTCATGTTCAAGATACCTCCACACTTATTCTTGACCATGGACTCTATAAAGAACTATCTTCGTTTATCTAATTCCTCTGTAGGGAATACATTTATCAGAGAAATATACTTATTACATATATGTGACCCGTCAAGCAAAAAAGGGAACTACCTGCGTAGTGCGTAAAGACTCCCTGGGCTACGAAGGCTGTCGCCTCGTCAAATATTGACTGGTTCTGCAGGTTACTCATCCAATAGAATTCAGTATCGTCAATTCTGTTCCGGATGAACAATATTAAGGATATTTATCACCTCTCTTTAATAAAAAATGCATACAAGTTTTATGAATAGCTTTTTATTTCTTCAAGAACCAATCAACCGCTTATACTTTTTTCACTTAAATCGCCAATTTTTTTAAGATATATCTATTTTGAATGAAGTTCTTGATTTTATTTTTTCTGATTTTAGTACGTTTTTGAATTGTTTGAGTGAGTGTATGAAATGCATGAATGAATGGAGCGCTGGGTGAGCGATTTAGAATGTTTTTTGGTCGAGATTTATGCCAATTCCACGATGTTTTTAATTTTACTTACTTGACGCGACCGATCAATACGATTACAATAAGTACCAAAAACAAAGAGTTTGTATTCGTTGACAGCTTTAAAATCAAAATACAAAACTCTTCAAATATGTTGCTATTTATTTATTTCAGGTATGCGAAATGACTACCTTTTACAAGACTGTGGACGAGATACGCACCTTAAACAATCCTTTCCAAATGTAGATTACGCTTTATTTGGTTACGACATACTCAAGGGATTTCCCCTTGCCGAGGGCCACGATCCTGGTTTTACCCTGCCGATATTCACGACCGATTACCCATCTGGGAGTCAATCAGCCGATTGTAGATTCAGCGTCCCTAAAGGTCTTGTTATTGTACCTGATGTTTCTTGTGTGACGTCATTTACTTCCCAAATAATCAAAACGCAGAGGGCATATGCGAGATCGTTAAGCGTCAGCGTTGGTGTTGAAGCAAGTGGTTATGGGGCAAGCTTTTCATCAAGTGTTGGTTACAAAGAGGCGTCGTCTCAAATCGAAAGTAATGAACAAGTTTATGTTTTGACAACCGCAAAGTGCAATTATTATAACAGTAAACTTGTTACATCAGATGCCCCTCCCTTCAACAAAGTTTTTATACAATGGGTTAAAAGACTAGAAAGAACATCGAAGAAGGACATATATATGAAGTTCTTTGACACATACGGAACACATGTACCGGTAGAAATGTTATTCGGTGCGCGATATACTTTTGAAAATAGTATGACTAAAAAGGAATTTGAATCAAAGGAAAGTAAGGGGATGAATATTGCTATGTCTGCAAGTTACTCCGGGAAATTTTCAGTTGGAGCAAGCTTTTCCTTAGACAGCAGTCAAGAAGAAATGGCTAGAAAGTTTAGACAGAATGTTACAACAAAAACAGTAACAGTAGGAGCGGCACCGCCCGCTGATGGAGATGCAATGAAATGGGCGTCAAGTGTCCAGTCTAATCCGGTACCAGTCTATTACAGACTCATGTCGATTGAAGATCTGTTTTCTGCAGAATTTATGAAAGACTTAGGCGTTGACTTCAATACCATTTTCTCGAATTTGGTAAAATTTAGAAAGGAATATCGCAATTATTTGGAGAAAAGGGAATTTCTAAGTGACTGTTTTGGTACTGACGGACGCTACGTTGTTTTGCCAAAAACGGCGATGCGGGATAGCGGCCCATATCGTGAGGAAGGATCGCTGTCTGATTGTTTATCTATTTGTGAAAATGACCCGACTTGTGTTGGCTTTACTATGTCAGATAGCACGTGTGATTTTGCAGACGGCGAGGGTCCTTATAAGGATATCTATGGTTATAACCTTGAAAAATCGACAACATACCTCTTATGGAGAGACAAAACGAAAAAGAAAATGCGACTAAAGGAAACGGATATCCAGGGGATAACATTTCTAAGAGATTCGCGGATTTCTACTGTTGAAAAGTGTGAGGAACTTTGCATAAAGTTTGACCGTTGTTTTGCCATGACATTCAGAGATAGCTGTCGACTTTTTGAAAAGAAAAAAGTGTTTTCTTACAAACAGGATGCCAAATCCTCAGCCGCGATATTTTCAAAGTGTCCGGAATTAGTCTAAATTACGGAAGTAATGGACAAACGGGGTAATCTTTTTCCGTCAAATGATTATTTCTCGAGGACATTTATTGTAGAATGATAATGCTTATTCATAAGGGGCCTATATGGAAATTAAATTTTACCATTCAAAGTCCCTTTTCGTTGCCGTCTTTTTGAAAAGAAGAAATTGTTTTCCTTCAAACAGAAAACCAAATCCTCAGCCGCGATATTTCAAAGTGTCCGGAATTAGTCTAAATTACGGTAGTAATGGACATACGGAGAAATCTCTTTCCGTCTAATGATTTTTTCTCGAGGACATTAGAAGTAGAATTATAAAATATATCCAATATATGGAAATTTGAATGTAACTTTCCAAGTCGATTTTCGTTCCAGACTTATCTGCACTTGGTTCTTACTGTTCATTTGTCAGAGAATTACGAACATTCATAAAACATTTTAGGTCTTGTACACGTATAATTTCAATAACAAATGATAGCTTAAAAATTCATACTACCCGGAGGTACACCTTATACATATTCACAATTACTGTTAAAATTGAATTTACTCTTTGCAGGTTTTGGAGTATATTTAAGGAAATATACAACAATAACCTATATTTTGACGAATGTGTTCCTTTTTTTTACTTTCCGATATGTTTAAAACTCATTTTTGTCGCCTTTGATAAAAACAATCGGCAAACCTTACCATGAAAATAACAAAAGTTGTCTAGTTATTTTGATATGACTCCCCACCCCACTCTAATATCATAAATATGGATATGTTGTTAGATTCAATGTTCAGCCGTAAAATAAGCATATCCCCGATTCCGGCTGCTTTAGTCCAGATCTGATGTCCATTGCGTTCTCAATCAAAATAGCAACAAACTATTATTAAACTTAGCATTGCAAATTCGTATGACGGTTTGATTACAGGTTGATAATAGGAAAGTCCGCTGTTACTGGTATAACGGTTATCGTTTACCACATCACACAATGTGCCTGATCTCCATATTTGCTATGCTTAACAATTGATATTCTGCGTAATCAATGAACTGGCAGGGCGGGGCTTAACCGTGACGTAATATGGCGAGTTTACTTTTCAATAGTTTGGGTTCTTTCAAATTTAAGTCGGTAGTCATCGCAAATAACGGTACCCTAGAACCTTCAGGATTCACGAGCTTTGAGAGAGTGAATACATTTCGTCGTTTGGTTACCAAGGTCTCGTAACTTCAGCTTGATTAAGCTGAATTTACGAGGATTTGGTTACCAATCTATGATTTAAGGTCTCGAGTTATTTATGTCGACTCTCTTTAGAAGTAGGTTATTTTAGATAAAAGCTGATTACCCTTAACCTTAAGTGCAACGACCCGTTACTTAGGCTCCGCCCTGCCAGGGCATTTATCATGGATAATAAACTGTAGCCAATAGGGAGACCCCGGAGTATCCGTATATGGTTGTTCTAAATAACAAGGTATGTGGTAATAGTACTAGTTGCAAATGGTCACTGCAGAAAAGATCTTTGTCTAGATATACTGTTTGTAACTTCGTCAAATTGACATTTTACTCGATCAAAACCATTTTAAATCCTTCACTTAGGACTCCATTAAATTATGCTAAACACTCACCCAAATCACTCCGTACGCTCCGAAATCGTTAAAAATAAAAACCGATCAGCATTATATCACAAATAATTGTACTACAATAAAATAAAGAATTCTGATTGTATTAAATCGCGTCATGTAGGGAAATCCATTGCACTTTAATTCTGTATAAAATACAATGGGTATTTCGGTAAACCCCAACCTTCGATCTACAAGTTCTGTGTTGTAGGAACTCGAATCAACCTTGTTACCGGTCGTCAACGCAACATCGCTATTTAATCTATTATGAAGTAAGATACTTTCGAATTTACAATTACAAGCATGCAGTTCTGTTTCTGAGCCGACGTAAACTTAGAAATCAGCGAGTCGACGAAGACTATCCAGCAACCCTCTCAAGTAAGACCCGACCTCGCCGTTTTCGTTTAAAAATACAGACTCACTTGGCAGAAACAAGTTTTTTTGTCATAAATACCTCTACGAATTGCAAAGTTCTCGTTTATTTGTGTATCATCTATTTAACTTTATGACATTCGACTTTGATAGCGAGATAAAAAAAAAATATACACGATCTAAAAATAGATTGTGTAATTTATACGCGCAGAAAGTACACTTGAAGCTTTAATGTTTGACCGAGTATGTAAATACTTTCTTCGACCTAGAGAATGCAATTATAAGGGATGAGTATCTATGGGCCCTATGGGCGTTATTTGCCATGTGCTAAGGCAATTGCACTTTATACCCCAATAAACGCTGTGAAAAAGACACTCATCCCTTATAATTGTAATTCTCTAGATCTAAGAAACTATTTAGATACTCGGCCAAACACTGAAGCCTTAAACATAACCTGCAATTGACGTTATTTGCCTTGTGCTAAGGCAACTGCTTTTTTTACCCCAAAAAACGCAGTGAAATTGCAATCCAATAGAATCAAGAATTTTAAATTGAAGCATTTCAATAGATATATTTGCTCTAAGTGAAGCTCTTAGTACTTTTGTGTGTATTTCCGATAATTTATCGTCGCTCCCGTGGCATATGCCCCAATAAGACGGTTAGTTGTTAAGGTGGGATAGTGCAAGAATACATGACGAAACTCCTGCTGCTGAAATCCACAATGGTTCTTTAACATGATCGGTTTAAAGCACCGTCTCATGGGACCTCGGTTTAAGGTCTCATCATGAGAAAAATGCACGATTTTTAGTCAAATTTGTCCGAGAATTTTTGTTTTAAATTTCATTATTTTTTGTCTCTTTTCAATCTTATGCATTTATAATTGTAGAATATGTCTTTGAAAAGAAATCTAGCCTTCAGAAATTTTCTTAATGCGAGCTTAAAAAAACAGGGATAAATCTTTGCAGTGAATTACGGGATGAAACCAAGTCATACATTATGGTGACTATTTTACAATGAAAAAAGTAGCTAGAACCACTTTCTATTGGTTTATTTTCAGTTAACTATAACCTAAATATGTACAACCCTGGAAAAACTGTTATACTAACTATCTGTATATTCGATATTGCTTTTCAACATAGTATTGTCGATGCAGATTTGTCAGATTTTTTGCATTCAATAAAGCAGTTAATAAAACATTATGTTAAATCACATTGTTTACAAGAATTCAAAATTGCTGTTGTAATTACACTTTCGAATCTTTTGGGATGTAAAATAGGTTAATTGGTGATTTTGAAACAGGGCTTTGATCCCGAATTCTCTAATTCTTACAAAAAATGTCTGGTAACGTAGGTCATCGCTTATGCAATAATACATGAATTTACTTGATTTTTTACTTACTTTTTTTCAATTCAAATGAATTACTTTTGTGATTATTTTATTCTTATCATGTAATTTAAGATCCAAATCATTTCAAACCTACTTTTTAACACAATTGAAGTATTTGTATTCCTTTTAACTGAGATTATGAAATAGTTTCTTGAAAAATTATTAAAACTCAGTTTTCATACGAAACTTTTTTTTTTTCTCATAATAAGGATTTTAAGCCTTAAATCCAACTTTTTTCAAGCTTGCTAGATAATCATTCAAATATGTATACGTTTTTTTTTTCTACAATGCATTTTATCAAAAGCAAAGTGGAAAAGTGAAAGGGAACGCCAAGTTGAAATCAAAATCTACACCCTTAATAAAGTCTTTTACTCATTAAATTTTGTCATACAACAAGAAAAAATTTTTGTTCATGTTAAAAATATCATTTGAAAAGTCTTACAACAACATAGAATAAAAAAATACATATGTGTTTATACAAATTCTTGTTTGAATCCCCATAGTGTAACATAATATATATTTTTTTCCACATACCTATTTCATTATCCTTGCTGAGATAAAAAAAAAGAATCATTTGTATTTCAGGCTTTTGTTAGGTTTGATAGCTTCTGTAAGTAGTCTGTCAATATTAAGGCTACTGAATTTCTAACCACTAACAAGATCAAACACAATTTTCTACCATATTAAACATTTCTTTAACAAAGTTACCAGCCGTGTGATCTACGTTGCCAAAATGACACTGTGCTTCATGGGTCTTTAATAAATAGAATCACCATACAGGTGTAACTTATGTTTATAAGACTAATCCAAGCTAGCATGAAAGACATACACGTGTTTCCAACAAACTATCTTCAAACCAATAGTCTAGCTTTATTCGACCTGGTATTAAACGTGGCATCTCTTGATAAAGTCAGAGTACCAACCTTATAATCTCATGGTCATTCTTGTTAAGATGAACACCCTGTATGTTTAACTGATCGCTAAAGTAGTTTTAAGGGTATTTTTTATGCAAAATACGATGCAAAGTGCAATTTACTGTTTACAATAGTAACGAAGTTCACAATAACGTAGTTCACTAAAACTGATTTATTGTAGTCTAAGAATGCTTGCTTTAGTACTCCTGTATAATTTCAAACTAATATTGAAATGTACAATTGAAGCCTTAACTGACAAAAGCTAGAAAGAAATTCATTTACTTCTTAAAGCAGATCTGTACGGTAACATGGTCCACTTTTACTCTTGAAAAATAAAAGTCTACTTTAGAGAGTTGAAGTTGATTTCTTTAAAAAATTCGAGCAATCAATTAGAGTGTAAACATCAATTTGTACCATATATGAAGCTTTTAAACTTATTATCTCTTCCTTACGGTTGTTCAAAACCATTACTATATCAACCCCAAAGCGGTAATGTAATTCACTGTACTTTTTGTGACATTGATTTAAAATCTGTCAAGGAATAACTAAAATACCTAGGCATCTTGTTTGGATTGAAGCTTAAGATATAGCATTTTAAGGCCAATTTGATTAATTTCTCAAAAAACGAAAAGCATAAAAAACATAGAGAACCAAGTAAAATTTACAACCCTTAAACTGGACACGCAATTTTACATATTTTCCACCATTATGAAAACCGCTTGTTTCATGATTGAACGAAATGAATACTTGTTATTTTTTTATCTGACAGACATCGACCTCTTCTTGGCATAGGAAGAAAATTTGGTGTCAAATCTTTTAAAATATTCGAAAAAAAAAGCTTTGGACATTGAATTTCCATAATTGTGCGTTTTTCTGCTTTTTTAGTGCACTGGAAAGACATTTAATCTATTCATGTGCCAGCCCGGGAATCGAACCTATGCGATCGATGGTTTTTAAGTCCGGTACTCTACCGACTGAGCTAATCGAGCTGACAAGTGTGCACTATTATCGAACATGACATGTTATAAAGCAATTATATTCTTAGTTATAAGTGACCTGGCAGGGCGTGGCTTAGTCGTGACGTATTTTTGCGAGTTCAATTTGTTAATATAACATTCAGTCAACCGTTTGTTATGAATTATCGTTTACGACTGTAAAGAAATGTTTTCTTAATACAAAGGAGTTAACGTGCTTGAAATCGGGAACACGTTATTATTGAAGGGTAACTAAATCCTCGTAACTTAAACGCTGATATTTCGAGGTCTTTGTAACCCGACAATGTTTTCGAGTTATATATAATACATAGTAGTGGTTTGTATGAAAAACACAATATATAACGAGGTTGGTGTCGAGGCTCAGCCGAGACAACTATCAAGAGCCTCGACAAATATTGAATCTCATTACCGAGTTAGATATTTTTTCATACAATACATTGGGTATAAATTATATTTATCTTATAACCTCTATTTGACTTGTTTTCGTCGATTTTTCCAACAAAAATGCAAGTAACTGTTTTTGTTTTAAAAATATCAATGTGATATCATACAAATATAATTTGGGATGTTATATCGGGGATATTTGTATAGTTATAAGATAAATTTGTTTATATGTCGACAATTTATAAAACGGAGTATATAGATAGAAATAAGCTACTTTGCCTATATACCTTTTAAGGTACAGGCAAAATGCATTGGAATTATTTTTTATGCGACAATCTGCAAGACCAAACATTCCCTGTTACATGTACTTAGAATGTTTTTAATCGAATAAATATTTCTTTCTTATGAGTCTCAGGAACGGTAATTGATTCTTCTGTAAGAGAGCACAATCATTCTTCGTAACAGAAAAGCGTTCATTCCATTTTGTTTCCCCTATTATCAATTCCTCATCAGTTTTTCCAGCACACCAATTCTCCACTGTAGCTAGAACTTTTATGTAATTGTCAGTTTCTGGAATTAAACTTTCACCATATTTCTCCTTTTCTAATTCAAATTTCTTTAGGAAATAATCATAAACGATAATATCTAGTTTATTCCGTTTTCTAAACTGCTCCATTAGTTTTTTATTGACATGAACACTTGGACTTCGAACATTCTTTGAGATAAACAAAACGTCTTTTAGTGACCACCCAAGTAATCTTTTTAGAATGAGGAATGATTCCTCCAAATGTTCTGTTATAAGTACAAACTTGAAAATCGATCCTAATTTCTTCAAATATGCTTGTGTTGAATTTGCATACATGGTTGTTCTGACTTCCTTGTAATGTTCCTCTTTAAATCCAAAGTCTCTGGCCATTGAATTCATAGTGAATGAAATTGACCGATTATCAAATCTTTTGGGATATTTGACCATATGCTCTATTTTTCCAACAGTTTTGAAATAACTAAAGTATTTTACAGCGGAAACAAATTGAGCCCACGGTTCTCGGACAGAAGCAATAAATACAGTATCTCTTGGAAGAACGGAGGTGTAAATCGAATAATTAAAGATCCCGTGGAGACACAGAATGTCAAAGTGATCATTTTGCCTGGGTTGAATCAAAGGAAGATGTGCATCAAATGTTTTAGAAAAATAAAACTTGGATTGTGGTAACACAAAACTCAGATTTCTTAGATAGCCAAATCTCAAAAACACATTTTGTATGGTTGTAGATGCAGCCTTATGTACCTTCAAGAAACCAATATGACGAACTTCCTTCAACTTTGAAGTTTCGTATGTGTTTTGCATCAATTGTTCTGTCCTCAGACTACCTTTCTCCGTCACGGTAACATTTTCTTGAACGTTAATATCCAATCGTTCAGGGTCCATAGTATGATTCTGCAAAATGCCCATGAATATCTTGTGTCCAGTATTTAAACGCCGAAGGTTTTCTATTGCTGTGAAGTTGAGGACACCGAAAAAAGCAACACAAATGATGACGAATCTGGAATAGAGAGTATAGAGTTAGTTACTTCATGAAATTGACATTTACCTCTATCGAAACCATTCTAAATCGCTAAATCAGTGCTCCATTCATTCATTCCAAACACTCACTCATATCATTCAAAAACGCTCAAACCCGTTGAAAAATAACGAATCAACAGCTTCTAAAAAACAAATGTGAGAGAAAAACCGCGATTTCTCTGACATAATTCAAATTGTTGGCTTCTCATAGATTTTTTGAAAAAAAAAATAGGAAGCTATGAATAAAACTTTTATGCATATTTGATTAAAGGGAGGTAATCAATATCGTCAATTTTGTTCATCCCGAACAAAATTTGCGATATGGATTACCTCCCATTAATTTCACTCAAAACTCGCTCTTGATACTAATTCAATTTTATTCAATTTTAATCCTGAATCATTCAAAAATCATTTCACGATGTTGTTAACTGTATTCGTTTGAATCAGTGTAAGAATGATTTATATTTCATTGACCGAATAACAAAAGCTATATTTTCACAAGTGGCAGAGCCACGGTTGAAAATATAGCCTGAGTTGTTCACAAAATGATATATCTATCGATCTTCCAAAAAAAAAAAAAAAAAACCAAAAAAAACGATAATTCTATTTCTTAATGCAACAGGACAAAATATGTACATTTTAGGATAATTTTTCTAAATTTTTACTAGTGATTGCTATGCAACGTTCATGGTGACGTCAGTAATTAGGAACCGCTTAGATGACACGGGGTATTAGTTTTTTTATAATTTCACGTAAAAAGCGGTGATTCATCAAAATGATAATCTATCGTAATTTCTCGATAAACCACCGAAAACTATTAAAGAAACTGTTATACATACAATAAAACAAATGGTGAAATTGCTGAGCGATTTTGTTTTCATAAATGAAAGTAAACAAGTTGAATGGGCGAGGTTTTGAGGAACTTTGAAAGGATAACGTTCAAATAAACACAAATAGCGATTCTATATTGAATCCATTTAAGAATTAGAGTTCATAACTTTCAAAAGGTGTTCTAAAATGTGTATGTGTTTTTGAGTACAAAACATAATAATTAATCGATTTGAATGAAGTTTTTATCGCATTTGTTTTCCTTTTTTCTGTTCATCTTGAACAAGCCGCCATCATCGCGCAATGGTAGCGCGTCAGACTGTCAAAATTGAGGTCCCAGGAAGGTATGTAATGGTAATACTGGTAAGAGAAATACCAATACAGGAGTCCACTATTAGGTGCTGCATCCGCCGCGATATAACTGAAATATTGTTGAAAGCGGAGTCAAAGAAAGCATACAATCAAGCAATCATCTTGAACAAATTTTGCGATAATTAATTATATACCCTTTTTCATTTAGATATCATTCAACACACTCATTCAATTTCATTCCAAAATCATTAACCTTGTCAATATCACAGTGTCTTTAAATGAAGTATATAACTCACGAAGGGTTAAAATACATTTTTACAACAACGATCTTTTTTTCGTTTTACTTCGTTTCATTACAAAAAAATGTAAAAAGTACTCCTGTGGTAAAAAGTATCCGCTTTTTTAATTGTGTATGAAATCGACATTTGAACGATGAAATGAGAATAACATATAAGTGTCTTCAAATATAAATGTTATCTGGTCGAGGTTAGGAGAATTTATCAAGGAAGGGCTTTTACCAGATAACATTGATATTTTATGACATTTATGTGTTGATCTATTTATCATGCAATCATTTTTCAGCGCTTAATAATGATAAACCCTTAAAAATCAGAGAAATTCGGGGGAAAGTGTATGCAGATTGCTTCTAAAAAATAATAATATCTGACAGGTCAATACTGACTTCGCTGAATGATAAACCATTTTATAAAAGGAAATCTTACCCAAAGGTAAAGGCCTTTTTAGCCATTTTTCTGATAAAATCTCTCTGTTTTATCCTTAGGTAGAATATATATGTCAAATGAGTTATAGTGGCACACAGAGGAAAATAATGAAAGACTAGTGAAAAACTTGAGATTGTGTTTTATATATTTATTTCACAGATGGTAATTGATCTTGTCTAGTTAAAATCACCAATTAATTCGACAAACCTTGAGCGTATTAAAGTAATTGAAAAAAAATAAATCGACCATATGTGACATACAAATTAAACACATGTTACACTGGATTGAAAAAAATAATGATGATCATAGGGGAAAACTACGTCAAACTGCACAAAATGATATTAAGAGGGGTCTTTATTAACAAGAGGACCATGATGCTCCTATATTGCTCAATTGGTAAATCACTTGAGTAAGATTGGCAGCTATCCAATAAAAAATGATTTGTACCTAATTTCTTTGAAATTGACTGTTTTTAGAGGAGATTATTTACGTGAGAATTCCTACTTTGTTGAGCCCAATACTGATCCAAGAGCTATGGTACAGTTTGATACATCGTGGAATTGACATTCATCTCAAACAAAACCATTCTTAATCGCTCACACAGCGCTCCATTAATTCATTCCAAACACTCATTCAATTCATTCAAAAACGCTAAAAAAATATTAAAATATAAGATCAACAACTACCTTCAAAATAAATGATACAAGAACCATACCGCGATTTTACTAACATAATAGAAATTTTAAGCGTCCGTATGGTTCTTAAAAATATAGGAAGCTATTTATAGAACTTAAATGTTGGATTAACTCTCTTTAATTTAGTTGAAAACTCGCTCGACGCACTCATTCAATTTCATTCCAAATGCATTCCAAAATCATTCTTCTTGTCAATTTCACAATGTTTTTAACTGTATGAGTTACAGCTGTGTAGAAGTACACTTTGGAGATATTGAATACCAAATAGAAGAGATGTCAGCCCTTCTTTCAATTGGGAAGATTTATTAAGATCTGTGTCCATGTTTCTAAAGCAAGGGGATAATGACTTGAATCTGACCTAAACATAGAATACTGGATTAATTTGACATAGGCTTTAATACGATACCGATGATTATTTGGCACTTGGTGATCGAGCATGGGCGTTTCGTTTTTACGTATAAGTGAAATGCTCTGGTTAACAACATCGTGAAATAAACAAGTTTGAATAATTTTGGATTTAATTTGGAATGAAATTGAAAGGGCGGGAGGAGCGAGTTTTGAGTGAAGTTAAAGGAAGGTATTCCAATTGTGATAATTTTGTTCCGGATGAACAAAATAAGCGATATTTATTACCTCCCTTTGATTAAAAAAATGCGTTCAAGTTCTATATAAAGCTTCATAATGTCTTCAAGAATCAATCAGACGCTCTAATTTCATTTTTTTGGTTAAATCGGCATTTTTTCTATTGATATCTCTTTTGAAAGAAGTTGTTGGTGCTATCTTTGTTGAATTTGGAGTGATATAGAATGGTTTGAGTGAAAGATTGGAGCGCTGAGTGAGCGATTTACAATGGTTTTGATCAAGATGAATGTCAATTTCACGATATTTTTAACTTTAGCTGTGAAAACGAAAATTCAATTTACACATTTGTATACCTGGTACAGACCGGCAATTTCAAGTGAGTGATCAAAGACCAATTTTACAATGAAAATGGTAGGAGATAACGGTTTCTCGAACTTCACTCTTTCTTGCAGATCTATAAAGCGTAGTTAAAAAGTGTCCGGTTTAAAAGCATGCAAGATGGCGGACGTAAATAACAAATAAAGTGTAAGTACATTTTAAATCGAAAAGATACAGGTTAATGTCAGTGGTGGTATTTAACAAAACAAAACAATATAAAATATTCGATTTTCTTATTTTCCCATTGTTTTTTCGTGATGCCAACAACACAACTTAGATTTAATCGATAAAGTTGGGTGATAAGAAAAAACACCGAAATTGAAGCGGTGATCCCAAGGGTCCTTCCAGAATATTGGATTCATTACAAATAAAGTCACCAATGTCCAACGACCTAGCGTAAGCACAACACATCACAAACCACCCGAAATTCGACAGCTCTGAAAATGCATTGTGGAATGTGATTTTTTTAGTTTTTTGTAAATGGACAACGGTCCATTGAAGAAACACGCCGTTTTTGGTGACGAAACGTTTCGTTCACCAGTGTTTCTACGTAAGGAACACCCTGGAGGTTCTTCATAGCCTCGAAATAAGGTAGTGCACTTTAGATTCAATTTATCATTTCTTAAGACTTCTCCTCTCAAAATCGGTGTTTATTTTGCTTAATACTAGAATTCTACTAACATGTGAAGATAATGCACAATTCATTTTCAAAATATAAAATGACGTCAATTGTTTAATCGGATGATCCGCGTAAGCTTATCGAGAGTTAAGCGCAAAAACACTATATAGGCACATACTTTGTTTTTGTTCTATGCCCTCGCTATTGCAACTTGTATTGTGAAACATTGTTGACCTGTTACTCATTATTTTTCGTAAACTTTCGTTAATATCCGCGAGTTTATTAAAAGAATTTTATTTTAAGATCAAATAAAATACTTCAATTATTATAATTGGGTCCGCAGCGCAGTGGTCTAAACCGTTAGCCATTTAGAGTCACTGAACTGACCAGACCTAGTTCGAATACGCACGCAGTCGGATACAGTAATCTTTGTCTCAAATCGTTTTTGCCATATTTTTATTATAAAATTAAGAAACAGTTTTATTGTCTCTTAAATTTCTTGTTTGTAATATTCTATATTAACATTTTTTTCCTAATTCAAATCTCTCATTACTTTATTTTATACTGGGGCTATTGTCATGGCGTTGTGTCCGTCGTGCGTCCGTCCGAACGTGTGTCCGTGCGTCCGGTCGTAAACTTTTTCTTTAAAAATCTTCTCCTCAGAAACTACTGGATGAATTTCAACCAAACTTCACAGGAATGATCCTTGGGTGACCCTCTTTCAAAGTTGTTCAAGAAATTTTGATCCAATGAAAAACATGGATTTAATTGGCGTGGCTAATTTCCAAATATGGTAAAAAGTGAATTTTCTCAGATTCCAATCAATGGATACCAACTGGGTGACCCTTTATCAGACTACAAAGAATCATTGTGATCAGATGGAAAATATGCATTTTATGGGCGGAGGTCATTTCTCTATATGTTATATAGTGGAAACTTTGAAAATCATTTTCTCAGAATCTCTTTTTGGGATATCAACCAAATTTCACTTCAATGATCCTTGAGTGACCCTTTATCAGTTTACCAAAAATTATTGTGATAGGATGAAAAATATGTATTTTATGGGCGGAGGTCATTTCTCTAAATGTTATATAGTTGAAATTTTGAAAATCATTTTCAACATCAGTAGAACCCAAAATATGTAAAAATCAAGTCAAACTTTTATTGCTTTTACAAGAATTTCAAGCCTGTGGAGCGACTCAAGCCATTCATGGCTTTCTAGTTTTATTATATTTTGAGGAGTGTGATAAATTCATCCTGTATTTTCCTAAACAAAATGTTGTGCGTAAGCTACTGAGGAGTAGGAAATCATTTGATGCAGAATATCAAAAGGATCACCCGCACAGAACGATGAACAAAATTAAGTAAACAGTGCCGTGCTTTTTTTATATCAAAGATTTGAATTACAGCAATTAAAAGTAACATCGTATTTTCAAAATTTAAAAAATATAAATAAAGAAAGATAAGACGAGACTGAGACTCGATCTTTAGACCTCTGCTTTTCAAGTTCCTGACCTTTCACTTAAGCTGTGTACGGTTATTTATCACAACTGGGTACAAGTAAAAAATTGCTCCAGTTTGGAGCAAAGGAGAAAGCGCTGCGGAAATGAAATGTTGTTTATTCAAATTGATTTTTTCTACTGTTTATCCATGTTTTCCTATGATCGATTATGACAAAGTGTAATCGATTATCGTAACTCACTAATCAATACCACTGGATGATCATTACATCACTAGATGGGTTGAGATGGGTTTCTGCAGTCTTTTTGATTAGACTTTAAACCGAAATCCAGTCTCCATAAATTGAGCCGCCTCATGGGAAAAGCAACAATCTGCATATGCGAAAATAAAGGCATAGATCAGCTTTGCGGTAGTCCCGAAGCTGATCAGCGCCCTTGTTTTTGCTACACCAATAGTGCAATCCCTCTATTTTCTTAATACGAAATTAAGCTTCTAGTTATCTTCTGTCGCTTCACTGCCCGTTTTTTTTTCGGACCTGGTCGAAAACCACATTGTTGGTTTTCTGACGTCGCGGCTCAATCATGAACTTAACTGTTGAGTAGGACGTACAATGCAAAATCAACCAATCCATTCTTGAATGTGAACTATTCTTTTCTTACACTATATGACTGACAATTTTTTTTGTGAAAGCATCGGCAAAAGCTCTTTTAAGATTAAATTCCTTGAAGGGAGTCATTGTCTGTTGTTTATTGGCATTAATTAGATTTTGGGGTTAAATGAAAATGAACATTTTTTAAACAGCAATTTCTTTTATTAATGAATACAATGCATTTTGTAAAAACAAATAGATGACTTTGCATAACACACTTACTGACACATTGGTTTGGAAACCTGAAACGGTAAGTACAATAATTATGGTGTATGTTATGCAGTACACATGCAGTCTGTGCTTATCCAAGTTTTGAGGATATACCTTACAATGGAAGCTTTTGCAATTCCAGCACTATAACATCTTGTTCTTTCTAAGGCTGGCACTTTGCTATTGTAAACAAACATTATTTGTTCACTATTTTTCTGATTTGGTCATGGAGTGTTAGTTGATGGCTGTGAATCAAACATATTGAAAAATCAGAATAAGTTGACAGCACATTCTAGACAAGGTTCACATGATATAATCAAATGTATACAACAATCAAGAAAAATTCAACATTCATCTTAGAAACGGGGGTAAACTTGTGATATAAAATGTAAAAAGAACATGACTAGTAAAAGATGGCTTGTTTGTCTATGTACAACAAAATTTATATGAACACAACAATGGGCAGTATTTGAGCTCGCTTATGGGAAAAGCAACAATTTGCATTGCAGAAAAAAAGACCCAAATGATAGTACAATTCCTTTGCTTTCTGAATACGAAACTTCAAGCCTCTAGCTATTTTTTGGTGTGTACAGGTTGGTTTGTATTACCTAGCCAGGAAAAATGTCGGTTTCATCATGAGAAAGCTTATTTTGTTTTGTTTTTCATAAGCTTATAGTATTGTTTACCCAGCTCTTAAAAAGGGTATGGTAAAGTTAACCACCTGTTTTGAATTGAAATGCACTTTTGAAGTCAAATATATGAAAGGAGCATTTGAAACAAATGTCAAAATATATCCTCTTCACCTCAATTATCGTGCATGTAAGCCTTTAAACCCTCCCTGTACTCAGAAAGTTAGGCTTACATCCCATTTGATATCAATTTTCTATCAATTTATATTTCATTAACCTGTCTTAAAAATTTGGTTAAATTCTGTTGATGATATTATCATGAAAATCATGTAAAATAACTGCTAGTTGACCTTTTGAAACATTTGGATCGCCTCCTCAGTTATCATGCATCTGAAAGAAAACTCCTTGGCAACAAAAAAGAAGCAAAATTACAACTTTATCTTTTGGGGTCACCAACCTCTGCTTAAATCTGATTATTCCAGATACTTTATTTGAGTAAAATCTGGTTCTGAATTTTCTTATACAAGGCCTTAACTAGCCTATGCATAGAAACTTTGAAAAAAAGTTTCATATCCAAAATGTTACATTTTGTTCCATTTTATATATTGTGTGCTATATGGTTTCGGTTTTTCTCACTTCATCATATTCAGGGTACCATAGCAAATCATCCTATGAAAAAACTAAGGTCAATCAAGCTCTGTGAGGCTCGTTTGGGGTCATGCACGATAATAGAGGTATGCACGATAATTGAGATTTGACAATACATGTAAGTTGGTCCACTGCATATATTTGCTTGTCCCTTGCATATCTTATTTCCATTTTAGCCACTGTGTGAGAAAACCAACAATTTGCCATTGAAAGTAAAAACAAAAATGCAGATCAGCTTGGCAATAAACCACAAACCTGATCAGCGCTTTTGTTTTCGCTACACTCTTCGATCGCCTTTGTTGTCTGTGAAAATGTGGTTATGTAAATAAGTAGTCCCCAGACACGCTAAATCAATACGCGGGTAAAGAGGCAAAAAATCGAAAGGAAAAAGTCAAGAACAAACACCGAGATAAAACACCAAATAAATCATTTCTCATCTATTTACTAATGTATAATTATTTCTTTACTCATTCGCATTAAATAGAATTTTATTGAAAATCAGACTTTTGATCGAATAAATAAATAATCTAAACATTATTTCAATGATTATTGCTTCTTGTATCGATGATCAACTCCTTTCGATTTTAATAAAAATACCAACCGTAAACAAACCAAACAACACATTAAATCGAAAGGACTAAGTCAAAAACGTAAATTAATTATGCGCTTATATCAATGAAAAACAAAATTTTACTAACAGAAGATATAATAAAAAAAAAGACAATAACATAAACCGAACATAAATTTAAACATTTCAGAAAAATCCGCAATTGAAAAAAAAAGAATAACGATAAATTTTATTTCATTTTTAGATCAAAAAGCTCAAAGTAACGTTAATATGTTAATGCAGCGTCGGCTACGACCGATCCTTTAGATTGTTGGTCATTTTTTCGAGATAAAAGAGAGTTCGTCATTTATAATGTTTTTTTCCCATAAAAAGGAGTAATTAGCAAAATTATCAGCAACCATGTAAAATCTATCGCATTTTCAAATTTAGAGAATTGAAAAAAAGTATTTTTTTTCTAGCAAAGACTTAATTTTTTGACCAGGACAATTTGCTTATATCAATAATAAACCAATTCACATGAACACTCAAATCAACATCCCAAACTCATCACAAATGGCGCAGTGCTGATGCGCAGCGCAATAATGTACTGTTCATGTATTTTTAATCTATATAAGGTAGTGGGTACCGAATATCAATGAAGGTCAACAGGAATATTAAATGAGCGACAGGTCAACAATATTTCACGATAGTAATTTATCGGAAATACTTGTTTCTAGGTCGTGACCTCCTGAACTTGTTTATACCGTACATATCTATACACGTGGTTAGCATGAGAAAGAGTAACCAGTCTAGTGGCATCTGTGATTTAAGCAATTGAGTTTTACACTCTTCTGTTTTATTCGTTCGACGTATAAACCCAGTCTATTCAACTTCTAACACATTTGGTACTAAGTTTGACTTTTTAAGTTTCATAAAGACATTTGGTCAAACTTTTAAACATTATTGTAGCACCTATGAATTCAAAGAAGACCCAATATTCTTACAAGTCTCAAATAACTAATCTGTAAAAATTTCATAAATCATTGATTGTAAATAAATGGAGCTGAACCATTGAAATCACCATAGTTTTTCTGCTTTCGTTCATTTCACCATTTTTGATGGACAAAAGACGTATGCTGTGATGAGGCAGAATAATTATCGCGTGCGAAACGACGCATTTTGATAGTCTTTCTTCCTTCAGTTTACACATGTCATGCTATTTTCCATCTAATGGCTGTCATAACTGTTTCTTCTTTTGTGTTAGATCGATCAATCCTTCCTTGAGTGGACAATAAAATGCTTTCGACATTGTTTTCTATTTTAGAAAAGTTCAAAAAGTATACACTTGTTTAAACAAAATGACGTTCATTTGCGTCAGCGTTTTTCAACTGTCATACTGCTACAAAGAATATCTAAAAAAGTCAAGAAAACCATTTTCGGATAAAAACAACTACTAGTACATCTCATTATATGTTTTGGTTTTTTTTTTTTTTTTTTTTTTCGTATCAAAATTATTTCGAGTTACCGTGCATGACACGAAATTTCGTTTGTCCTATTGTTAAAAACATAGTAAAATTGACTCTCATTCGATCAAAATCATCTTAAAAGAGTCACTCAGCACTCCGTTCATCCCAAACACTCACTCAAACCATTCAGTAACGCTTCAAAATTACTAAAACGGTAAACGATAATATCAACAACTTCATTCAAAATAAGTTAAGCTAGAAAAATTACGATTTGACCAAAATAAATGAAAATATGATCGTCTGATTGGTTCTTGAAGAAAAAGTAAGCTTTTTATAGAACTTGTATGTTTATTTTATTAAAGGGATGCATTAGAAATCACTTATTTTGTTCACCCGGAAAAATAGAAATATTGGATTAATTGCTTTTGATTTCACTCAAAACTTACATCTCCCGCTCATTCAATTTCTTTCCAAAATCATTCATCTCGTCAATTTCACGATGCTGTTTACTGTATATTTCTATTCTCCTAAAAAATGTATATAACTGTTGGACTCTTCCTCGTATATGTACAGTTAGTTGCATTGTGCACTTGATATTCATCTCGATCAAAAACAATTTAAAATCACTCGCTCAGATATCCGTTCCTCCATTCCAAGCACTTACTCTAAACGTTTAAAACCACTCCGAAACTCCTGAGTTTACAAATCGTTCAAAATGGTCACAATTTTAATCAAAGTGATGAAAATACTTGCTTTATTTGTTTGGAGTTGATTTTTAAGCGTCTTATTTAACCGTAAAGACACACAATCAGAAAAAAAAACAAAAAACAAAAACAAAAAAAAAACACGTAGATATTCTTTAAGGGGGTAAACATGCTTGAATGAAATTATCGCTTATCTTTTACATCCCTTAAAATCATTCAAATTCATCTTTCTCATTCAATTTCATTCCAAATTAATTCAAAAATCACCCATTTTGTCAAATCCCGACGTTCCTGTACACATATCATGATGTTCTCATGTTCGTGTTTCGGAAATAACCCGTTACAGTTAGTAACATCGTAAAATCGACATTCATCTCAATCAAAACCATTCCAAATCGATCACTCAGCGCTCCATTCACTCATTCTAAGCACTAAGTCAAACCCTTCAAAATCGCCCAAACCCATTGAAAAATACAAAATCAAAAACGTCATTCAAAATAAATTTCGATAGAGAAAAATTGCGATTTCACTGAATTAATTCAAATTGTGAGCGTAACATATGATCTTGGAGAAATATGAAGCTATATATAGAACTCGTATGCATATTTTATTAAAGGGAGTTTAGGGAGGTAATCACTATCGCTAAAATTTGTTCATCCTGAACAATATTTGCGATATAGGATTACCTCCCAATAAAATCACTCAAAATTTGCTCCACACACTCATTCAAATTCATTCTTATATCATTCCAAAATCGTTCTCCTTGTCAATTTCACGATGATGCCAACTGTACCTATGACGGCACTTAAAAAGAAATGAAGTTTTCATTTTTATTCTAAAGCAGAAAGACTAAGTTACACGAACCTCTTACGTGAAATTGGCGTAAAACTGTAGCACTCTTCAAAACGATAAGGAGTTAAAAGAGATTTATTATCTTTTCTATGAAGAGTTCGTGGTTTAATGAGTGTCACTTAAGCTAACTTGAGCACAACATTCATAAGAGGAGCCTCGAGGGCACTCAGGAATGGTCGTTCGTCGTCCGACATTAGCTATTTCTTTAAACATCTGACCGTCCTAAACTAATGAGTCAACTACTCAGATTAGCGCCTAAGATGACCGTATTCGAAACGTGTTCGTATGTTTTCCTAAAAAATGAAGATTTGTGAGGACGGAGCTTAAAAGACATGAAATAATGCTTATAAATTTTTTCCCCCAATTCAGCAGGTTATTTTCATCTAAAAGAAGCGTAAGTGTTCCCTAGGTGAACTTTTTCAAAAAATCTATAAGATCCCTTAAAAATAGGTATGACAGGAACTGGCATTTTCTACTTTGATATCTTTGATCATTTACTCTCTAACAGCATAGTCGTCAGCTTCAGCTAACTTGCCATAGATGTTCCTTGGGTGACCTATCTCAAAAGATTAGTGATTGATTCCAATAATTTAGCACGGCAAAGCGTGGCTGATTTTACTTCGAAATCTTTTAACATCCCAACCACTTGGCATATTTCATCCAAATATGTGTGGTAGGTGTTGCTTTAGCACCCTTATAGATACTGGGCCTTTCCAGGGCTTACAAGAGCCCTTGTAAAATGTTACCCGGCAAACACAATTTTAAAAACTGTACTTTTAAAATTCATACACGTGTTAAATTTTTCACGAGAATAACCCACCTTGATCCGATTGTTTTCTTATAAGATCTTAGAAACCAAATAAAGAGTCACTTAGTCCAAATCTAGAAGGAGTTGAAGTACTTTCAACATCATGTTTTATCTTCTCATTAGTATAGACTGCTATTGTGTACCTTTTTTGTGATTTAAAAATAGGCCAATCTGGGATTGACAAATGAATTACTCTTGATTATTCATTGTTTTTCCCCACAAAGTTTTCCTTTTTCTTCTTGAACAAAAAGCCATCAAATGTACCCCTGCTTTACACAAACATGTGTAGGATCGCATTCAAATTGATTTAAAGTTATAACAACATTGTGAAATTGACAAGGTGAATGATTTTGAACAGATTATGGAATGAAATTGAATGAACGGGAGGAGCTATTTTTGAGTGAATTAAAGGGAGGTAATCCAATATCGCTAAATTAGAAATTTTTATTACCCCCCCCCTTTTAAATAAAATATCCATACAAGTTCTATAAATAGCTTCATATTTCTTCAAGAATAAAAAACGCTCACACTTTTAATTTTGTCAGTAAAATCGAGATTTTTTTGTAGCTTAATCTATCTTAAATGAATTTGTTGATTGTATCTTTTTAGTGATTTTCGAGCCTTTTTAAATGGCTTAGGGGAGAGTTTTGAATGAATGAATTGAGGGCTGAGTTAGCAATCTAGAATGTTTTTTTTTTTTTAAATGAGCGTCAATTTCACGATGTAACTAGCTTAATAACGGCATCATTTAATGTATGTTTTCGCGATTTTTCTGTCGTGTGGGCGTTTTGATAATTGGTTAATCGCTTAGTAACAGTTCTATTCAAGACTCGTCCAAAGATCAGCTTGTCAAAAATATTATCATGACAGATCCTTTAGCCTATATCTCAGTAAAACATAACTTCAAGGTTACTTCTTTGATCTTTGAGTAACGATGCGCCGGTTAGTATAATCACATGGTAAGGAAAATAAGAATCATCCAATCTCTTTAAAGGGGCAGAGATGGCTAGAAAAAAGAGATGGTTTAACTAAAATAATACAAATAAAAAAGGGAGAAAGAACTAAAAATAATGAGGGTTAGAAATAAGGAGGAGAAATGGATAATATGAAATGTGAGTGGGTGGAAATAAATAAATGCAGCGAAAAATGCGCTTTTGTTTGTCCGTTTGTGTGTTACCCAAATTTCAAAATGTTGATAGGCAAAACTATCAATTTTGCGAGGTTGTCCAGGAGAAACGATGTCTAGCTGACTAATCACCAGCAATCATTAGCTTTTTGAAACTGCAATTTGAAACTATAAGTGACAGTAAAGAAATTACTTGTGCCGAACGTAATGCTCTTCCCACACGGTGTTACTATCGGCTCTCACTGTGACAAGACGGATCATAACAGTTATTTTAACTCGAGGATAACCGGATAAAAGCTCGAGTAACTTCATTTCAATCGGGGCCCTTACACATTTTACCAAGCGCAATAGAGATATTCTCGGAGCTCAGATGTAAAGCATTACATCACTCTAAGTTAAATCCCCATGTGATATTTGGCTAACGATTGTGAACAAGCTACAATATTCAGCGAAGTCTGGTACGAGATACCAGATATCCTTGTTCGATATGTGATAAATACACGCGGAAAAAAGTATTGCAACGTCTGAATTGTGATGATACAAAACTTATTTCAATTATGCCAAATATGAGCCTCTTTGGGCATGTGATGGTCATTTTTGGACTCCAAGTACGTGAAATCCAATTCAAAATCCAACATTGTTGTGACAGGTGCTGCTGGGGACATTGATATACACAGTCTGATCTAGGGTATGGCAAGAAAAGTGACAGCCATTTTTCCCGATGCTTATGGATGTACAAGAAAATGACTGCAAATTAATTTTTGATGGTTACTTCTGGATAAAAGACAATGAACAGATTTAAATCTACCCTGGTATAATCGACACAGCCATAGTTAATCGTGAAAGAATTTATGTTGAAAAACATGTTCTTTTCACAACGGCCATTATTTGAAAGAAATGTGAACCATTTTATTGAAAATCAGATGTTGTTATACTTGTTTTTCTTTGTGTATATATGTTATTTTTATATCGTTTACAGCTGAAAACCATTGACTTGCACAATGAAATTAGATTGGCAGCGAAAACGTGTATCTGCTGGTGTTTGCTATGAAGTACATGTAGGCTGCCATTTTTGTAATGAATACCTCGATGGGACAACTGAAATTTTGAATTGAATAAAGCTAGAAATAACGTGTTATACTGATAAGGAATAGATCATTTTTCACCGGAAACTTGCGATCACCGATTCAATTGCTTTATGAATTATTCATGAGAGTGAGCATACACTAGCAAGTTGTCCCACGATTGTTAAAATGTGGTCTTCGTGGACTGCCTCGGTGGTCTGACTGCCTCGGTGGCCTAGTGGTAAATTCACTCGACCCGTGACCTGGACGTCCGTGGTTCGAGCCACATCGTCACTGGGTGGGTTTATGGACAAAACACTTAATAGCCAGTCCCAGTTCACCCAGCTGTCAAATTGAGTAGAAGTGGGTTTAAAACACTGCTTATTTCTCTCAGGGACCCGAAAACATTAGGATTGAGTGTTCGAGCGCGATTCTATAAGCTTAAGATTCCGTCGCAATCGAACTAAATTAAATTTGTATAAACTAAATGTGGTCTACGGATTGGATTGTCACTCGTACACAAGTGTCTAAAGAAAGGGGGAAATGGGTTCAAAAATTGCTAACCCATCTTATACATGTATCTGGACGGACATAGGCTCTGTCTACCTGCGAAGCGGGATACTATTTCTTAAATGTTTCCCGAATTTTTTCATTTAAGAACTTGATTTGTTTTTGACAGGTGTCTTACGTCAGTTTTAATCATCATCTTTCAATCGGAAATAATTTGCGATCATGACCATGGCAAATTCTAATGAGACGAAAAAGGTCACTAACAAGAAAAAGTAGTTTGTAACAATAGCTTTTATTCAAAAATGTCATTGTTTATCTATTTATTTAACTTATTTATTTTCAAATACTAGATTTAAAAAGACGGCGATTTCTCGTCTATATTCAACTTATTTTACATTTAAATATAGGGCCTAACTAGTTTCGCTTAACTAGCAAAACTGTGGTACATATACTAACTCTTTGTGTGTGAAAATGTGGTTTACAAATTGTAGATCACGGAGCGTCATCATTTTTCATAGGCTATTTTGAGAGTCAGCAATTCTCTAAGGACATAATTACAGGCTTTCAACAGGGCGAAGCATGATATCTTCAACGACTTAAAGTTGAGAATCCCCCAACTAAAGGACTTCGCTAAATATGGAATTAACTCTGCGACATACTGATACTTTGAATACGTCAAGATTTACTCGACCTTCTCTCCAAGGATAACTTACAGATGTAACACATCAAGCTAATAAGGACCATCTGGGGACTCAATAAATACAATGTTTGAAAATCGGGATAGTTTCAGAGCAGATCTTACAGGTGTCGCATTTTAAACGCTTTTTACCCAGGACGATAAAATGATAATTAAAGAATGAAAAAATATGTCAGGTGTGAAAAAAGTCTATTCTGGTCAGTCTGCGCAATTGGCGCAGTTTAACTAGGATCGACGGTTAACGCTCTACACAGATAGTCATTTTCGCGTGACGGGTTGCATTTCATTATCATTCACTTAAACTTCTAAATAAAGACGTTGCATTATAGATTGCATGATCTTTTACATGTGACGTAAAACGTTGTAAGATTATCCCTGACCATGTGATCACTGCAATTTGCAACCTTGGACTTAATATTCGCAGTACACATGAAGAACATATTTGTATTTTTTATCAAAAGCTCTTTACAATTATTTAATTCTAAATGGTTCCATAAATTTCATGTATTCTGATTTGGCTGCGAAATACGTTTTATTTCAAATTGAAAGCAATTTTGAGTACAAGCCTTTTTGAAAGCTTTCGTCCGGAGGAGTTCCTTAAGAAATTTTGCCTCATTATGGACAAATGTTTACATTAGATACTTTATCATATTATATTATAAGATATTAAAAGAGAATTTATTGATTTCATCCAGAAATGAAACAAATAACATAATCAGATCCATATATAAATCCGCTTCGCGTATTCTTACAGTATGATTAGGTTTTAAGCAAATTAGCCTAAGCTGTATGCGCAAGATGACCGGATTCGATGTTTCAAGACAAAAGATTTATTCTTTTTCTTGAATGCTTTTCGTTTGTCGAGAAATGACGGTAGATTATCACTTGATAATCTCACCACAAAAGCAGTGAAATTATCAAAAACTTAAACCCTACTTTTGTGCATTTCATCCTATCTGACGTCATCTACGCGGGGCGAAATAAGTGGCGTCACAATGATCGTTGCATAGCAATCTCGCGCAAAATGACGCGCTTTACGAAAATATGTCATTGAATTACATATTTTGTCTCATTTTTTGAAAAAAAAAAAAAAAAAAATAGAGGAATCGTTTGTTTCTCGAGATAGATCGATTTAATTTCGTTTTGTGAACAAAAACTATATTTTCAATCGTGGCTCCGCCACTCATGGAAATATGGCTTTTGTTGTTCACTAAATGAATATAAATCGATCTTACACTGAAACAAAATATTATCCTCTATATATATGGAAGGGTATTTTTTCCAAAATATAATTCATTTTCGAAATGGGATCTTGCCATTTTTAATTCTTTAATAGACTAAAGTTCTTTTTTCTTCTTTTTTCCTGTCCTGGAAGTAAAATTTCGCTTAGCTTGCTTAATTATTTTTTCTTTCGTTTACATTTCTATTCGAGACTGATTATTCGTTACAATTGTAACTTAGTTTAATAAATTTCCGAAAAGCCACATTTCTTCGTTAATGAATTAATTTCATTCCAGCGTTGATGTATCCATGAATAAAGTTTAATGGAAGATGGTTTGATTGCAAAAGGTAAATACTGAGGAAAATATTGATTTTGCTTTGTATATAACTCCTCCGCTATCAGACTTTATTTATGGACATATAAACGCGAAAATGAAACTATAAACATTTTAACACATCATTTTAAAATAAGTTTTGTAACCTTTATCTGCGTGTAACAAGAAATGATATTGACGTTGGGAGAATTTCACTGAAAGTAAAGCACGTCATTGGCAAGCGGGTTATATGACGTCAAAAGCATTAACTTTCCTGCTAAAGATGACGTTGAGTATTATAAATGGGTGTAGTTGTCAGTGTACACAGTAAATAACACATAACATATGAATTTCATCGCAAATAAGGTTCTACATATATGCACAGTTAAAAACATCGTGAAATTGACAAGGTGAGAGATTTTGGAATGACTTTGGAATGAATTTTCATGAGTGCGATAAATGAGTGTTGAGAATTTTAGGCAGGTAATCCAATAAAGCTAATTTTGTTCAGAACGAATAATATAATCGATATTTATCACCTCCCTTAAATAAAATATGTAAACTAGTTCTAAAAGTAGCTTGGCATTTCTCCAAGAACAAATTGGACGCTATGTTTGTTTAAACGAAGTGATTGATCTGATATTTGTTGGTGATTTTAGAGCGTTTGAACTGTTTGAGTGAGTGCTTGGAATGAATGGATTGAGCGCCGTGTGAGCGATATTGAATGGGTCTGACTGAGATAAGCGTCAATTTCAAGATGTTACTTTTTGTAAAATGAATTCTACCTCAAAATGACAGGTTTATCTTTCTCAAGGGGCCGATTTGACAGGGGGCCGGTTTGATGAGGGGCCGGTTTGACTGGTCTCAATTCACGGGATTGGGTCTATCCTAGAAGTGATGTCCTTTTTTAAAACGTACATTTAAACCAGAAATCACCAGAAATAACGTGATGACACTTCTTAAATTGGGTCAAAGCCACTCCGCTACAAACATCAGGCGAGTCTTATGTTGATAAGTTGAAGGTTGAGAACTCTCCTCTACTATATATTTTCTAATCTGAACCCATCAGTTTAAACGGTCCAGGTGTTCGGGTAATCAACACTTCTACAAAGCAGCAATGGAAATGTTCAGAAGTCTTTTATTCGCGGTATTAGCAGTATTTGGTGCACGTATGACATTTGATTTTTTTCCTACTCTATCTCTTTTTTTTTTCTGAATATTTTCAGTTAAATAGTGTTGTTTTTTGTATATTGGCTACCATGTCGTTACACTTTATTTACCTTTTTTAAGTTCTTATTTTCTTTTTTATCTTTATGTCTCTCATATATATATATATATATATATATATATATATATATATATATATATATATATATATATATATATATATATATATATATATATATATATATATATATATATATATATATAAATATATATATATTACATATTTATTCTTTTTAATTTTATTATCTGTTAATTAATTAACGTATTTTTTTTTATTTTTATTCAAGTATTAATGTATGTACTTTTATTTTTTTCATTGAGTTTTCTTTTCCTTTTTCATTTTAAGAACACTTTTTTAAAAAATTAATACGTTATTCCTGAATTTCTTTATTTTATTTACTTTTTTTAGGAATGTTTATCAAATTATGTATTAATTTGTTTCAATCTTTCTTATCGACGTAGTCTCCATTTCGCTTTAATTATTTAACTCGACGTGTCTCAATTAATGTTTAAATATCATTTTATATTTGATTTAATAGATTCATCTATGGACGGAGGAAATACGAGGGAGATTTTCAAACCGTCTAAATACGGAAATAAATTCTTTTCGGACAACATGAACGCACAACCTAATTTTGACGACCTATTCCTAGAGGCCGTGAAATCAATTCCAGTCCCTACCGACGAAGTTCAGAACCATATTAATCACAGCGAAGATGACAAAAACAGAATCAATAACGGTCCAACGTCACACGTGAAGGACGCTGCGAACGGAAACGATAGTAAGTTGATTGTATGGATCGAAAATATTTTCTCGGGTGACCAATCGAAATTGCATCCTTTTGTAATACAATAATGATCAAGTAAATATTCCGTGACTAAAGATCAAGTTAGGACATTTTATTTACTAATTGACCAAAGGATGCTTTGGCTACTAGAATTTTCTACATAACACAGTAAATAACATCCTTAAATTGACGAAGTGGATGTCTTTGGTATTAATGCAGAGTGGAGTTGATTATAAAGGAGCGAGTTTTGAAGGTGATTTAGGGAAAGAAATGTAATATCACTCATTTCACGCTTTTGAATGTTTTACTACATGCCTTTCATTTCATTCAAAACTCGCCCTTCCAACAGTTAGTTACATCGTGAAATTGACACTCTGGTCTAAATAACTCCCTCGGCGTTACATTCTTTCATTCCAAACACTGACTCAAATAATTTAAAAACGCTCAAAAACACTGAACGAAAGTCTGCACCTACTTTAGAATCGCAAAAAAATCCAGGTTTTACTGACTTGTATGAAAGTTTTATTAAAGAAAGGTTTCACGCGAAAATTTATTGTATAGCCATCCTTTGATTTCATTCAAATCTTGCTAATTGCACTCAATAAATTTAATTCCCATTTCGATTAATCTTGAATAACTGTACAATTTAGTTATTCTGGCGCAAAACTCTGTATTCCTTTATTTTACCTCATTTGACGTCATAAAAGCGGGAAGCGCAATACGAATGACGTCACAAAGTTGCTTGACATTCATGTGCGATATAGCCCGTTTTAAGAAAAATACCCCGAAAGGTTCACATTGTATTTTATTCTGCATCAAAGTATAGATAGAATAATAAAAAGAATTAACTACAATAATCATTTGGATTCGCGTAAGATAGACAAATCAAGACGAGCAACTCGTGATCATATAGCTATTGTTGTTCACGAAATGAAAGATTATTTGATCTTATTAATGAAACAACTTACTTCCCTTTATTTTTTTCTTTTTTTTTTGTTTAGGAACTGCGGTTATATTGTGTTATGGTAAGCCTGGCTTTATAGTTCAACCAAAAATCTCGTGCAGAGGGTCTTGTTATATAAAAGAACACTGGTCACCGCTTGGGTGTAAGTATTTTCTATTTTTCTAATGTATTCATAGTAAAAAAAAAGGGTTACACCCCTTACATAGAATTGTTTTGTAGTTAGTGGCAAAGAAATGTTTTCACGCAACATTCATGAATTATTAATCTGAGATCATTTGGTGAAAAGTAAATCTTGTCTTACGGAAGAAATAAAAGTATAATGACGCTCAACTAACATCCCATAATCATGTATCATTGACTGCTAATAAAGCAACTTTCTCGAAAAATCGAATATGGTACCAAAATAATAATAAATGAGAAATCAAAGATTACTTGCCCTCTTAGAGTTGGCACGATCTTCAAAGAGAGCGGTAGGATACGCAAAACTGTTTTATACCAAAAATGCGTCCCTTGAAAGGGTTTGACAAAACAAGTCGAGTTTGCAATAGCAACCACCTAGAATACAACCAGGGGGGGGGGGGGGGGTCGGGGGTTGGGGGGGGGGGGTGGTAACACGAGAATACAACCAGTGGGGGGGTGGGGGTTACGTACAACAAATAAGAGGGAAGATACATTTATGTTCGGCCAATATGGAGTCGTACAACTGCTCCACACGAAGTTTTAAAACGGAAATTGCTAGATCAACTGAAGAGACACCATTCCATGCCAAATTAATAAATCAACTGGTTTAAGGTCTGCAAAGGTCAGAAATCGACACAATACCTACGTATACCAACAAATTGTTACACCTTGGCATACCGAATGTAATTTAACGTCAGGAAGAAGAGACTGCTAGTCCGATAAAAGCCGATACCTGCGCGATGCTGTGCGCAAAGAATTAGTGTTTTGGTACGCTTTAGGACTTCAGGAAGGCATGCTCATAAAAATGTTCTTTTTCTTCGCCATATCTATTATTTTTCAAACAAAAAGTCTAATGAGATAAAAAGGGGTGCAAAACTTTTTTTGATTATGCATAACTTGCCGATTCCAGCGGGGGGTTTTCTCATGACAGTATATATCGTCTGCTATTCTTCTGTCCGTGTGTATGCGTCCTCCTGATAAAAAAATCTCGTCTAAAACATTTGACAAATTTGAAGCAAACTAGAATTGGGTTTACTTTTTGGTTCATTTCAGGATCTGTATTTGGGTTTCTGATTACGTGACAGGCCTCTTAATACCTTCTCAAAACTTTTCATTATTTTTACCTCAATGTTTTGACTTAATAAGGGCGATACAGTGTCTAATTTTTGCTTTGTATTTTTATCTATTTTCCTCAAAAACCTATAAGCAAATTCAACCAAACCAAACTTGATTCTGATGCCTTCCTAAAATCTCATTCATGAATTTATGATTTGCGCATATAAATATATATGTTGCTGGGCAGGTCTTATAATTCTTTGAATACTTGACTGATTTGAAAAAAAAATGTTTGAAGCATGCATAGAAGGCGGAAAATGCCAGGAGTTCGCTTGATATGGTAGATCTTTAGAAAATCTGCTAATGAAATAATTTATTGGAGACCAAGTAGTTTTTAATTGGTAGTCAATTACTTTTTTACCGGCAGATTCTATAAAGATCTGTCTTATTCAGTAAATTTTCTCTCTCTTAATAATCTCAGAATATTTCAAATGCAGAAAGCTAGTACCCAGTGTCCAACGTCTGCCCATCAAGCTCACATGAAATTGTTTGAAATGTCACAGCTAAGGACATCGTAAAAATGACAAGAGGATCGAAGTAAGAGTGATTGCAGAATGACTGGGGGAGCGAGTTATGAATTACTTTTAAGGGAAATAATACAATAGTGATTATATATACCGATTGGGTGAAATAAGCGATACTTAATTACTAGCCTTTCTTAAAATCTATGGATTTTTCTATTCGCGAGCCTTCGTGGACAAAGCAAACGATTTAAAATTCTCACCAATAAAGTCGTACAATTGTTTGATCAATGAGAATAAAATGTGGATCGTTCTGAACGATTTCAACCTATATTCCAACAAAATTGGAGTATTTTTCAGCGGTGTGAGTGAGCGTTTGTAATAAATAAATAGGGCTTTGAGCGAGTGATTTGGAATGACTTTTGATGGCAATCAAGTGTCGATTTCACAATGTTACTTATTGTAGACGCTAAATTGTTCTATTCCATTGCAGTACACATAGACCGTGGCTGCTCACCCCACCGTCAGGGAACACGGACTATTCAAACACCTCCAAGAAGATTAGAAAGGTTCTGCAATACCAACCTTTGTAACTACAGATTGTAGAAGAATGATGTGGCACGTTAGAATTGAACAACTGACGGGAATCGCACGCGTTCATTCGAACCATGTGTAGACGGATGTATACAGTTTTTTTCTTGCTGACAGGAATGTTTTCGTTGGTAAAACATTCAAACTTATTGTATTATTGGTAGTAGAAAATGAGAAGAATGAAGAAAAAAGCATTCTCTTTTATTCCTCAAGGATTTCTTAATTTCTTATTGAGGTGTCAAATAGGGGGATCGTTATGTGAGGATACTTTTGCTAACAAGATGCAAAATTTGTTATATTCTTTTTCAGCCTTTAATTTTGATTTAATCAAATTGGGGAAAAAGTTTTTTTGATAATAAAAGAAACTAATTTTTTTCTTGTGATACTTGTATACTCAATAGCACATTGTTTTATCACCATTTTGCGAAATATTATCTTACGTGGAATAAAATGAAAAACAAAAAAAAGTAAAAGAAATTGACTACAGTTAAAATCATCGTGAAATTGACATTCATTTCGATCAAAACCATTCTAAATCGCTCACTCAGCACTCCATTCTTCCATTCCAAACTCTCACTGAAAACAGTCAAACCGCTCCAAAATCACGAAAAAGATCAGATCAATTTACTTCATTATAAATAGGTATAGCCAGAAAAGGTCGATTTATCTGGAACAGTTGAAATTATGAAATTCTGGGTGGTTTTGTAGAAATATAAAGCCATTTATAGAACTTGTTTGCATAACTTAGTAAAGGAATGAAATTAATATCGCTAATTTTGGTCATCAGGAACAAAATAAGTGGGATCGGATTACCTCCCTTTAACTACTCTCAAAACTTGCTCCACACCTTTATTCAATTTATTTCCAAAACCATTTCAAAATCACTCGCCTTGTCAATTTCACAATGTTGTTAACTGACTATTATAGGGCCATACTAAATTTAAAGATCCATGCTGTCAATCAAAATACTCAATAAGTGATAAGTGTTCTTCCGTCATTTTTCGGCATTTTTTTGCAAACAGCTTCATTTTCACAACCATAACTGTTGCAGATGGATAACGTTTAATATTTCCTAGATTGTGTCTCTTTTCAGTAATTTTTATTTCAACAACATATTGTCGCCACGCATCTAGTCAATTCCATATCTAAGTTGACATATATATAAACGTGTGTATTTTGACTATCTAAAATGTGAACACAGCTCAGTATTACAATTAACCACATAGTGAAAATAACATTTACCTCAATCAAAACCATTCAAAACTGTTCGCTGAAAACTCCAATCATTCGTTTTAAATATTCACTCAAACGTCGTTTTAAAACAAATCGAAATCGTTCAAAACATTCAAAATTTCATTCAAATTGCTCAAATTTTCCCACTTTTTTCTTTTTTTTCTTTTTTGGCAAGTATGGATTTAAGACCTTCTTATTGAGATGTGAAGACACAAGAAATGGAGATTTTCTTTAAAGGGAGGTAATATTTATTTCGCTCAATTCGAAATTATCGAAAATGTTCAACTTTCTATGAATTTCTCTCAAAAATGCGCTAGAATAAAACAGCAAAATTGTGGATTCAACCCGAAACAACTGATGAATTAACGATCGTTACCTTTTTAATTTCTGTTCAGTTTTTGCAACTGTAAAAAATGTGAATAATCGCTCAGCTAAATAGTTTGTCATTTGTTATGAAAGACTCGACTGAAAAAAATTGGTTGATTTGTGGGATATACTTACGCAGTATATAAGGCTATACAAAGCTTCGAATTGTATCTGCGATGACGAAGTTTGAAATATTGGCCGCTGATTGGCTTATTATTTCATGCGTGATCTGATGATGGGTATGGACTAAGTTTCTGTGCATTGTATGGATACATATAAAATTATTGAATTCAACCTATGTTATTATAAGTATGTGAGAGACGCTGCTAATGCATAACAGTTGCAGTGTTTAAGCTGTAAAATGTAATATATTTTTAAAACATGTATATTACCGTATTAAAACATATAACTATACTTTGTAATTGTATGTACATAATTGTAAAAGTAGCATGACTTATAATTACGTGACTTCTTTCTCTTTTTATAAGATAATACAATGAATAGTTCTTTTAAATGTATTTAGTTATATTGTTTTTAATAATGCTGCAAATAAAATTCCAGCATTATCATTGGCTATTGCTGACCTGACAAACACTGATATCTACGGCAGCTCCGTTATGTCTTTTATTATTTCCTTAAGGCGCCTTACCGGGACCATAGATAAAAATTCAAGCTGGTAATGGCATCCCTGCTTCTGTTACTCCGCTGTTAATACTATCCGAGATACACATTATGCTACAGTTAAAAGCAAGTCGATTGATAATATTTACGTAAAAATGATACAAGCTGTAATAAATACCTTTCAATTTTACCAATCTGTTCATGTAAAAGTGCTCACTTTCTCGAAGGTTAAGTTATAAACCGCTTTCATATCACAACATCGCATGATGTAATCGAGTGTGACATAACTTCGACCTGTGACGTCACTACATGTTTACTTTTCATTCGACGCACATTTGGGGATATTGGTAGATTCGGTGTATATCAGGCCTTAAATATACAAAAGAAAGATATTTGGTCTAAAGTTTTTCAGTATAATGAATTTGTAATACGGTTTCTCGTCTTGGCAACTGACAATTTATTCCCGACAGTAAAAATGATAAATAATTTATTGCACATATTCCTAGGCAAGAAATCGTAAAACTAATAATTTCAATCTTCAAGTTTACACGGAAAGCAGTGTCGGATCCAGAGAAGGCTTTTGCTCGGAATAAATTTCAATTTGTCGGTTTATTTCAACATTTTTTTTTTTATTTTATTTTATTTCTTTTTTTTTCTGGTTAGATAGTAAAAGTGGCGTTAGCCTCCATATATAAACGAGGGATCAAATTAGCTCGCTTTAAAGCAATACAAACACCTAGTCAGATAGGGTCTTTTGATTTGCTTGTTTGAGGATGACCTTTGTTCAGATTCTTCTTTTCTACTGCTTTCGTTGTGCTGTCGGTATTTGTACTTTCAGAGACATTAGCACTTTTTTTTACATTTTGCTTAATTTCGTAATTCCTAAACAGATTGGTCTCTAATACTCTCAGAATTTTCTGGCTATCTTATGTAAATCAAAGTCTGCAATCTCTTTTGTTCTTTACTGATTTGAAAGGATTTTTGTTGTTCCCGTGCGTTTGTTTTACATTTGTTTGAATATTGCTGAATTGTTGTAAATTTTGTTGTTGTTGTTGTTGTGGTTTTTGTTTGTGTTTTTGTTAACAGATGGACACCCTTCGTAAGCAGCGCTGTGCTCTCCCGAACAATTAGCACATTTCTTGGAGTTTGCTCATAACATTGTTCATGAGAATGATTGCCAGCAAAGTGAGACCAATTGAAGTTCATTGTAACACACATTTTTGTGTGCTTATTAGAGCCTGTATAAGCCTTTGTACGTCTCATAGGGATGCACTGGCTCCACAGTTCCCTTCAGACAATTGATCTGATATTTTTTTAGAATAATGACAAAATAATATTTATCCTGTCACTAGCTATAAATATTGCCTGATCAAAGGGGGTATGATAAACTTATTGATATCAGGTCACTCGATCACGTGACAGCTTTATCATGTCACTTGGTCACGTGACTCTGTCGGATCTTCTTTTGTGGCTGTTAGTTCAGAAAAAGAGTCCTCTGTAAAACATTTTTCCTTTTGAATTGGAGTTTCGTTTTCCATTGAAAAAAATTCACTCGATTCCTTTATTTCTGTTGATCAAATCGCGACAACATCGATGACGTAATACATGACTGATGACGTAATCTATATAATATTATCACGAAGTTATACTTGCTTGTTTACATTCATCCTCGAAAGCTGTCTGGATCTGGATGGATTCAAATCAGATTTTAATCTAACGGAAGGATTTCGGAGAATGTAGCTTTGCATCTGATCTCAATCTATGTCCATCCTCTGATTATGAGCAAGGAAGGCATTGAATTTAGATTTGCTTTTAGCTGCATGACAACAAAACTCGAGAATGAAATGGACAGTTGAGATGGCGATTTGAATGTAAATTCACCCGAAATACATCTTCTTAATTACTGAGGTATATAGGTGTTTTGCTTAACTGTTCTTATATTTAATATTTTCTTACTACGCCATCAAAAATCCTTACAAATACCGAGTTCTTTGATCGTAAGTAAATAGTCTATCTCATCCTCCCATTCACCCCAATGATGAGCAATCAGTGTGGTAAATCGGGATTAGATAATATTTCCGGTAAATGAATATCGAATAGACGTTTTAAAAAAGATCGTAACAGGATAAATAGAATAGATGATAGGCTCATCAGATAAATTCCTACGCCTTGCCCGATAAACTTTTCCATCTCAAGTCACAAACCATCTATTTACAATTTATTTCATATACCCCTCTCTTACAGCAACCCAAGGTTTAAATAGACGACAAATAAATCTATTTGACCAATTTTTTGCACGAGTGGTCTCCCTTGTCTCATTATAACTTATAGTCCTAATCTTTTTATTCGAATTTTCCTGCATTGTTTATCTTATTGATTTGGTGTGCTAATATATATGCTGTTGTAGTTATTTTGAAAATAATTTTATTGTGTGCATTTCTGGTAATAAATTCACTGTTTTATTGTCAAGACGGATAAAAAGTTTTTTTGGGGGGATATAAAACATTGCGGCGCAAAAAGCATAGATAACTTGTTTCAAGCACTTTGCTCACTAAATATATTTTCCAAACACTCTTTACAGTTAACAGCGTCGTGAAAGTTACAAGTTGAATTATTTTGGAATGATTTGGAATAATGATAAATGAATACAATGAGTGTGTTTTGAGTGCAATTATTCAACACGAACAATATAAGCGATTTTTGTTACACCCCCTGTAATAAAATATGATTACAAGTTCTATAAATATCTTTATCTACTCTAACGAACACGCCTCCGGTTATAATTCAGGTCAGACCCCGCCCGATTTTTCGCCTTCTTTGTTCTATATACAATTGCCCAACTTTTAGGTGCTGCAGCGCATTCCACAACAATACGTTTACATATTACGTCATCAGCGCTTCATCTACATTCATTGTTCTATCATTTGAGACTAAAATAACTGGGTTTTTTAGGTTTAACTTTTGGGCTATTCAAGTCATAGTAAAGGAACCGTCTTTTTTCCACTTATGAAGAGGTCAGTTAGTTCGGGCACGCCCACCGTCACTCATCCGTCCTCCCGGAAAGGAAATCATGCACAAAAAAGATCGAATCGAGCCAAGCCTTATATTAAAGAAGAGATGCAAAACTAGCAAAATATCAAATAGATATGCTCGTGGATCACTGTTCTTCACTTAAAAATGCCATTTTCAAGCCGCACTATTTTTTCGAGGTCACTCCTTCATAGACTGCGAAAGAACTAAGGGTATATGATACCATGCAAACGCGTCGTCTGCTTCTCATTCCACTGAATTAATTTAGAATGATTTAGGAATGAAATTGAATGAGTGGTTGGAGCGAGTTTTGAGTGAATTTAACATAATAAAATATAATAAAATATACATATAAGTTCTATGTATAACTTCCTATTTTTTCGAGAACCTATTAGACGTTTCGAATTTGAATTAAAGCAGTTATATCGCGGTTTTTCTCTACCTTTATTTTGGTATCACAATTAATAAAAAAAAACATGAAACGTTTATTTTTTAGTTCTAGAACTTTTGGTTCCTCGTATATACATACATCAGGGTCTCCTCTTGTTTGTGTTTCAAATATTACCCGTTGCCCATGAAGGGTTTAGAAATATATGAAGTCTTCATGGTTGCACTTAAACAGAGAGTATAAGCTACACGAACCTTTCACGTGAAATTGGCGTAAATCTGTAGCACTCTTTAAAAAGATAACGAGTCAATAGAGATTTATTATAATTTCTTTCAAGAGCTCGAATAACTAGTGCGTGTGCTTAAATGGCCACTCAGGAACGGTCTTTCGTCGTCAGTTATCAGATACTTAAAAAAACACACTTGGTCATCCTAAACCAATTGCCCAATTTTGACCAAACCCGATGATTCGGAAAAGATCGTGGTTTTATGATATTCCGAAAAATAATGGCGTGGAAGGGAGGGGCTTTAAGACGTCACTACCCTTTTGTTTATCCTAATTTGTGCCCAAGGGGCCAGTTTCATCAAAACTTTTAAGACCTATTTTTGTCTTACTGATGACTTTTGAAACAGTAACAAAAACAATAACTTTACAAAGGCATTATTGGATTGATGATAGGTGATTTTTGTCCTGAATACACGGTAAGTCATCGGTAAGACTAAAATGCGTCTTAAATGTTTTGATGAAACAGGCCCCAGATCTATATGATTAAATGAAAATGGCTCTATGGCCTCAATTTTTTGTGGTTGTATATTATTTATTTTCATGCGGTTCACGAAATACTTGAACTCTACACAAATCCTATTAGGCACACAAGTTATACATAAATCAGACTGTAAATACAGTTTAGAAAATCGTGAAACTGATAACAAGAATGATTTTGTAATGATTGTAATGGAACGAACTTGAATGAATGGGTGGAGCGAGATTTGAGTGAAATTAAAGGGAGGTAAACAAATATATCAAAATTTGTTCACGATGAACAAAAATACGATATTTGTTATCTCCTTTTAAAGAAATACGCTTGCAAGTTCTATTAATCAATCAATCAATTATCATAAAGTAGTTGTTTGCCTGCTGTCATAGCACATTTGGAAACCAACAAGACTTTCAAGCTTCGATGATTGGGACATGGGTTCGATCCCAAGTGACATGCGTATTCTTTCCTACATTTGCCTTATACCAAAAGGTGCTTACTCGTAAACTGGCATATAGGTTGGATAATTTAACAACATCATGAATTGACAAGGTGAATAATTTTGATTTGAATTTGAAATTAAATTGAATGAGTGCGACGAGTGAATTACAGGAAGGTAATCCAATATCGCTTATATTTTCAGGGTGAACAAAATTAGCGATATTTTACGTCCCTTTAATAAAATAAAATTTGCTATGTCTTCAAGAACCGTTCACACGCTTACAAATTCAATAATGTAGTGTAATCGCATTTTTTTCGAGCTAATTAATTTCAAATGTAGTTGTATTAGTCTTGTTGTCATTTTTGAGCGTTTTTGAATGGTTTGAGTGAGTTTTTGGAATCAGTGGAGCGATTTAGAGCGAATTTGATTGAGACGAGCTTCAATTTCACGATGTTACTAACTGTAGCCGCTAGAGGCTAAACAAGGATTTAACGATAGAACTGGTCCTAAAACTATCAGGACACCATTGTAAAATGCTCCAGTAATGGTGAATTTTCCAGAAAGCAGAATCAAGTTGGATTAATCTAAGTTGAATGAACTTGTTTCCCAATCGACGTAAAATAAATAGGATTAAACTAAATGCTCCAGTCGCTGCGATATGAATGAAAACTGTTAAACAGCGGAGCAAACCACATTCAAACAAAACAAATAAGTAGTTTAGCCCCCCTCATGGATACTGTTCAAACACGAGCCCTTACTTAACCTAATTCGAAAGACAATTTCCTTTTTTTAAAAAAATCTGTACTTTTAGAATTTATACACGTGTTAAATTTTACACGAGAATAACCCACCTTGATCCGATTTATTCTAATAGGATCTTCAATAAGGCTAAAGAGTTTCTAAGTCCTTTTCAAGAAGGAGTTGAAGTACTTTCATAAAAACTATTTTATCTTCATATAAGGATAGACTGCTGATGTTTGTATTCTTTGTTTTTTGTAAAAAGGCCAATCTGGGATTGACAAATGAGTTATTCTTGATTATTCGTTGTTTTTCCCCACAATGCTTTTCTTTTTTTTTCTTTTTGAACAAACAGCCATCAAATGTACACCTGCTTTACACATGTATGTGTAGGATCGCCTTCAAATTGACCTACAGTTAACAACATTGTGAAATCGATAAGGTAAAAAATATTGGAACTGATTTTGGAATGAAATTGAAAGAGCAGGAGGAGCAAATTTTGAGTGAAATTCAAGGGGGGGGGGTTAATCCAATATCGCTAAATTAGCGATTTTTTTTACCCCACACCCTTTAAAATAAAATATGCATACAAGTTCTATAAATAGATTCATTATCTTCAAGAACCAATCAGACGCTCACAATTTCATTTTGTTATTAAAATCGAAATTTTTATAGTTCAATTATTTTGAATGTAGTTGTTGATTTAATCTTTTTGTGATTTGGGGGCGTTTTTTAATAGCTTGAGTGATGGTTTGGAATGATTGAAATGTGCGCTGAGTGAGCGATCTAGAATGGTTCTGTAAAGATGAGCGTCAATTTCACGATGCAACTCACTTAATCACGGCATCGTTTAATGTATGTTTTCACTTAATTTCTGTCGTCTAGGCGTTTTCATGATTGGTTAATCGCTAAGTAACCGATCTAATTATAACTCGTGAAATTGAGCTTGTCTAGGAAATCTCATGACATATCCATAAGCCTATACAGTTAAGAATATCGAGATATAGACAAGGTGAATGATTTTGGAATGATTTAGGAATGAAATTGAATGGGTGTGGGGAGCGAGTTTTGAGTGAATTTAATGGAAGGTAAGACATCGCAATTTTTGTTCAGGAAGAACAAAATTAGCGATATTTGACTACCTCGTTTTAATAAAATATGCATACAAGTTCTATAGATAGCTTTCTATATATCTCCAAGAATCTATGAGACGCTAACAATTTGAAGAATGCGTTTTTTTTCTATCAAAATTTGTTTTGAAAGACGCTGTTGGTTCTAAATTTTTCAAGGGGATTGGACGTTTTTGAATGGCCTGAGTGGGTGTTTGGAATGAATGAATGGAGCGTTAAATGAATCATTTAGAATGGTTTTGATTGGGATCAATGTCAATTTCACGATGCACAGATAGTTCTCCATTTCCATCTTTTCATAACCCATTTTGCCACGCGCAATAGAGATATTCTCGGAGCCCAGGCGTAAAGCATTACGCCATTCTTCGTTCATTTCCTCCGTTTCCTCCATAAAGACAATGCTGTTATTTTGTGTGTGACGACAGTTTAACATGAACGTCAGTTTCAAATTTCGACTTTCTATTGAAATTGTTTGGCGATCAACATCATGGCAAAATTTTATAAACGAAAAAGGACTATGAAAGATGAAGTGATGTTTATTAATATCTTTTCAAATACCTGATTTCTAAAACGGCATATTTCTTCTTCTTTTTATTCCATTTATTTTACGTTTGGATATGTATTTTTTCTAATACCGTATGGACTTTACTGCTTTCGTAAGAAAACATGTGTTGTTCAAACCATAAACCACGGAACGTCGTCATTTCTTCAAGGCTATTTTGAGAGTCAGCAATTCTTTAAGGACATAGTCACACGCTGCCAATATGTCGAGGCATGATTTCTTTCACGACTATAGGTGGAGAATCCCCAATCATAAGGACAACGCTAAATATGGGAATAACTCTACGACATACTGATACTTTGAATACGTCAAGATTTACTCGACCTTCTTCCCAAGGATAACTTACAAATGTGACACATCAAGCTTATAAGGACCATCTAGGGACTCAAAAATTCAAAATTTAAAAAAAGAATAGTTTCAGAACAGGGGCCTGTTTTACTAAACTTCTTACGATTATCTTTTGCGTAAGTCAAATCTACAGTTGTAACTAAATATGGAATTCTACCATGCATCATCTTCCATTGAGATATTGTAAGGCAGAATCAAACAATGAATGAAAACCCCAGGCACGACTTGTGATTTTGAATTAAAACGGACCCCAGGTCCTACAGATGTCGCATTTAAACATTTTTACACAGGAAGGTCGAATGATAATTCTAGTTTCAGAAAAACTGCCAGGTGCTTAACGGTAAATCCAAGTCAGTCTGCGCAGTCGGTGCAGTTTGACTAGGGTCGTCGTATAACGTACTGCCCAGATGGTCTATTTTCGCGTGACTGGTCGCATTCCATTAGCATTTACTTAAACATCTGAATAAAGACGTTGCATGATAAATTGCGTGATCTATTGTATGCGACGTAAGACGATTTAAGATAATCCTTGACCATGTGATCACTGTACTTTGCAACCTTGGGCGTTATATTCGCAGTACACAGGCAGAACGTATTTGCTTTTTCGTTTGTTTTTTTTTCTGTAAAAACACTTTCAAATAATTTAATTCTAGATGGTTCCATAATTACCATTCATTCTGATTTGGCTCCGAAATACCAATTTTGAGTTCGCCCCTATTTTTGAAGGCTTTCGTCCAGAAGAGTTCATAGAGAAATTTGCCTCATCATGGAAAAAATGTTTACACTAGATACTTTATGATACTATATCATAAGATATGAAAAGAAAAAATATTTATTTCATCTGGGAATGAAACTAAAAACATAATCAGATTCATGTATAACTCGCTTCGCGTATTCTTACACTATGATAAGGTTTTTAGCAAAATAGCCTTAGCTGTCTGTGCAAGATGACCGGGTTCGAAGTTTTACGACGAAAGATTTATTCTTTTTATATAGAACGGTATTTTTGTCCCAAAATATAATTCATTTTCGAAATGGGATATTGTCAATTTAAATTCTTTATTAGATTTAATTTCTTTTTTCAATTTTTTTCTATTTAAATTTACCCGGTAGTAAAATTTTGCTGAGCTTGATTAATCATTTTTTTTTTTTCGTTTACTTTTTATTCGAGACTGATTATTCATTACAGAATCTAACTTAGTCCAATAAATCACCGAAAAGACACATTTCTTCATTTATGCAATAATTTCATTTTCGCGTTGATGTAGAGTTGGAGTTATCAGAATACACAGTCGAAACACACAACATATAAATGTTAATGCGAATAAGGTTCTACATGTATGTACAATTAAAAACATCGTAAAAATGACAAGGTGAATGATTATGGTGATTTTGGAGAGTTTGTTTTTGAATGGTTTGAGCGAGTGCTTGGAATGAATGAATGAATGAATGAATGAATGAATGAATGAATGAATGAATGAATGAATGAATGAATGAATGGAACGCTGAGTGAACGATTTAAAATGGTTTTGATTGAGATGAATGTCAATTTTACGATGTCTTTAACTGTTATAACAAAATTTGAAGGTACCTTTCCATGCTCGTTTTCATGCTAAAGTTACCTGCCCTTGGGTGGTATTGGCCATTTTTCAGTAAAACGGTTATATTCGTTTTAGGTCTAGTACCAGCTTATAGCTATCAAACACATACATTTCGATAGACTTTATACATGTACACAATGGACGTTGCCAATAACATATCTCTTTGATCAATTGTATTTGCACATTTTGCCTTCAAATGTTAAAAATGCACTACTTTTTGTAATTTTACGGGGTAAAAATGCAACAAAAACCTATTTTATTTAAGAAATTACCCAATGAATTTTTTTCTTATTTTCCGATATGTTTAAAACCCATGTTTTTCCTTTATTTGTTACACAATTCAGCATGCCTTTCCACGCAAATAAGAAAGTTTTCGTTATTTTACAGTGACCCCTCCTGATCAAAAGACGCTTTTAACGCATTTTTATCGTTAATTTTAATGATCCAGTCATTCAATTGATATCAAATGTTGAAAAGGAGCTAAGTTATGAAATTTTACCATCATGATTCTACGTTATTTCATAAGCAGAATCTTAGGAAAACCGGTCTTTTTAAACGACGCGAAAAAAGAGCCGTAAAATAAACGAAAACCCACTTCCGGATTATGGAGTCGGGAGGCAGCTGTCGATTGCCACCTTAAAGAATAAACGCCAAGCCCTGCTACGCTCATATTTGGGGGGTCAATCAAACTTTCTTTACAATTTCAGTAAGTGGTCACCCAAAGAACATTTATGGCAATTTTCATTGAAATCGGCCCAATGGTTTGAGAGGAGAGGATTTTTAAAGATTTTAACAAGAATAAATCCCACGCCCTGCCACGCCCATATTTGGGGGCCAATCAAAATTTGTTGAATTGTTGGTGAGGAGAAGAAGATTTATAAAGATTTTAACGTAAAAAAAATGCCACACCCCGCCACACCCATATTTGGTAGTCAATCAACATCCATGTCAAGTTTCATTGAAAAAGGACCAGTGGTTTTAAGAGGAAAAGCTTGAAGTGTGAAAAAATACCCTTCCCTGTCACGCCCATATTTTTGGGCCAATTAAAATGTCTTTTTTTACCAATATGTCATTGTCAATTTAAGAAGAGGGTCACACAAGGATTATTTTTACCAACTTTCATTAAAATCCGCCCATTGGTTTAGGAGGAGAAGGTTTTTTTACAATTCTAAAAATAAATTCAAGACCTCTGCTTAAGACAAGATCAATTTATATGTTTGACCTTGAGCTGTAAACTTGACCTTGCAGCTATCAAGAAATGTCTAGTAATTTAAAAAAGCCTCTCAATATTGATAACAATAATTCTAAGGTATTTTGAAATCCATCCATAAATATAGGAGTTACAGTCTGGACAAATCTAGCTAGAGGAACCAACTCATCTGTGACCTAACATTGACTTGTGATAATTATAACCTTCCAAGCAAAAGTAGGCTGCAAATAAAACAACATTTTTTAAACAAAATATGCTTTCTAGTAATGATTCATGTTTGTATATTCACTTTAATTACTCTGTGAATGCATTGAAAATATTTTTCGACATTTTCTATTAATGCGATTAAAAAGGTTTGGGTAAGATGAATTAATCGCAAAATTGAATGTAGAAAATAATGTTGGAGTTGGTATTTTGTGAATGTAATAAGATTTGGTGCTAGTCTCCTTGTTTGAAATTTTCAAAGTGATTGAGAACCTTGATTACTCTATGAATTCAATCATAATGAGAAAATTGCTATGAGTTTGTATTTTCTGAAAGATCACTAAATTTTATATGCCTATAGCAAAAGGTTATCTAGGATGACCTTTCAATTTCTTTTCATCAAAAGTTTGCCTACTCCATTTTCTTACCCATGGAAAAAGTTGCATGGAAACCTTTTATATGAGGGACACAAAATACATTTTAGTGAATTTTGTTCCATTTCTTAGATTTTGATACTTTCTCTCGAATTTTAGCAATCATAAACATAAGAAATTTGTCAAATTTTAATTACTTTCAGACAGGTCCAACGCAAATTGGTGAAATATCGTAAGTAGAATAACGTTCTAAGTAAGTATATTAATTTCATTGATCAAACTTAATATTTTCCAACTATTTTTCCTTGTTTTAGAACCCCTGCTATTTAATTTCGCCTTCAGAGACCAATGTTGTTATGCTACATACATGGGTTGCTTTATGGTAGATTGTTTTAAAAATAACCCACGGTGACACCCAAGGTTTTTTCATACTTTATAAGTATTATAGAGATGTCTAACAGGAAACACTATTCGTTAACTCCTAAGTAGATTTTGTAAATTCCATGCAAACACTCCAACCTGGCAAAATAAAAATTTAACGCACGGAAGGACAGACGCACGACGGGTACTTCCGTGACAATTGTGCTTGGCCTTCGATCAGTGGATCTAAAACCTATCATCATCATCTAAAAACTCAAAATGACCTCATGTTTCAATACACGGGATCGGTTCTATCCCAGAAGTGATGTCCTTTTTTAAAACGTACATATAAACCAGAAATAACTAGAAATAACGTGACAGCACTTCTTAAATTAGGTCAAAGCCACTTCGATATAAACATCAGGCGAGTCTTGTGTTGATAAGTTGAAGGTGAAGAACTCTCCTATACTATAAAACCTTCAATCTTGATCCATCTGTTTAAACTATCCAGGTATACGAGTAATCAACACATACACGGCAAAACCAGCAATGGCAATGTTCAGAAGTCTTTTGTTCGCGGTTTTAGCAGTATTTGGTACTGGTAAGTCTTTTATTTATTTATTTATTGACGCTCATCTCAATCAAAACCATTCTAAATCGCTCACTCAGCGCTCCATTCGTTCTCCAATCTCACCCAAACCAGTCAAAATCACTCGAAAATCACCGAAAATATATCACATCAACACGTTCAATTAAAATAAATAAAGCTAGAAATTCAGTAACAAAATTAAAAATAAAGACGTCTGATTGGCTCTTGAAGAAATATGAAGTTTTTCTATAGAACTTGAATGCATATCATATTAAAGAGAGGTAATAAATATCGCTTATTTTGTTCATCCTGAACAAATTAGCGATATTTGATTATCTCTATCAATTTTTTCTCTCAAAACTCGCTCCACACGCTCTTTCAATTTTATTCCATAATCAATCACCTTGTCAATTTCAAGATGTCGTTAAATACATGTATTTGTTTGTTTCAATCATTTTTTATCGACGTAGATCATTTCCGTTATCTATCTCATTCGACATGTCTCATGTAATGTATCAATGTCTTTTTTCATTTATTTCGTTTACTAGATTCATCAATAGTCGAAGGAAACACGAGGGAGATTTTCAAAACGTCCAAAAACGGAAACAAATTCCTTTCGGACAAAATCAACGAACAACCTAATTTTGACGACCTTTTCCTAGAGGCACTTAAATCCTCACCAATTGCTACCGACGAAGTTAACAACCACATTAATGAAAGCGGAGATGACATAAACAGACTTCACGACGGTCACTCGTCACACGAGAAAGACGCTGCAAACGGAAACGACGGTAAGTCCTTTGTGTTAATCCAAATTATCTTCTCTTGTAAGCAACAAATATTTCATTTTTTTTCGTAATTAAAATTTTTGGGGTGAAAATATTCCTTTAATACAACTTAAACAAAAAATGTGGTTACGACATTTTGTTTACAAACTGAGCAAATGATATTTGAGGTTCAAGAATTTTCTACTTGATACATCAACTAAAATCTCGAAATTGACAGAATGAGTAATTTTGGAATAAATACAGAATGAAATTGAGTGAAATGCAGGAACGGATTTTGAAGAAATTAAGGAGGAGTAAAATAATGTCGCTTATTTCGTTCTATTTGAAGTTTTACAACTCTTTAGAAAAAAATGTTAACTACAATTCAATCCACGATTTCACCTAATTAAATTCCAAAATGTTCATAATTGTAATTTTAGCGCAAAACGAATGAAAATTCGAAGAGGTATTAACTCCGTTGATTTAACCAGCCATGAAAGGATGAAAACAATAGCGAATCGTTTTCGAAATGATACCTCGCTTTAGATAGCTGGGTATCATCCCAAAGCGCTCGCGAAACCTTTTTACATCCTGAACACAGGGCATATTTGATGTCATCTTAGACGTAAAGCTACCTGGCATTGACGTGCGAAAAGTCGCGTTGTAAAGAAAGGATACAATCGACTGTTCAGGTTGCACCACAGAAAAATTATAATCACTTGATGTTGAAAAAGATCGCCAAATCTTCAATTTCGCGAACAACAACAGATTTATTTCCAATATGAACAGCCAAAGCTATATTTTACATTTGGATGAGCAACTCATGAACATAAAGCTTTTGATTTAACGAAATGTAAGCTTATCAGATCTTTCACTGAAGAAAAACAATAACCCTTTTTATAATATGACCGACGTCGCCGGGGTGAAATAATCCTGTTGAATATTTTTGATATTACACGGGCGTATTTTGAAACGGCGTTATAAGTTTCGCGGAAAATTGAAACGTTGAATATCAGGAATTTTGACGATATTTGCTAGAATTCGGGTCATATTATAAACATAATATAAATTTTGTGCTCATAAAATACAGAATTTATTAAACTCGTCATCTAAAACAGATAAAAACTCGGCGCAGTCTCGTTTTTATCTGTTTATAGATGACTCTTTTAATAAATTCAGTATTCAATGACCATTCATTTAATATCCTTTATATATGTGTTTGTTTTGTTTAGGAACTGCAGTTATATTGTGTTATGGTAGGCCTAGATTTGGAGCTCAACCAAAAATCTCGTGCAGAGGTTCTTGCTTTATAAAAGAACACTGGTCACCGCTTGGGCGTAAGTATTTGAAGCAAAATTGACCCGATTATTCCTTTTGGTTCTTTTCAAAAGTTATATTTGAAATTCTGTTGGGGTGATAGCCTGTCAGGCTTCATTAAACCTTCTCAAAACCGTGTTAACTTATTTTTACTATAGACCTTTGATCTATCGATAAATAAGGGAGACACAGTGCCTTATTTTGCTTTGTACTTTAATTTATTTTCCTCAAAAATCAATTGGCCAATTTCATCAAAACTTGATTCGGATGCCCTTTGAATGTCCCTTCCCAAATCTTATTTACGTATTTATGACTGGCGCATAGAAATATTTAAGAGCATAGTAAGATTGGGAGAGGGGTGGGGTAATTTCGATCTTTTTTCTAACCATATTCTTTTCCCAAACCATGATTGATTTTATGATTTTTTTTTTTTATTTTTTTTTTTTTTTGGTTTTAATTGGCATTGAAGTGTAGAACGGAACGTTCTAAATACATCTTGAAATCTTTTTAAAAAAATATTCACTGAGGCAAAATGGCCGAAACATTCCAGAAGATTTCAAGAGACACTTTTTTCGTCCGTCCCAATAGGAGAGTAAGTAACATCGTAAAATTGACATTCATATCAATCAAAACTATTCTAAATCGCTCACTAAGCGCTCAATTCATTCATTCAAAACACTCACTCAAACCAGTCAAAAACGCTCCAAAATCACTGAAAGATAAGATCAACAAATTCATTTACGTAGATATAGCTAGGAAAAATGGCGAAAGGACAAAAATAATCGACATTTTTAGCGTCTGATAGGATCTTGAAGAAATATAAAGCTATTTATAGAACTCGCATGAATATTGTATAAAAGGGAGGTAATTATCATCGCTAATTTCGTTGAACAAAATTATCGATATTGAATTATTTTCCTATAATTTCATTTAAAACTCGCTCCCCCTGTCAATTCAATTTCATTCCAAAATTATTCCAGAATCATTCATCTTATCAATTTCACCTTGTAGTTTACTGTATCTTAAACGTTGTGTGTTTGTTGAGGGGAGGGGGTTGTTGGCGGGGGGGGGGGGGGGGGGTCTGTAGAAAATGAATGAAAGTTCACCGATGATTAAGCTATATTCGTTTAAAAATTCATTTTCTTGGCAATGCTCAAAAATATTCAATATCAATATCAGATTCGAAAATATCAAAGACAACAAATTCGTGAGCTTCAATATCGACCAGCGTTGTTAACAATGTAAAGCTTTCTAATTTTCTGGGCCCATGTGTGACATTTCCAACAATGTCAGGTGTACGCACAGCATGATCAGTCTTCACAGTACGCTCAACGAGAAACAAGGGACTGGTATTTTCTGTTTAACAGTTCAAACATCGTGGAATTGACATTCATCTCAATCAAAACCATTCTAAATCGCTCACTCAGCGCTCCTTTCATTCATTTCAAATCTTCTTTCAAACGCTCAAAATTATTTAAAAATATAAGATCAACAACTGCCCTCGAAATGATGAATAAAAACCAAACCGCGATTCAGAGAAATGATTAAAAAATTTAGCTTCTAATTGGCTTTTGAAAAATTGGGAAGCTATTTATAGAACTTTTTATTAATTCTGAACAAAACTAGCGACGTTGGATTACCTCCCTTTATTTTCACTCAAAACTCTCCCCAGACACTCATTCAATTTCATACCAAAATCACTCCAAAATCATTCATCTTGTCAATTTCACGATGTTTTTTTTACTGTTTAATCCTAGAATATTTGTGATAGAGGGAGTGATTTGTCCATTGTCTAACCTCAGTCCATTATGCACACAGAAAATTGTTTGAAATGTCACAATCAGACAATAACATCGTAAAAATATCACATGGAACGAAATTGCGGTGATTTCAGAATGAAAATGATTGAGTGGGAGGAGTTAGTAATAAGATATTTACCTTTTTTTGACAAAGCGGGAGCGTTTTTGAGTGATGTGAGTGAATGTTTGTAATGAATAAATGAAGTGGCGAGTGATTTAAAATGGTTTTGATCGAATTATGTTAATTTCACATTGTTACTTATTATACAAACTAACTTGTCCTTTTTTATTACAGTGCACATAGACCGTGGCTGCTCGCCCCACCGTCAAAGAACAAGGCTTATTAAAACACCTCCAAGAAGATTAGAACGATTCTGCAATACCAACCTTTGTAACTTCAGATTGTAGCTGAAGGATGTGACGCAGGGGATATCACCAGCTAACGGGAATCGTACACATTCATTTAAACCATTATAAGACTGATGTTTAAAAATTGAAAGTTTCTGTTGGCAACATTGTTTTCGTTGATGAATCTTTAAAACACTTCGTACTCTTGGGTGCAAAAAATGAGAATATTTGGTCCCCAAGGTTTTCATGTAATTATATATATTTCAGATATTAAACATTTTTCGTGATACACGTACGTGTATAATCAACAGTAGAGAGAAATGAAAAACTATTATATAGAGTAAAACAATTTGACTATTATAGGGCCATAGTCAATAAACATTTAACCCTTTCCTGTTTTACAAAATTTTGGACCTGTCCAAATTCAAAGGTTTTGCAGACGAAAATTAAAAGTGGATTTAATTTAAAAAAGAACCATTCAGTAGGGTAGAAAATAGTGTGGAAACAGAAGAAATTGCTTGTCAGAAGCAATTTCTTCTTTTTTCACAATGTTTTCTCAACTATAAAATCACAGGCACGTAAAAAGCAGGGATTAAACAGCAAAGGTTTAACCATCCGAAGACTCATTTACCATTTATTAAAAGATGAATGTTGAGTTTCCGGCATTTAATTGCAAACAGTTTCGTTAATTGTTGTAATAAAATATATAAAAATCTGCAGTTTTTGCGTTTAGGTCGCTCTCAAACCATTTTCGTCTTGTTTTATTTTCACAACCTCAACCTTTGCAGATATATAACGTTTCATATGTGCAGGGTCGTGTCTCGTTTCAAGAATTTTCACCGCACGAAATATTGTCGCCAAGCATTAAGTTATTTCTGTATGTGAGTTGGCATATGTGCATTAACTTTTTAAAAAATGTGGAGATAGTTCAGTGTTAAGAACTCTGGTTGGTATTTGTCATTCGATTTTCTTGTATTATCCTTTCGAAATTTTGTGTAGTGTTTGTTTCATTTAGATACTCTTTAACTTCGACATTTTAGGTATGACCTATTTGTTATTTCACAGACCTTAGCAAAAGCATAATTTGTTTTTCTTGATTTATCTTACTGCACATTATTGTAGTTGAGATATTTCAGTCTTTCGATGACGAGGAAGGTCTATGGAAATACAAAAGATGGAAAATGGGTTATCGGAATAAATGAAAGAAATATACAAGCCTTTTTAAACCTTATTCAGTAAATACGTGGTGAAAATGATTATGTGATTGTTCAGATTATTACATTTATCTGCATATATATATACAACGCTAAGAATTGTATCTATACGATATATGAGTCGGAGTTTGAAATAATGGCCAATGATTGGCTAAATTATTTCATGCGTGATCTGATGATGGGTACTTGTTGGAATGGACTAACTCTCTGTACATTGTATGGATACATATATAGAATATACAATTGCATTGACCCTATGTATGTTATATAATTATGTGGGAGACAATGCTTATGCATAACAGTTGTAGTGTTTTAGCTTTAAAATAGATGCATGTTATATAGTTGTAATATATTACTGTATGAAAACTTATAACTATAGTTTGTAATTGTATGTATATAATTGTAAAAGTAGCATAACTTTTTATAAGGTGACTTATTTTTCCTTTTTTAAAATAAAGCAATAAATATTGACTCTGAACGCGTTTTGTTAAATGGTTTCATGCCACCCGTCAAATGTACATGGGCCTTCTGTGTACAGATAACAACATCGTGAAATTGACGAATTATTTCGGGATGATTTTGGAATGAAATTGAACGAGTTTGTGGAGCGAGTTTTGAGTGCTATTAAAGGGAGGTAATTCAAATATATCTAATTTTGTTCTGGATGAACAAAATTTACTATATTTATATTGTGAAAATAGCCCCTACCTGCCACACATATTTATGGTCCAATCAGAATGCGGCAAACAATTATTTGAAAGGGTCACTAAAGGAAAATCATGGCAATGTTTTTTTTTGGAGAATCAGTATGAAAGGGTCACCCAATGAACATTCTAGAACAATTTTATTGAAATTGGTCCAAATGTTATTCAAAGATTTCATTGTGAAAAAAGCCCCCACCCCGCAATGCCAATATTCATTGACCAATCAAAATGAAGCAAAGATTGTTTATTATTATTATTATTATTTTTTTTTTGGTAAAGGGTCATCCAAGGAACAGCATTCTGGCAACGTTAAAATTCCCTTTAATTAAATACGCATACAAGTTTTAAAAACAGCTCAGTTTCTTCAAGAAACAATCAGACGCTCATAATTCAATGAGTTTAGTATTATCGCCATTTTTTCTAGCCATATCTACTTTTACTAAAGTTTTTGATCTTATCTTTTTAGTGATTTTGGAGCGTTTTGAAATGCTTGAGTAATTGTTTGGAATTAATAAATGGAGCTTTGGGTAAATCACGGGGGGGTGATGTCCATAATCGGAGCCACCGGCTCCGCTTTCAAAATCATGTGTGGAACTTCCGCTCTACGTGTGGCTCCGATTATGTAGATGTAAACATTTCATATTTTGAATGAAAAATGGGATAGGAGGTCGGGATTTCCTCATTTATATAATATTTAATTCATTAATCATAAAAAAATCGAATGCTATTCGACCAGTTTAACATTTTGCAAGGTAAACGTACTCACAAAATGTAAGATCGCTCGTTGGTTTTTGTTAAAAATGATTTCTTCTGGGAGCAGTCTTGAGTCAGGAATGTCAAAACACGTGGTTTTTACCTCCAAAATGCAATATTCTGAACAGAATTAATAACGCAGACCATTGTTTTCAGTGTACACGAGTTAAACAAAACAACCACAATACTCTAACCCAATGTACTTTTCTGCAATATGCTATATATCAAAGAAAATTGTTTGCTTCCGATTACGTGGATTGGCTCCGATTATGTTCCCTGGCTCTGAAGTTGTGGATTGTCTTCTTCTTCTTCCATATGTCCCACAGCCTTCAATATGAAGTTTCTGTTAGTTCCATTGGGCGCTGTTTTCTCGCCATTCCATGGCACACGTTGTCTATTTTACGTCTCATCTTTCTCGTTTACTTTTATTACCCCCAAAATGCAATGTTCTGAACAGTATGCCTGATGTAGACCATTGACATAGAAAACAACCACAATATTCTAGAAATTGTTCTTTACTGAAATTTTAGAAAGTTGAAAGAAAATTATTTGTCTCTAATTATGTACCAATGCTCCAAAGTCTTGGAGTGCCTAGCCTTTAGGGACCGAAACTCATATCACTTGGCTTAAAAAACTACATTTATTTATTCATTTATTTTTTTATTTATTTATTTGTTTATTTATCTATTTACTTAGTTATTTAGTAAGTTAGTTAGTGAGAAAAGGAATGACATCGTAGTCATACGCATTGAAGAGTTGTAAGCGTGTGAAGGCGGCTGTCCCCAGGAGCAAATCCCAACATGGCTATGCATTCGATGTTCATGTTGCCTCGATCTCACTCAAAATCTCGGGTTTTCGCAACTTTTCTTTTTACTGTTTTTGTAAACTCATTTTTCGATAAGCTCGAGTTTGACATGAGTCCGGTGATAGAATAGGCATTGGTCTCGCTTTAAGGAGGTGTTCACGAATTAAATCCACAATGGCATGAGATGAATAGTGTTATGCATGTATGAATTAATATGTATAATGGTTTTTCTCGTGTCTATTTTTATAATAAGTCTGGGAAATTTCCGATGCCTTGACACTGTTAGGTAAACATGTATGTAGAATATTTTAGATCTTTCTAGAAAGGGCTTTTAGAAAGTGATTCAAACTCTAGAATCTTCTTATGTTCTATGATATTCTAGATTGTTCTATGGTATTATATAAAGGGATTCCTACAGCCTTCTTGGGTCACTTGGTTTAGACTAATGGTTTCATTTAGAAGTACTGTGTTAAACTAAAAGGGGATTTCTCGTTATCTTAAAAGTTTGATTAAAAGTGTGGTTAGTTTTTAATTCGGATATTATTGGACTTATTATTTGTGGACCAGGAACTTAATATATTTGGATCTAAAATTAAAACTTTAGGATTAAATATTCAAGGTATTGTACTTTGTTTTTGTATTAATTTTTTATTGTCAATAAATTTGTTATTATTGTCAATAAATATTGTTAATTGTAAAGTTTGTTGCTGGCTTCTTTATTCTTGTTACATTCGCACGTAACAATAGATCATATCATTGACTTACTTACAGGGATTCACCCTTTGGCTATTGCCTTTGAAGGAGTCGACAAACGGCCCAGATACCTCATCTTTGTGGTTCACTGTCACCATGAGTCCACGATAACCTTAAAAAACTGTGACCTGGAGAGTAAAAAGTTTCCGGTCATAACACAAATTGTAGTACAATCCCTCCTCCCCGTCCAGTCAGCACCGAAGTTCGGCATCGGTAGTTGGTATTATCGGCGTTTTAACCTGGCAATGGTCGAGTTATGACCACTCAGTGTCCTTGATTTTAATCGCGTAGATGAATCAGTTTAATATGTCTATACGCAATGACGTTCCGAAATTCATTTTTTGTCACTACCACCAAACTCAAAAACTTGGCTTTATCTGATGTTTTCACGATTTGTCGTTTCCACCTTTATAATCTGTATAACTCGACAAACTTGAGTTTCGTACGATGCATTCGATCTGCTGCATTAGAAAACATTGTTTATAACGAAAACCTTCTTTAAGTTATACCGATGCCTTCTCTTTCACCGACCAGACTTATCTCAAACTCAAGCATATCAGAAACGAGCTTGCAATGAGAGTTCACAAAAGAACGAAAAATCGCAAGGTTTTGGGTCAAATTAAAGAAGCATGAAGAGCAATTGGATAGCCATGTTAGGATTTAATCTATATAAATTTCAGAAATCCACGTGTCGGGCATTATTTGAGAGCAATATTGCACATGAAAACACGCGCTATTGAATTTTACATAGCAATGAAAACTGACTTTGATTTCAAAATTTTGATTTTGGGGTTAGTCACCTGTAACTCTACAATGCGTATGTCTTCGGTGTAGGTGTAATCCTTTTTGTCACAGATCAATAATTAGTTTACGTTTATTTTGGTATATCCAATTTTCCAAACTCTAGATTATGGAAAAAGTTGTATCTAAAAATTAAAGTGATGCGTCATTTTTGTTGTTCAGTGTATATAGAACGTGTTTTCGCCCTTATTTAATGATCCGTTTTCTAAATGTCAAATTTTATTCTTCTTATTAATTTTCAACGTCGCCTTTAAATAACGGTACCCCTATACCGAAAAAGCGCTCGGGACATTTTCAGTAATTGATTTTCATAGTCTTAAATAAGTTTTAATTTTATTAAATCTAGTTTAATTACTTTTCGATTGAAAAGTTGACAAATCCGGAGATGAAGTAGTAAATTCTGACATTAATCGGAATTTATATAAGTATGTTCAAAACTTTGCGAAAATTCGGAACTAAATGTTACGCGGGGCTTAAAAACAAGGGACCATTGGCCCTTAAGCGCTAATCTGAGGCATTTACAAGTATTTGACAAATGTGGCTAAGTGTCGAAACTACTTATTTGAAATTCATGACTAGCTCAACAAAAGTCCAAGATATCAAAAAGACAATCATTCCGATTACATTTCAAAACAGTTGAGTCAAATAGGTTGCCACTAAAGTACTGAAGGATTTTCAAATGTTTGAAGAGGTGTTCCAGTTTTTGACCCTCTTTCCAACTCGTTTAAGATTTCAAGACAAAGATCCTGACAATATGTTAAAACAAATAAATGTCCTCTAGATTTTCCTTAATTTGACCTATCGACATCATTTTTGGTCCAACTTAACCAATATTTTAACTTAATGACACATATTCTGACCAAGTTTCAGGACATTTGTGTCAAGAATGTGGCTTCTAAAGTGAACAGAAGGTTCTTCTAAGATATGACCCCTTGACCTCATTTTTGACTCCGATTGACCTAATTTCAAACTTGACCTTGAGCAGTCAAACATTCTGGCAAAGTTTCAGGGCAAAAGGGCAAATTATGTGGCCTCTAAAGCGAACAGAAGGTTTTTCTTAGATATGACCCCTTAACCTCATTTTTGACCTCACTTGACCCAGTTTACAACATGATCACGATTTGATGAAGACCAACATTCTGACCAAGTTTCATAATATTGGGGCCAAAATGTGACCTCTAAAGTGAACAGAGGGTTTTCTGAGATATGATCCCTTGACCTCAATTTTTCACCCCACTTGGCCCAATTTCGAACTTGTCCGAGATTTGACGGAGACAAACATTCTGATGACGTTTAAAGACATTTTGGCCAAAAATGTGGCCTCTGAATGGCACACAAGACTTTTGCTAAAATTTGACCCCTTTCGTTCACAAGATCCCATTTTGACCCCACTTGACTAAGTCTCGAACTGGACCAAGGTTTGATGGAGACAGACATCATGAGTTTAAGACAATTGGACCAACAAAGTGGCCTCTATAGTGCACACAAATTGGTGACGGACGACGGACGAAGGACGCCGGACACAGCTTGATCACAATAGCTCACCATGAGCACTTCCTGCTCAGATGTGCTGAGAATCGAACAAAAAGGGAGTTTTAAGAATCATTGAGTCCCTTTTTAGTAAGATATATTAATCGGATTTCTTGAAATATGTATCAAATGAACGCGAATTTCCTAACATCTTTTTGATACCACTCACAAAATATATTTCATGGAATTATCGACGTTGAAAGAGAGTTAGTAGTGACGTTGTCAAAATTGGAACGCTTAGCGTGCGAAGTATAATAAGCAAGAAAAACCATTGACAGGCTCCGAAGAAATCTTTATATCTCTTCACATTTAATCCTGGATTATAGTCCGATAATTCTCTTGCACGTACATGTACTAAGTAATATTTATGAAGGTGACTGTATAGTAGCCGAAATATTGTAATAAAAGAAAACATGTAGAAGTGAAACGTAACATAGACGACTTACGTCGTGGAATGATGATAAAAAAGCGCCCCATGAAACTAGTAGGAATTTCATATTGAAGATGTTATATGGAAGAATAAGAAAACACTCCACAACTTCAGAGCCAGGGTACATAATCGGAGCCAATCCACATAATCGGAACCAGACTATTTTCTTTGATCTATATCATGTTGAAGAAAGGTACATTGGGTTAGAGTATTGTGGTTGTTTTGTTTAACTCGTGTACACTAAAAATAATGGTCTGCGTTATTAATTCTGTTCAGAATATTGCATTTTGGAGGTAAAAACCACGTGTTTTGACATTCCTGACTCAAGACTGCTCCCAGAAGAAATCATTTTTAACAAAAATCAACGAGCGATCTTACATTTTTTGAGTACGTTTACCTTGCAAAATGTTGAACTGGTCGAATAGCATTCGATTTTTTTATGATTAATGAATTAAATATTATATAAATGAGGAAATCCCGACCTCCTATCCCATTTTTCATTCAAAATATGACATGTTTACATCTACATAATCGGAGCCACACGTGGAGCGGAAGTTCCACAAATGATTTTGAAAGCGGAGCCGGTGGCTCCGATTATGGACATCACCCCCCGTGTAAATGGTTTAGAATAATTTAGATCGGAATGAGTGCCAATTGCATGATGTTTTATACTGTAGTGCGTAGAGTGTCGACCGACTTATAGGTATTACCGCATGCTGCAGAACGTGATAGCACCGTTCGACGAAAAGTTTCTTCGACGGCGGCACTTATCTCTTCAAACTATTTGTCTCAAACCAATAGGTCGATAATCGTAGACCTATGTTGGATAGCTGCTGGAGGCTATGAAGTGATATAATGGTCTCACAGAAATGAAAAATACAGGATATCCATTGTTGGGTGCTCCGGTCGCTGATATATAATATAACTGAAAGATATTTGAAAGCGCTGTCAAACTCTATATAAACAAACAAACAAAAAAACAAACAAACAAACAAACGATATGATAATGATATACTGAAATAACGATTACTGGTGTTCGCTTGGCAATGGCTAAGGGTACACAGCCAAACTCTGAAATGGCATAATAGCCCATATGTCTTTGTCGGAGAAGAAGCTGAATGCAAACCTTAACACTGATCTGACCACGTATTTGCAGTATGCAATACTTAATAGAAATCCGATTTGATCTCATGTTTATGAAGGAATGATAATGTCACTTTTAATTCCTAAAATCCCCGAAATCTGTAGAAAGAAAGCGAGATATATGTAGCATAGGGTCTAGTCAAACCTTTTTAATGAGAATTAACGGTACATTATCATATGATAAACTCATGGCCTAACCAGTGATATCAGATTTTTTCACCCTGCTTTAGTTCATATCAACCTATCTTATGTTATCCAAGCGGAGTTTCAATAGCATTCGGAACATTACTCGACCATTTCCGTAGCTTGCAACGAACCTCGAATGTATATAAGGCGGATGGGTATGTAACAAAATTGTGCATTTTGTTAGGCGAAAACAGTGTAAGAAAAACTAGCGCGGAAACAACCGGTGCCATCTTTAGATTTATGCTTTTTACAGTAAATAACGGCTGAAAATATTAATATTTGAGAATGACGAATCACTCTCAAAAAGTAAGATTTTTCAGCCGTTTTCTAAGAATCTAAAGATATTTATATAAGGATATGATGACTTAAGCGAGTAGCGTTTTCGACGTCGAATGTTTTTACTCAAAGTTTCCAGGTCTAACGCCATTTTTATTGACGTCATCGAGTTTTTCCAAGGGTTTCCCGTAATTTTTAAAAATAGTCCGTCTATGTACATCCGAGGTTGATCGTGAGATTGGCCGAGTAGTTTTTTTCCGAATGAGGCCTATAGGAGACGTTAGCAGAACGTTGCATAGCATCAAGTGCTATGTGACTCGCTTAAAGGAAATTTATCCTAAAATATTCATATTTAGGTCTCAGATTGCACAAGCGATTGCACAAGCGAAATATAATAATCGTTTGTTTTTGAGTAGGATCGATTGATAATTCATTTTGTAAATGCCGTTTTTTTCAGTCGCTCTGCCACTGGTTAATTATTACTCAACGAAATATGAATGATATTACACGGAAATAGACGATTATCCCTTATGGATCCGAGTTTCCTGTTTCTTATGGGGAAAATGTCCAAATTTCTTCTACTGCTGAAAGTTTTGATATCTTTTTATCATTATAACTTAACCATTTAACAAACTGTAACAAAGTTTTGAATGGAGTGATGATTTTTTTTATTCAAAAGACATTCTAAATGAAATATTTGTTGTCTTACTTCTTGAAAATCGACAATTAGCTGTTGTTGCAAAAAATGAAAGTATTGGTGTCGTTCTTCTACAAGAAGTTGTTATTGGTATAATCACTCCCTTTTTTATTGACTATAATACCTTCAGTTTCCACCAGAAACTAAAACAAAAGTGTAATAGTGAAGTTGTAGACTGGCTCCCGTCCCACTGATCTGAAGAATTATGAAATGAGCCAAATTCAACTACAGAAAAGGTGCTCTCTTATTAGCTAATATTCTTTGATTGGCCAATCAGTTTTTGAGAATATCGAAGGTAATTCGGAAAGGATGAAATAAAACATAAGTGGTGTACTTTATTTATTCAAAAGTGAACTCTTACTGGGGGCCCAGGAGCCAGGCTAATAAAACTGATACATCTTGGTACAAGTCGTATTACAGCTAACAACAATGTGGAATAGACAATGTGAATGGTTTTGGAATGGTTTAAGAATGAAGTTGAATGGGTGTGTTGAGCGAGTTTTTAGTTTAATGGGAGGTGATCCTATATCGCAAACTTTGTTCAGAATGAACAAAATTAGCGATATTGAGTACCTCCCTTAATAAAATATGCAAACACGATCTATATATAGCTTCCTATTTCTTCAAGCACCTATGAGACGCTAACAATTTGAATTATGTTACTGAAATCGCGAGTTTACTGTTTCAGAAATTATTATGTTATAGATTCTATATTTTTCACGAGGTTTGGGCGTTTTTGAATGGTTTGTGTGGATGTTTCGAAAGAACAAATGGAGCGCTGAGTGAGCGATTTAGAATGGTTTTGATTAAGTTGAATGTCAATTTCACGATGCTGCTAACTGTAGATGAAAATATAATATTTTACCGGAACAGTTGTCAAGTGTCTTATACTTCAAATGTTTGATCCCTTTTATACAAATTGTTTAATTTCACAAAACACCTACGTTAGATATTTTCTTCCATATTTACTTGATCAAATGATAAACAAATATATTTTCATGATTGTTCGTTTTCTATACTTGGATGTCCAGTAAATTCACTAATTTCTACAGACAATTGATCTGATAAAGTTTTTAATAATGAAAAAAATATATCTGTTTCATAAACCTCTCTCTTAAAGCAATTAAAAGTTTAATATCTGATAATCTTATTCATGAGTGGTCCCCCTTGTAAGGATGTGTAATGATTCTGATATGGTCTTCTGCTTTATTTTATGAAGAAATTATTTGACATTTTGTGATGACAAATGAAACTTCAGTTGGTTTTATAGAGGATGATAGTTTGTTTCGGTGTAAGATAACTTTGTATTTCATTGAGTGATAAGCAAAAGCTATATTTCACGTGTTGCAGACGTAAGTGTAAGTGTAGTAATTTTGCGTCATTTTAGGTAATTCGGCTTCTGGTGGTACCTTGGCCATTACCCTTGAAACGAGACATTTAATACGTTTCGGTCATCTATTAAGACCATTTGGGCATATTATAATTTGATGACAAAACGCAGTTTTATTCTTTCGTTGATTTCTATTAATCTCACCACCATCTTGAGGATTTTGACGTCATGTAAATTGAGGATATTGAATGAGTGGTCATTTAATACCGAATTTATTAAACGAGTCGTATATAAACAGATAAAAACGAGGTTACGCCGAGTTTTTTTCTGTTTGAGATGACGAGTTTAATAAATTCGGTATTTTTTTAGCACGAATTATATTTTCTTTATATAATATGACCTGATTTTTCGCAAAGAATCGCCAAAATATATGAAATTTTACATTTTCCGCGCAACATGTAACGCCGTTTAAAACTGACGTCATAGTAAACACGTTTTGGCGTCATTTTCGCAGTTTCAAAATAGCGTTGCTATTCGCTCTGGGCTCACTTGCATAGTTATTCCACTAGTGTAATAACAACCCTGTAATATCAAAAATATTCAACGGGGTTAATTCACTCTGGCAACGTCGGTTATATTATAAAGCCACTTGCAAAACGACGCGTTATCATGGCTGCGCACTTGTTATTCCCGAGGTCCAATTCGTAGGACCGCCGAAGGTTCCCGATTTGCTTGGAAGTTTGTGAAATATCTTTTAAATGAAATCGACTGTCCTTAATACTACCATGCACACAATCGGGAATCCTCGGCGATGCTATAGAATGGACATCGGAAAAAGACGACAACGGTCATGAACTGAAAACGCGTCATTTTGCACCTGAGTAACAAGACGTCAAAGGCATAACCCGTCCAGCTAATGATTACGTTGAGTCAAACAGTGTCAACAAACTGAGGGAATTAGGAATATAAATATTATTTGATAACAAAAGACATTGTTTTGAAATATGCCTATGACGATTGAAATGCATTAAAGCAATTTGATTTTCTTCAAGCCTATTGACCGATATACAACAAGAAGCCGATATACCTTATCATGACCCAAACCTGCTACACCTAAGTCCAAGATACTTTCCAGATAACGGAAAGTTAGAGCGATGCTCCAAATGCGACTGTCCGCACGTAATATAGTAATAATGGGCACCGTTCGGAATAAATTTGTCAAAAGTAAAAAGACTTATGTGAGGTAATTGACGTTTACCTCGCAATATTAGTTTGTAAATCGTGAGCAAGATTCTTTACCTTATGTTCAAAACGTCAGACCGTTAAGGTTATTGAAATGTCATTTGTCGAGACAATTACAAACATTGCGCAATTGACACTCATTTCGATCAATACCATTCTAAATCGCTCACTCAGTGCTCCATTTATTTATTCATTCCAAACACTCCATTAAATCGATCAAAATGCTCCAAAATCTTTAGAAAACATTTCGAAATCGGAAGAAACGATCAACATTTAATTCAAATCTATCAAATCATTCTACGGTTTTATTAGCAAGTGTGGATTTTAAAGTGTCTGATTGGTCCATTTAAACACTAGAAAAGACAATTGCGTATATTTTATTAAACGGGGGTAATAAGTATAGCTTACTTTGTTCATCTTGAACAAAATTTGTGACATTGAATTACCTCCCTTGAATTTCACACATAACTCGCACATAGCTCGCTCCTTAAAACTCCTTAAATTTTATTCCAAAATCATTCGTCTTGTCATTTTTAGGTGTTCAGACATTACACGGTCGCCGATTGGACGCACGCGGTTACCAAAGGATGATTTGCTTCTAAAATTTGAAGGTGCACGCTCTTTGATATTCATACGACCGCAATAAGACGGGCGTGCAATGCATTTGTTTTTATCAAAAGCTGCGATTTTGTTAAGAGAAAAATTGACATTGCACAGTTCCAATACATTCATACACAAAATCACATGCTGCGATGTCAAATATCATCCAGCCGGCTTATGGTGCAGTTGGTAGCGCATCGAACTGTCAATCGTTTAAGTCCCGGGTTAGATCCACAATCTCGGCACTCATCCTTTCCAGCTATTAAATTTTGGCTCCCACAAATGAGTTGATAATCGGACACATATATGGGATAGCACGATTAATTGATAGCTTTTTTGATTGGAGTTTTTCGCCGCTTTCAACATTTTTTCGGTTATATCGCTGCGCTGGAGCACCTAACAATAGATTCCTGGTATTTCTCTCACCAGTACAACCATTACATCCTTTCTCCAGCTGCTATCTCACATAGATCTACGATTATCAACCCATTGGTAAGAGACAAAGTGTAGGTAAGAAAATGGCGTCATGGTTGTTATGGTTAAAGAAATACCAGGGGCTCGTTTTACTAAACTTCTTACGAAAAGAATAATCGTTAGTCAAAATCACAAATCTTACCTAGTGATTTTATTCAATGTTAGATTTTGTCTTGTAATATCTCATTGGAATCGTCTTAAGAAGTCGATTCCATTGAGATGATGCACGGCAAAATTCCAGTTACTATTACTATTTAGTAACTACTATAGAAGAAACTTTTTTTGACTTGCGTAAATTAATGATCGTAAATTATTTAGAAAAACGGGTCCCTGAAATCTATTGTAAGGGGCTGCGGCCCCCGTCATATGACTGAGGTTTCTAAAAATGAGAAAATAAATCAAACGCCGCCCATGGCCGATGTACTCCTTAACGAAATATTACTTATTTTTTTATTCATTTTTGTCTTAATTATAGTTTTAATTTTGAGGGTTCCATTGCCCGAATTTAGTTTTTTAAAATTTCTTCTTTGGTTTCTTTTTCACCGGGGTAGAAATTAAAGCCTCTATTCTTTTTTTATTGCTACCATTTTCTTTTTTCATATCTTCAAATACTGACCGGCCATATTATGACTCATAATATTTTAAGCTATTTGAAGATTTGAAAAAAAGCAACTTATAATACAAACAAAGAATAGAGGCTTTTTTCTATCCTGATGAAAAAGAAACCAAAGAAGAAATCTTAAAGAACTAATTCGGGCAAATTCGGACTAAATTGTATCAAAGGGGATAAAATGATTGGACGAATTATCGAATATGTTTTATCTCCCTTCAAAATCATTTAAATCTCGCTTATCACACTCATTCAATTTCATTCCAAAATCATTCCAAAATCATCCAACGTGTCAATTTTACTAGGCTTCTAACTGTATACATATCATGGTTATCTCATATTCGTGTTTCCCACGACGGAACTTAAAAAAATGAAGGGTTCATGTTTGCACTTAAGTAGAAAGACTAAGTAACACGAACCTCTTACGTGAAATTTGCGTAAAACTGTAGCACTCTTTAAAAAGATAACGAGTCAATAGAGATGCGTTATCTTTTCTGTAAATAGCTCGTTGATTAGTGTATTTTTTTAGCTGATCTGAGCACAAGGTGTCCAATAAGGGGCCCACTCAGGTACGGTCGTTCGTCGGCCAGCATCAGCTGATTCTTTAAACATCTGCTCCTCCTTAAAAAATTAGTCAATTTTGACAAACTATCCCGAAAAATACCTAAGATGACTGTTTTCGAAACGTGTTCGTGATTTTTTGATTTGCTGAAAATACTGGTGTGGCGGGGCATCGCTTAAATGACACTTAAAAATCATGGAATAATTGTTTCAAATTTTCTCCTCCTAATTAAGCGGACCATTTTTAATCAAAAGAAGCGTGAGTGTTCCCTGGGTGATCTTTCCCAAAGACTGAAATTTTGATTGAACCCCACCCCCTTCATACTGGCGTGGCAGGGAGGGTCTTTTTCGACGTTCATACCTTTAAACTTCTACTCTCCCTCCGACAATATGGTGGTAAATCTTATCGGACCTGACTTAGATGTTCTTTGGTTAATCTTTCTCAAAACCTTCATGATCACATAGTTTGGTAAAGCAGGACGTTGCTGATTTAGAAACCCTTATCAAGCTATGAATGCTGGTGTGGCAGGGCTGATCAGTCTTTCCAAAAAATATCATATTCCCCCTACTGAAACCATTGAGCCTATCATAACCAAATATGGCGTGAATGTTCCATAGACAACCCTTCTAAAATATGTTTCGTAAAGGTTTGATATACCCACCCCCCTCTCCCCCCCCCAAAAAAATAATGATAAAATTAATAATAATAAAAATAAAAAACCTAGTATCGCAATGTGTGACGATTTATTTAAAGCATACGGCTTTTGAAGACTTTGAAGAAAAACCACATTTTGTTAATTCTTTCCGGTCGTCTGTGGCGATATTTTGGGGATAACGTAATTTGATTACACGCACTGCGTTTTGTTATCAAATTGTTAGATTCCATCTTTTACTTTTTCGTTGATTCTGTTTTTTTTTTTTTTTTTTTTTTTTTTCAACGTTACCCTAAGCAAGATAGTTGATAATTATGACTTCATAAAAAACACGTGCGAAATGACGTGATTTCAAGGCTGCGCCTGTATTTTTCCCGAGGTCAGTTCTCGCCGAGGGTTCCCAATTGATAGAGTCCATACCGATACTAGTATTAGTATTTCACGGAATTCGAATCGTTATCGTGATATTTACGTTACTTATTTGTGAGGATACCCTATAGTATCACCCCTTTGAATGTTTATGTAGATTTACTTATTTTGATCAAAGTAACATAACAAATAAAGCATATAAGCTCAAAGTCCAAAATTACAACATATAATATAGCAAACAGTGGAAAATGCATATCATATAAACAAACAATTATCATACCAACCATGATAATATCGAAAGTATCACAATTAAGCTGTTTAATGTTTCTCAACAGAGTAGAAGATTCTTTTTATCTATAAAACATTATATTTGAATGAAAATAATTTTATAAATTGACTTTTATTTTAATAGTCAAATATACTTTAAATGATTTGTTCAGACTTTCAAGCTTCTATCATGCGGTCATGGGTTCGATCGCAAGCGTCACATGACCTTCCGACATTCATCTCTAACCAAAGGATGGTTGATTTTAAGCTCTGCGGATGGAGGCAAGGAAAGGATTTAATGGTAGAACTTATGTGAAAAAACAGCATTTCATTGTTAGATGCTGTATTCGCTGCGATATGGCTGAAAACCGTAAAGAAAAAAAATGCGTCAACACCCATTCAAACAAACAAACAAACAAGTTGTTTTGGCACCTTTATAGATACTGGGCCTTTTCCTCCGCCCTCGGTACCCGGCAAACAAATGTACTTTTAGATTTTTTATTCACGTGTTATCTCTTACACGAGAATAACACACATTGATCCGATATATTCCGATATCATCTTCAATAAAGACTAAAGAGTCTCTTAGTCCTTTTCAAGAATGAGTAGAAGTACTTTTATCAAAATTATTTTATCTTCACATAAGGATAGACTGCTGATGTTTGTTTTCCTTGTTATTTGTAAAAAGGCCAATCTGGGATAGGCAAATAAACATTCTCGATTATTCGCTGGCTCTTTGTAACAAAGCTTTTCTTGTCTTCTAGAGCAAACAGCCATCAGATATCGCTTCTTTACACATGCTCTGGATTACAATTAAAATGCAAGCACACCGTCAACTGTCGTCTGGGCGTTCATATGATTTGTTTTATACAAAATATATAAAAATAAATCTGTTAAGAGAAGCTCAAGAGATAAAAGGAGAAACAGAAAAGAGACGGAGAAAAGAAGAAAATGAATGAGAAAGAGAAAAAGAGGGAGGAAAAAATAAGGGATGAAAGTCGTGTGGAGATATGTAAATGCATTTCTCAAAATGCGGTGTTATTTTTAGTTTTTGTGTGGTTATTGTTGTTGTTGCTGCACAAATATGAAAATATTGATAGACAGAATAATATTTATGGGAATACGAGAGACAAAACTTTCAGAAATGAATCGTAAATCTGACTACGGTATATCTGTCGCACAAGCAGTTGCGAGTTTTACCGGATAAATAACGAGTTAAAAACATGTACAATTTGAAACTTTTGATGACAGTAAGATAAATTCCTGCCATGAACGCTTTGATCTTTTCATCCGATGCTAGTATTTTCTCTCGTTTTAATTCTAAAATAGGTATGCCAATGCTATACGGCCATAATTACATGTAGGCACTAAAGTATTTATGAATATTCTTTCTACTCAAGATGACCTTTTAGGATCACTATGAGACCGTGCCGTTTTTCTCTATGAACTCCTTGAACGAGATCTCCTCCATAAGTATTCGGCAGATTTTAATGAAATTTTGTCAAAAAGTCCCTTGGGTTATCCCCTTTATAAATTCTTTTGCGCAATTATGATTGGTCAATAAATGTGGGCTTGACAGGGCGTGTTATTTTCTAACTATGAAATCTTTAAATAATATATACATAACTTTATTTGCATAGAATACAAACATATTCATAGCACATGTCATATAATACAAAATTCATACATATTCAAAGTGGATAGGATATAGTAAAATACGTTCAGGTTAACAGAGAAGGTAAGTGCGGGATCGAAAGAATATAGATGACAACGAGATACTGCTATTCAATGCCAATGGTCATTCATTATCAAAAGAATATGCTTAAATGACATATCCTTCTTGACCACCAGGTGGATTTTAATGAGACGTTGCCAGAATGTTCCTTTGATGACCCTCTTAACAAATTATTTGCGAAATTCTGATTGGCCCATTAATTAAGCTGTCAAAACGTGGCAATCTTTCACTATGAAATCTTTGAACGACATCTCCTTAAGGGATATCTTTTATCCACCAGACCAATTTCAATGGAACTGTGTCAATATGTTACTTGATTAACCCTTCCCCAACAAGTTTTTGATAATTTCGAAATAATGCCGGGGTAGAACATTTTTTTTATTTTCAGTTCGTTGAAAGACATCATCGCCTTAAGGATTTAGCCCTTTTCAATGAAACTTTACAAGAATGTTCATCGGGTGACATTCATTGGACCATTGAATTTTATGTCAGCGGTTAAATGCCATTCGGGCGCACTGATTGTAGATGATCTTATTAGACATGCTCTTGTTTTCTTGAATAACAGGTCGCTAATGGAGTGAATTTCCCTGACAATCTTTTACAATAATCAACAATCGATTTCACGCACTCAGACAGTAGTTTCTCGAGACTCCAGTTCACGTAAAATGAAAGAAAAATCTTGCAGAAAAAGGACTTTTATCTTTGACGATTTTTATAGCAGAAAATGCATAACTTATGAAAGCATTCTCTTGTTATTGCCCTGGTTTCTGTTCAATTCTGCACCACATGATGAAATTTGTAAGTTTAGAATTATTTAAGTTCTATTTTATCATTATCAGGCACAAGGCAAATGTCGAATATACCAAATAGCTTTGCATTATTAGTTGCACAGTCAGCATTTGAAATGCCCCTTTGCTATCTTTTGACAAAATTCCCCACCAATTTAAGAAAACAGACTTTTTTTACGTTTTAAACTGGGCGGTGAAAGTAAATTTGGAATTGAATTGACGTATTCATCTTCAGAATGTTTTATTCGTCTTAACTTTGCTTCTCACAAGGAAAACTTTAACTAATAAAACTTGTTTGAATTAGAGAAAAAGAATAACTCGATTTTGTCTGAGATAAGCTGATTTTCATTTCGTCTAGCGTAGAATAGCTATCAAAATTAACGACATCGTGAAAATTGACAAGATGATTGATTTTGAAATGAAAATTGAATGAGCGAGTTTTGAGTGAAATTAAAGGAAGGTAATCCAATATAGCAATTTTTGTTCCGGATGAACAAAATAAGCGACAACTTTACTTCCCTTTAATAAAATATGCATACAAGTTCTTTGAATAGCTCGATATATCTTAAAGAACCAATTCAATTATTTCAGTAAAATCGCCATTTTTATCTAGCTATATCTATTTTAAATGAAGTAAGTTGATCACAAATTTTCGTTTGACGTTTTTAGGTGATGTCTTTGAATGGTTGAATAAGGGTTTGAAATGAATGATTGAAGCACTGAGTGAGCGGTTTAGAATGGTTTTATCGAAATGATGGCCAATTTCACGATGTTTTTGACTGTAAGTTCGCCTAAGCTCGCTCAATAGAATTCTTTTCTGGACTCGGTTGATTTGTTTGCCTCGTTTTCTCATTACAAATTCTATATTTCCAATATGACGTGATCCTAAGTTTTGTCGTATGACAATATACAGTCAATCTTGCTCGAGCGACCACGTCTATTAAGCGACCACTTTTATTAAGCGACCATCGCAAAAAAGTCCATTCGCCGTAAGTAAAATTTCCGAAAAAGTGGACATTCTTTAAAGTAGTAATGCTTATCATTGAATCTAAAGACGTTAGAACCTATAAAATGCGTCTATTTTGGGGCAATTCTTATGGGTTCTAGCATCATAGGATTCAGTCAGAATTATGTGGCAACTTTATATGCTATAAAAACCCGTATTTTTATCATTGAACAGTGTATTTAGTGCCCATTTTCATTAGCGACCTTTTTTTGTTGGTCCTCTGAGTGATCGCTTAAGGCAAGTTTTACTGTATTTATCAAACTGTAGACCCCGATGGGTCATGATTTCCTCAAGGCTATTTTGAGAGTCAGCAATTCTTTGGGGACATAGTCACACACTGCCAATATGTCGAGGCATGATATCTTTCACGACTTTAGGTGAAGAATCTCCCAACTTAAAGGACAACGCTAAATATGGAAAAAAAACTCTGCGACATACTGATACTTTGAAATCGTCAAGATTTACTCGACCTTCTTCCCAAGGATTACTTACGTATGTGACACTTTAAGCTAATAAGAACCATCTAGAGACTCAAAAATACAAATTTAAAAAAGGAATAGTTTCAGAACAGGTCTCGCATTTTAAACTTTTTTACGCAGGACGATAGACTGATAATTCTAGGTTCAAAAAATATGTCAGGTGCGAAAAAAGTCAATCCTGATCAGTCTGCGCAATTGGCGCAGTTTTACTAGCATCGACGTTTAACGCACTACACAGATGGTCAATTTTTGCGGGACGGGCCGCATTTCATTATCATTCACTTAAACTTCTGAAAAAAGACGTTGCACGATAAATTGCGTGATCTTTTATATGCGACCTTAAAACGATATAAGATAATCCTTGACCATGTGATCACTGCAGTTTGCAACCTTGGGCTTAATATTCGCAGTGCACATGAAGAATATATTTGTATTTTTCATAAAAGAACTTTCCACTTATTTAATTCTAATTGGTTCCATAATTTCCATGCATTCTGATTTGACTGAGAAATTGGTTTTATTTCAAAATGAAAGCAACTTTGAGTACGCGCCTTTTTGAAAAATTGCATCCAGAAGAGTTCCTTGAGAAATTTGCCTCATAATGGAAAAATCTTTACATTAAATACTTTATCATATTATATCATCAGATATGAAGAGAGAATTTATTCATTTCATCCAAGAATGGAACTAAAAACATAATCAGGTTCATATATAATCCGCGTCGCGTATTCTTACAGTATGATTAGGTTTTTAGCAAATTAACCTTTGCTGTCTGCACAAGATGACCGAGTTCGAAGTTTTAAGACGAAAGATAAATTCTTTTTATAAGGAACTGTTTTTTGTTGTTGTCGTTGTTGTTGTTTTTGTTTTGTTTTGTTTTTTTTTTTTGTTTTCAAAAATATTATTCATTTTCGAAATCATGGGATGTTGTCATTTTCTGTAAAAGATTAAAGTTCTTTTTTCCCGGAAACAAAATTTTGCTGGGCTTGCATAATTTTTTTTCCTTCGTTTACTTTTCTATTCGAGACTGATTATTCGTTAAAAATGTAACTTCATTTCATAAATCACCGAAAAGCCACATTTCTTCATTTATGAAATAATTTTTGCGTTGATGTATCCATGAATTAAATCTGATGGAGGATGATGTATATGCAAAATGTAAATTCAGAGGGTCGAACCCGAGGTTTTTGCTTAAAATTAACTCCTTCCCCATCAGACTTTATTCATAGATATTTCAACGCGAAAATAAAATTATAACCATTATAACACGATCTCATTTCTGAATTAAGTTTTGTTACCTTTTTCTGGGTGTAAAAAACGATTTAAAACATCTTTTCTGGATGTAAAATTAATGCACAAGAAATGATATTGACATAAGAAGAATTTCACTGAAAGCGAAGTACGTCATTTAGGGCGTGGGTTAAATGACGTCAAAGCATTTACTTACCCACTAAAGATGACGTTGAGTATGATTAATCTGCGGAGTTATCATTGTACACATTCAAAACACATAACATATATATTTTATTACGAATAAGGTTCTACATGTATGTACAGTTAAAATATTGTGAAATTTACAAGGTGAATGATTTTGGATTGCATTTGGAATGAAATTGCAATAGTGCGATGAGTGTGTTTTGAGGAAAATTTAAGCCAGGTATTTATAATACATACTTAGTGTATTATATGGAAAAAAAATATCTAACGAGGTTGGGAGAATTGAAAATTGTCGAGGCTCTGCCGAGACAATTGTCAATTCTCACAACCGAGTTAGATATTTTTTTAATACAATACACTAAGTATGTATTATATTTATCTTATAACCTCTATTTGTCTTCTTTTCGTTTATGTTTCTAGCTGAAATGCAAGTTTCTTAAAAATAACCCCATTATATCATTGTTCTAAAAATTACTATGTAATATCATAAAAAATATCCATTCGGGGTGTTATCACATGGCTATTTGTATAATTATAAGATAAAATCCAATATCGCTTATTTCGTTCAGGATTAACAAAATAAGCGATATTTATCACCCCCCCCCCTTTAATAAAATATGCACATAAGTTCCATAGAAAGATTCTTATTTCTTCAAGAATCAAATATAAGCCTAAAATTTCAATTATGTCAGTGATATCGCGTTTTCTTCCAACTATATTTATTTTGAATTAAGTTTTTAATCTTATTTTTTGGCGATTTGGGAGTGTTTTAAATAGTTTGAGTGAGTGCTTGGAATGAAAGGATGAATGAATAGAGCACTGAGTGAGCGATTTAGAATGGTTTTGATTCAGATGATTGTCAATTTCACGATTTTTTAACTGTAGTAATAAAGAACAAGAGGCCCAAGAGTGCCTTATCTCTTCACTGGCTTGGATAACCCAAAACCTTCAATAAACAAATCTAAATTTGACTGAAAACAACACTTTGAAGCCTCTTTAGAACGATTCATAAATGATTTACTGGTGTTATGGGAGACCACTCTCACCACTGTCCTGCATAGCTTCTCTGGTTTAAATTCAATGTCTGACACCTGCCCCAAGGAAGATCTTCTTTGACTCAGTGGTTAGTGCATTGAACTTGCAAACCATTCATTTAAATATTACTGCCCGCGTGGGCTTATGTGAGTAATTTTCAGCTATGCTTAAGTTGCGGACAGTTTGTTTGTAAGACTGGGTCTGGCCAAAATTGCACCAATATACTCAATCACCATTAACCTGCAAACCCTTTAGCTTCCTTTTGAAACCAACATGTAGGGGATTGTAACATGTAAATTCTAAACACATTTCCAGGAACAATTTAAATAAAGGAACATTCATACCAAGATTAAAAGAAATAAGTCAAATTCATTGGGGGAATATTCTTTTGAGATTTAAAAGTGAAAATGGCCATGCCCTGCCACGCCCGCATTTATGGACCCATCTCAAGTTTAATTACAGGTACATCTAAGAAATATTTAGGCAAAGATACATTGAAATCAGCCTAACAGTAAGGAAGAAGATATTCAAAGTTTTTTACAGTGAAAAAATGCCCTACCCTACCAACCCATATTAGGGGAGTCAATCATTTTTTTAACAATATATTTATAGGGTCACCCATGGAACATCAATGTAAATTTTCATTGAAATCGGCAAAATGGCTTGGGAGAAGATTTTTAAAGATCTTAACTTAAAAAATGCCTCGCCCTGCCACGCCCATTTTTGGGGTCAATCATTTTTTCCCTAACAATTTAAGAATAGGGCTATCCATGGAAATCCATGCCAAGTTTCCTTGAAATCGGCCCAACGGTTTGGGAGACCTTAAAGGTTTAACTGTGAACAAATACCACGCCCTGTCACGCCCATATTTGGGGGTCAAGCAAAATTTCTTAACAATTTAAGTAAATGGTCACCCACAGAACATCCATGGCAAGTTTCATTGAAATCGTCCAAATGGTTTTGGAGGAGAAGATTTTAAAAGATTTTAACAAGAATAAATGCCACACCCTGCCACGCCCATATTTGGGGTCAACCAAAATTTCTTGAATGATTAAAGTTAAGGGTCACCCAATGAACATCCTTGGCAAGTTTCAGTGGAATCGGCCCACTGGTTTTTGAGGTGAAGATATTTAAAGATTTTAACGTGAAAAAATGCCACGCCCATATTATGGGGTCAATCAACATCATCCATGCCAAGTTTCATTGAAATAGGCCGAATGGTTTTGGGAGGAAACAATTTTAGAGTGAAAAGATATCTTGCCCTGCCACGCCAATTTTTTTGAGCCAATCAAAATGTATTCATACCAATATGTCAATACCAATTTAAGACGAGGGTCACCAAAGGATCATTTCTATCAAGATTCATGAAAATTCGCCCATTGGTTTAGGAGGAGAAGTCTTTTTTTTTAATTCTGACATAGATTTTAGAGCTCTTCCCCAGACAAGCTCAATTTCAATGTTTGACCTTAAGCCGTAACCTTGACCTGGCAGCTATCTAGAAATGTCTAGTAATTTAAAAAGCCTTTTAATATTGATAACAATAATTCTAGGGTATTTTGAAATCCATCCATAAATATAGGAGTTACAGTCTGGACAAATCTAGCTAGAGGAACCAACTCATCTGTGACCTAACATTGACTTGTGATAATTGTAACTTTGTCCTTCCAAGCAAAAGTAGGCTTCTGATAAAACAACATTTATTAAACAAAATATGCTTTCTAATAATGATTTATTTTTGTATATTCACTTTAAATTAATCTGTGAATGCATTGAAAAGATTTTTTTTGACATTTTCTATTAATGCGATTAAGGAGGGTGGAGTAAGATGAATTTATCACACAATTGAACGTAGAAAATAATGTTGAAGTTGGTATTTTGTGAATGTTATCAGATTTGGTGCTAGTCTTCCTGTTTGAAATTTTCAAAGTGATTAAGAACCTTGATTACTCTATGAATTCAATCATAATGAGAAAATTGCTATGAGTTTATATTTTCTAAAAGATCACTACATTTCATATGCCTATAGCAACAAATAATCCACGATGACATTTCAATTTCTTTTCATCAAAAGTTTGTCTACTTTCTTACCCATGGAAAAAATTGTATGGAAACCTTTTCCATGAGGGACACAAAATAAATTTCAGTGAACTTTGTTCCATTTCTTAGATTTTGATACTTTCTCACGAGTTTTAGCAATCATTAACGTAATAAATTTGTCAAAATTTTCATTATTTTCTGATAGGTCCAACACAAAATGGTGATATATCGTAAGTAGAATACCATTCTAAGTATGTATATTTACTTCATTGATCAAACTTAATATTTTCCAAATATTTAACCTTGTTTTAGAACCCCTGTTCTTTATTTTTGCATTCAGAGACCAATTTTGTTATGCTAAATACATAGGTTGCTTTATGGCAGATTTTTTTAAAATAAATCCATGATGACACCAAGGTTTCTTCATATTTCATGAGTATTATACAGATGTCTAACAGGAAACACTATTTGTTAACTACTAAGTAGAGTTTGAAAATTCCATGCAAACGCTCCAACCTCCTTGAAGAAATGTTTACGCACGTAAAGACGGACGCACGACGGACACTCTTCTATTACAAGAGCTGCTTGGAATTCGGCCAGTGGAGCTTAAAACTATCATCATCTACTAAAAACTCAAAATAAATTCATGTTTCAATACACGAGATCAGGTCTATCCCAGTATTTAAAAAAAGTACATATAAACCATTCGGTAACGTGATGGCACTTCTTTAAATAGGTCAAAGCAACTCCGCTACAAACATCAGGCGAGTCGTATGTTGATAAGTTGAAGGTTGAGAACTTCTATACTATAAAACCTTCATTCTTAATCCATCAGTTTAAACGGTCCAGGTGTACGGATAAGCAACACTTAAAGAACCGAACTAGCAATGGCAATGTTCAGAAGTCTTTTATTCGTGGTATTAGCAGTATTTGGTACAGGTAAGTCATTTATGTTTCTTTTTCAGTTTAAATGTAAAATATATTTATTATCTTAAGCTTTCATTAAGAAAAACATTTATTTATTTGTATATGCATTCATTTTCATTTATTTCTTTTTTTTTCTTCATAATAATTTGTTATTTCATCTCATAATTAATTTATTTATTTATTTATCCATTCAAGTTTAGTTATTTTTTTCTATTTATCCTTTTATTTCAGACAGCAGAATCGACAGGGATTGATCTAAGTTATAAGAACTTGTTTCCCAATCGATGTAAAATAATTAGGTCTTTTCTAACCCAGCATTGAATCATTTGTTAATTAAATTTTCACTTACCTTTCTATTCCTTACTTTATTTATTAAGTTTTCTTTTAATTCATTTCCAAAAGTTATTCAAGTATTTATTTCTTCTTTTTATTATTACATTTTTAATAATAGGAATATTTATCAAATTATTTATCTCTTTGTTTCAATCTTTTTTATCGACGAAGTAACCATACCGCCTTATTTATACTCAGAACATAAAGATAAGCGCCACTAAGTTTTAAGTTGATAAAATTTCTATCGAAAACTTTAATAACGTATCTATGTTGTCAAATGGTTAGAACAACCTTGTAGCTATTGATTAAAAACGTTTTGGATGCAGGTGCATAATCAGCAAGTCTCGTGCAATGACTGTAAAGCCAAGGCTCGTGCAAAGTGGAAAATCAGCTTTTCTGTCAGAGATACTTACGTCGTGTAGCTCGTGCAATTGTTTACATTTCGATTTGAAACTCAGTCATGGCAAGGCGTAGATTGTCTACAAATGATAGATGTCGAATAATTGGAATGCGAGATTCTGGAATGTCTTGTAGAGCCATTGCCAGACAGCTGGGGTATCACCACAGTGTCATAACACGTTTGGTACAAAAACACGCACAGACAAACGACGTTAAGGACCGTGTCAGACCTGGACGCCCTAGAGTAACGTCTATTCGAGAGGATAGAGCACTTTTGCGTCACGTCAGACGTCTGCCCTTCACCAGTGCGCCTGTACTAAGGGACAACTGGAATACACACATACGGGTCTCTATTTCAACAGTGCGAAATCGACTTCGGGTGGCTGGGTATAAGGCACGAAGACCCCTCAAACGCCCAAAGTTACAACAGAGACACATAAATGAACGTCTAATATGGTGTAGAGAGAGAGCACGTTGGAACTTGGCATCATGGCGTCGGATCAATTGGTCAGATTAGTGCAGGATATTGTTGCATGTCACCGATGGCCGAATTCGTGTTTGGAGACAACCTAACACCCGATTTGCACCAAAGTACGTCCAACCAACCTATCAGGGTGGCGGTGGCTCCGTTATTATATGGGGTTGTGTCTCCTACGGCTGTAAACTGGACCTAGTGACAGTTCCAGGAACATCGACTGGCGATACATATCGCGATAACATCCTTTTTCCTGTGGTAATTCCACATTTTGACAATCACCCTCTTCGAACAAGACCAGTGTACATGGATGATAACGCCAGACACCACAGAGAAAGAGTCGTGGCGGACGTTATGCAACGTGAAGCCATCACCACCATTCCATGACCGGCTTGTAGTCCCGATCTAAACCCCATCGAGCACCTGTGGAACATTTTAGGACGCCGTATACGTCGGAGAGAGCCTCCTGTACAAAATGTGAATGAGTAAGAAGCAGCACTGCACCAGGAGTGGCAGCAAATCCCTCAACACATCATCCAGAGGCTGATTCGTGGCATGCCGAGGAGGGTGCGCGCAGTGATCAATGCTCACGGATCTTACACACGCTACTGACTAAGATGTGACTGAAATTAATCGCATTTGTGTTATCTGACTTCTAAAAGCAAGTTTCGTGTCATAGACAACACCGTAAGTCGGCTTTGACAATAGTTTTTCATGTTTAAAAAAAAGGTGAAAATACATCATTTACATTAAAGTCAATAAAATTTATCACCGCCCATGTATTGTTGTGAAATTGTTAAGTCAACATACCATTTTCAACATTGGAACTCAATATTTACATCTTATTTTGAATTAATGTAGGCTCCCTGCCTTTAAAAATCTTCTGTCTAAAAACGGGTGGCGCTTAACTTCTTGTTCTGAGTATATTTAATTCATCGTTTCTCATTTAATGTCGTGTCTCAAAAGCTTTTTTCATTTTCGTTAACTAGATTCATCTTTAGTCGAAGGAAACACGAGGGAGATCTTCAAACCGTCTGAATACGGAAACAAATTCCTTTCGGACAACATGAACGAACAAACTAATTTTGACGACCTATTCCTAGAGGCACTTAAATCCTCACCAATTGCTACCGACGAAGTTCAGAACCACATTGAAGACAGCGGTCACTCATCGAACGAGAAAGACGCTGCAAACGGAAACGATGGTAAGTCCTTTCGTTATCTTCCGATAGGTGGTATTTTTCAAATACTGACGTCAATCTTCGGAGAATATGACATGCGCAGACAACGTAGTTCTTTGTGTTGATCCAAAATATCTTCTCGTGTTAGCAACAAATATTTTATTTTTTTCGTAATTAAGATTTTTGGGTGAAAATATTCCTTGAATACAGCTTCAACACAAATGTGGTTACGACATTTTGTTTACAAACTGAGCAATTGATATTTTAGGTTCAAAAATTTTCTACTTGATACAGCAAAGAAATCCTGAAATTTACAGAATGAGTGATTTTGGAATAAATACAGAGTGAAATTAAGTGAAATGCAGAGACGGATTTTGAATGAAATTAAGGAGTAAAATAATATCGCTTATATCGTTCTATTTGATGTTTTACAACTCTTTGATTTCATTTAGAAAAAAATGTTAACTACATTTCAGTCCACGATTTCACCTAATTAAATTCCAAAATGTTCATAACTGTAATTTTAGCGAAAAAACGAATGAAAATTCAAAGATGTATAGCTCTGTTAATTTTACCAGCCCTGCGTTCAGGATGAAAACAATAGCGAATCGTTTTCGAAATGATACCTCGCTTTAGATAGCTGGGTATCATCCCAAAGCGCTCGCGAAACGTTTTTACATTCTGAACACAGGGCATTTTGATGTCACCTTAGACGTAAAGTTTCCGGGCATTCACGTGCGAAATGTCGCGTTTTGCAAAAGGATGCAATCGACTGTTCACATTGCACCAAAGAAAAATTATAATCACTTGATGTTGCAAAAGATTGACAAATCTTCAATTTTTCGAACGACAACGGATTATTTCCACGGTGAACAGCAAAAGCTATATTTTACATTTGGATGAGCAACTCATGAACATAAACTTTTGATTTTACAATGTACGAAATGTAAGCTTATCAGATCTTTCACTGAAGAAAAACAATAACCCTTTATATGTGTTTGTTTTGTTTAGGAACTGCAGTTATATTGTGTTATGGTAGGCCTAGATTTGGAGCTCAACCAAAAATCTCGTGCAGAGGGTCTTGCTTTATAAAAGAACACTGGTCACCGCTTGGGCGTAAGTATTTGAAGCAAAATTAACTCGACTATTCCTTTTGGTTCTTTTCAAAAGTTATATTTGAAATTTTGTTGGGGTAATAGCCTGCCATGCTTCATTAAACCTTCTCAAAACCGTGTTAACTTATTTTTACTATAGACTTTTGATTTATCGATAAATAAGGGAGACGCAGTGCCTTATTTTGCTTTGTACTTTAATTTATTTTCCTCAAAAATCAATTGGCCAATTTCATCAAAACTTCATTCGGATGCCCTTTGAATATCCCTTCCCAAATCTCATTCATGTATTTATGTTGCTGGGCGGGTCTTATTTTCCCTTTGGAATAATATGTACGTAAACGTTTCGTTCTTTTCCAAATACATTGCGTATGTAAAACTAATCGTAATTTCCTGACTGACTTTTCTAAAAGCGTGTTTAAGAAATTTGAAAAGCTCATTACTAAAGAGCATAGCAAGAATGGGAGAGGGGGGCGGGGTAATTTCGATATTTTTTCTAACTATATTATTTTCCCAGATCATGATTGATTTTATGAAAAAAAATTTTTAGGTTTTAATTCGCCTTAAAGTGTAGAACGGAATGTTCTGAATTCATCTTGAAATCTTTTTCAAAAATAATCTTCACTCAGGCAAAATGGCCAAATCATTCCAGAAGATTTCAAGAGACATGTTTTTCGACCGTCCCGATAGAAGACTTAGTAACATCGCGAAATTGACATTCATCTCATCAAACCAGTCAAAAACGCTCCAAAATCACTGAAAGATAAGATCAACAAATTCATTTAAAAGATATAGCTAGGAAAAATGGCGAAAGGACTAAAATAATCGAAATTTTTAGCGTCTGATAGGATCTTGAAGAAATATAAAGCTATTTATAGAACTCGCATGAATATTTTATAAAAGGGAGGTAATTATCATCGCTAATTTCGTTGAACAAAATTATCGATATTGAATTATCTCCCTATAATTTCATTTAAAACTCGCTCTTCCTGCCAATTCAATTTCATTCCAAAATAATTCCAGAATCATTCATCTTATCAATTTCACGATGTAGTTTACTGTATCTTAAACGTTGTGTGTTTGTTGAGGGGAGGGGGGTTGTGGGCGGGGTGGGGGGGGGTCTGTAGAAAATGAATGAAAGTTCACAAATTCGTGAGCTTCCATATCGACCAGCATTGTTTGCAATGTAAAGCTTTTTTTTATCTTTTTTATTTATTTATTTTTTGAGCCCATGTGTGACATTTCCAACAATGTCAGGTGTACGCACCACATGATCAGAGTATTCACTATACGCTCAATGAGAAGCAAGGGACTTGTATTCTCTGTTTAACAGTTCAAACATCGTGGAATTGACATTCATCTCAATCAAAACCATTCTAAATCGCTCAATCAGCACTCCATTCATTCATTTCATATATTCTTTCAATCCATTCAAAAAACGCTCAAAATAACTAAGAAATATAAGATCAACAACTGCCCTCGAAATGATCAATAAGAACCAAATCGCGATTCAGAGACATAATTAAGATTTTAAGCTTCTGATTGGCTTTTGAAAAAAATGGGAAGCTATTTATAGAACTTTTATGCATATTTAATCAATTATGAACAAAACTAGCGATGTTGGATTACCTTCCTTTATTTTCACTCAAAACTCGCTCCACAAACTCATTCAATTTCATTCCAAGATCACTTCAAATCATTCATTTTGTCAATATCACGATGTTTTTAACTGTATAATCCTAGAATATTTGTGATAGAGGGTGTGATTTGTCCATTGTCTAATGTCGGTCCATCATGCACACAGGAAATTGTTTGATATGTCATATACAGTCAATAGCATCGTAAAGGTTTCACAGGGATCGAAATTTGAGTGATTTCAGAATGAAAATGATTAAGTTGGAGGAGCTAGTAATAAATGATTTAGCTTTTTTTTGACAAAGCGGGAGCGTTTTTGAGTGATGTGAGAGAATGTTTGTAATGAATAAATGAAGTGGCGAGTGATTTGAAATGGTTTTGATCGAATAAATGTTAATTTCACAGTGTTACTTATTATACATACTAACTTGTCCATTTTTATTACAGTGCACATAGACCGTGGCTGCTCGCCCCAACGTCAAAGAACAAGGCTTATTCAAATACCTCCAAGAAGATTAGAACGATTCTGCAATACCAACCTTTGTAACTTCAGATTGTAGCTGAAGGATGTGACGCAGGGGATATCACTAGCTAACGGGAATCGTACACATTCATTTAAACCATTATAAGACTGATGTTTAAAAATTTAAAGTTTTTGTTGGCAACATTGTTTTCGTTGATGAAACTTTAAAACTATTCGTACTCTTGGGTCCAAAAAATGAGAATATTTGGTCCCCAAGGTTTTCATATAAATATATATATATATTTTAGATATTAACCATTATTCGGATTACACGTAGGTGTATAATCAAAAGCATAGTGTTTTATTTATCATTCGTAAAGATGTGATATACAGTAGAGAGAAATGAAAAACTAGTATTATAGAGTAAAACAATTTTTTTATCATAGGGCCATAGTCAATAAACATCTAACCAATCCAAAGACTCATTTATTAAAAGATGAATGTTGAGTTTCCGGCATTTAATTGCGAACAGTTTCGTTAATTGTTGTAATAACATATATAAAAATCTGTAGTTATTGCGTTTAGATCGCCCATAAACCATTTTCTTTTTGTTTCATTTCCACAACCCCAACTTTTGCATATAGCTGACGTTTAATATTTGCAGGATTGTGTCTCGTTTCAATAATTTTCACTGCAAGGCACATTGTCGCCACGCATTTAGTTAATTTCATATGTAAGTTGGCATATATGCTAAACTCTTTCTAAAAAATGGGGAGACGGTTCAGTGTTAAGAACTCTTGTAAGTATTTGTCTTTTGATTTTCTTGTATTTTCCTTTCGGAATTTATGACCTATTAGTAATTTCACAAACCTTAGCAAAAGCACATTTTTTCTTGATTTATCTTACTGCACATTATTGTAGTTGAGATATTTCAGTCTTTCGATGACAAGGAAGGTATGTGGAAATACAAAAGGTGGAAGATGGGATATCGGATAAAATGAAAGAAATACACAAGCCTTTTAAACCTTATACATCGTGAAATTGAATAGGTGATTGTTTTGATTATATACAACGCTAAGAATTCTATCCATGATATATAAGTCGGAGTTTGAAATACAGTAACAATATCGTGAAATTGAAAAAGGTGAATGTATTTGGAATTATTTAGGAATGAAATTGAATGAGGGTGTGGAGCGAGTTTTGGGTGAATATTTAACGGGAGTTAATCCTATATCGTAATTTTGTTCAGGATGATATGATTGGCGATATTGATTACCTCCCCTTCATAAAAAAATGCATACTGGTTTTTTTACAGGGCTTCCTATTTCTTCTAGAGCGTATGAGACGCTAACAATTTGAATTATGTCAGTGAAATCGCGATTTTTTTCTATCAAAATTTATTTTGAATGACGTTGTTTATTCTATATTTTTCAATGGGTTTGAGTGTTTTTGAATGGTTTGAGTGAGTGTTTGGAATGAATGAGTGGATCGTTGAGTGAGCGATTAAGAATGAATTGATTGAGGTGAATGTCAATTTCACGATGTAACTAACTGTAATGGTCACTGATTGGCCAAATTAATTTACGCGTGATCTGGTGACGGGTACTTGTAGGAATGGACAAAGTCTCTATGCATTATATGGATGCATATAAATTTATTGCATTCAACCTGAGTTCGCGGGTTCGATCCCCGACGGCGGCACTCATTCTTTCCGACTATTTGTCTCTCACCAATGGGTCGATAATCGTAGACCTATGTGAGATAGCGGCTGGAGGCTAGGAAAGAATGTGGTGGTAGTACTGGTGATAGAAATACCAGGAATCCATTGTTAGGTGCTCCAGCCGCCGCGATATAACTGAAATAATGTTGAAAGCGGCGTTAAACTCCATTCAATCAATCAATCAATGCATTCAACCTATGTTAATATAATTTAGTGGGAGATAATGCTTATATGCATAACAGTTGAAGCGTTTTGGCCTTAAAATGAATGTATGTAATATATTTGTAATATATTACTGTATGAAACATATAGCTATAGTTTGTAATTGTATGTACATAATTGTAAAAATAGCAAAACTTATTATTACGTGACTTATATTTCTTTTTATAAGATGATACAATAAATATTGACTTTGAATGTGTTTTGTTATATGGATTTTTATTATACTGCAAAAAAAAAAAAATCAGAATTTTCATTGGCTAATGTTGACATGACAAACATCGAAATCTGCGGCCGCACCAATATAACTTTTATTATAACACATTGGGGTAAAAAGGCATATATGAAATAAGAAGAAATTAAATAGAAATCGCTCACTCAACGCTCCATGCATTCATTCCAAACACTCACTCAAACCATTCAAAAACACTCAAACCCATTGAAAAATATAAAATAAACAACGTCATTCAAAAAAAATAAATAAAATCGCGATTTCGCTGACATAATTCAAATTGTTAGCGTCTCATACGCTCTAGAAGAAATATGAAGCTATGTATAGAACTTGTATGCATTTTTTTTATTAAAGGGAGGTAATCAATATCGCCAATTTTGTTCATCCTGAACAAAATTGCGATATAGGATTACCTCCCGTTAAATTCACTCAAAACTCCCTCCACACCCTCATTCCATTTCATTCCTAAATAATTCCAAATACATTCACATTGTCAATTTCACGATGTTGTTAAATGTAACTGTGTACACAGATAGCTCCGCCCATTTTTTACTCAACTTCATCTTCAGCGCGAACGTTTATTTTTTTGACGTCATATCACCTACGTGCTAAATGACGCGCCTCGCTGTCCGTGAAATTCCCCTAACGTCAAAATCATTACATTTTCATTTACTCTACATCCATAAAATTGTTTTAATACAATTTTACAACTAGAAGAGGGTAGATTTTTTATCGTGTTATAATGGATATAATTTCATTTTCGCTCTGATGTGTCGATGAATATAGTCTGATGTGTTGGAGGAAATCTGCACTCTGATTTAACCTTCTGCATATAACTCCTCCTCCACCAGACAAAAGCTCGACTCATCATAGCGTAAATAAAATTATTTCGTTAAAAATAACACGTAAAAACGATACAAGTTCTAATAAACACCTTTCAATTTTACCAATTTGTCTATTTAAAAGTGCTTAATTTCTCGCACGTTAAGCCAAGAACCGCTTTCATATTACAAGTTCGCAGAATGTAATTGAGTGTAACGTCACTACTAACTCTGGTAGTTTCCAAAGAAAACAGTGTATATCAAGATATTAAGTCTAAAACTTTGAACTGTCATAAATTCGTGTCACGGTTTATTCCTGAGTATATGACGATTTATTTGCGACAGGAAAAAAATGTCAACCATCGCCTTAGGCTTGGGGGATATCATTTATTGTAACCGGAAATAAAACGTCAATTACACCGGCAAGAAACCGTTAACGCACTAGTCTGCGTTTACCTTGAAAAATCGCTCTTTTCTAAATATTCTTTGAACATTTTGTTCTTGATTTAGTCTTATGAAAGATGAACTACATAAAAACACAAATCAATCGATCGACAAACGGCGGCTTTTTCATCAAACGCATAATCTGTCGCATAAAGTAAAATATGTAAAAGAGATTTTGGTCACGGGAAATACACTCACGTACAGGAGCGGTAGTCAATTTCGAGTCCGAAATGTTGCGGGTTATAAATATTCATCAAGTTAGGCCATATATTTAGATCATCGCGTCATAATCATTTGCATTATCGAATATCTGTGAGACAAATTTAAACTTATCTTTGAGAATAAAAGTCTAGTTGTTGTGTACATAGTCGTCTAGGATCATTGTCCTGCGATTTGAAAATGTGCACGAAAACAGACGGGGGCTTTAAACTGATAATGGCAACCGTCATGTAAAGCAGTGTCGGATCTAGAGAATGATTTTGATCGGAATGAGTGTCAATTTCACGATGTTTTTAACTGTAATTGTATTTCGCTTAATTTCTACAATTTTTGGAGGTTTAAGAAGAAAAAGTGGCGTTATCATCAATATACAAACGAAGGATCAAATCAGCTTTCCATAAAATATTGCAAACTGCAAACACCTAGTCAGGTTGGACATATTTCGTGTTTCTCCAATGGCCTGTTTTCGCATGACCTAAATAGAAATGGGGTATTCGTACTTGAACTTCCGTAGAAGAAATTGGTTGCACGAACCTCTTACTTGACATTGGCGTAAAAAACTCAAGCACACTTCATAAAGATAACGAACGAGTACGTCCATCGAGCATGTTTTCTAAATAGGTTAAGATTTAGTAAGTGTCCTTTTTCAGACTGTTAATTTAGCCTTTTGTGAATATTCTACTGCCATAAAACGACATCATGGCTTCAATTTTCCTTAGTTAAATCAACCCGTCTTGTATTGTTCATCGAATGCTTTTTAGCTTGGTAATTAAATGATTGAGCTGTTTTAATGAAAGTATGGAACGCTGAGTAAGCGCTTGGAAAATGGCTTTGATCGAGGCGAATGTCAATGTGACTAACCTGTGAGTCAGTCCCGGCAGTGATCGAAACAGGGCGAGACCACTGTAGTTCAGGCACCTTTATGGATACGATCAGCGGCCGATCTAGGATTTCTATAAAGGGGGTTCGACGTTTGAGTGCTTTACTTTTCTTTTATCTTCGCTTTGTGATGGAATTCTGAGGTTTGTGTTCTTTGTTCTGTGAAAATAGGCCAAACTAGAAACGATGTCGCTCTTCTCGTAGTCAATTGGTTTCATATCGGTATAAACCATTGGCTGTCTGTACTTTTGTCTAGGTTAAACATTTGTTATAGGGCTGTCACACCTTAACGTTTTAGCCAGCGTGTGCGGAACGTGTTGGATTTTTTATAACACGCTGCGAACACGTCGGGTACGCTATGGACACGTTCCGCACACGCTATCGGCACGCTGTATCACGTTGGCACACGTTGCGATACGCTGAGTATCTCATAAAATTTTGTGCATGCATAAAAATTCTCAGCGTGTGCCGAACGTGTTACACACGTGCCACACACGTTCCACACACGTTCCGAACACGCTCGGCACGCTAGAGACACGCTAGGAGCTCGTTCACTTACGCTACGGACACGCTAGAAACACGTTCGCCCAAAGTTTAACGTGCTTCTAGCGTGTCTCCAGCGTACAGGGAACGTGTGCATAGCGTGTCTTCAGCGTACTGAACGTGTGTCTAGCGCGTTGCCAGCGAGTTCACAGCGTTATTCTGGCGTATGACAGCGTTTCAGTTTTCAATGAAAATATAAAAGTTCCGCTGCATATTTGTCTTGAATTTCTACCATCAGCTTGTCGCAAACAAATAAATTTGTGCATGTACGTGTGTATGACCCTTTTGACATGTTCATATCTGCATGTTTCCTCATGACCAGTCTAAGAATGACTTGAAAACTCGATTATAAGTAGCATTCCCTTCATTTGACGATGAACGATTTCGTTCAAGTCATATTAATAAAACTTATGTTATGTTATGTTATGTGATAAGCTGTTTGTCTTTTCTTCCATATAAATCATTCACGGATTTTCTTAATTCCTTAGATTGTCGAGGTGGAGAATGTAGCCTAAATGTGTATTAAACTTTGCGTTTACAGCTTTACAGGTGCGTCTGTTCTTTAGTCAGAATAACAATACGTTCGCGAAACACTTTACACATTATACAAACATTTATTCGTCTCATTTGATCATTATCAATATACCAAAAAGACAAGTACATCGTTGTACCTAGTGGACATAATACAAGACGTGTTTTACTCTATTCTGTTCTGTTCAGAATATTTGATTCTATTATATGAACTACAAGTTTGGTATTTGGTACACCTTTTCCCCCTTAATATAAGACTAGCTATTCAAGATTAAGAGAAGATGTAGACGGGAATTAAAATTTTGAAATAAAGTCATCCTACATGGAAGAGCATAATTATGGAGGAAGAAAGGAGTGCATTATGACAAGTAGTTCCTTATCCTTTCGCAATATTTTTCGAGTAAAAAGTACCAGAAGCTTTAATCAGCCTGTATTCTTATAAGTTTGTTATATGCATGTTTTCATATGTAACAGGTGCCAGTGTATTTTTCTTTTCGTCTTTTCCTATTTTTCTTTTACATGAACCAACATACTTTAAATTTGAATATGTGTAGTGGCCGGTAGCCTATTTATGTATCAAAAGAATGAATTTAGAGTGGTATTTCTTGCAGAATTTATATTTACATCCAAAACACGGTGCGAATACGTTATAACACGCTAGCAGCGCGTTACAAACAAGCTAAGCACGTTCCGAGGACGTTACGAGAACGTTGGACACACGCTCAAGAACGTTGGTATACGCTGACATACGCTACCAACACGTTCTGGACACGTTACTCACACGTTCAAACTCGCTATGAACACGCTACAAGCGCGTCGTGAATTGACAAAAAGAAAATGTAGGTCAGCGTATGCCGACGTTTTGCGGACTTAGTCGTTTTCTCCAACGCGTAAGCCACACGCTGGCTAAAACGTTGAGGTGTGACAGGGCCATTAGGCCGAGTAAGTTTTATCGTAGGTTGTAGTATTAATAAGAAAAAAACTGAAACCAACAAGATATATTTATAGTTAGATAGAGAAAGAGAACGAGAGAGAGAGCGAGGAGAATGGAAGTCAGTGAGAAGAGAGAAAAATCACAGAACTGAGGATTTTAACAGTTATTCTAGAGGAGAAAAACAAATCTTGTCAGTAGACGAAATTGGCTCTTAAAATTCATGTCATTCCAACAAAGTTACTAACCCTCTTTTCCGAGTATTTCTTATGCAACATGGAGTCACCCTTATTTTGTCTTAAGGAAGTGTCCCATAATAATTTCACAACATTCCTGAACTCATGATCTTTCAAAATGTTTATCGAGGTTTCCTAATGAAAGTCATTAGAAAACCTCGGTAAACACTTTAACAATCATTACCTTCTAAATGATGCAAAACTATTACGGTTCCACTGCCTTAAGATAAAATAATCTAAGTTTTGTAATGCCCAGAAAGATTCTTGAATTCTGATTCGATTATTTTCTCAATATAAAGACGAGTGATTATGTATCTTCAGTTAGTCACATCGTGAAATTGACATTCACCTCGATTAAAACCATTCTAAATCGCCCACTCAGCGTTCCAATCATTCATTCTCTCCAATGACTCAAAAACGCTCCGAAATTGTTCAAAAACGCATGGAAACGCTTGTAAATTGTTCAAAATGACGGAAATTTGAACAAACCGATCAAAAGGTTTTTAATAGCTGGTATTGATTTTTTTACCGTGTGATTTGTCAGAGAAAAGTCAAAATCAGAAAAATAGCCTCCCTTCAAAATCGTTAACAACTCGCTCCACACCCATTCAAGTTCATTCCAAATTCATTCAAGAATCATGCTACTTGTCAATTTCACGGTTTTCCTAGCTCCATATTGTAGTGTTGCCCACAAAATAGTCCCGACCCTGCTTTATTTGTTAATGAGCCTGTGCGTGACATTTTCAACAATTTGAAATATTTGCAGAGTAATGCTTTTACTTTTCTTCTTGTAGATAGGTAGTTCTTAAATGTCTGTAAACAGTTAGGCAATCCTCAATACTCTATTCACACTAAGTAACTGTCAGGACTGCTAAATGTTTGCACCTTACGCAGATGCGAAATTGTTGAAAATTTCACGCACTGGCTCAAATATCTTATAGGAGTCTGTGCGTGACATTTCGATCAAGTTGAAATGTTCGTGAGATGCAAACATTGAGTAGCGTTCACAGCCAAATACTGTGAATATTAAGTTTCCTTATTGTCTACAGATACTTTGAAACCTTATCTATCTTCTAAACGCGTAGTGAAGGATCTGGTCAGACTGTGCGGATGCACAGGCTGGTCAGAGTCTTTGCTTTGTGCATATTTGAAATTGTTGGAAAACTCACGCTCAGGCTCATATCTTTACTTCTTGATATTAAATTCAAAAATATAGTAGATTATATTTTATTTCATGGAGGTATGTTACTAAAAACCTGGTCATGCTTATGTATGAACCCGCTTTAAAAAATATTCTCTTTATTTCTTAGATTTAAAAAAGTCTATAGACCACGGATGGCATTCATTTCTTCAAGGTCGTGTTGGAGATTGTTCTAGAACACAATAACATAGTACAAGTGCCATAATAGTAGAGCATGACATCAGCCACGAATTTTGATGGAGAATTCCCATCTTAAGGTTAATGCTAAATATGGAATTAACACCGGGGCACATTGACAATACGAAATTCTCAAGATTAACTTAACCTCCTTACAGATGATAAGATCGTTAATATTAAACTTTAGAACGGTATTATTGCATGATAGAAGCCGTGATACGTAAAGTGCCGACGTATAAAAGTCGTTGATAACCCTTGACTCTTTGATAGTTGAGCTTCGTAACCTTTGTTTAATAAATAATATCAGAAAAAATGTTAAATTAGTCACACTGCATGTATTTGTGACAATGTTTTCAGACAAAAATCATATCAACGTGATCTGTTGAAAGTTAAAATAAGCAATTGAAAGAAATATTGCATTCAGTAGGTATAAGATAGATATAACTTTTCAAAAACAATATTGGTTTGATTGTTTGAAGTTAAAATGAAAATTTTATTTTTTTACGGCATTTTACGCCATTTTCAACATTTTTGCAGCTATATAGTGACGGCTTGTGCAATTATGATAACTTGTCGTTTCTCTCACAAGTACAACCACCACAATTCATCAGAGACAAAAGCTGCTTACCCCATTTAGGCACACTTGTTACAGTTACAAACATCGTGAAATTGACATTCATCTCGAGCAAAACCATTCTAAATCGCTCACTCAGCGCTTTATTCATTCATTCCAAAAATACGCTCTCAAACCTTTCAAAAACACTCAAAAATCTCAAAAAGGATAACATTAAGTATTTCATTCAAAAAAGGTAAAACAAGAAAAAATGGCAATTTTACTGAAATAACTAAAATTATGAGCGTCTGTATGATTGGGTTATGTAGAAATAGGGAGCTATTTAACAGATAGAGCTAGGAAAAAATGCCGGTTTAACTAAAATGATCAAAATTATTAGGGTCTGGTTGGTTTGTGAACAAACTCGAAGCTCTTTGTAAATTTTTAATGCATATTTTATTAAAGGGAGGTAATAAATAAAGCTAATTTGTTCTGGATATTAGATTACATACCTTTAAGATCTTTTAAATCTCGCTTTCCAGCACATTCATTTTCATTCCAAAATCATTCCAAAATCATTTACAATGTCAATTTCACGATGGTGTACACTGTATCATATGCACATTGATTGGAGACAATTGACCCCTTTTACTTGGACTTTGGTCAAGTTTGGGATGAAAGTTGGCCGAGCCGGTGTTCGAACCCACGACCCCAGCATTGACAGCTAGATACGTTACAGTTAATTACATCGAAAAATTGACAATCACCTCAATCAAAATCATTCTAAATCGCTCTCTCAGCGATCCAATCATCCATTCCAAACACTCACTCTAACCATTCAAACACGTTCAAACCCATTGAAAAATATAAAATCAACGAGGTCATTCAAAATAAATTTTGGTAGAGAAAAATCACAATTTCACTTACATTATTCAAAAAGTCAGCGCCTGATAGGTTATTGAAGAAATAGGAAGCTTGGAATAGAACTGGTATGCATTTTTTATAAAAGGGAGGTAATCAATATCGCTAATTTTGTTCAGCCTGAACAAAATTTTCGATATTGGATTACCTCCCATTATACTCACTCAAAAGTCGCTCCTCACACTCATTCAATTTCAAACCTAAATCATTCCAAAATCATTCACCTTGTTAATTTCACGATGTTGTTAACTGTACCATTGTGCTACAGTTAAGAACATCGTGAGATTGACAAGATATGATTTTGGAATGATTCCTGAATGAAATTGAATTAATGTATTGAGCGAGTTTTGAGTGATATTCAAGGGAGGTAATCAAGTACCGCTAATTTTGTTCAAGATGAACAAAATAAGCGATACTTATTACCTCCCTTTAATAAGATATACATACATGTTCTATGAATATCTTTCTGTGTCTTTATGAACCAACCTTACCCTTACAAAATTCAATTATGTTTGTTAAATCGTGGATTTCATGTACCGTTTTTTATTTTGAATGCAGTTGTTAAACTTCTCATTATTGTGATTTTTGGATCGATTTTAATGGTTTAAAAGAGTGTTTGGAATGAATGAATGCAGCGCTGACTGAGCGACTAAGTTTGTATCGGAATGACAGTCAATTTAACGATGTTACTAACTGTAGTTTGGCTCAGCTTATTAATCTGAAAACACAGCACATTCACTTTCTCCGTGTGCGTTAGGGTACAGTTAGTAACATCGTGAAATTGTCATTCATCTCAATCAAAACAATTCGTAATCGCTCAATCAGTGCTCCATTCATTCATTCCAAACACTCACTCAAACCATTCAAAAACACTCAAACCAAATGAAAAACAAAGATTCAACAACGTCATTCAAAATAATTTTTAATAGAGAAAAATCGCGATTTCACTGACATAATTCAAATTGTTAGCGTCTAATAGGTTCTTGAAGAAATAGGAAGCTAGGTAACTTGTATGCACTTTTTATTAAAAGGGGGGGGAATCAATTTCAATTTATGTCCACCCTGAACAAAATTTGCGATATAGGATTATCTCCCATTTAAATCACTCAAAGCTCGCTCCACACATTCATTTATTTTCATTCCTAACTCATCCAAAATCATTCACCTTGTAAATTTCACGATGTTGTTAACTGTAAGTTACACGACTAACGGCTTCCAGACACTACTCTGTACATGCCCTATTGTCCCTGCTGCTTCCCAAACTCTTTTTTAGAAATGGATATCTTTAAAAACAAACAAAATAAACTTAATGAGTTTCTTCCCTTATTTTACAAGTTATTAATACTTTGAAGAAATATCTTGGGTGTTTTCCCCTTCCTTGCAGTTTTAACGTATATTTTGCTAACTTTTTGTTGCTGTTGTTGTTGATATTGATTGCTTTTTGTTTTTCAATACTTTTCCGTTTTTTACAATTCGTTCGCTGATTTTCAATGATAATTCTACAAGTACAAATGATCTCTTGTTTACTGCATGTGCGAATGATTTAGTCTATCCTAGTAAATGATGCCCTTCTGCTAAACGTACATATGAAGCATGATATGTCGAGTTGATCCTTCTCAAAATGGGTCAAGAAGTCAATCTGTTAAAAGATCAGGAGATGCCTCATAAGTTGAAGGCTGAGCACTAGCCCGTACTATATAACTACCGCTCTGACTTCAACAGGGGTATATCGCAGTGTTCAGCCTTTAGAATACTTTAACAGCCAAAGCAGCAAACCAGCAATGGAAATGATCAGAAGTCTTTTGTTCGTGATATTAGCAGTGTTTGGCACAGGTAGGTCACTGGATATTCTAATTCCGTTTTTTTACTTGTTATTTTCCACTGTCAGTTTACAAAACTATGTATTTATTTATTAATTTGTTAACTAGCTTAGATATGTAATTATTAATTGATTATATATGATTTATAAACAATTTCCTTCATATTTGTTTATACATTATTTATTTATTTATTTATTTATTTATTTATTTATTTATTTATTTATTTATTCATTTATTTATTTATTCATGTATTTATGTATTCATGTATTTATTTATTTATTTTCTCGCCCAGTCACTTCTTTTGTTTTATTAGTTATAGTATTTTATGCTAACTATGTAAACAAAACTGCCGATAATAATGACCTCCCTGAAATATGGGTACAAAATCCCTAAACACTTCTCCATTTCTCGAAGAACCTATTAGACGCCAATAATATCAATTATTTAAATGAAATAAAGATTTTTTTCCAGCAATATTTATTTTGAATGTAGTTATTTATGTAATCATTTTTTGTGATTTTTGGAGCATTTTTAAATGGTTTGAGTGAGTGCAAGGAATAAATGATAGGAGCGCTGATCGAGTGATTTAGAATGGGTTTGATCGAGATGAATGTCAATTTTACAATGTTTTTTTTCTGTATCAAATCTTAATGAGTCTCAATTAATGTCTGAAGAAATACATTATTTTTTTTGTAATCTTTTACAAGACTCGTCTACAGTAAGAGGAAACAAGAGGGAGACTTTCCAGCCCTCTGAATACAGAAATGAATTCCTCACGGATAACTTGAACGAACAACCCGATTTTGGCGAACTTATCCTAGGAGCCCTTCAGGCATCACCAGTTGCTGTCGATGAAGTTCGGGACCTTGTTGATGAAAATGTAGATAACAATAACAGAAATAATAACGGAGAATTGACACATGAAAAGGAATCTGGAAATAACGAAGAGGGTAAGTTCTCTTTTTGGATTCAAAATATTTTCTCGGGTGTGCAATGGAAATTGCGCCCTGTTCGTGTTTTTTTTTCAGCAGGCATGCAAATAGTTACCTTTTATCTTGCATTCCGTCACTAATATTTCTTAAAAAAGACAGCCGCGACCGATGCTCGAATTCTAGCAATCAAGAAAAAAGGAAATGCTTGTAAATTGCAATTATCTGTAATTCCTTTTTATAGAGCATACATTGCTCTCTACAAAAAGACTTGTATGACTGTATGGCCAAAAGAAAGTTTCAAAAATGTGCCGGGTAATACAAACAGTCAAATTTTCAGCGATTTCAATATGGTCCTTCAAATTTTTGAGCAATTTTGACAAATTTGAAATAACCAGAGTTGTATGAATGCTACCCTTATGAAAAGACCTCTAAGCGAGAGTTTCAGAATATTTTAAGCGAGACTTTATAACATCAAAATGTTGACTACCTATGTAAGAGTATTATTGAAAGGGTCGTAATTTCCTTCCTTCTTATGAATTATTGAAATTTAGCATTAGATTATCACTTTAGATAGTGTTAAGCTAGATGGATGGCAGTTTTCATGATATTGAATTGTAATGTACATGTACTAAGTTACATTTGTGTGGACAAAATAACTTTCTAACAAGATTTTTTATGAAAAAAAAAGGATGAAGACTAAACGTTTTTCTTAAATGCTTTTTGGAGGTTTATCCAGAAATAACGGATGATTATCACTTGATAAACTCACTGCAAAAGCAGTGAAATTGTCATAAAGTTATACCCTGCTTTTGTGCATTTCACCCTATCTGACGTTATCTATGCGGTGCGAAATAAGTGACGTCACAATGAACGTTGCATAGCAATCATGTGCAATATGACGCGCTTTACGATAATATGTCCTAGAAATTTCACATTTTGTCTCATTTTTGCATAAGAGAAATAGAACAATGGTTTGTTTTCGAATAAGATCGATTAATATTTCATTTCGTGAACATCAAAAGCTATATTTTCATTCGTGACTCTGCCACTCGTGAAAATATAGCTTTTGTTTTTTTCACTCAATGAAAAATAAATCGATCTTACACTGAAACAAACAATTATCCTTTATGTTTTTCGTGTAAGGTCGATATATCTTTTATTGGGTGAACAACAAAAGCTATATTTCGATCTTTAACTGAAACAATCTATTATCTTCTATGTATTCCACCATAAAACCAGTAAAAATGTCGAAGGTTTTACGTTGTTTTCTTTCATTTTGCCACATTTAACGTCATCAAAGTGGGATTAATTATACCTACGATGTCATAATGTTGCAAGGCAATGACATGCGAAATGATAAAAAACAAATACACTCAAAGTTTCGTCTTTTTTACTGTAAAAATGACATATCTTTCATTTTTTGAACAGCATTTTTGTGCAAAACAACAGCTCGATGCTGGGTCATCCGGGAAATATGACTATTTTCTTTGATTATTTAAGTGTTTTATCGATCTCGCTTTAAAGCAAAGACTATATTTTATATTTATATTTAGGACCATCGGAACTGTTGTGCTATGGTGCGAACCGGTTTGGGGAAACACCAAAAATCTTATGTAGAGGTTCTTGTTTTATCCGAGAACACTGGACAAGATTGGGATGTAAGTATTATTTCTTTTATTTTATTTGGTGGTATATCGACCTTAAACGGTAGATATCAATTTGTTAACGTACCGCTTAACCAGTGAAATATCAAACACTTATACCCCACTTTCGTTCATTTGACCTTATTTGACGTAATTTAATTGAGCGAAGCCTAAAATGGAACGTCAGCATGAACGTTGTATAGTAACCACGTGTAAATTGATCCGCTTTAAGAAAACATGTCCAAAAACTTTCACTTTCTGTCTCATTTTTGCATTACAGAAATAAATTAATTATTTGTTTTCCAAGTAAAATCGGTTGATATTCAATCACTCATTAATAGAACCCCCCCCCCCCCCAAAAAAAATGATTATTCATACCAATTTATTCGTACATGGTTATATAGTAAAGCTATCCTCAGAAATAAAACGTATTAAGGTTTAAGTAATAAAGAAGAAATATTGAAATATTGAAATAGACTGAGTTCGTAAATTTTCGAACTTATAGCTTATCAATGCTGTATTTCTGAGCGCTGAATGTTACTGTTCTCATAAATAAGAAGGATTTTCTACAAGCAGAATGTGAGTAATTCACAAAAATGATATATAAGATATTCATTTCAGGAAAAAAAATCACCATTTCAATAATAATGTGTTATTTGTTCTTATCTATGACAGTGAGAGCATTAGCTTGACTTTAAATCGGTTCTATTCTTTTGCAGTGATAATTCATAGAGGCTGTTCTCCCTTACGTCAGAAATCACAAACTATCTTCGAAAAACCTGAACTTGAACGATTCTGCAATAAAAACCTTTGTAACTATAAGTTATAAACAAAAACCGAATGACAACTTAGATGTGTCACGTGAGATTATAGAAAATAACATGACATGTATGACGTTGCACGGAGGATGTCAACCGAGATGGGCCACGTGGAATTTCAACAAATGGCGCGAATCGCAGACATTCATTTGAAACATCTCAAAACCATAGAATTTAAGACTGATCAAATTTAAAGCTAATACAAGTCTTTTATGAATGAGATTGTAAAAAATCATTGTCGTTTGGGGAAGTAAAAACAAGGATTTTGTTAACAACAATAATTTTTGCTTACGGGATTTAATTTTTGGCTTCTTTTCCAGCCTTCATTATCAATTGAACTAGCGTTAATTGAAGCAGCGATGTTTCGTGATACGTGTAAAATCATAGGCAAAATGTTTTAATCACCATTCTACATCTATCGCAGTAAGAATTGAAGAAAAATAGTATAACAAACTGTAGACTATACGGCTGTACTCAAATTATGACGTTGTATATGTAAATTGAGAAAGCTCATTCCTCAGTTCAAAGTATAGACAAACAATTGAGCATGTGCGTTACATTTCAAACAATTTCACATCTGTGCGAGGTGCAAACTTTGAGTAGCGTTAAGAGCGGCACAATGCAATAATAGTATATATTGGCCACATGAATATGGATTAAGACATATAACTATATAGCGCATGGTCAAGATTCTTATCAGACTGTGCGGCTGCACATTCTGACCAGAACATTTGCTTTGCACACATTTGAAATTGTTGAAAATGTCATGCACAGGCTCAACTTAGAGTGTTGCGTCAAAGATAAAACTAACACTGAAAATGCTATGCCATTATGCTTTCCCAATACTTATATAAGCATCGAATCTATACATGTACATGTATGTTGTGAGAAAGATTGATGTTATTTCTCTTCTTTTTATCATTTTAATTTCATTTTTCATTTACGAACTCTCTTGTGTCTTTTTTAAGCAAGGCACGTAGGCAATGCATCATGCGAGTAGTTAGTTTTTCGAATCAGTGTTAAACATTTCTTTTCCAGAATTTCGTACTTGATTCAACTATGTAGTTTGTTGAATTCAATATTTTGTTGGTGTTTTATTTCTTTTTTCAATTTTGACAAGTCAATTAAACTATGCTTGTATATCTCTTGAAGAAATTCTTTGTTGCGATATTTTAGGTAAATGTAAAATCTGATTATTCAGACTAAAGCAAGTGCATACTCTTACTGACTTATTTATCATATCGCTTTCATAGCTGGGAAATCGCTTTCATAGCTGGGATATTTCGGTCTTTTGACCCAGAAATGATTCTTTAGAAATGCAAAATATGAAATAATTGGATGAAAGAATAAACGAGACTTTAAAAGCCTTATACAGCTGAAAACATCGCTAAATTAATCTGGTGATTTCGTAACGATTTCGGAATGAAATCGAATGAGAAATTTTGAATGAAATTATAGGAAGATAAAACAATATCGTTATTTTCGTGCAAGTTAGCGATAGTTTATAATTTTCCACTAAGGTAAAAGCTACGTAGTTTTCTATCGATATATGTAGATTTGTGCACACCAAGCAGACGCTCTTAAATCAACACAAGCCAATAGAAATATTTGTATGTTTTTAATGAAGTTATCGAATGTTTTACATGTGTAACCATTTCGGAACGTTTGAGAAATACCAACTTATTGTGGGACGTTAGTGAAATTCCAACTTTGTTTCGCAACGTGTGTGAAATACCAACGTATTTCACAGCGTTTATTGAATACTAACGCATTTCGTAGCGTTTAAGAAGTACGAGAGTATTTCGGAGCGAAGGTTCAAAATAAGCGCTGCGCGAGAGAGATTTAGAATGGTTTAGATAGTAGTTCGTTTCAATTTCACGATTGTCGTATCTTAAGTATTTTTTAAGATGATTGGCTATTCTCCGTTTAACGAATTCTATTGAAACCACCATTCATTAATTAATATAAATATGTACAAGATTTTTAGTTGAATAATTTGGTGATTGCATAAGTGTCTGTGCTGTATATAGAAACGTAAAAAAAGTATTGCATTTATCATGCGTTTATAACTTAAACTTATTATGTTAGGTTGTTTCAATGCATGTTTATTATTATGTTAGGTTATTACTATGCATGTTATGCATATACATTGTTATTGTTATATATCACTGTATTAATACATCTAACTAAAGTCTTTTATTGCGAGCATATAACTTTAATTGTTGCATATTTTATACCATTTATCTGATAAAACTTGTATAAAATATAACAATAAATATTAACTTTGAAAGTGTTTTTGTTGTGCTAATAACAGTTGTCTCCTGCCAGGGAGAAATGGGCCATCTGGGTAATGTGTGAAGTGTCGGTGCTAGTCAGTCTGCGCAGTCAGCAAAGATTGGCTAAGATCGCAACCTTTAGTATTTCGGCTTCCTCTCTTAATCTACAATTATAAATCAACTCTATGTATAAAAAAAGACGCAAACGAGAACCCCGGTTGTCCACTGCATGAATCAATATTTTTCTTCATTCGGAACAACGCTCAGACATTTCCGTCAACTGAAAAGTACCTCGGACGTAAGTGTAGTAATTTTTGGTCATTTTTTAGGTAATTCGGCTTCTGGTGGTACTTCGGCTAATACGCTTGTAAAAAATCACATTTTATTAATTCCCTCCAACCATCGTTGGAGATCTTTAGGGAATACTATAATTTGATGACAAAACGCAGTAAAACGCGTTTTGTTATCAAATTACAATATGCCCACTTTTATTCTTTCGTTGTTTATATTTTATTCAACGTCATCCCTAGCGGGATCATTGATGTTTGTGACGTCATATAAACCTAAGTGCGAAATGACGCGCTTTCATGGCAGCGCCCGTATTATTCCCGAGGTCTATTCCGTAGAATCGTCGAGGGCTCCCGATTGTCTTTTTCTTTTGCATTTTCATTCTACGGAGTTCCAAAGTGACCCTTATTGCGCGGCGGGTCTCAGGGTGGAAATTATTGCGCGGCTGTTCACATACAGTTCACAACATCGTGAAATTTACAAGGTGAATTATTTTGGAAATAAGTAGGAATGAAATGAATTAGATATGGGTGAAATTAAAGGGTAGTAATTCAATTTCGCTAATTTTATTAATTTAAGATGAACAAATTTAGCCATATTTATAACATCCCTTAAAACAAATATACAACCAAATTTTGTAAATAATTTTTATGTCTTCATTCTTATGTAGATTCTCGAGCTCCATCTCGAAAATATACCTATAGTGTTTCGATAATAAAACGATGATAACGATGATGCATAAGAAAACGCCACGCTAAAAATTGGGAAGGAAAAAACGCTTAAATTCGTAGTAAACCGGCGAACTCAACCTACCGAGGTTCTACGATTTTTTTTAGAAATTGAGGTCCGTGGGACCCGGGGGTTTTACAAAGATATTACATAGTTAGCCTTTAGAATCGCGTGTTAAAAAAAGCATGGGTTTTCCCAATTTTTCAAATGATTTTGTTGAAGGGATGCCTTTTGATAAAATCTTGTCAGCCGTAACAAGGACGGTATCTGTTACTTCTTGGTATTTTGTCATTATCTCTCCCTTTTCATTTGACAAAAATTACAATAACCGTCGGGCGAAACGGTATTTAACTTCGATTCCGCGAAACAAATATTTTATTCCAAAAAATGATAATGAAGAAAGGGCCAATTCTATAGGTCGAGTTTCTATCGCAGATACACAGGCGATTGTTTCACAAATCAAGTTTTTCAATAAAGGTTATAATGATATATAAGTCGAAAATTGGATTGTGAACCAAAGACATGTTAGAAAATATCGTCAATAGGCTAGCAAAATCCCGTAACTACAGCTTTATCTAATTGTAGCTACGAGATTCGCTGTAGCCTAACGACGAAATAAGGAAAGAAGCAAGGTTTGCTTTTTCGAGAAGATTCTCAAAGTAAGTAGTATTTGGTCTGATCATACTGAGCCGTCGGCGGCATCCTTCTTTCCGACTATTTGTCTCTCACCACTGGGTGGATAATCGTAAACCTATGTGAGATAGCAGCTGAAGGCTAGAAAAGGATGTAATGGTAGTACTGGTGAGAAAAATACCAAGAATCCATAGTTAGCTGCTCCAGCCGCCGCGATATAACTGAAAAGATGTTGAAAGCGGCGTAAAACTCCATTAAATCAATCAATCAAACTGATTATACTGAGAATGCAATCTTATCCGCCCTGCGTTCAGGATGACAAAACGATGCAAACTGTTTGCCAATTTTATCCTGCTTTGCACGCAAGTGCACGTGCAAAGCGGGGAATAATTGAAAAAAACTTTTTGCACCGCCTTGTGATTCTGCACGCAGGACAGGTGTCGAAATTTTCGTGCACTACTTTTCTTAAAATAATTTGAAAACATTACTTTTCGCGCTTAATGTATCTAAAATACGGTCGTATTATGACCATTACCTCTAATTTATAGCCTAAATATACTGAGTTCCATTAGAAAGTGTGCACTTTTACCTTTTACATTTATCTAGATTTTTACAAAGTTGGAGGAAATTATGGGGTAAATTTGATACCATCCTTTAGTCAAGGCCTTTTGAAATTAAAAGTCAAATCAAATTTGGATAAAGTATCGCATGAATACGCACACGCAGAACTAAAATTGTTGAGATTTGACCTCCTTACAACTTTTTCTATGGTAAGAGCTTTGTGTTGATATTGCCTTATACAGTTTAAGAAGCCATTCCAAGCCATTTTCAAACAAAAGTTTTAATTTTTATGCAGACGTTACGTGTACGTCGACGTTAGACATTGCTACGTTTTTATGCCAGTAACTTGTCGTTGAATGGTGCTATGGCGTTCTATGACATCTCGATTTGCCAATTCAAGACGTTACAAAATGATGACATCGATTTCTATTGGAACATGAATGCTCAATCAATTTTAATGACGTTCTAAATCTGACAAGGTTCGATTTTATTCAACGACGTTTATTGGTAGCCAAACTACGCTGTAGCATCATGCACAATTGTATTGAAGATGTGATTTTATGCTTAAGAAAGTCACAAAGATTGAACTGAATGCATTTTCAGACCAATTATACGTCTTAAGCGTGATGCAAATGCAAATCATGCAAAATCAAATGTCTCTATAAAGTAGAAAATTTTTGCTCATTGCGTGATTTTTGTTTGCAAATATAGTTTGCACATACTCTTGGGGATAGTCATGCGACATTTCATGGCGAAAGATTGCATAATTTCAGAGATATTGCAAATTCAAAAGTGCACACGTTCTTTTGGAACTAAGTATAGAATTGTAGTTCGCCGATCCAAGCTATATCAACCATTTCTTAGTTGATGGGTCGCTTTCACTGCCCAATCACACCAATTTAGACACACCCCTTAACTGTCTAAACTTTAACTATATGTAAAATAAATAGTTATAATATTGATATCATTTCTCTATATGTAATTATAATAATAATCTTTATTTATAGTCGGGGGTTTGAACGAGGTACATTTAACATTTAACATTAGCTATATTTATGTTTAATACTTACTTAGTGTTTTGTATGAAAAAAAATTCTAACGATGTTGGGAGAATTGGTCATTGTCGAGACTCTGCCGAGACAATTATCGATTCTCGCAACCGAGTACATATATATGCGTGCTTGGCTCTGTCCTCTCATTACGACAGCCCGATTAGCTCAGTTGGTAGAGCACCGGAATTCAAAACCATCGAAGTTCGACTGCATGGGTTCGATTCCCGGGCTGGTACACTAACAAAACTAATTGTTTTTTTTTTTTTTTTTTTTTTTGATGAGACGTTAAACTGAGGCCCCGTGAGACGGTGATTTACACCGAGCACGTTAAAGAACCATTACGGATCTCATCAGTAGTTTCGTCATGTATCCTTACACTATCCCCCGTAACAACTAACTGTCTTCTGGGGGCGGCGCTCATATTGGCATGTACTACGGTAGCGACGATAAATAAACGGAAATCCACACACTCCTCTCATTACATGTTTACATTTTGAAACCACAATTTAAGTTTTCACTATGTTTATATTGTTTATCACTATTAATTCCATGCTCTTCATAATTGGAGGAAATAAAGAATATATACTTACGGGACCTCCCAAAAACAGGGTCGTTATAGAAAATGGTCGCTCAGTACACGTTTGTTTACAAATTAGAAACATACTTTTTTTTAATAGATATGTAAACAAAATTTTGAATGTAGTTCTTGATCTTTTCAATTTAAGTAAGTTTGGACATCTTTGAATGGTTTGAGTGAGTGTTTAGAAATAATGAATGAATGGAGACCTGAGTGAGCGATTTAGAATGGTTTTGAGCTAAATGAATGTCAATTTCACGATGTTACTAACTCTTTATGTAACAATGAAGTAAGCTATAATACGGGCTGTCACCCTTCACAATACATTTAAAGCACTTCAAATGCACCGAAGCGAAAAATAAAAAAAGATAACCATTCATCGTGAATTCAATGGAAGATAGATATTTTTGGTATTTCTAGTTTCGGTTTCTCCCAAAAATGTTGTCAACCCAGTTAGTTCTATGAACTGTTTATTACAGTTACGTTGAGATAGGCTTCGACGGTTTGGAAAGACGTCTTACATGTACCGCTAGATTAGGTACAATAATTCAGAAATTGGAACTTATAGACGCCTATATATAGATACGGTATAGTGTTTTATTTATTTCTATTAAGATTTTAACATTACAAAGTGTTCGATTCCTAAAGTTAGCGACATTCCTAAATATCGATTTGAGATTACCAAATGGTTGTGTGTTTTCAACATTTGAATAGATCTAGGTAATTGATAAACCTATACAATTATTTACATAAAACTTTACATAGTCATACATTGATAAATCAATATAATTATCACATAAAACTTTATATAGTCATACATTCTTATTCAAAATGAGAAGAGGCAAAACTAGCTGAGAACGCCTTTATTTCAAATAATCTATTATATCGTTTATTTATAGAATAACAAATTCTTACCATTGTTTATTGAAAATTTATCCACGCTTCTGAGTTTTAAGGCTCAATAAATAAAGCTCTCGTGGATTATTCATTGAGCCTTAGAACTCAGAAGGGTGGTCAAATTTCAATAAATAACGGTTAGAATTTGTTACTATAATTCTATCATGACAAAATCTTCACTATTCCATGGGAAATAATCGCGAAGATGCCAAGTCTATAACAACTGCGGATTAGCTCCAAACATACACTCAAAAAAATGTTCCGATCACTCAAAAATGATCATGAATAATTCAAAACGTCATGAAATCGTTCAAAGAGGTCAATATTTCAATCAACCCGATCAAAATAATTCATTGTTTTATTGACTGGTGTTGATTCTTCAGCGTCTCATTTGAACGTGAAGACATACAAGCATAAACATTTGTTTGTTAGTTTGTTTGAATAGGGTTTCAGTCGCTTTTTTACACCTTTTTGTTATATCGCGGCGGCTATAGCACCAAACAATGGATTCTTGGTATTTCTCACACTAGTACTATCGGTACATTCTTTCCTAGCCTCCACCTTCTATCCCACATAGATTATCGACCAATTGGTGGAAGACAAATTGTCGGAAAGAATGAGTGCTGCCGTCAGGGATCGAACCTGGGACCTCTTGATTGACAATCGTAGATTTTACAAAAAGGGGATCAGAAAAAATCGATAATTTCGGCAAATTGGGCGGTTTTGCCTGTATTAAAAATCATTCAAAACTCGCTCCACACACTCATTCAATTTCATTCAAAAATCATTCCGAATGTCAATTTCGCTATGTCTCTACCAGTTCACATTTTCGCTTTATCTCTGCTGTTCCTCCACGTCGCTCCTTATACGTTGTTTGAAATAAAAAAAAAGACAATGAATGTTGCCGAGGTCTTGATAGACTGGTACCACTGTCAACTATTATGGTCGTCAATGTGACCAGTCTAAGGTCTGAATAGTATAATCTGCGACCCCGTCACTTGACTACCGTCTCATATTAAACACTATTGATGTGTGACATGTGAATGAAACAAGAAGAACATCTTATGAAGGCGTCTTTTACATTGTAACTACAGTTTGTTTCAGCTGTAGGTACGACGTTTTAGTCGGCCATCCCTTCAAACGATTGAAACGCAATGGTTGAAACAATCGGGATTCAACAGTCACCTGGCTTGTTGGCCGAAAGCTTAGCGTACTCGACACTAAATGTGGAGGTTTCGGATTCGAGCACAGCCGGAGGCGGGTAGTGTATTTGAGCAGGACACTTTATAGACGTAGCTCCAGTCCAAGTCTTATTAAGGGAGGTAATAGATATCGAAGGAAACAAATAGCGATATTTGTTTACCACCATTTAATATCACTCAAAACTCGCTCCTCCCTCTCAAACTATATCATTAAAAAAACATTCAAAAATCATTCAACTCGCAAATTTGACGATGTTGATAACTGTAATTGCAACGGATTCCAGGCTTATGCCAATGTTTTTGCGAAAGCCGCTCATTCGCGTTGAAGGGAAACATGGCGACGGAGAAACTGAATGATGTTTGGAGCCGGCAGCGATAGATTACAGTTAACAATATCGTGAAATTGACATTCATCTCGATCAAAACCATTTCAAATCACTTGCTCATCGTTCCATTCATTCATTCCAATTACTCACTCAAACCATTCAAGAACGCCCCAAACCCACTGAAAAAAGATAGAATCAACAAGTTCATTCTAAATAAATAAAGCTAGAAAAAAAAATCGCGATTCCACTGACGTAATTGCAATTTTAAGCGTTTGATAGGTCCTTTAAGAGATAAAAACAGTTTATAGAACTTGTTTGCATATCTTATTAAAGGGAGATAATTAAGTTCGCTAACTTTGTTCATCCTGAACAAAATTATCGTTATTGGATTACCTCCCATTTAATTCATTCAACACACTCATTCAATTTCCTTCCAGAATCATTCCAAAATCATTCATCTCGTCAATTTCATGATGTTGTTTACTGTAAGATCAGACTATAGAACTAACCTTAGTCTATACTGTGTGCCAAAATTCTGTTCACCACAGGAATACGTCTTGAACAGCAGAAGGGTTGATTGAAATAGATCCACAAATTAAATTGAGTGATCAAAGGTCAATTTTGTCTATTCCTGTATAGACAAAATTGACCTTTGATCACTCACTTTAAATTGCGGGTCCATATTTTAGACCAAATAAAATAACTTGGTCTCATATGGGGGTTCGTTTAGAAGCGCTTTGAAGCTGTATTTACGACTTTTAATGCACATGTGTTGACGATGTGTAATTATGGGGATCAAAAAACGAATTTATGTACAACGAAAACGAAAGAAGATTGAAATTTTGGGTGAAGTTTACAACGAAGCGGTGTCATTTCAATTGTAAACTCAGTTGAAAATGCTGCACTTTCCTAGATTTAAGAAATGATCGTGACGTATTGTATATTTGATCAACGTTTTTAAACCTCAAATTAAGGTAGCAATGGGCACATGGCGTCATTTTTTTCCGCCCAATGAATTTTTTTCTTGGTCACATATGTTGTAGATTAACATTGTGCAGTCATTATATCAAAATTTGAAGGTACCTTTCCATGCTCGTTTTCATGCTAGAGTTAACTGCCCTTGTGTGGTATAAGCCATTTTTCAGTAAAACGGTTGGTTCGTTTTAGGTCTAGTGTAAACCCTGTACTAAATTATAGCTATAAATCATATTCATTTTTGATAGACCTTATACATGTACACAATGGCTTTTGACACAAAAAATTCTCTTTGATCAATTGCATTTGCACAATTTGCTTCCAAAAGTTAAAAATGCACTATTTTTTGTAATTTTACTAGGTAAAATTGCCACAAAAACCTATTTTTTGGAAGAAATTACCCAATGAATTTTTCTTATTTTCCGATATGTTTATAATCCATATTTTCCCTTTATTTGGTAAAAAATTCAGCATACCTTTCCATGCAAATAAGAAAGTTTTCCGTAATTTTCAGTGTTACCCCCTAATCGAATGACGGTTTTAACGCATTTTTATTGTTAAATTTAATGATCCAGTCATTCAAATAATATCAGATGTTGAAAAGAAGCTAAAACATGTAGTTTTACCATTATTATTCTACGTTATTTCCATAAATAGAATCTTACGGAAACCGGTCTTTTTAAACAACGCGCAAAATAGCCGTAAAATAAAAGAAAACCCACTTCCGGTTTACAGAGTCGGGAGGCCGCTGTCCATTGCCACCTTAAATAAAGCCCAAGTGTATAAATTTATTCAATTCAACCAATAATAGAGAAAGAGTTTTGTGAAAAAAATATTTGAATATGGTAAACTTATATAAGCTTGAAATTTCATAATGTATTAGGAAGAGAACATGCTTTAAGACAGTTGACGCACGTCGCACGACTGACGACGGACATTGGATATTTAAGAATGTTGGACAGTTTATATAGATTGTGATCAGACAACAATTTTACTTTTAAAGTCTACCTGAAACATTACTTTTCGACAAATGTAGATTTCTTAAAGAAATGGTAAGTTTACCTTTGATATATTAATACAACAAAAGTAAAACTTATTACATCTGTAGATACAGTTAGTTACATCGTGAAATTGACATTCACCTCAATCGAAACCATTCTGAATCGCTCACTCAGCGCTCCATTCATACCATTCAAAAACGCTCAAACCCATTGAAAAATATAGAATAAACAACGTCATTCAAAATTAGTTTTGATTGAGAAAAATCGCGCTTTCACTGACATAATTCAAATTATTAGCGTCTCATAAGTTCTCGAAGAAATAGGAAGCCATGTAGAAAACTTGAATGTATTTTTTATTAAAGGGAGGTAATCAATATCGCAAATTTTGTTCATCTTGAACAAAATTTACAATATAGGATTACCTCCAATTAAATTCACTCAAAACTAGCTCCACACACTCATTCAATTTCATTCCTTAATCATTCCCAAATCATTCATCTTGTCAATTTCACGATGTTGTTAACTGTACAAACATGAGGTTGCCAATTCACGATTATCTTTAAATTTCTTGTCCACCTTCAATATATTTGCAGACAACCCATGTTTCAATTTCAGAGGCCGTCTCCATTTTGGAGATCATTGGACCTATCCATCACTATATACTGTTAACAACATCGTGAAATTGACAAGGTGAATCATTTTGAAATGATTCTGAAATGAAATTGAAGGGGCGAGATTTGAGTGGAGTTAAAGGGAATTAGTCATATTTTAGCTCCCTTTTATAAAATATGCATGATTCATATTTCTTTAAAGAACCAATCGGGCGCTTATGTTTTCCTTTTTAGCTGCGTACTTTCTTGTAAACATAATATAAACGAAGTTTGTTCATATCAAGACCATAGGGTTATATTTTGGCAACATCACTTTTTGCATAGAATTAAAGAGCGAAAATCTGTAAAGATCTTCTTCTCTGATACTAGACAGTCCGAGGCACTACAAACTGCGCTATGATGACGGCTTTGTTAAAACAAATCTGGATTAACGAGCCAATGGAGCGGAACAGTGCTTTGGGCTTGGTGGATAGTGGTCCAGAGGGATTGGATCTTGGATTTTAGAATAATAAATTGCTTCTTAGACTTTAAATATGCTTTTTTTCCCTTAACGAGATTTAAACCGACCAATAGAGTTTTGTCTCTCACAGCCAGGACTATGTTTGGCTTGACCAGAATGGCAACTGTTGGAGTTTGTGGTATGTGCAAGCCCTGGGGAAATGATTAAAGGTCTATGGACTTTGGTAAACAGTCCATTTTCTTCAAGTTGCCTTCTACAGTAATTCGATAATGGGCCACAGTTTCCCTAAATGCTTTGCCAGATGTCTTCTGAGAAGACTTTTCTTGAAAAAATTTCAGGAGCCGTCAACATAGAGCCTTTATGACGACCTGACGAAGAGCAATCCTGATAACGTTAAGGGAAAACATTGCTCCAAACTTCAAACAGTTATGTTTTGACAAAGATTTGAATTGAATAAACGGTTTTATCTCTGATTTAAGGGGGATCAAAATCTCGCAATAACGACAGGCGACAGGCGTGAATGGCTATGGATAACCTTAAAAGGAGTACAGTTAAGATTATCGTTATATTTATAAATGAATGATTTTGGAATGAATGAAATTGAATAACCGAGAGGAGTAAGTTTTGAATGAAGTTGAAGGGAGGTGATCCAATATCGCTAATCATGTTCATTATGAACAAAATTAGCGATATTCATTACTTCCCTTTGATAAGATATGCTTAATATTTGGATTGAGACAATCACCGATAATAATTATTTCCCTTTAATACAAAGACGAATAAGGGATCAGTTTATTCAGAAATGGTCTTCTAACATTTCAAATTGTAGTAAATTATATTATTATAAACAATTCAAGAAAGAATTTGAAATAGAAACATATTTGACCAATATTAAAAATGATAAGCATAGAATTCTTCTCACGAAACTTAGAATATCTGACCACAGGCTAGCTATCCAAACCGGTAGATATAATAACACTGTGAGATCAGAAAGAAAATGTAATTTATGCAATCAAAATCTTTTGGAAACAGAATATCATTTCGTTCTTGTTTGTTCTAGGTATAGAGAAAATAGATTGAAATATCTTAAATGCTCTTTTCCTAATTTACCTTTATTTCTTCAATTAATGTCATCTTCAAGAAAAAAGACGCAAATTAATCTTTCTAAATATTTAGCAGAAGCGACGGAAATTCGTAACAATTCGAACAACACATAAAATCATTTTCAAATTGTGACGAAATTTCATCGTAGAAAGTGTACGAAAATATATTTTGAATAATCGTTTCGATTAAATTATTATTTCTTGTCTAATATTGAAATATGAATTATGGATATAACAATATTATGCTATTATTCCATGTATGTAAATATGTTATTATGTAAATGTTTGTTTGGCCAAAGGCACACCAAGTGCCGACATGCCTAATAAAGCTATTTGAAGTTGAAGTTGAAGTTATATAAATAGCCCTTTATGTTTTCGCGAACCAATCTGACGCTTACAAAATTTAGTTAAGTAAAGAAAATCGTGTAATTTTCTAGCGATTTCATTTTGAATGCAGTTGTTGGTCTTATCAATTAAAGTTAGTTTTGTCGTCTTTGAGGGGTTTGACTGAGTGTTTTGAATGAATGAATGGGGCGCTGAGTAAGCGATTTAGAATGGTTTTGAGCGAGAAGAATGTCAATTTCATGATGCAACTAACTGTATGTACTGATGAAGTAAGCTATGATACGGGTTGTCACCATTCACAATACATTTAAAGCACTTCAAATGCGCTGGAGCGAGAAAAAAGAAACTATTCATCGCGAATTCAATGGAAAATAAATATTTTTGGTATTTCTAGTTTCGGTTTCCCCAAAAAATGTTGTCAACCCAGTTAGATCTATGAATTGTTTAATATAGGCTTAAGATAGGCTTCGACGGTGTTGGGAAGACGTCTTACCGTTAGATTAGGTAATAAAAAAGTAATCTAGAAATTGGAACCTATCGACGCACATATAAAGATACGGTATAGTGTTTTATTTATTTCTGTTTATATTTTAACATGAAAAGTGTTATAATCCTGAAGCTAGTAACATTCCTAATATACGATTGGCGATTGCCAAATGGGGTGGGTCTTTTTTTTTTTTTTTTTTTTTTTTTGTTCACACTTTGAATATGTAATTAATAGGTACAATTAGTTATTATTACATTAAAAGTCATTTTGTAATACGTTTTTATTCTGATGAAGAACAAACAAAAGTATCTAAGAACGCCTTTATCTCAAACTATAGCAATATCATCAATTTAGAAGCATTGAAACTTGCGTGTGCATACAACGTACTGAGATGAACGAACATTAGATGCGACGCTCCTATTACGATGTTGGAAATATAAGTCACGATAAAAAAAAAAAAAAAACAGTTAACAACATCGTGAAATTGACGAGCTGAATGATTTTCGAATGAAATTGAATGAGTGTGTGGAGCGAGTTTTGAGTGACTTTTATGGGAGGTAATCCTATATCGCAAATTTTGTTCAGGATGAACAAAATTAGCGATTTTTATTACATCCCTTTAAAAAGATATGCATACAAGTTCTATAGATAGGTTCCTATTTCTTCAAGAATCTATGAGACGTCAACAATTTAAATTATGTCATTAAAATCGCGGGTTTTCTCCATCAAAATTCATTTTTGAAAGACGTTGTTGGTTCTATATTTTTTTAATTCGTTTGAGCTTTTTTTAATAGTCTGAATGAGTGTTTGGAATGAATGAATGGAGCGTCAAGGTCTTGCTAGTTAAATCTTCGTCACGGTCACTTGGTCGCCGTCATGTTAAACGTCATTAATCTTCAAAATGTAACGACATGTTCACGAGACAAGGAGATTATCTTTTGAAGACTTTTTTTGTCGCCCATCCATAACATAACATAACATAACATAATCTTCCCCTCAAAAGTTGAAACTCAATGGTGGGAAAAAATCTGAGTTCATCAGTCATCTTGCTTTAACCCTTTGCCGTTTAATTCCTGCCTTTTACGTGCCTGTGATTTTGTGATTGAGAAAACATTGTGAAAAAAGAAGAAATTGCTTCTGACAAGCAATTTCTTCTTTTTCCACACTATTTTCTACCCTACTGAATGGTTATTTTTCAAATTAAATACACTTTAAATTTTCTTCTGCAAAACTTTGAATTTGGACAGGTCGTACAGGAAAGGGTTAAGTGAGTGTTTTTATTGGTAAAGCGATTTTCTGGTTGCCATCAGCGATCTGTTAGGGGAAGTTCATATGGCAGTCCGGGAGTCAAGAAAGATGGTGTAATGATTTGAAAAAAACTGTTATAGACATACGCAGATAAAGCATCCATGTAAACGGAGTTATCTATATGTGTTTTTTTTTTTTCAAAACTGAGCTCTGACGAAGGCCCCAGGTCCATTACCATAGGTATTTCGAGTATATCTAAAATGCATATGGTAGTTATTGAACCTAATCCCTTGGCTTCAACTTTTAAAGTACATGTATGAGTGAACCTTACAATTTAAGACAGTAAAAAACTATCATTTGAAAGGTAAATTTTAACTTTTTTGAATTGCTGTTAAAACCTGTTTTATCTTAATCGAAAAAATGGTACGGGAATCTAACAGTTGAAAGTAGATTTCACGGCTCACCGCTCAAAATCTACCTACAGTGATAGGAGTAAACATTAATAAAAAGTATCGCTACAATATTTATTTAGTATAATGAAATTTCTTTAAATCCATTTGCAGATATGTTTTGATAAAGCCGTGCAAATCACAGTTTAAAAGTGAACATAATTAATTTCTATTTAAACTTAAGGAAGACCAGATTTGTTTTTCAAACTTTTGTGCACTACAGTTAACAACATCGTGAAATTGAAAAGCTGAATGAAAGTTGAATGTTTTTGGAATGAAATTAAATGAGTGTGTGGAGCGAGTCTGAGTGAAATTAAAGGGAGGTAATCCAATATCAATAATATTGTTCAAGATGAACAAAATTATCGATATTGATTACCTCCCTTACTAAAATATTCGTATTTTTCTGTTTTTGCGTGTTCATGGATCAACCACATTCGGAACACCACTCGGCCAATCTCACGATAAACCTCGGATGTACATAGACGGACTATTTTTAAAGATTACGGGAAAACATTGGAAAAACTCGATAACGTCAGTTAAAATCGCGTTAGCCCTCGAAAGTTTGAGTGAAAACATTCGACGTCGTCAACGCTACTTGTTTAAGTCATTAACGTGAAACCATCGTATTCTTATACAAATATTCTTTAGATTCTTAAATAACGGCTGAAAAATCTTAATTTTTGAGACTGATTCTCAAAAATTAAGATTTTTCAGTCGTTTTATACTGTAAAAAATATAAATCTACAGTGCTAGTTTTTCTTACACTGTTTCCGCCTAACAAAATGCACGATTTCGTTACATACCCATCCGCCTTACATACATCCGAGTTATGTTGTAGTTTACGGAAATGGCCGGGTATTGTTCCGAATGGGATCAACCAGATTCTTTAAAAATCCACATTAGCCATTAAAATCGAGGAATATTTTTAACGATTTGAAATAAATGTTGATCGTCTTGAACAATTTCTATATGTTTTCTAATGATTTCTGAGCGCTTTTGATCGATTTGAGTGAGTGTTTGGAATAAATGAATGGAGCGAATAGTGAATGGTTTAGAATGAATTTGATCGGAACGAATGTCATTTTCACGATGTTTTAACTGTACCTTTGACGTCATTCGGAAACCAAGTAACATCATCCTGACTCGCACAAGGGGTATCGAGGTCGAAGGTTTATTTGGTGTCTCTAGTGTCGAAACCGAGGTCTTTCGATTGCGGAACCTGGTTAACATGGATCGATAACGTATCCCATACGAACTTACCCTTAATTGCAACAGATTCCTATGTTAATTGTTACGTACGAACTGTCCTCAACCGAAGCATAGCTGAAAAATATCCGACGTGAGCCGGTGTCGAACCAACGCGGATAACACTATTCAAATAATAGGTTTACAAGTCCAATGCGCTAACCACTAAGCCAAAGAAGGTCTTCCCTGACGCAGGTGTCAGACATTGTATTTAAACCTACGAAGCTATGCAGGACAGGGGTGAGAGTGGTCTCCCATAACATTACGTAAATGCTCATCAGACGGCTGTGTGAAAGGGCAACAAGGGGACCTATGATCCGAGTGATGCTTGGGGCGAGGATTCTTTTATGCGGTTGAAAGAACTCATTCTCGCGATCTATTGCATTTTTTTTTTTTAATTCTCCCCTTTATATACTGAGCGCAAAAAGTTTAGTCGTTTTCTCTTCGATGGGATATATTTCAGGATGGGATTCATCTTGCACAAAATGAATTACATTTATTATAATTCTGTCCAATTTCCTCCCATAATCCAATAATTTTGTTATGTAAGAAGAAAATGGCCAACCGCAATGACATGATTTTGAACAGACCGGTAGAATGGAAAAGTCACACAGTTTAATTAAGGGACGTTACTTCCAATTTGTATCACAAAAAAAATGCTCTTGCGATCAACATCATCTTCGGGTATCTTCTTTCAATAAAAGAAAGGGTTGGTTAGAATATGAGATCTTTCTGGTGACTCTTCATCATTATCTTTACACCTAACACACAAAAATGCAACAATGCAGAATATCTTAATCAGGAAGGAAAAAAAGTTTCTTCTGTTTCTTTCTAACCCACGAAATTGGGTAATTACGCTTTTCTGGTTAAGCGATCACTAACGTTCGATTGACGGCACGGTAGCGTTAATTTAACTTGTTTACAGGTAGGTTCTTATCAATAGATTTCCATTGATAAAAAATAAGACTTGAATGATCCTAAGTGATGTTTTTACCAATTGCAATCAGTTGGGATAATGAAAGCATTCCATTTTTGACGTAAAGGCATGACGTTCGGCTGCCCTCCTATTGTCGTTTGACAAGATCTGCAAAACGAAATTGGGTCATATTATGTCAATATTTATTCGCAATGAACCGTATAATAATAAATTCGATAGTAACAGAAGCTAAATGCAATTTCATCACCTCCCAGATATGCACACCGTATTCGATATGTCCATGCGATATCCATTTGATTTACGTCATGTCACAACTTCGCTGTTTTTTCAAAGAATGCAATGCATTTTAGTGTTTAATGTTTACGAAGAATAAGAGTAATCCAATAAAACAAAAAAGAACATTAATTCATTTTGTTACACGCAGCTATCAACTTAGTACGTAAAATCCACATTTACGTCATGTCAGACGTATGTCTGAGAGTGAAATTAAAAAGGTTATGACAAAAAGTAAGCCAATAGGATGGCAAATATATTTCAAATAGAAACTTTTGCTTCGTTACATTGGTTGACTTCTTTGTGACGTTATAAAAAGTGCGACTAAACTTTTTGCGTTCAGTATAGATATAGTGCTCATCAAAAGGCTTAATCTTTGGCTCGTCGAAGTACGAAATGAAAAGATAGCCTTGTATAACTGTATTTAAAATGACAGTATATTTCTATGTTATGGAGCTGTTTTATTGATGTTTACATAATCTTTTGGCGAAATGTAATTGTGGCGATCAAATTACGAGTAAATGTATAACGAAAATGAAATTAGATTTAATTTTGATGAGAGAGGTCTACAATGAAGCGGGTTATTACATATGTAAACTTGTGTTATACAGTTAGTTGCATCGTGAAATTGACATTCATCTCAATCAAATCCATTCTAAATCGCTCACTCAGCGCTCCATTCATTCATTCCAAACACTCACTCAAACCATTAAAAAACGCCCCCAAATCACTGAAAAAACATTTAACTTCAACTTCATTTCAAATAAAAAAAATATGGGAAAATTAATAGGGATTTTATTGAATAAATTGAAATTGTAAGTGTCTGATAAGATCTTGAAGAAATAGGACGCTATAACATATATGCAAATTTTTCAAAGGGAGGTAAACAATATCGCTTGAAAAAAAAATGCGATATTGAATTACCTCCCATCAGATTCACTCCAAACTCGCTCAACAAATTCATTCAATTTCATTCCAAAATCATTCCACAATCATTCATCTTGTCAATTTCACGATGTTCTTAACTATATTTGCTGCACTGTCCTAGATTTAAGACATGGTCGGTTGTATATTTGATCAACGTTTTTAAGCCCCAATTCAAACACAACCCTGTTTTATAATTCTATTCAACCATCTAATAATAGTAAAAGAGTTTTATTTAAAAATTTTGAATATGGTCAATATAATTGGATTTTACAGTTTGTTTCATAATGACGGACAGTTCATAGATTGTGATAATTTTGTACTTGGTACAACAGTTTCTAGATTAGAATGGTAAGTCTTTCTTACCATATACATGTATTGAGAATAACATGTTACTGGCTTTAAAATATCAATGTTATCTGGGCCAAAATTCACCAATTCATTTGGGACGAGTTTTATTAAGCATCTTACGATCTTTTTTATTTGCGTAAGTTAAAAATTAAAGTTGCTGCTGCAAAAGTGAATTTCATTTAAAAGTTTGGGTCATTGGGTGTATTGGACGATCAGTTTACTCAGGTAGTGGAACCATTAAAGTTTCGCAAAATTTCGGAATTTATGATCTTTCAAATTTTCAAAATAATAAATATCGCTAAATGTGTTCGTCTTGAACAAAATTCGCGATATTGGATTACCTTACATTAAATTCACTCATACCTTGCTCCACACACTCATTCAATTTCATTCCAAAATCACGCAGCTTATCAATTTCACGATATTCTTAGCTATATACACGAAGCTTTGTCGGACAATATAGACTAAGATCAAACTGCAGAGACGCGAAGCCTGATCTTAGCCTTCTTTCTACTTACTTTAGGGGGAAGTCTCGTCGTGGACTAATTAAAATGTCGATAAAAGGAAGTCATTTGAAACAAAAAGCATAAGGACATTGGTAAAAATCATTACGAAAAGTTGAAATAAATTTCAATAGCAGAAGCATGCCACCATACCCTGAAAACCATTTTAAATGTTCCACTTTTTCAGATGGAACAAATCGCAACAACGTCGTTTCAGAGCGATGGAGGACCTAGAAAATTCTACAGAGGCGGAACTTTAGAGAGTATGAAAGGTTTAACTCGTAGGAGAGTTACAGGCCGTTGTGTTATGGTTAGTATTTGTACTAGTCCTATAGTCGTAATTATTGGTGTTAAAACCTGTAGACAAGAACGTTCTTGCGTACATATCGTAGGGTAAAAAAGAGGGAGAGGCGGTGGGGGTGGGGGGGGGGGGATTAAAGAGGTATATGTGTATTTTTAAAACCGAGCTCTGACGTAGGCGTTGAGTCCATTACCATAGGTATTCGGGTATATTTAAAAAAGCATATGATAGGAATTGAACGTGATGAGTAAACCACAAGCAATACGTTTCATTTGAAAGGTGATTTGTATCATTTTAGGTATCGTTTAAACCTGTTTTATCTATTATGATAGAATACCAAGTAATAGTTAAACGCTAATAATTGAAAAATAAACGATTTAAACAGCCGAAAGGAGGGAGCGTAGCGACCGACTGAGGCTGTTTAAATCGTTTAATTTTCAATTATTAGCGTTTAACTGACTTAGTCTTTTTCCCGCCTTTTATATTATTGACATCATTTTGCACGATTTAAACGGAATAAGCCGGATACATTTATCACAAGTAAACGCCCCTCTCTTTCCAAATATGGAATTGTTGAAATATGCACGTAAATATTGTGTCTTTATAAAGAGCCTTTATCGAAGATAGATATGAAGTATAATTTGCTTTTATTTACCTGACAATAAAGTTGAAGGCTAATCTGATACCTTTTCACTCTTGATTAAATGTGCCAGTAATTGTCTACGAACTTATGCATGAAGGGCAATCTAAGGACTAACAACTCAACAGATTATACTATTCTGTTGAGAAAAAAAAAAAGATTTTATACAACCCACCAAACCTTGGATATATGCATATGCAATGTCCCCACTTCGTGGGCGTTTTCTTGTGTCATCAACTAAATCAATTTGTCCATTTAAATTTTGCTAGACTATTATACGCCTCATCTAAAGCCGATCATGAAACGAGATTTGGCCAAGTTTAGAAAGGGACCAAAAGTAATTAAACGAGAAGTTTATTGGAATAAACGTTAAAAAGAAGTATAGGATCTATTGCACTTTCAATTAGATCTAGATCTTATTACAGCTAACAACATCGTGAAATTGACATGGTAAATAATTTTGGAATGATTAAAGAATGAGATTGAATGAGTCTGTGGAGCGAGTTTTGAGTGAATGCATGTTCAGGATAAACAAAATTAGCGATATTGATTACCTCCCTTTAATAAAATATGCTTACAAGTTCTATACATAGCTTTTTATCTATTCAAGAACCTATGAGACGCTAACAATTACAATTACATGTATTTCAGCGAAATTGCGATTTTTCCCTAACAAAATTCATTTTGGATGACCTTATTGATTCTATATTTTTCAATGGCTTTTAGCGTTTTTGATGGTTTGAGTGAGTGTTTGGAATGAATGAATGGAGCGCTGAGTGAGTGATTTAGAATGGTTTTGATTGAGGTAAATGTCAATTTCACGATGTAAGTAACTGTAGTTAGCGTTGATTTCCTTGAATAAATATACAGGCAAGTAGAAAAGTCGTCGTTCCATAACATATTTGACATAGTAATCCATGCCATGCCAGATCAAAATCTGCATAGGATATTCGTTATACAACATGTGCACGAGTTTTACGATTTTCACCTGTACTTATCACGTGGTCTTTGCATATTTATGATGTGGTAGTTTCTAGTCTGTACGCATGCGTGGTATAACATATAAACCTCGACGTTTAAATGAAATAATGATCAAAATAAACCTTGGCTGGAAAGATTATGTAATAGTTAAACGTTAATAATTGAAAATTAAACGATTTAAACAGCCGAATGGAGGGAGCGTAGCGACCGACTGAGGCTGTTTAAAGCGTTTAATTTTCAATTATTAGCGTTTAACTGACTTAGTCTTTTTCCCGCGCCTTATGTTATTGACAGCATATTGCACGATTTAAACGGAATAAGCCGGATACATTTATTACAAGTAAACGCCCCTCTCTTTCCAAATATGGAGGTGTTGAAATATGCACGTGAATATCGAGGCTTTTTAAAGAGCCATTACAGATGATAAAACATAAAGTATAGTTTGGCTTTATTGAGCTGTCAATGACCTCCGTTCTTTATATGAACGAAAATCTGATAATTTTCCACTCTTTATTACACGTGCTACCAAAATATGTCTGATTTTCATGAGAGGTCAAGTCTCGTCAAACCTCGTCTCGATAGTTTATGAATACAAACCATCAAATTGTTTTGAATTCCAGCCTTCTGATTGGATGAAAAAGTAGGACAATGACTAAATCGTGTAATTTTCAATTATATACGTTTAACTTAGTCTATTACCGCGCTTAATATAGTTGACAGCATATCGCACGATTTACACGGAATAAGCCGGTTATATTTATTACAAAGTGAACGCCCGCTCTTTCCAAATACGGTGTTATTGTAATAAGCACGTAAACACCGAGGCTTTCTAATGAGCTATTACCGATAATAAATAATGCAGTATTAATTATTTTTATTGATTAGACAATGACCTCCGAACTATATATGAACAAAAATATGTATACAAGGACAGATGAACTTTACCTTACCAAACAACAACTCAAATTTGGTCATTGTCAGAGAACGGCTTACTAACGTTAGTAAACTGATCTGTTAAGCCATAGACAAAGGCATTTTATAAATGAAACGATAAAAAGTTTGTCGATACATACAGAAACACATAAGTACATAAATGTTTAGTTAGCGAACCAGCTAAGGGTAGGTGCACCAGCCATTGAGATATAACTGTAATAGTGTTGAAATCGGGGTTAAACAACATGCAAACAAATGGACAGACCATGTCACGCACAACCAGGTCCAAATCAGCGAAGAATATGGGGTATGCAACATGTGCACGTATATCACGATTTTCTCCTTTACTTTTCATGTGCTCGTTGCATATTCATGAGGGGGTAGAGTTAAGTATGTACGCATGCGTGGAATAACAAATAAACCTTGACGTTTAAATGAAATAATGATCAAAATAAACCTCAACTGGTTAGTTTATGGAAAATAAACCATCAGAAATTTTAAAAATCCAGCATTCTGATTGGATGATAAAGTAGGACAAAGACTAAGGAAAATAAACCTTCATAAAATTTGAAAATCCAGCCTTCTGACTGGATGATAAAGTAGGACAAAGACTAAGGGAATTTAACCGTTAAAGGTAGGTTTCATGGCTCACCGCGCAAAATCTACCTATATATAAGTCAAGTTGAAAACTTCGTGAAACCCGCATTACACCACGCTTTCAGCGAATAGGCCAATCAGAGAACAGTATTTCAAAAGTATAAATCACTGATTCAACTCCGAGCCTTGTATTTGTAGAGGATAGAAAACGAGTGCCGTGGTATATGGGAAATAGACACGAGCCTTAGCGAGTGTCTATATTCCATATACCGCGGCACGAGATTTTCTATCTGACTTAGACCACGCTTTTCTAACATTATCTGTATTTTTTACTCGAACCTCTAAATAATAATAAAAAAGAGTAAATCTCGCTGTGATATTACTCTCATCAAGTGTGAATATGCAGAAATTACTTATGAATCTATTTCCGTTGCCATTTTCAGGTGTTTTGCATTTTTGCGACTGTCGAGAGTTTTTTTGAAAAAAAAAAGCTGTATAAATTGCTCGTCATGCTTTTGAAATGACTCGGCCCAGAAACCTGTCGAGATTCACGTGCAGGGCACTCTTCCACCGTATATCTGTAAATACAACGCTCGGGGTTGTATCTGTGATATATATTTTTGAAATACTGTTCTCTGATTGGCTAATTCGCTTCAAGCGTGGTCTAATTACAAATATACGATGGTAGTATGTCGTGCACGTGAATCTCGAAAGGTATTCTGTGCCGCGGCATTGCAAAAAGATGATGTGCATTTTAAATGAGCGCTTTTTTCCAAAAGTCATTTTACAGTCGCAAAAAATGCAAGAAATCTGCAAAAAGGGACGGAAATAGATTCATAAGTAAATTCAGCATTATAGATTCATAAGTAAATTTAGCATTATTACACATATTTACAATAATATCAAAGAAAGTGTCACTCCTTTTTTACTGTATAGAGGTTCAGGAAAAAATGAAAACAACGTGGCCTAAGTCAGATAGAAAATCTCGTACCGCGGTATATGGAAAATAGACACGTAAATTTCCCATATACCGCGGCACTCCTTTTCTATCCTATACATGTTCTGTAAAATTGTTCTCATAGTCGTTGTCGTGAGACAACTGCGATATTTTGAGATACTGTGGTAGGGTTGAGTATAAGGGTTGTTTAAACTGCCTTGCCGCAGAAGCTAGTTTGTATAGTAGTCAGGCGGCCATATGGGAATAAGTGCGCTAAAAATCGAGTTTGTGAGCACTTTCGCGGCATGAAGGGCAACAGGGCTTAAGTTGAAGAGTTACATCTGCTCTTTCAGAATCTGCCTGTTGCCCAACTGAAAAATCATTATTAAGGTCAATAAATGAGGTCAAAGGTCATTGGGTGCAAAAGGGTGAAAAATTCAATAATTATGGCACATAGACGATGAATGACGGGCATTTGTAAGCTGTACATATCAGAATCAAATTGAAATGCCTTAAATATTTAGACCTGTTGTTTTCTCAACATCATACACAGTTTTCTTGATATATTCGTCCACCTGTCTGTTATTTTTATCAGTTTTAAAAGGAGCCAAATGAAGAACTGTGTTCCTTGTTTCAGTTTACCTATAAAAAATCAAACTCGTCGTAAGCTTTTCTTGTGCGATTTTTGTGAAATTAATCTGTTTTTGGTGAATATAACTTTTTCACATTCAAAAGTAATATCTATAATTGCAAGCAATTATTCTCTGACTATCCGCGTAATGGTAAAATACGTTACTTTAAAAAAAAACTCCATATAGAAAACTTTATTGTGGCTAGTGATTTGTATTCTTTAATATCATTTTTGTGTTCCTTTTATTTTGAGCAAATATAACATTTTCGCAACCCGATATTATGTTATAATTGTTACCAGACAGTTACACGTTGACTACCAGGGTGATTGTAAAATACGTTACTTTAAAATACTCCATATAGGAAATATCATTGGACCTTTCACCTGACAACTCTAGCAATAGTCTTGATAATAACCGTACTGATAAATTAAGCAGTAGCTAAAAAAGATTTGATTAATATCGAAATGGCCGATCACAAATAAAAGATGTAACAAAAATACTGGTAAAATACGTTATATCCCAGAATATTGGTCTGTATCGCCTGTATTTTTAAGTTTTAACCTTCATTTGATTGTGCTTTTTTGTTCTGTTTTTGTGTTAAATATCTCATAGAACTGTTGTTCCAAAACACGACAAATCATGAAATAATATATTATACCTTTGTAATCGACAGATCTGCGTTACCGCGACAGAAAAACGTAACGAATGTTATTATCTATGTAACAACATGTGATCCTACCATTTTGTAAAATCGAATTAAATCTTTCTTCTATATTTACAATCTATTGTGCTACTGCTAATTGAGTTGGAATGAATTTCTAAAAGATAGAAGAGTAAAAATGCATCTTATGTTACATAATTTTATACATATATAACACTATATGAATGCAACCTGAAATTTATAAATGTAGACGAGATCAATTAAAAATAATATCAATGCGTATCATTGAAAAAATGCCAATATTTGCATTTAGAAATTTATCACTTGTGATAAATCGATCACTTTCTGCCGAAAGAATATATCTAACGGCGAAAACTTGGTAGCAAAATACGTTGATCCTTTAAAGAAAAACGATATTTGAATTCCGCATTAAACAAAAACATGGTCTTTATGATCAAACGTTGCCCTTTCGGACAAAAAAAAAGAATTTTAGAGCAATTTGTATCGATACAAGCTACATCGATACAAAATACAAAATAAAATGGCATTTCGAAAAAAAATCAAAGTGTTACATCCTCGGTTTTATACATGAATAAGGATTATAAAATATGCGCCACAATACTACAGGTTGTGTTGAAAATAACAATACTCATAATATAATGAGAGACAATTCTTTCAAATGCAACTTTAAAAAGCACTTACAATTTAAAAAACTTAAAAAAATTGTAACTACCTATGGTTAGATTCTGATTTCTGAATGTAACTTACGTTCCATAATAAATTGTCTAAGCACTCATCTTGATCAAGTCAAACTAAGTAACACTTCTTTTGTAGGAAAAGAGGGAACTTGGAACTCGCATCGTTGAAATTAACACCATAGTTATATATAATTCTAACCAATTTCGTTTCAAATTATACATTTTTTCGTGGAAACGGATCAGTTTCATTACTCGGATATATTCATATGTCCCTTTCAAAAAGCCTAGATTTACCACATAGAACACCAGCCGATCAATGATTTAGAAAAACGTATGTTGGTAAACGGCTGAACCAACAGCCGGTGTGGAAAGACAATGCCTCGAATTTGGTTCTTTTCGAGGAATATAGCAGCGTAAAAAATCATATTAGACCCTGATACAAGAGGGTTTACTTTCAATCAAGTCCAATTGCGTTTCTGACGTGGTAGCAATTTGATCGACACACTAGCACGATCGTAGCATCTGTGCGTTATTAGTGTAACTATACAGACGCAAGCTTGCGGAAAAAGTGTATTAAAGGTTATAGATCCGTTCGTTTCCGGACTTCTGTCAACAAGCTGTTCGTCGTTATCACATCTAGCTTTTCATATACATGAAAAAGTTAGATGTGGTGGGGTTTATGAAAAACATATGAAACACGTATAGAACAATGTTTTTTTGTTTTTTTTCAAAACAACATATTATAACAGATATTCATTTTAACAGAAAGAAAGGTTGGTGTACATTGTTCTAAATGAATTAAGTTACCTTCTAAAGCTTTGCTGATTTAATTATCTTTTACTAGTAATCTATGGAATATGTTGCTTTTTCGTCTGTTTATTCAGATAAAATATAAGGTGACGTCTATGAGGTTGCCTTTTGCAGTTCTGAATTCTATATTATTGCATACCGCTGCATGCTGCTAACTCATACATCTTTAAAATCGTAATACTTTTCGTAACATGGAATCTAGGAGCAATGAATATTTGATAAACGCGAAAAAGTTTTCGAGTCAAAGTATCTGAAATTTATCTTACTGTCTCGACTTCCTGGTTTGCATTTTGCACGTAGTATGGGCGCTCGACTAGTGACCTCAAGATACGTGGTTTGAGCCCAACATCACAGGGGCTGTTTATGGGCAAATAACTTAATGACCGAGGCCAGTCAGCCCAAGTATAAAATTAGACAGCATTTCTGTTTAAGCCACTGAATCTCTCTCTGGGCCGTGAAAATAAATTGTTTGAGTTTTAATAGGTACGTTAATGTGAATAACGTTGGGCAAGATTTTTATGCTTTCAAAATTTAAAAAAAAAAAATAATAATAATAAAACATATCTTACAAATAAATGGTTCACGGCAATATAAATTATGGCGTGATACCCCACATAATATAGATTTTGAAATAAATAAGAGAAACTGTGATATGCACCGTGAAATACAATACGTATCTTCTAATTATCAAATTTTATCAGGTTTTATGGGTAACGTATGTTACACATATTTGACCTCCCAAAGAAAGATTATTATGATGTTGTTTTATCCAATGCATTACATGTACTTGAATTCGTTAATCAATTCCTTTGATATTTCACTTAAATGTAGCATACTTAATAAATGAGCTGCGAGTCATTTTAGGGATGCCAATGTTAATAACTAGGGTTTCAACAGCGTAAAATGTAGTTACTTACACTTATATTTTAATGATCTTCGAGTGTTACACAATTTTCTTATGTTCGAGATATTTTGAAAATGGAAAGAAACACTAAAATTATAAAATGAAAGAAGTTCTAATCTTTGATAACTCCATATATTGTATCTTCTTTTGAATATATTCTAAATGGGTAACGTATTTTTTATATCATGTATTTGAAGAAAATAGAAACATCCACGAATAATTTTCTTTTTCTACCAGAGTCTTCAAATCACAACTTGTCACAATGTTTTTGTTTTACTTATTTACTTTGTTTATTACACAATCTCATGTTGTCGTTTGTCCAAATGTGTACTTAAACTTAAGGCCCATTTATCCCTTTTATAGGCTGAAAAGTATAACGTCATTAACAAACAAACGTTTAGTATTTTTTGAGACAGGATTGATAATATATTAATGAATACAGGACATCCATAAAATACGAAATAAATGTTATCTTAGGTTAACGTAAGGTTAAACAACGCTTTCTGTCTAAAATCATAAAGCAGTAGTCTGTTTAACACGGTAATTCATCCTTTTTCGTCGAGTTAAGGGTTAAAAATATGACCTAACATAATATAACTAAACACTAAATACTTTAAAAATTAAGAAAAAATGCTCCTATGTTATTAACTGATGCTTTTAGAGTTTATTTTCTATTCAAAGACGAATAATATATCATAAACAATTATACCCATAGAATTCACTTACGTGAAATGTACTTGGTGACCTTTGACCCAAATTGTGACCTAATTTATGATTTTATTTTTGGGCAACAGGGCAAAATCTGTTCAGGGGTGGTTGCGGAAGCTATATAGCCTAGTGAGACCTTATGCCGCAAAAGTGCCCACACTTCGAAAATTTTCGGTCTAAACCACCAGTCTATAGCGACGTGGTAGAGCACTGGCTTTAAGATAAAGAAGGCCCGGAATCAGATCCAGATGGAGTCGAACATTTATTTGCGGGTTATATTTAGCGCCCTCCGTAAGACGGAAAAGCAGTACAAACACCGCTTATACTCAACCCGGCTACAATACAATTATGATCATTGTTATTTCATTTTCACCTTTTTCAATGTATGATTGTCTTTGAAGGCCAGAGACGTTCACTACTTTCTCGATGTCAGAAAATAAGCATTCATCTTACCCGAAATAAGGTTAGAACATCGTAAAAATGACAAGTCGAATTGTCTTATATGATTATTTTGGAACTAAAGTGAATGAGCCTGTTAGGCGAATTTGGACGAAATTTACGATAATCTATAACCTCCCTTAAGGGAATGTAAGTACTTAGCTTTAAAAGGCTTAGCATGTTTAAATAGACTCTTCTAAATCGGCAGCAGCTACTAAAAATAAAAGAATAATTTGCTACATTTAAACGAAGTCGCAAAGTACATGTATTATGAATGTTCTGGGACATTATCGAGAAGACATTGGACGTTTCTGAGTGCGTGGTTAAAATGTATGCATCGTGCGTTAAGTGAGCGATATAGAATGGATTAAAAACAACTTCATTTATCAAACAGAGTTTTTTTTATCTTTCATTAAAGTTAAGAACATCGCTAGATTGACAAGTTGAATGATTAATGGTTAAGGAAAATTGAATGATTGTGTGGAGCAAGTTTTGAGCTTAGCGATATTTTTTCCTCCTTTAGATAGAATATACATGTACGTACTTTTCTGTTCATGTGTTTTAATGGACCAATCAGACGCTCTAAAAGCCACACAAACCAATATAGTAGAATAAAGATATTTGATCGGTTTGAATTTAATGTCGATCGTCTTGAACGATTTGGATATATACTAATGATTTTAGGGCGTTTTTGATCGATTTCAGAGGGTGTTTGGAATGAATGAATCGAGCGATGAGTGAACGGTTTTAGAATGGTTTTGATAGAAATGAGTGTCAATTCAACGATGTTTCTAACTGAGTGACATGGTGCTTCACAGTCATCCAAGCCATTAAGGACGATTCTTAATCTCTTATTTCAGATACTCTGCGCGATTGTATTACTATTATTGGTAGGCGGGCTTGTAGGGTACTTCATAGGTCACTCGTCCGGGACAATGTAAGTAAAGTTTCTTTAACTTGAGTTGAAACATCGTTGATCCTAGGTTAACACTGTTAGAGTTAATAACTTCCGAAACGTTGCTGCATTACAGTTATAAACGTCCTGAAATTGAAATTAATCTAGATCAAAATCATACAAAATCATTCACGCAACGCTTCATTCATTCATTCCAAACACTCACTCAAACCAATCAAAATTGCTTCTAATTAACTAAAAAAGATATCATCAACAACTTCATTTAAAATAGACTTATCTGAAAAATGGCGATTTGACTTAAACGATTGAAATTATGAGCGTCTTATTGGTTCTTGAAGAAATATGAAGCTATTTCTAGAACTTATATGCATAGTTTAATAAAAGGGAGGTTATGAATATCGCTTATATTGTTCATTCAGAACAAAATTATTGATATTGGATAATTGCTTTCAAAAACTTGCTCCGCGCACTCATTCAATTTCATTCCGAAGCCATTCTAAACAATTCCTCAATTCACGACGTTGTTAACTGTAACGGGGCTTCAGCGGCCCATCCACGAAATTTGTTTAGTTGAAACAAAATGGCGGACACTAATTGTGATCCACAGGCATCTAATAATGAATAAGCGTTTGATTGGGCAATCCATTTTCCTTTTTTAGATGTTTGAAAAAATAGATTTATTCCAGCAATAATTTAGATTTTTTTAAAAAAAAAAAAATCTTATTCAAGAGATGGAGATAGCATTTGTTTATGACATGGAGGTATGGAAATGAAAACCTCATATCACACTGTTTGAAGTCAGCCAGCCCATAAAGACATTTTACACAAGATATTTTTTCTAGTCATAATATATATTTAGTGTCATACTTTATTTTAATATTCTCATTTAAATGCCGAGATTTTGCTCGCCGGCCTTGACTTTTTGTAGATAAACTATGTTGAAATTTTGGAAATCATATATAAACAATTGAAAATTGCCGTACTGTAAAGCAAAGGGATTTTGGTCTTCTTATAAGAATGTTAGCCAAGTTACGGAGAAAACGGGTTGTACTTGGGGTAAAATGGTTAAAAAACAATAAAATCGTATGTCTTGAGATCACCGCAAGGGGTTTTACCGTTGTATAAAAAGCAAAGCTAGACTTAATGCTTGCAATTCTCAAATTCACAGCTAAATTTGAGGACTAGTTTTAAAACGTAATGTTTTTAATAAAAAAAATATAAGTTTTCCAATAGTTTTTGTCATCTAGCTGCATTTCGTTGAACATGTTGGGAATGCTCTTCGCAAAAGGTAATCGATTCGATAGCTTTTTTCTCAAAATGTTAGATTAGTAGAACTATTGCAAGTTTTGGTACGATGAGATGTTTGGGAAAAATTAACGTGGAAAAACGTGAAAAAAATGGATGTTGATGAGAAAAAGAATAGATATGAAAAGAAAGTAGTTGAATCTCAATCGTTTAAAATAAATGGCAGCCGCTTTGTCGGCCATGATCCTGATATATGTTTAATTTAATCATGAATGCACATGATACGATATTTTTCTGCCGATATTCGATATTGATAATGAGCTCTGACCATTATCAGATATACCCTGTCTTGCGTTCGGGATCAGAATACGATGCAAACAGTTTTCCAATTACACCCCTTTTCGCACGCATGTCCACGTGCAAGGCGGGGTATAATTGGAAAACTGTTTGCACCGTTTGGGCATCCTGAACGCACGGCTGTTGTATCCTATTTTCATAGAAGTTGATGAGAACCGATAAGATTTAATGATCACGAAGAGATCATGGTGGACAATTTCTTTAATGCTTTTCGGTGGTTTATCGAGAAATAACGGTAGATTATCACTTGATAATCTCACCGCAAAAGCACTGAAAATATCAAAAACTCATATCCCGATTTTATGCATTTCATCCAATCTGACGTCATCTATGCGGGGCGAAATGAGTGACGTCACAATGAACGTTGCATAGCACTTAAGCGCAAAATGACGCGCTTTAAGAAAATATGTTTTAGAAATTTCATATTTGTCTCATTTTTGCAATAAAGAAATAGAATAATCGTTTGTTTTTCGAGTAAGATCGATTTATATTTTATTTCGTGAACAACAAAAACTGTAGTTTCACTCGTGGCTCTGCCACTCGTGAAAATATAGCTTCTGTTGTTCACTCAATGAAAACAAATCGATCTTACAGTGAAACAAACGATTATCCACTATGTCATTAGAGATGCGTGTAAGTTTATAGTTATTGTTATTTTTTTTTACCAAACAATTTAAACTTTCACTAAAACGGAGCTGTATATCCGCGAATATATGAATTAGCAGCCCCTTTTAATACTTCGAGATCTGTAAATAAGAGATGAAAAAAAAAAATACATGAGCGAGATTAGGTTTTTTAGTTTCACACCTCCATAAAATCAACAAATATTCTTTTCATATCTTCTTGTTTAATAAAATGTGATGAAAATGTAAGATTCGTTAATAATGAAAGAATTTATAGGAATGCTTTTTTGTGGAAACTTACAAAATAGCTGCATACTCAAAATCATTTTCATTGAGAAATAAAACCAATATTTAAGCCAATCAGAGTGCACAAAAATTGGTGGACTTATCTAAAATTGAATTATTTATAATTACCCTCAAAATTTCCTTCGTGATTCACATCACCCCGGAATACTATAAACGTGCAAAAATGCATTTTTGGACAGATTTGCCAACATGCCATTTTCGAACGAGACCAACTAATGTTCTTTTTTTTCGCTTTGTTCACATTAGAGGTGAAGAGAGTTTTTGTTGATTTCATTGTGGTGTGATACTAAAAACCTTAATACGCGAACTGATTTCACACGTGTATGTGTGTATTTCCGTTTATTTATCGTCGCTACCGTAGCACATGCCCATATGAGCGACGCCCCCAGAAGACGGTTAGTTGTTACGGGGGATAGTGCAAGGATACATGACGAAACAACTGCTGAGATCCGCCATGGTTCTTTAACGTGCTCGGTGTAAAGCACCGTCTCACGGGGCCTCGGTTTAACGTCTCATCCGAAAGACAATTAGTTTTTTATTAGTGTACCAGCCCGGGAATCGAGTTCACACATGAGTCTGATTAGGTTTTAAGCTTCACACCTCCATGAAATCAACAAAAAGGCATTTGAAGGCAACAAAGGATATAGTGCGCAACTTTATAAATAAATTTGACAAAATAGATATGTTACATATCTGCTCGTCCTTCATAATTCGCTATTAGTTTATTACTAATCATATTGTTATATGTTTTACTGAATCATTTAATAAAAAAATACTGTTTACTTATTTTGGGCTACATTGCAACTCTCACGCAAGCGCATTCGGAACATCTCTCGGCCATTTCCGTAAACAGCAACAGACCTCGGATGTATGTAAGGCGGATGGGCATGTAACAAAATCGTGCATTTTGTTAGGCGGAAACAGTGTAAGAAAAATTAGCACTGTAGATTTATATATTTTACAGTAAATAACGGATGAAAAATCTTAATTTTTGAGAATGATAAATGATAGATAATAATCTTTAAAATTAAAATTTTCAGCCGTTATTTAAGAATCTAAAGATATTTGTATAAGGATACGATGGTTTCACGTCAGTGACTTAAACAAGTAGTGTTGACGACGTCGAATGTTTCACTCAAACTTTCGAGGGCTAACGCCATTTTAACTGAAGTTATCGAGTTTTTCCAAGGGTTTCCCGTATTTTTTAAAAACAGTTCGTCTATGTACATCCGAGGTTCATCGTGAGATGGATCGAGTGGTGTTCCGAATGATGCAAGCGCATTCGTTACCCAGCCCTGCGTTCAGGATAAATAAAAAACGGTGAAAACAGTTTTCCAACTATACCCCGCTTTGCACGCAAGCGCATGTGCAAAGAGGGGTAAATTTAGAAAACTATTTGCGGCGTTTTGTGGTCCTGATCAAAGGGCAGTTTAGTGTGGATCCATAGAGCGATAGAAGCAGGTCGTTATCACAAAATTCCTCGTGAAACTCGAACATGCCCGTATTGTGAGGGAATGGTAGAGGATGAATTCCATTTCCTATTTATTTGTCCGCTATATAAAGATGTAAGAAGCCAGTATATTGGCCCATATTATTTGAATAATCTACGTGGTAATAGAATAAATACTTTAATGGCTTCTTCAAATGAGAGGGTTGTTAAGAATCTTGCAACATTTTTGTTCTATTCCTTTAAGATTCGCTCTGAATTTTTAAGTAGTCAAACGGACTAAAATAAACCAGTAAAATAAATAAATAAAAAAAAAAGATTAATCATTTTCGTATTGATTTTTTTCTCATTAATATCAAATTGGATATTTTTGAAGTCAAGATACTTATTTTATTTTAACCTACATAGTTTTGGGTATACATTAAACAAACAACTGATAATTCTAGTGATGAGATAAGTTGCTACTTGTGTAGCCATATGTTCCCTGTCTCACCATGTATCATTATATTGTTGCATTGTTGTATTTTTGTACTTTGACATGTGTATGGGCTGGTGGCCTATATTTCATTATAAATAGTTGAAGTTGAAGATCAGTGTTTACAAATCTTACTAAACCGAGAAACAAAAAGGGACTACTTTCACTTACGCTTTTCAACTTCATTCGGTTCTCCGAATAATGAGTTGAGTGTCTTCTTTTGGTTTTCACGTTTATGATGAAAACGTAGGTGACGGGTTTGGTACCCACATTTCACATATACTCATGTGCAAACTGGTAACACTGATTTTCAAAGTTCGCAAGCGTTTTTTGTATCCCAAAGACAAGGCTGCCTTCCGAACAATGATTTTTGATCCAACAAAATTAAGAACTTCACGAGTGCAAGTAAAAATTCAGGCCCAGCCTAAAAGAGCTAGAATATCGCTTAAATCACCCAAAGCATTTTATATAGTTAAAACAACCCAAATTGATCTTTCAAAGAATTATCATTATTTATGACCCGTCACGCAAAAAGGGACTATCTGGAAGTTTGGAAAATGAATATTCTAAAAGGAGATTGGGTCCAGCATTGGTCAACCAAGAAATTCTTTCACTCGAAGGTAGATTGAACATTCAAGATTCAGAAAATAAGCCCATTGCGAAAAGTTTCGACCAAGCCAGTCTGCGCAAACCGTGCAGTCTGACTAAGGTCGACACTTTACGCACTACCAAGATTGTCCCTTTTCGCGTGACAGGTCACATTTGAAAATTCAAATCCTAAATAAATTTGATTCACATCTACTGATCTATTGCGTCTTTATTCGTTTCGTATCATGACTACGAGGGATGTTCAATTTTTATCCGGATAAGGTCAATAAATCATCATTGAAATATTGCTATATGAAAAAAATTATATACTCATAGCACCAGGACGCTTTATTTGCTCAAACTTGCCGAAATCTGAAGCATTTGAACGATGAATATTCTTTTCTCACGCAAACAAAAATACATGGGTATTAGGTAGCGGCGCACAGTACATGACGCTAGCGACGTTGTCCAAAATCGAGACATTTGTTGTTGTGTAATTTAGCTTGTCGCAGCTCGATATTGATGGAAGAAGGATTAATTCAGTTTTCCTTTAATTAAGCTGTGCCGCCGTCATAGCGCAGTTGGTAGCGCGACGGACTGTCATTCTAGAGGTCCCGGGCTCGATCCCCGACGGCGGCACTAATTCTTTCCGACAATTTGTCTCTTAATCGTAATCTGATAATCGTAGACCTATGTGAGATAGTAGCTGGAGGCTAGGAAAGGATGTAATGGTTGTACTGGTGAGAGAAATACCAGGAATCCAGTGTTAGGTGCTCCAGTCGCCGAGATATAAATGAAATGTTGAAAGCGGCGTTAAACTCCATTTAATCAATCAATCAATTTAATTAAGCTGTGCTTTATGGTTTGAAAAATCGAATGGGGCAAAATCAAAGTTCTCAGAAAGGTGCCCCGTAGAAAATCGCCTATATCTTCCAGATACCCGGCAATTGACGTCCCTATAATTGCTTGGATAAGTTTCTCTCTGTCCGTTATTCCTCTTATCTCACGGGGCACGGAAGCGTCTTCGCCGATGAATATAAAGCATTTGGAAGGATGAATCATTCCCTTTCAGCGCAACAAGTATTTGATTTATGTCTTTCGATATTTTTGTAGATTTCGGATAGAATAATTAAAATTCAAAATTCCTAGCATTCATTTGATGACGTCTAGAACGTTCCGAAACACTTACCCTGCCACATTTTAAATGGACCCTTTCGAAAAATTCTACTGTCAAATTACTTCAAATTAAGACAATGCATTTTTAATACTTATTCCAGCAACTCAATTAATTTTCAAGTATTTCAACAGTTAGAAAAGAAAGAATATTTACAAACGAAGACCAATCATATGATTATTTTATATGCTGCGCCGGGTATTCGTTACCATGGCAGTTTATATGGCAGATGCCCGAGTGCTTTGTTCGATAACTATACCAATTTTACATAACCTTATGTGGATTGAATTCCGACAGCGAATGATACCAAATTTAGTTTGATTGCTTCAAAAATGAAATTTTGCGTGGCAAAATACGGTTAATTTTTCAACAACCCTCGTATTAACTTCGGATTACTGGAATCTTACGCAACCAATTGTTATTTAAGTTCCTTATGATAATGCAGAGCAATAATTAAAATTAAAGCATTGTCACAACATAATCTTTGAGATCCCCTGTACACACCGTGCTCAGGTGGAGCTTTTAGGATCCCTCAGTGTTTCCAAAAAAGTTGTTCGCGATAATTTAATTGACCAATAAATATGAGCGTGGTAGGGCGTTGCATTTTTTACCTTGAATTCTTCGAAAGAAGTCTCCTAAACCAATGGTCCAATTTCAATTGCTACCCTTACTGTACTTAAAAATGGAATAACAAATGCTCCATGTAAAACATAGATTTAAGAACTTGATTTTCCCCTAATCTTTTTCAACGTGGCTTAATTGTCATTGACTCTAAGTTTTATAGTAAGACACGCATTTATAATCGAAGTAGAAACGGACAACTCAAAGACGAAACTATCATAATATTCAATGTTTATTTCACAACTTTAAGTTTGTTTTGCTTTAAAATGAACTCAAAATGCATTTTCTACCTTGTAAACAGTCGTTGTGAAATATGGAATATGCGATGCTAGGATACAATGATCCCTTACATAAAAAGTAAATTGAAAAAAAAAAAAAAATAGAATATTATAGTCATAAACTACTCAAAATTGACATTCATCTCGATCAAAATCATTAAAAATCATTCACGCAGCACTCCATTCATTCATTCCAAAAACTCGCCCACACCAATTAAAAACGCTTCAAAATAACTTAATATAGAAGATCAACCACTTTAATTAAAATAGACATTTACTTAAAAAATTGCGATTTGACTAAAACGATTGAAATTATGAGCGTCTAATTGGTTCTTGAAGAAATATGAAGCTATTTCTAGAACTTGTATGCATAGTTTAATAAAAGGGAGGTAATGAATATCGCTTATATTGTTCATCCAGAACAAAATTGTTGATATTGGATAATTACTTTCAAAAACTTGCTCCGCGCACTTTTTCAATTTCATTCCGAAGCCATTCAAAACAATTCCTCAATTTACGACGTTGTTAACTGTAACGGAGCTTCAGCGGCCCATCCACGAAATTCGTTTAGTTGAAACAAAATGGCGGACACTAATTGTGATCCACAGGCATCTAATAATGAATAAGCGTTTGATTGGGCTATCCATTTTCCTTTTTTAGATGTTTGAAAAAATTGATTTATTCCAGCAATAATTTAGATTTTTTTTTTTTTTTTAAAAAAAATATTTAAGAGAAGGAGAGAGCATTTGTTTATTACATGGAAGTATGGAAATGAAAACCTCATATCACACTGTTTGAAGTCAGCCAGCCCATAAGACATTTACACAAGATATTTTTTTCTAGCCATATATATTAAGTGTCTTACTTTGTTTTAATATTCTCATTGAAATGCCGAGATTTTGCTGGCCGGCTTTGACTTTTAGTAGATAAACTATGTTGAAATTTTGGAAATCATATAAAATCAATTGAAAGTTGCCATACTTAAAGGCAAAGGGATTTTGGTCTTCTTAAAAGAATGTTAGCCAAGTTACGGGGAAAACGGGTTGTACTTGGGATAAAATGGTTGAAAAACAATAAAATCGTATGTCTTGAGTTCATCGCAAGGGGTTTTACCGTTGTATAAAAAGCAAAGCTAGACTTAATGCTTGTAGTTCTCAAATTCACAGCTAAATTTGGGGACTAGTTTTAAAACGTAATGTTTTTAATAAAAAGAATATAAGTTTTCCAATAGTTTTTGTCACATAGCTGCATTTCGTTGAACATGTTGGGAATGCTCTTCGCAAAAGGTAATCTATTCGATAGCTTTTTCTAAAAATGTCAGATTAATAGAACTATTGCCAGTTTTGATACGATAAGATATTTGAGAAAAATTAACGTGGAAAAACGTGTATAAAAATGGGATGTTGATGAGAAAAAGAATAGATATGAAAAGAAAGTAGTTGAATCTCAATCGTTTAAAATAAATGGCAGCCGCTTTGTCGGCCATGATCCTGAAATATGTTTAATTTAATCATGAATGCACATGATACGATATTTGTCTTCGGATATTTGATATTGATAATGAGCTTTGGCCATTATCAGATATACCCTGACTTGCGTTCAGGATCACAATACGATGCAAACAGTTTTCCAATTACACCCCTTTTCGCACGCAAGTCCACGTGCAAAGCGGGGTATAATTGGAAAACTGTTTGCACCGTTTGGGCATCCTGAACGCAGGGCTGTTGTATCCCAATTTCACAGAAGTTGATGAGAACCGATATGATTTTATAATCACGACAAGATCATGGTGGACAATTTCTTTAATGCTTTTCGGTGGTTTTCGAGAAATAACGGTAGATTATCACTTGATAATCTCACCTCAGAAGCACTGAAATATCAAAATCAAAAACTCATACCCAGATTTTATTGCATTTCATCCAATCTGACGTCATCTATGCGGGGCGAAATGATTGACGTCACAATGAACGTTGCTTTGTAATCACGCGCAAAATGACGCACTTTAAGAAAACATGTTTTAGAAATTTCACATTTGTCTCATTTTTGCAATAAAGAAATAGAATAATCGGGTTTTTTTTCAAGTAAGATCGATTTATATTTCATTTCGTGAACAACAAAAGCTGTAGTTTCACTCGTGGCTCTGTCACTCGTGAAAATATAGCTTTTGTTGTTCACTCAATGAAAACAAATCGATCTTACACTTAAACAAACGATTATCCATTTTGCATTAGAGATGGCAGAAAGTTTATAAGTATTTTTTTTTTTTTTTGCTTTTTTACCAAACAATTTAAACTTTCACTAAAACGGAGCTGTATATCCGCTAATATATGAATTTGCAGCCCCTTATAATACTTCTGTAAATAAGAGATAAAAAAAGAAAAATCATACATGAGCGAGATTAGTTTTTCAGTTTCATAACTCCATAAAATCAACAAATATTCTTTTCATATCTTCTTATTTAATAAATTGTGATGAAAATGTAAGATTCATCAATAATGAAAGCATTTATAGGAATGCATTTTTGCAAGTTTATAGTATTCCAGGGTGATGTGAATCACGAAGGAAATTTTGAGGGTAATTATTAATGATTTAATTTCAGATAAGTCCACCAATTTTTGTGCATTCGGATTGGCTTAAATATTGGCTTTATCTCTCTATGAAAATGATTTTGAGTATGTAGCTATTGTGTAAGTTTCCACAAAAATGCATTCCTATAAATGCTTTCATATTTGCTTTGACAGATTTGCTAACATGCCATTTTCGAACAAGACCAACTTAATGTTCTTTTTTGCTTTGTTCACTTTAGGGATGAAGAGGGTTTTTGTTGATTTCATTGTGGTGTGAAACTAAAAACCTAAATACGCAAACTGAATTCACACATACGTCTGATTAGGTTTTAAGTTTCATACCTCTATGAAATCAACAAAAAGGCATTTTAAGTCAACAAAGGATATAACGCGCACCCGTATTAATAAATTTGACATATTTAGATATGTTACATATCTGCTCGTCCTTCATAATTCGCTATTAGTTTATTACTAATCATATTGTTATATGTTTTACTGAATCAGAAAATAATGTTTACTTATTTGGGCTACATTGTAACTCTAACGCAAGCGCATTTGGAACATCTCTCTGCCATTTCCATAAACTGCAACAGACCTCGGATGTATGAAAGGCGGATGGACATGTAACAAAATCGTGCATTTTGTTAGGCGGAAACAGTGTAAGAAAAATTAGCACTGTAGATTTATATTTTACAGTAAATAACGGCTGAAAAATCTTAATTTTTGAGAATGATGAATCATTCTCAAAAATTAAGATGTTTCAGCCGTTATTTAAGAATCTTAAGATATTTGTATAAGGATACGATGGTTTCACGTCAGTGACTTAAACAAGTAGCGTTGACGACGTCGAATGTTTTCACTCAAACTTTCGAGGGCTAACGCCATTTTAACTGACGTTATCGAGTTTTTCCAAGGGTTTCCCGTATTTTTAGCTCACCTGAGCACTTCGTTCGTGCTCAGCGTGAGCTTTTGTGGTCGAGTGATGTCCGTCGTCCGTCGTCCGTCGTGTGTCGTCAACATTTACCTTGTAGACACTCTAGAGGCCACATTTTTTGCCCGATCAACCTGAAATATGGTCAGAAAGATTGTCTTGATGAAATCTCGGACAAGTTCGAAATAGGGCCAAGTGGGGTCAAAAATGGGGTCACGGGGTCAAATTTTAGAAAAACCTTGTAGACACTCTAGAGGCCACATTTTTTGCCCGATCAACCTAAAATTTGGTCAGAATGGTTGACTTGATGAAATCTCGGACAAGTTGGAAATTGGGTCAAGTGGGGTCAAAATAGGGTCACAGGGTCAAATCCTAGAAAAATCTTGTAGACACTCTAGAAGCCATATTTTTTGCCCAATCAACCTGAAATTTGCTCAGAATGATTATCTTGATGTAATCTCGGACAAGTTCGAAATTGGGTCAAGTGGGGTCAAAAATGATGTCACGAGATCAAAACTTAGAAAAACCTTGTAGATACTATAGAAGCCATATTTTTTGCCCAATCAATCTGAAATTTGGTCAGAATGATTTTTTCTTGATGAAATCTCGAACAAGTTCGAAATTGGGTCAAGTGGGGTCAAAATGAGGTCACGGAGTTAAATCTTAAAAAAAACTTTTTCGACACTCTGGAAGCCATATTTATTGCCCAATCAACCTGGAATTTGGTCGGAATAATTGTCTTGATGAAATTTGGTACAAGTTTGAAATTGGGTCAAGTAGGGTAAAAAATGGGGTCACGGGGTCAAATTTTAGAGAAACCTAGTAGACACTCTAGAGCCATATTTAATGCCCAATCAACCTGAAATTTGGTCAGAATGATTGTCTTGTTGAAATCTCGGACAAATTCGAAATTGGGTCAAGTGTGGTCAAAAATGAGGTCACATGGACAAATCTTAGAAAAACCTTGTAGACACTCTAGAAGCCATATTTTTGGCCCAATCAACCTGAAATTTGGTCAGAATGATTGTCATGATGAAATTTCGGTTAAGCTTAGAATTGTGTCAAGTGGGGTCAAAAATGAGGTCATGGGGTCAAATCTGAGAAAAACCTTGTAGACACTCTGGAAGCCATATTTATTGCCCAATCAACCTTGAATTTGGTCAGAATGATTGTCTTGATGAAATTTGTGACAAGTTCGAAATTCGGTCAAGTGGGGTAAAAAATGGGGTCACGGAGTCAAATTTTTGAGAAACCTTTTAGACACTCTAAAAGCCATATTTTTGGCCCAATCAATCTGAAATTTGGTCAGACTAATTGTCTTGATGAAATCTCGGACAAGTTCGAAATTTGGTCAAGTGGGGTCAAAAATGGGGTCACGGGGTCAAATCTTAGAAAAACCTTGTAGACACTCTGGAAGCCATATTTATTGCCCAATCAACCTGAAATTTGGTCAGAATAATTGTCATGATGAATTGTCGGACAAGTTCGAAATTGGGTCAAGTAGTGTCAAAAATAAGGTCACGGGGTCAAATCTTAGAAAAACCTTGTAGACACTCTAGAAGCCATATGTATTGCCCAATCAACCTGAAATTTGGTCAGAATGATTATCTTGATGAAATCTTGGACAAGTTCGAAATACGGTCAAATGTGGTCAAAAATGAGATCACGGGGTCAAATATTAGAAAAAACTTGTAGACACTCTAGATGCCATATTTTTTGCCTGATCAACCTGAAAATTGGTCAGAATGAAAATCTTGGTGAAAGCTCGGATAAATTTGAAATTGGGTCAAGTGCGGTCAAAAAATAAGTCATGACATCAAATCTGAAATTTGGTCAGAATTCTTCATCCTTTCTAAACCTACTTTAAACAATTTTTGACAGTTCATTCAGGTGAGCGATTTAGGGCCACTATGGCCCTCTTGTTTAAAAATAGTTCGTCCATGTACATCCGAGGTTGGTCGTGAGATTGGCCGAGTGGTGTTCCGAATGATGCAAGCGCATTCGTTACCCAGCCCTGCGTTCAGGATAAAAAAAAACGGTGAAAACAGTTTTCCAACTATACCCCGCTTTGCACGCAAGTGCATGTGCAAAGCGGGGTAAATTTAGAAAACTATTTGCGGCGTTTTGTGGTCCTGATCAAAGGGCAGTTTAGTGTGGATCCATAGAGCGATAGAAGCAGGTCGTTATCACAAAATTCCTCGTGAATCTCGAACACGCCCGTATTGTGAGGGAATGGATAAATTCCATTTCCTATTTATTTGTCCGCTATATAAAGATATAAGAAGCCAGTATATTGGCCCATATTATTTGAATAATCTACGTGGTAATAGAATAAATACTTTAATGGCTTCTTCAAATGAGAGGGTTGTTAAGAATCTTGCAACATTTTTGTTCTATTCCTTTAAGATTCGCTCTGAATTTTTAAGTAGTCTAACGGACTAAAATAAATCAGTAAAAAAAAAAAGATTAATCATTTTAGTAACGATTTTTTCTTATTAATATCAAATTGGATATTTTGAAGTCAAGACACTTATCTTATTTCAACCTACATAGTTTTGGGTATACATTTTACAAACAACTGATAATTCTAGTGATGAGATAAGTTGCTACTTGTGTAGCCATGTGTGTCCTGTCTCACCATGTATCATTATATTGTTGCATTGTTGTATTGTTGAACTTTGACATGTGTATGGGCTGATGGCCTATATTTCATTATGAATAGTTGAAGTTGAAGGTCAGTGTTTACAAATCTTACTAAACCGAGAAACAAAACGGGACTACTTTTACTTACGCTTTTCAACTTCATTCGGTTCTCCGAATAATGAGTTGATTGTCTTCTTTTGGTTTCACGTTTATGATGAAAACGTACGTGACGGGTTAGGTACCCACATTTCACATATACTCATGTGAAAACTGGTAACACTGATTTCAAAAGTTCGCAAGCGTTTTTTGTATCCCAAAGACAAGGCTGCCTTCCGAACAATGATTTTTGATCCAACGAAATTAAGAACTTCACGAGTGCAAGTAAAAATTTAGACTCAGCCTAAAAGAGCTAGAATATCGCTTAAATCACCCAAAGCATTTCAAAACAACCCATATTGATCTTTCAAAGTATTATCATTATTTATTACCCGCCATGCAAAAAGTGATTATCTGGGAATTTTGTAAAATGATAAATTTGAAAAAGAGATTGGGTCCAGCATTGGCCAACCAAGAACTTCTTTCACTCGAAGGTAGATTGAACATTTAAGATTCAGAAAAAAGGCAATTGCGAAAAGTTTCGACCCAAGCCAGTCTGCGCAAACCGTGCAGTCTGACTAGGGTCGACACTTAACGCACTACCAAGATTGTCCCTTTTCGCGTGACAGGTCACATTGGAAAAATCCAACTCCAAAAGAAATTTGAAACACTTCTACTGATCTATTGCGTCATTATTCTTTTCGTATTATGACTATTAACTTCGGATTACTGGAATCTTGCGTAACTAATTGTTATTTAAGTTCCTTATGATAACTCAGAGCAATAATTAAAATTAAAGCATTGTCACAACATAATCTTAAGCTAGGCTTCTTTTGAGATCACCTGTACACACCGTGCTCAGGTGGTGCTTTTAGGATCACTCAGTGTTTCCAAAAAGTTGTTCGCGATAATATAATTGACCAATAAATATGAGCGTGGTAGGGCGTTGCATTTTTTACCTTAAATTCTTCGAAAGAAATCTAAACCACTGGTCCAATTTCAATTGCTACCCTTACTGTACCTAATCAAAGTACTGAAAGTACTGATAAGTTGGAATGCGTTCGAGAGACGGTGACCTCAAGCTAATAGTGAAGCTGACGCCTCCCGCCCACCACAGGTGATTACATCAAGTTGTATGTCTCGTCTTTAAATCAATGTATTTCAACAAATAGAGACACTTAAACCCCTGAATCGCTATAAAGGCCTGAATCTGGCGAAAGAAAAATGATAACAAGAGGGCAAGAATGGCCCTAAACCGCTCACCTGAATTCGGTTGGTCCAGTGGCTCTTATCCAAGAAACTTTCTGACAAAGATTCATTCAAACTTGCCTAATTGTTGAAGAGGAAACATTATTCGAAGCAGTCATGATAGACCCTGCCAACCCATTCATTACAGAGGAGACTGAAAATTAGCCCTACCCTGCCACGCCCATATTTATGGGCTAATGAAAATTTTGCAAATAATATTTGAAAAGAGTCATTAAGGGAACATTCTTATAAAGTTTCATTGAAATCTGCCCAGTGGTTCAGGAGGAGATGTAGTTCAAAGATTTTGGGCTCTAAATAAGCCCCGTCCTGCCATACCCATATCTATTGGCCAATTAGAATATAGCGACAATTTTAAAAAAGGTCACCCAGGGTACATTCTGGCAATATTTCATTGAAATTGGCCCAGCGGTTTAGGGGAAGACGAAGTTTTAAGAAAGTTGACGACACACGACGGACGACGGAGTCAGGGTGATCCTAAGGCTCCCCTTGAGCACGTTGTGGTAAGGTGAGATTGATGGGAAGAAAATGATACGGACCATTCAGCCGACTAATGGACGCACATGCGAACACTTATACACTCAAAACAGTTTTTATATAATTTCTGCCCAATTTGAGTTATCAATTACATTTTTAATGAGAAGTGTCGCAAAGTGGACATTAAACAAGTGATATGTCCATGATGAAAAGCTATTTTCGCAGGGAAGTCTTTAACTTCATGAATTGGAATCTCAAGACAATTTTTGGACGAAGTTCAATTGTGATTTCGACCTTTGTGACCCCAAAATTGGAAACTTTCTCGAGCCATTGACAATATTTGTGTCAAATTTTATGATTTGGGTCAATTGGTTGTTCAGTTAGAGTGGAAACCGTTAACTGTTTAAATTTACTGATAACCGTGACATGTATGACCCCAAAATAATAGCGCATTTCTTTGGGTCATTGGCAATATTTGTGTAAAGTTTCGTTATTGTAGGTTAATTGCTTCTCCGTTTATCTAGCGGAAAGCAAAAGGTCAATGGACTGAGAGACAGACATGATGAAATCAATATATGCTCCTCTACTTCTGAGTTAGGGGTACAGTAAATTACATCGTGAAATTGATCAGGTGAACGATTTTGGAATGATTTAAGCATGATTTTGAATGAGTGAGCGGAGCGTGTTTTGGGTGAAATTTAAGGGAGGGAATCCAATGTTGCGTATTTTGTTCAGGATGAACAAATTAGCGATATATAAACCCTATGTAAAATATGCATAAAAGTTCAATCAAAAGCTTTCTATTTCGACAAGAACCAATCAGACGCTTTAAATTTCATTTATGTCCATGAAATCGCGATTTGGTTCTTGCTTAATTCATTTTGAATGTACATGTTGATCTTATTTTTTAAATAACTTTGAGTGTTTTTGAATGGTTTGAGTGAGTGTTTGGAATGAATGAATGGAGCGCTGAGTGAGCGATTAAGAATGTTTTTTATTGAGATGAATGTCAATTTCTTGATGTAACTAACTGTATGATGGTGCTCTTAAATGTATTGATGTGTAATAATGTGAAGAAAACAAGCTGAACTAGTTGGTTTGTTTCAAATGGCAAATTGTCTTGGTGATGGAATGCAATTGGGCAGAGATATTCATAATTCAATTAAAGATGTGGTGACAAGGGTATTATTGGATGAGTATTGGGTTTTTACAATGAAACATTCACGTAGATAACTGCAATATGACGGAAAACAAACGACTATATGTTGCAAAAATATTTATTAACTTTAAAAATGTATTATCACTTTAAGAAAAGGTATTTATTTCGTAACTTAGACAGCAATTTACAATATAACAACTTGTCAAGGGTTAAATGTTTAATAAGGTCGTTCAGAAAGAGAAGCTATACCTTTAAAAGAAGCTATAACGTAATTCTACGAAAAACAGGTCGCGACCTTACCAAATAAGCAGATCACGTGATTGGTCTGTGCTATTGCCACAATACTGAGAAAACAGATCGCGACATTACCAAATAAGCAGATCACGTGATTGGCTATTTTTATTGTCAATTGCTTACCTTATTGGACTTGACTTGTCACATGATTTCCAAATATAGTAATACAAACATGTGATAAAATATTCGTACGCAACACTCAATGAATATCGTTTAAAACATAAATTAGCGTGTTGATAATATACATGAAGTGAAATTTGTGTAATTGTACAGCATTTTTACTTTTTTAATGAAATAAACTGTAAGTCTTTGTCAAGTTGAGATATATAAAATAGGCCGTAATGTATTCACATCCTGTTCACGTGATATGTGTTCTCAAAAAACCCGAAATGAAATTATCTTGTGTTCATTTTGCGGTTTTGTTAAATCTAAGTTGGAATTGCTCCGCATTCCAACTTAAAAAGGGAATAACAAATCCTCCATGTAAAACCTAGATTTAAGAACTTGATTTTTCCCATAATAATTTTCAATGTGGCTCAATTGTCATTGACTAAGTTTTATAGTAAGACACGCATAAGTAATCGAAGTAGAAACGGACATCTTAAAGACGAAACTATCATAATATTCAATGTTTATTCCAAAACTTTTAAGTTTGTTTTGCTTTAAGATGAACTCAAAATGCATTATCTACCTTGTAAACAGTCATTGTGAAATATGAAATATGCGATGCTAGGATACAATGATCCCTTCTATAAAAAGTAATTTGAAAAAAAAAGAATATGTGACCATCATGCGAAAAGGGACCATCCGAGAATTCTGTAAAATGATTATAGATAAAGAGATTTGATCCAGCATAGGTCAACCAGTAGCATTTCAAAAATTCTTTCACTGGAAGGTAAATTGATAATTCTAAATTCAGAAAATAAGCACGGTGCAAACAGTTTCGACCCTAGTCAGTCCGCGCAGGCTGACTTGGGTCGACACTTTACGCACTAGCCAGACGGTCCCTTTTCGGGTGACGGGTCACATATGTATACTACAAGGGTCGCCAATGCGCCGACACAAAAATAGCTTTGAATTTCTAAGAATATGCTTTTACAGTGTTATAAGAAATGATGTTTAATAAGAATAGGTGGTAAAGATATATACAGATAGATTTAATAATACACATCAAGTAAAATGGTAAGAGTTCATTCGACTTAGCCTAAGAAGCTGTCAAATAAATTCAAATGATCTTTTGGAAACTATTAAAAAGCAACTTACATACAAATTACGGAACTGCTACCTCGAACGCTAGGCTATTGAATGATGGTTTTTGTTTTGGTTTATATTTAGGAACAATATTTTTTTAATTACAATTCGTGGAATAATTAGCATACAATGTTATCATTGTATATACATTTATAATATGACCTATGTTGCGGGAGTGAAATCACCCCGTTGAATATTTTTGATATTACACGGGTGTTATTACACTTGTGGAATAACAATGCAAATGAGCTAATAACGAATAGCAACGCTATTTGTAACCGCGAAAATGACGTCATAATGTGTATATTGTGACGTCAGTTTTAAACGGCGTTATAAGTTTCGCGGAAAATTGAAATGTTGAATGTCAAGAATGTCAATATTATAAATAGAATATAAAATCATAAAATACAGACCTTATTAAACGCGTCATCAATAAAAAGATTAAAACTCGGCACAGCCTCGTTTTTATCTGTTTATAGATGACTCGTTTTATAAATTCAGTATTCAAGACCACTCATTCAATATCCTCTATGTATTTTAGTAGAGAACTGGCGACGTCATCACAGGGTCTCGAGGCAATATTACAGGAGCAAGGACTCAGTTTGAGTCTTGGTAAGTACTTCATATTTGCCTGATGCTTTTTCAGACACTTCTCAGACTCTGTAGTATTAAATTGGTAACATTTAAGCATAAATAGAGTCTCTAACATTAAAGGAAATGTTATTCAAGACCAAAGAAACTAATTTGAGAAAAAAAAGTGAAGAATAACAAATACTGTTTTCTACATAAATTGATAATTACTAGAATCGTTTATAAGAAAAAACGAACAGGAGGTCAATCAACCGTGTACCACCTTTTGGGTGAATTAATATTACCTGATATTAGCCCAGTTAACAATATCGTGAAATTGATAAGGTGAATATTTTTTTGGCTTGATTTTGGAATAAAATTGAATGAGCGGGAGGAGCGAGTTTAGAGTGATATAAAAGGGAGGTAATCTGGTAATCTGATATCGCTAATTTTGTTTAGGGTGAATAACTTCATATTTCTTCAAGAAACAATCAGATTTTAATAGGTTCTATAACATATTTAAGTTAAATCCTTATTTTTTAAGTATAGCTTTTTTGATTCCATTTGTTGATAATACCTTTTTAGTGATTTTGGAGCATTTTTGAAATGGCTTGAGTGGGTGTTATGAATGGATTAAAGGAGCGCTGGTTAAGTGTTTAGAATGGTTTTGCTCGAGATGAACATATAACATCTTTGAAATCAAAATAATTGGGAAAATTAATCGGGATTTCACTGAATTGATTGAAATTGTTAGTGTCTGATTAGATCTTGAAGAAATAGGACACTATTTATAAAACATATATATGCAATTTTTTAAGGGGGGTAATCAATACCGCTAATATTGTTCATCCTGATATTGGATTACCTCCCATTATATTCACTCTAAACTCGCTCCCCAAACTCATTTAATTACATTCCAAAATCATTCCATTATTTTTTTATCTTGCAATTTCATGATGTTCTTAACTGTATTACAGAAAGTTTCGTGAACCTTGGCATGTATGTTTACCACAAAGGACTATCAAGACTATCAAGGGCATACCTCTTATTTTTTTATTTTTTTTAAAGATTTATACGTCTTTTCCAACTAACATATACAGAATAATCGTTTGTTTCAGTGTTAGATCGACTTATATTTCATTGAGTGAACAACAAAAGCCATAGTTTCACGAGTGGCAGAGCCACGAGTGAAAATATAGCTCTTGTTGTTCACGAAATGAAATATTGATCGAAATTACTCGAAAACGAACGATTATTTTATTTTTTATGCAAAAATGAGACAAAATTTGAAATTTTTAGGACATGTTTTCGTAAAGCGCGTCATTTTGCACGTTATTGCTATGCAACGTTGATTTTGAGATCACTTAATTCGCCTCGCATAGATGACGTCAGAGAGGGTGAAATGTACAAAGCAGGGTATATGTTTTTGATAATTTCACTGCTTTTGCGGTAAGATTATCAAATGATCGTCTACCGTTATTTCTCGATAAACCACCAAGAAGCATTAAAAAATTATGCGTCTTTTTCGCCTAACATTCTTTTTTTAACTTTCCAGCGCCTGCAGTCGAGCGTTAGCAATTGTAGACAATGCTCTTTTGAAAGCCGAGTTCACCCTATAATGTAGAGCTCGAACAATAGACTTCCTGTCACAAGTAGATGGCCTATGGCACTCAGCAATAAATGAACTGTAAATAATGTTTTGTATGACTGTTCGTAACGATAAAAGTGTTAAACCACAATGATAAAATGTCGTATGAAAAAGAATTACATTTCTTTGATTGCATACTATATTTTTTCAGGGATGCGCAACGACTATTTGTTACAAGACTGTGGTAAAGGCACGCACCTCAAACAATCGTTTCCCGATGTGGATTATTCCTTATTTGGTTATGATATACTAAAAGGGTTTCCCCTTGCCGAGGGCCATGACCCAGGATTCACATTACCAATATTCAGGGCCGACTACTCTGTTGGTGGACAATCAGTTGACTGTAGGTTTAGCGTACCGAAAGGACTAGTTGTCGTTCCCGATGTTTCATGTGTGACGTCATTTACGTCCGAAATAATCAAAACCCAGAGAGCATATTCTGAATCTTTGAGTGTAAGCGCTGGAGTAGAGGCCGGTGGGTGGGGTGCGAGCTTTTCATTGAGCGGTGGATATAGAAAGGCGTCGTCAGAGCTTGAAAGTAATGAAAAGGTGTTTGTTATTTCTGCCGCAAAATGTAATTATTACTTCAGTAAACTAGTTACGTCAAGCGCTCCCCCTTTCAATGCGGACTTTATAAAATGGATCAAGAAATTAGAAAAATCTGACAATGAAGAAACATATATGCAGTTCTTTGATACATACGGAACCCATTATCCATATGAAACATTGTTTGGTGCTCGATATACTTTTGAACACAGCATGACGAAGAGCGAGTTTCAATCTAAAGAGAGCAGTGGTTTAAATATCGCAATGGCTGCCAGCTACTCGGGGTTATTTTCAGTTGGAGCTAGTTTCTCTATGGATAGTAGCCAGGAATCGATGGCCAAGCAATTTAGACAAAATATAGAGACTAAAACAGTAACAGTGGGAGCCGCACCGCCCGCCGATGGAGATGCAATGAAATGGGCGTCAAGCGTCCAGAATAACCCTGTACCAGTCTATTATAGACTGTCATCCATTGAGAAGTTGTTTACGGCAGATTTCATGGAAGGAACCGGAATCGACTACATCAAAATTCATCAGAATTTATTGAAGTATAAACATGGATATCAATACTTCCTGAACAAAAAAGAGTTCCTGAAAGATTGTCAAGGGGTCGATCAGAGCTATATCATCTTCCAGTATACAGCTTTATCTACATACAAATATCGCGAAAAAGGCACATTATTTGATTGTTTAGCGATATGTTTTAAGGATCCTGATTGCCTTGGAATATCTATGCATGATGATGCTTGTGATTTTTCTCATGGAGAAGGCCCAGAACATCACTTAATGGCTTACAGGGATACCAAATGGACAACGTACATTCTATGGAAGGACAATCGCAAGACCATTAAATTCTTTGGGACTGATGTAATTGGCGAGCCATTCAAGGAAGAATCTCGAGTCTACAGCTTTGCCCAATGTCAAGATTTATGTCTGCAGTATGACCGATGCTTCGCTATGACTTATAGAGACAAATGCAAGCTATTTGAAAGGGAAAAGGTGTCTCAATTTGTACGAGACACGAGAGTGTCCGCCGTGATTGTCTCGAAATGCGCGGACGTTGATGTCGCTCTAGGCCAACATCTTTTGAATGTCTAATTAAGACTCAGCACGGGTTTTAATTCTTTTCTTATTCTCATATCAGAATTTGCTCATATTGAAATCAAGATTGGGCTGTCATTCTGCAATGAAACCGCAATGACAACAAGGGCGTAGCTTACATTCATACATTATGCAAGTGCATAATAGAAATAAATCCTCTTTCGAAAGATGACGTTGATTGATGATCTTAACATCGAAACAACAGTTTATTTAAGCTGTAGTTTCGATGTTTGATTTTTCACTAACGCTTAAATCATAACTGAAAAGAGAGCAGATGGAAACCATTCACCTATTTTCACATTCCACATATATCGCCATTATCTGATTTAATTCCTTAGTTGTCGCATTCTGAGTGCGTATAAATTTCAAAATCCTAGTTACGCCAATGGTTTATATGAATAAAGAAGATAGTATTAACAAGTTGTTATTAATCATACCTTATGAATATTATCTTTTTATGACCATGCAGATGTTCAAATTCTTAGCTTTAAAAAAAATCTCAGATGATTTGAATAAGAAAGTAATTAAAAAAATATTTTTAACAGAAATTTAACAGAATGCATGTTCTTCTACAGATGAAGTTTGTTACGTCCATAATCATTAACGAAACAAATGAAAAAATATTCAGGTTTATTCAAAATTTAAAAAATAATCAAAATTTAAAAAATAATCTACCCTCGCATGACACCTTAAATTTATATATAAAGTGTCTTTTATATATTCTCGGTAAAGAAATTAATATAATCAGTAAGCTTGTTTTCCGATCCACTTAATTTTCAAATTTGTTTATAAATTAAATGACCTGTAGATTTTGGGAAACCAAATAAAATTTATACCGAAGTTATTTGTGACCCGAGCTCAAACGACAGATGGCGTGGTCAGTCATCTATAGTTAGTAACATCGTGAAATTGACATTCACCTCAATCAAAACCATTCTAAATCGCTCACTCGGCGGCGCTCCATTCATTCATTCATTCCAATCACTCACTCAAACCATTCAAAAACGATCAAACCCAATGAAAAATATAGAATCAACACTGTCATTCAAAATAAATTTTGATAGAGAAAAATCGCGATTTCACTGACATTATTCAAATTGTTAATGTCTCATAGGTTCTTGGTGAGATAGGGAGCAATTTATAGAACTTGTGTGCATATTTTATTAAAGGGAGGTAATCAATACCGCTAATTTTGTTCAGGATGAACAAAATTATCGATGTTGGATTACCTTCCTTTAAATTCACTCAAAAGTCGCTCCACACGCTAATTCAATTTCCATTCCTAAATCATTCAAAAAACATTCGCCTTGTCAATTTCAAGATGTTGTTAACTGTACCAAGTAAATAGAAGATATTTAATGAAATAACGAATTTTACTAAATGACTCCTCTTCAAACGAATAAAGCTAGGGCTTGAAGAGTTATTTACTTCGAATGCACAGACAACTTTAAACATAATTATGATACAATATTTTAATCAATTGGTTTGGCAGACAATTGACTGCGGCTTCTTTAAATTTCTTTTGTCAACTTATATAAACTATGAATACGAATTGGAAAATTATCCTTTGCCTTAATTTAGCAACTGACTCTTTGCCATATTTTATCTTATCTAGCTGTATATTGTCAAGTTGCACATTGTCTAGTTGTACACATGTTTTCAAATATGTAAACACTTGATAGAAATAATTTCTGTTCTTTTAATAAGATAGTCTCTTATATTTCTCTTTGAATGGTCATTAAATTTTATATCTGTAAATTGTTTCATATGTATTGTGATATTGTATTGTACATGAAGGAGACTAAAAACAATAAATCTGTGAAATATCAACAACAGGGCTACCGGCACACTTTTTGTTGGCAAGCCCAAACATCACATACAAATAATTTCCCAGATGGGCTTATAGACGTAGACAATCAATACATGTATATACCAAAGGGGGTCAATTATAAAGCAAAGTCAATTTTCATGTGGTCAAACACAACAACAGACAAATATATACTCTTGTTGGTTAATAGTCAACAAATATATTGTACATTGTATATGGTGGCAATTAAAACAACAATTCGCAAATTGTGTATACTTGGCTTATATTTTGCAGTTGACAATTTTTGCATTGTTTTCAAAGCAATGCGTTTCAAATAGAGAATGTCCAATTTACCAACTCCAGGCAGCTACGATGACGACTGGTAAACGAGACATAAAACTACTATGTATTAATCTTATAACTACAGTTAACAACATCGTGAAATTCACAAGATGAATGATTTTGGAATGATTAAGGAATGAAATTGAATGAGTGTGTTGAGCGAGTTTTGAGTGAATTTAATGGGAGGTAATCCTATATCGTAAATTTTGTTCAAGATGAACAAAATTTGCGATATTGATTACCTCCCTTTAATAAAAAATACATTCAAGTTTTCTACATGGCTTCCTATTTCTTCAAGAACTTATGAGACGCTAATAATTTGAATTATGTTAGTGAAAGCGCGATTTTTCTCAATCAAAACTAATTTTGAATGACGTTGGTTATTCTATATTTTTCAATGGGTTTGAGCGTTTTTGAAAGGTTTGAGTGAGTGTTTGAAATGAATGGAGCGCTGATTGAGCGATTCAGAATAGTTTCGATTGAGGTGAATGTCAATTTCACGATGTAACTCACTGTATACAAATATCTGTGTGATAACAACCCATATGATATTTTTTATGATATCATATAGTTATTTTTAGAACAATGATAATTTGCAGTTATTTTTAGAAACTTGCATTTCAGTTAGAAACATCGACAAAAACAAGAGAAACAGATAAATATAATACATACTTTGTGTACTGTATGAAAAAATATCTTACTCGGCTGTAAGAATTGATAATTGTCTCGGTAGAACCTCGACAATGATCAATTCTCCCAACCTTGTTAGATTTTTTTTTTTCATACAAAACATATCATTCTGTCATTAGCCATCCATTCAACACTTGAACGAAGTAATTTTTTTAGCTGAAAGCCCTAACATGCTTTTCATCTAATCAATTGTTTAATGGCAGGCTATGTTACGTTATGCTCAAATTCAGATTGCCCATTTCAGCACCGGTTGGAAACAACTGCTGGTCCTTGAGAGCCCGCATTTATGTGTCTTATATGATGAATGTTGTAAATACGTTTTTTTTCGAAATCTACTTTTTTATTCTATTTATCTTATCGATGGATCAACGGGAAACAGCTGTAACGACCTTTAAACATATAGGCAGATACAACTGTTTCGCGCTGAGCCATCAATGAGGTATTTTAAAGGCAAATTCATAAATGTATTTACAGTTAACAACAATGTGAAAAAAGGGGTGAATGAATTTCGAGTGATTTTCAAGGGAGGTAATCCAATATCGCCAATTTTATTCCGAATGAACAAAATAAGCGATATTAATTACATGCCGTTAATAATATATGCATACAAGTTCTATAAATAGCTTAATATTTCTTCAAGAAACAAAACCAATTCAGACGCTCATAATTTCTTAAAACAAATTCAGTTTTATCGCCATTTTTTCTAGCTACATCTATTTTAAAAATAGTTGATGATCATATCTTTTTAGTGATTATGGATCGTTTTTTTAATGGTTTGCGTGAGTGTTTTGAAGGAATGAATGGAGCGATGAGTGGGTTATCCAGAATGGTTTTGCCCGAGATGAATGTCAATTCACAATGACTGTTATTGATATGTAACTGCGGACAAAATGGTCGAATTTTCGACTTTTTTTAAAATCTAACAATAATTGCTCAGAATTATGTTTGAAATGTTTACATTTACTTACACGCAAATAAAAAGGGGTTAGAAGCTGGTTCACTTGACGTCGTGACGTCCTTCAGGAGCCAACCCCTTTTCGACCCTAAAAATCAGTATTTGCGAATTTCATATCTTCTGAAATAATTGACCGATTTTAACCACAAAAGTTTCAAGTTCAAATTCCAAAACCACCTGAGCTAGTCGATCATTTCTCTTCACATCCAAACGGAATAACCAGTCTAAAACGCTACATATTTTGTGATTTTTAGGATGTGAGGTTCCTGGCTGTCTTCGTATCTGTTTTTGTAAATAAATAGAAAATTCTCAATTTTTTTTTCCTGTAGATCTAGCTGATTTTTTGATAAATTATTGGAAAAAAATGCTATAAATTCATAGAAAAACAAGAGTACCGCCTACGGGTGCCTACGCTCGGCTGTCGAGTGCTGGATGATGGGAAAAGATCTAAGTCGAAAAAGGGGCATAATTATAAAATGCATCTAGAGTTATTCCCCTTGATAGTATAGGTTGCTCTCTTGATGGTGAACATGTGTGCCAAGTTTCAAGTGAATGCCTTTAGTAGAACCAGAGATATAACAAAATGTCAAAGTTTTCGCACGACGACGACAAAGACGACGACGACAACGACGACACGGCGGCTATAGCAATACCTCGGGTTTTCTCCGAAAACAGCCGAGCTAAAAATACGTAATCGGGTCTGATTTCTCGCTTACGTCGATATTGTAAAGTTGTTGCAACATTTTTCGTCGAATTCAACGTCGCGCTAAAACCGCCGTTACTATGATTATTTAACATCTATTTTAGTGCAATATTTTTTTTTCTAAAATATTCCGAAGTTTTATTGTTGAATATGGACTTCATAAAGTGTTAAATGAGATAGTGATTTTTAAAAAAAGTAAATTCACTTATTTTTTATTCGTATAAAATTACAGCTATTATGAATATTTGACACGACGTTCAAAAACGCTTTGATTTGCGATATTTTCTAACATGTGGCGTTTTTTTTTTTTTTTTTTTTTTTTTAATAATCTTCGGTGGAATGGTTTTGCTGCAACATATCTAAATTACAGCATAGGGGCACCAGACAAATTTTCGAGTAAAAAGACTTTATATATAGTAACTACTCTCGGAAACAGGCACACAGAAGCATGGACATTTAATGCATTTCAACTTAATTCATTTCTTACACGTATGCATAGTTGACCAAATCTCAACCCTATCCGTCTTTTTACGAAGCAAATGGCGTTTCTGGATAAAAATCGAAAATTTTCGACAAAAGACCAATTAAAATTCGGTACCAATAAAAGGGGCCAGTCCCTTGATGACGTCATAGCGTGAACCCTACGTTATAAAAATCCTTTTTTTATGACCGATTTATGAAAGCGGGTATTTTAAACTTCAGTTTTATAGAATTTGGCAAGATTTGCAGACTTTGGGAAACTTGGACCTACAATAACCCGCTATGTGTCCAAAAGAAATGAGGTAATTATATTTGAGCTTGTGCGTGACATTTCCAATAAGTTCGCATGTTCGCACCGTTGAGACTCAGATTAATCTGTACGACCGAACAGTCTGATCTGAGTTTGAACTATGCGACCAGTAGATGGCCACCGACCTAAAACCGCTATTCACAAACCAAAATTAATTTTAATGCACTGTGTGATTGTCCAGGCTACTTAACGTATCTCGAACATGCACCCGTGAAATTGTTGGAAATGTCACGCACAGGCTCATAGATGATTCTGATTGTTTCCTTGATGTAAATTATGCCGCCGTCATCGCGCAGTTGGTAGCGCGTCGGACTGTCAATCTAGAGGTCCCGGGTTCGATCCCCGACGGCGGCAGTCATTCTTTCCGACTAATTGTCTCTCACCAATGGGTTGATATTCGTAGAACTATGCGAGATAGCAGCTGGAGGCTAGGAAAGGATGTGGTGGTTGTACTTGTGAGAGAAATACAAGGAAACCATTGTTAGGTGGTCCAGCCGCCGCGATATAACCGAAAAAAAATGTTGAAAGCGGCGTTAAACTCTATTCAATCAATCAATTGATGCAAATTCAGGCTAGTGGAGCGATACCTAGCCCTCCTTGCCCACAATTATTTCTTGTGCTTGAAACAAGCTAATCAATCTTTATCTCTTCTAAAATTGAAAAGTTATTTAGCCCGCAACTACTAGCTCCACAACCTTTCAATTCAGAACTCGGTTAAGGTAGTGGACCCGTAAAAGTTCCGCAACGTTTCGGAAGTAATGAACTTTAACAATGTTAACCGAGGTTTCCTAGTGATTTTCATTAGGAAACCTCGGTCAATCTTGTAAAAGTTCATGAGTTTCGAAATGTTTCAAAACTATAACGGGTCCACTACCTTAAGAACACATTATCTCAAACATACTATTACGGTGTATCCGGATTCTATGAGCAACGTTTTCAAGATGGTAAAACATAGTTTCATGTTTTTGTATAAAGGTAACACAGTATCATATTTGATGTTTGCGTGACATTACCAGGATACTTTCTCCTTTTCTTTACAAGAATGTTGTTGATTCATAGGATCATGTCTAAACTATGACCTTATGTTAAAAGCATGTCTCGTCATTTGGAAACAACAGGTATCTTCCTGGTCTGTCAATAAGTTTTTTTTCTGTAATTCGAATAGGATAATGTAAAAAAACGGCTACATTACGGTTAAAAACATCGTGAAAGTAACACTCGTTCCGATCAAAATCATTCTAAATCATTCACTCATCGCTCCATTCATTCATTCCAGACACTCACTCAAATCGATCAAAAGCGCCAAGAAATCATTAGAAAACATTTGGAAATCGTTTACTACGATCAACATTTAATTCAAATCGTTAAAATCATTTTACGATTTTAATGGCTGGTGTGGATTTTTCAAGTGTCTGATTGATCCGTGAACACGCAAAGATAGAAAAATACAAATATTTTATTAAAGGGAGGTAATCAATATCGATAATTATGTTCATTTTGAACAAAATTATTAATATTGGATTACCTCCCTTTAATTTCTCTCAAAGCTAGCTCCGCACACTCATTCAATTTCATTCCAAAGTCATTCCAATATCATTCAGCTTGTCAATTTCACGATGCTATTAATTGTAGAAATTAAAATGAATAGATATTTGAATAAGAAAGGGATGTCAGGCTGATGTCGAATTTTTGTCAATGGATGAACAGAAAGTAAAACTGCTCTTTATTCAGAAACAGTAAACAACATAGTGAAATTTACAAGGTGTCTGATTTTGAAATGATTTTGGAAAGAAATTGAATGAGTGCGATGAGTGGGGTTTGAGTGATATTAATGGGAGGTAATCTAATATCTCTAATTTTATTCAGTTCTGTGAGCAATATTAGCGACATTTATTACCCCTCTTTAAGAAAATATGCATAAAAGTTCAATGGATAGCTTTCTATCGCTCCAAGGACCAATCAGATACTTAGAATTTCAATTATTAAAGTAAAGTCGCGATTTTTCTCTGGCTATATTTTCTATAATGTAATTGTTGATCTTATTTTTCTAATAATTTTCGAGCGTTTATGAATTGTTTGAGTGAGTGTTAAGAATGAATGAATGGGGCGGTGAGTGAGCGATTTAGAATGTTTTTGATCGGGATGAATGTCAATTTCATGGGGTTTTTTTACTGTACTGCTACGATAACAACTTCAATTGGAAAACTACACCCTCGGTGTTTTTAAGTTTTTTTTTATCAAATTCCTGAACAGTTAGTTTTTAGGGATAGGATTCGTTTAAATAGCCTGAATTACACCAGTTTGCATGCATACGCACATATCATAATACCGGTGAGATAGACTTCGTAATATTGGAGGGCTTTTTATTTTTATTGAAGGTAAATCAGAAATACGAAATTTTCAATCTTTTACGATGGACATTTTAAAATGTTTCTCATCAGATTTTTATAGGATTTTAAAATAAAGAGAAAGACATATACATTATAATTTATACTACTAGCTTATTTCAGAGTTTCTAACGTAATTAGTTACAAAACCTGGTAAGATCTGATTTATTCTAGAGCACACTTTTACATAAAACTTTCATTATTATTGTATTTATTTATTTATTTTAATTTCAATCCGATTCTTATTTCGCAAATTCTCAGACTGCATAACTACATTACTAAGTATTTTAAGTACTGTTGTTCAAAAATATCTTTCAAGAAAGAAAGGACAGTTTTAATGCATTTTTTTTTATTATGAAAAGGCATTCGACAGTATCCAACACATAAAATAACATAAAATATGGGAGGCTTTCCAAAGAAAAGGTATTAGTGGCATGTTTCTTTCTACATTTCAATCGTTGTACGGACAACTAGAATCGTGTGTTAAGGTTGAAGATTTTTTTAACACAATATTTTAAATGTAACATTGCAACTCGTCAAGGGTGTTGTGGAAGCCCAAAAATATTTTCCCTTTTGATAAATGATTTGGTTGATTATCTAAATATTTAATGTGAATCTGGAATTAATATTTCGGAATCTACCCAAAAGCTAAATTTATTGATGTTTGTAGACGATGTGTCTAGTTTCTCAGACACGGTTGCTCTTCTACAACGACAAATTGATGCTATATCCGAATTTTCCTCCAACGTAGGTCGAAAGATAAATTTAAATTAGACTAAAATAGTAGTTCTTAGAAATTGTGGAATAGTAAAACAAAGAGAGAAATAGTTTTTAAATAACCAAAGAATCGCCATAGTTCCTTTCTATGAATATCTAGGATTATCTTTTACTCCAAAATTATCATGGTCAAAATCGCACGAAGTGTTGGCATTTCAAGCCATGAAAACAGTAAATTATATTTTACGTTTTCGAAAACATCTTGTTGTTTTTTTTTTGTTTTGTTTTTTTTTTTTTTTTTTTTTTTTTTTTTTTTTTTGGAAATAAGAGATCTATATGAAATATTCGATTCTTGTGTTACATGTAAGCCTATTTTGTCATATGGTTCACACTTATGGGGTGATAACGTCATCGAAAAAATTGAACAGATACATATCCGTGTTTGTAACTTTCAGACAAACTTGTGACGCAATGACACTCGGAGAGTGTGGCAGACTGCCACTTTGTACTTCCTATATCATAAACTGTATAAAATATCGGTTAAAGATCAGACATATGGATCGAGCGAGATACCCAAAGCAGTATTACATCATGCTCAAACAAAAAGATGAATCTGGCAGAAATACTTGGGCAATATGCACAAAAAATGTTCTTTATTTATACGGGTTTGGATATGTATGATTAACCCAGGATATTGGGAATGACGAACATTTTATACATTTATTTTCACAGGGATTGGTCGATTCTTTTAGTCAAAAGCGGTAATCTGACATTCAAAGTACTGCAAATGCCTTAACCTATAGATTTTTCAAATCTGCGTTAGAGCCTGAACTCCATTTATCATGAGATATTCCATACATCTACAGAAAAACTTTGGCTAACTTCAGATGCTCAAATCATGATCTTGTGATCGAAAAAGGAAGACAACTTTGGATAGACAGAGAAAAGTCGTTACTGTTCGTTTTGTTCATATGATAATATTTTTGTAGCCGAAAAAAAATTTCATATGTTTTCCCAGTGCAAGAGCTATGAGGTTTTTTACAACACAATTATTCCCGAATTATTGGTTTTTGAATAGAACAGAATCTCAATTTTATAAGATTATGACATTAAATGAAATAGACACTGGTGTGCGAGCCTCGAAATTTCTGACTGAAGCATTTAAAATTAGAAAGGAAACTCGCTGAAGACAAAAAATTACTACTTATAATTTGACAACTCTGCCAGCGATAAATCGACACCGACACGAGTTGTCTGGCTCTAAGTAATAGTCCGATATAAGTGTAAAATTCCACACTGTAACTGGCAATTATTTTCGTACCACAATTAAACAATTAATGGATTTAAAACCGTTAGTAAAATTCAGTTAATTTAAATGCACTTAAGCATTTATAGTTGCTATTGTTAATAACAATATCATGCACTGTACGTTTGGTAGACTCACCCTAGTTTTGTAATTGTTCATTTTTAAATTTTTATTGGCCGAAGGCCTCATTACCTGAATAAAAATACATGATATGATTTGAAAAACTACAATTTTGCAAGCGATGAGTAATATATTTAATGAGTGATTTTATTTCAATCCAAGTTATTGTTCTTTTGCTTAAAACGTTTAACATTTCTTGGGTTATATTACCCATTTCCAAAAAAATAACTTCACTAACTTTTGGATAGGCTCTAAAAGCTGAACACACATCTACTTGAATTTCGAGAAAATTTAGTCACCCGCCGTAATTTTCGAAAAAAGACTTACTTCCTACCTTTCCTTGTTATCTAAAATCATTAAAAACAATTTTGAATACAGAGCTATTTGTAATGCTATGATCTGATTTAATATATATTTTTGATGCCAAACTATAGTATTTCTTTTTAACCCTTTGCTGTTTAATCCCTGCTTTTTACGTGCCTGTGATTTTATGATTGAGAAAACATTGTGAAGAAAGAAGAAAATGCTTCTGACAAGCAATTTCTTCTTTTTCCACACCATTTTCTACCCTAATGAATGGTTATTTTTCAAATTAAATCCACTTTAAATTTTCGTCTGCAAAACCTTTGAATTTGGACAGATCCAAAATTTTGTAAAACAGGAAAGGGTTAAAACACAGCCACACATGGCACTTTATTATTTCCCCACGCCTTTTATACACAGTCAAATATTTTTATACGCTTCTGAAAATGTCTTTTTTTTCATAAGGGTCGATTTATGATCTTAAATTGTTTGACTGGAAACCTCCAAAAACAAATTCGTTGTATATTTTGTATGTGATGTTGCTGCTCTGTCAAGCTACACCAAAGGGTGGCTATAATTATTAGCTCTGCTTTTTCGGAGAAAACCCTTGGAATGGTCATCACTTTGGCATCGTTGATGATTTTATTGGCGTAGGCGTTGATCATGGCATGACACTTAAACCTCGATTGGGATTTAACTCTGTTGTTATTGAATGTATCTTCATGAAAATTGGATTGTGTGTTTACAATCGTAAGAGTTATCCAGACAACTCCAGTGTTATGTCCCTTTTTCGACTATTTTTGTATTTTCTAGCACCTTCAGCCGAGCGTTTTTTTATTCATCCTCAAACGTTAGTCAGATTACAACTTGTGTTAATCTGATAAGATCTATAACTGTATTGAGCTATAGTGGGCACAACTGAGCCATGGTGTCCATGGCAGAACCTGTATCACTGTAGGGAAGAATGTGTAACAGATGAAAGAATTTTGACAGAATCTGTAACATGAGAACAGATATCGACTGATAGCTTATATATTTAAGACAGATTGCAATTTTTGAAACATGGGACACGATTAAACATAAAATGAATTTGAAAATTATAAAAGATGGGAATCTTCAAATATTTTCATTTAATAACCATTTACGTTGGAAAAGAAGAATAAATATGATGATTATGTGAAATTTACTTGTCCTTCACCTGAATCTGAAGATTTAAAATTCTTTAATTATGATAGAAAAAATGGGTAAAGGCAGAATAAGTATATTATACAACATACGCTGTCTTCAGCAGCCTTTGAAGAGCTAATACATATATAATACGTACTGAGTGTTTTGTATGGAAAAAAATATCTAATGAGGTTGGGAGAATTGATAAGTGTCGAGGCTCTGCCGTGACAATTATCAATTCTCACAACCGAGTTAGATAAAAAAAATTTCATACAATACACTAAATACGTATTCTATTTATCTTATAACCTTTATTTGTCTTGTTTTCGTCGATGTTTCTAACTGAAATGCAAGTTTCTAAAATTAACCGCATTATATCATTATTCTAAAAATAACTATGTGATATCATAAAAAGTATCATACGGGATGTTATCACACGGATATTTCTATAGTTATAAGATAAATCGTTTTCTTGAGAGTGTTTGTATTTTTGGAAAAGATAATGTTCAACAACGAAACCCAAATAGTCAGCCTTTCAGTGAGAACGGACGGTTTGTCGAAAGGAAGAGACTTTTATACAATTGAATATTGGTGCAACACGCTGCAAACATAAATATCATTCCGCCCGACCTAGCAGACATCGTCCCCAAGCGACAGCATATCCGAAGGAAGCGGTCAAATATAATCACAAAATGTAAAATGATGTGTGTGCGTTTATTCATTCGAACATGTTATTTAATGGAACGGTATCTACACACAGCTACAAAGAAATTTAAGCGTCCGCCCTGATTTTTCGAAGAAAGACTGATCCGTCTTCCATTTCTTGTAATCACAAATAATTGACCCTTCCGAGATCCCAACGAACTTACGCTTCGATGAATTGCCATATTCATTTGTACTTTTGGTACAAAGGTAACTTTGATTTGAATTGGGGTTTTACGTCGCTTTCAACAATCTCTGAGTTATATCGCGACGACTGGAGCACCTAACGATGGATTCCTGTTATTTCTCACACCAGTACTACCACCACATCCCTTTCCTAGCCTCCAGTTGCTATTTCACATAGGTTTACGATTATCCACCCATTGGTACAAATGTCGGAAAGGATAAGTGCCGCGGCCGGGGATAGAACCCGTGCGAATATAGACACCTGGATTAGAAGTCTGGCGCGCTACCACCTGCGCTATTGCCGCGGCTAGGTACAAAGGTGACATATGTTTTTATATTTACATAAAATATTTCGACATCTATCATCAGATAAGAAATACGTTCAGTATAAAAGTGTTATCAAATTTTGAGTAGTATAATATCGAAATCACTATAATATTTACAATTATGCTTTCCATAACAAATTCTTATCTTTGATTACATAGGAATAATAAATGAAAATCGACGAAAATTAGCGAAAAGCTTGATCATATATTTTAATTATGGGTTTTTTGAAACTGATTCAGAGAAACCTTGTGGTACAAATTAAAAACTGTTTTCTTCATAGATCAAACACTAGGCGAGAAAGTTGTTATGAAAATAAAAACCTTTAACATCTTAAATTTAAACGGTGTATTTTATTCACATTCTTCATACTTACAAATATCATATAAGTAACCCGTAAAAGAGAAAAAAATATTTGATCCGTTCTCTAGAAAAATCTGCCCAAGGACCTCGCATTGTAATTTAAGTTGTTCAACCAAGATACTACAAAACAAACAATTTAAGAATAATCAAAGTTTCAAAAAGGTTAATCAAATATTCCCTAAGATTGGAATAATACTGCAAAATATCGAAGAAAACACTAAGGAAAGGGAGGAATTACTTGAGATAATTAATTTCTCCTTTTTTTCCAATGTTTCACTTAAAATTACCTTTAGTGGATAAAAAATGGTTTGAGGAAATTAGTAACACAACAGGTCAAGATATGTGTTCCTTTTTGGGAAACAACAAAATTTTCTTGTTTTACCATTAACTAATATTGCACTTTTTTTCTATTTTCAATTTTATTGTCATTTAGGCAAGTTATCCTGGAGAAAGGACAAATTATTTATAAATATGGTTGAGACATTATTCTAGATTCGGAAAACCAGCTAAGTGCGAAAATTTTCGACGTAATCAAACTAACTGACTATGATTAATAATTTACACGACTTCGCAGTTGGTTCCTTTTACACTGGCGTATCGCATTTCTACAGTTTGTAAAACGATATATAAAATAGCCTTCGCGAAATTTTAGAGGAGTATTTTGCAATTATCAACGCACCTGTGTCGATATTTGATTTACTTTAAGCTGTAATCATCAAGAATCAAGCATTCTGATTGGCTCAAAAGTTGTTTAAGCTCCCAAACGAAAACAATTTTGAATATGCAGCTGTTTTGTAAGATTTCAGAACTTTTTAGTCCCCGGGGAAATATGTTTACCGTAGTTTCTGGACAATGAGTCGCGTTGGTGTATAGGCCGCAGTTGTTTTTTTTTGGAGTATTGAGAAAATAAAAATCATCAGATACTCCACACCGGCGTACAAGCAGCGGTTTATAGTGTACATTGTTCTATTTCATACATAAACCAATAAATTGCCACGATCGAGTAAGATTTTCACAGCTTTGTAATCTACATACTAGTAACAATGGGTGGATAATATACAATTTCAACACCCTTGTTTACCCGTGCCTTCGATTTGTAAATTATTTTTGCGAAAATCAGTCACTTTAGTAAAATGAAATAAACGTTTAAGCCGCTACGGCGTATAAGCCGCGCCATTGAAAATTTCATATTATTAACATACATGTATGCCGCAACATATTCTCCGGAAAATACGATAATCATGGGTAATTCTTTTCAATTTTGCTTAACAGTATGATATAAGATCATATGCATAGAGTATCCATACAGGATTATGTTATTTTAGTTTCATACCTCCGTGAATTCAACAAATATTCTCTTAATCTATTCAATAGTTTTAGCGTTGTCCTATAAACTTCTTGTTCGCAAAACATTACATTTCCTATGACTTATAGCAATTGACACGTTGTAATTCATTTTCTTATCAGTTAATTAACAGATCATTTGATTCAATCTAAAGTTTGTTGGACCAATCAAATCTCTCTTTTTCAACAAGGGTGATTGCAATCGGAACATCATTCAGTTTTTCCTGCAATCTGGAAAGTACCTCGGACATAAGTGTAATGATTTTGGGTAATTCAGGTATTCGGTTTCTGGTGGTTCTTCGGTTTTTAAACGCTTGAAGAAAAAAAAATTCTATAAATGCTTTCTTGTCGTATATAGAGATCTTTTTGTTTATTATATACTAAGCGACTTTAAAAAGGCAGAGATGTCAAATTTAATCTATAGCACGGACACGTTAATTTCTTAAAAGCTAAATTTAGCTATTGTCATATTAAAGAAGATGGCCTATTGGATCAAATTTATCGATGTTTCATCTGACAGTTTGTTTAGTTCCGGTACAGTAATTTACTGTTAAATCCTCTTTGGCATTGTATTTTTCACGATAGATTGATTGAATTGAATCTCAGATGTGAAGGATAAGTGACGATAGACATTTTAAAACTGGTCAAAGAAATGAAATAAACGAAGTCAATTTGAAACAACTGTGTTCTGGATCGAGTATGCCACAAGAACAATTGTTCAATAGAATCGGGGCGCCGTTTATCCCGATTGGACGCACATAAGATAGATTTATGCCATCAAGATGTGAAAATCGGTAACAAAGGACCATGTCAATAAATAATTTGAAAAGACTTTTTGGGTAAAAACGATTCTAACCTTATGCCGAAATCAAGCTCAAAATGTCTGATCAATCCTAAACGATATACAATGTATCTGCAGAGGTTTAGAAAACATGGATAGGCTTTGTGTGACGACATCCGCATAGACACCGTCAGTGTTTTTACGAAAAGAAAGGAAAATGACATAAGTGACGTCATTTCTGGTCAGTGACACGAAGATTTGCTACCGTTTTAGGAACAAACGTGCTTAAACGTAGTATTGGTGATTTATTTTACACTTTGATTAATTTAAACTAACTGTCCTTTGGTTTTTGATTCATGTCAAAAGAAAATTACTCACCTTACAGTAGTGCAATGGAGAATTTTTAATTTCGAAGGGTATGACTAAAGTTGTCAACGTAAGTTGAATACAAGAAACGTTTCAAAATGACATCAATATTGGATAAAAGATGACATGTTCAGGAAACAAAATAATTATTTTTTCCAGTCCGAGTTTATGTATTTATATTTCTAATTAAGTGGTGTTTTAAGGTATGGCGTTTTTAAAGTTGCTTAGTATGATTTGATGGAAAACGTTGTTGTTATAAAATCATAATATGCCCACAAGCCCTGTGTTCAGGATACGAAAGCGCTTACCGCGAACAGTTTTTACAGCGAATGGTCTAGCGCTTTCCAAAAATGACTTGGTGCTGCGCAACAAAAATGACTGAATTGAAAACTTAAACTCATCAAAATAATATTTTTTTTAGATTTACAATGAATGAATATTTGTTTTTCATAGGTCCCGGCCTTCAGATGATTTAATGTCCAAACAAAACGAAAATCACTAGAGTTTTGAAAACAAATCTATAATGATCAAGTTGACAGTTATTTTGGTCGCCAAAGGCCCCGTCCCACTGCATTTACGGATGCATAAGGGAGGTAAAACGTATGAATATCGTTATATCCATTGAATTGACGCTTTGCACATGTTTCTCACCCTGTACAAACGCTTTCCATATGCTCTGTCCGTCTCGGGTCCCTCCAGTGTGAGTTCATCTGCGCAGAAAGTTTTGAGCTGCACAAAACATGTAGAGGGGATAAACTTTCATCTACAAGAGATTTAAATGCGAAACAATACGAGGAACAAACGCTAAGTATCCGATTAAATCCTTTATACTTCCGTTGCACCCCCAATCCATACATTAGGCACACTCGGAATTCAAATCCGCTGTGGTTGAAAACGAATAGAGGGCGGATTTATCAGGTATTTGAAAACTATACTGGGCAAAAAAGGTTAGGGATGAAAACTTTGTTTATTCCTCTCGAAAGGACTCACTTCATTTTCAAAACCAATTTTATTCTGTTTTATACGTCTACCTTCAGTGAGCGTAATTTTATGAAAAGTAACGAATTTCTTTCAAAAGATAAGGCTTCTTCAAAAGAAAGCCTCATATACCCCTAAAAGCAAATTGCAAATTTGTTCACCAGAAACCCTGAATTTAAAAGATGTTGCACTACAGTAAGTTACATCGTGAAATTGACATTAACCTCAATCAAAACCATTCTGAATCGCTCAATCAGCGCTCCTTTCATTCATTTTAAACACTCACTCAAACCAATAAAAAACGCTCAAACCCATTGAAAACTATAGAATAACCAACGTCATTCAAAATAAATTTTGATTGAGAAAAATCGCGATTTCACTAACATAATTCAAATTATTTGTGTTTCACAAGTTCTTGAAGAAATAGGAAGCCTTTTAGAAAACTTGAATGTATTTTTTATTTAAGGGAGGTAATCAATATCGCAAATTTTGCTCATCTTGAACAAAATTTACGATATAGGATTACCTCCCATTAATTTCACTCAAAACTCGCTCCACACACTCATTCAATTTCATTCCTTAATCATTTCCAAATCATTCATCTTGTCAATTTCACGATGTTGTTAACTGTATGTGTTTAAAGCGACTGGCAGTTCCTTGATTGATTGATTGATTGATTGATTGATTGATTGATTGATTGATTGATTGATTGATTGATTGATTGATTGATTGATTGATTGATTGATTGATTGATTGATTGATTGATTGATTGATTGATTGATTGATTGATTGATTGATTGATTGATTGATTGATTGATTGATTGATTGATTGATTGATTGATTGATTGATTGATTGATTGATTGATTGATTGATTGATTGATTGATTGATTGATTGATTGATTGATTGATTGATTGATTGATTGATTGATTGATTGATTGATTGATTGATTGGAGTTTTACGCCACTTTCAACCATTTCCAGTTACATCGCGGCGGCTGGAGCACCTAACAATGGATTCCTGGTGTATCTCTTACCAGTACTACCATCGAATCCTTTCCCAGGTTCCAGCTGCTATCTCACATAGGTCTACGATTATAAACCCAATACCTTTGATACCTTATGCATCTGGTCTTTCCGATAATTCGTATACGTCACAATTATACCCGATAATCCCTTCTTAGCTGTCATCCGCTCTTATCCGCAAGGCTTCCGCTGCACATTCACTCAACATCCCGGCTACATACTTAACACGTCCAATATTTTCCGTTCTGTTTTCGCAAATATTTGCCAATGTTATCAATTTTTATCAAGCGTCTGAGAACGGATGGAAATTTCAATCTTCCGTTATGTCCGTTTAGCATACGTTTTGGGTCCGTTTGGCAGTGTGCTCGGGCCTTAAGGTAGCTGCGGACATATAGAAGGTCATTTAAGGTCCAAATTTCATTATGTCTACAAATCATGAACAATGCGACAAAAGTGAACTTTAAAATACCCGCCCGCTTTCATATATCGGTCATAAAAAGGATTTCAGAACGAAGAGTTTACGTCAAGACGTCATCAAGGGGCCGGCCCCTTTTTAAGGGACAAAATTCAGAAAAAGTTCATTTTTCGAAAATAATCAACCAATTTTTATCCCGAAAACGCCATTTGCTCGGTAAAAAGACGTCTTAGGTTGTGTTTTGACTAAAAAAAGATAAGTGTAAGAGATACAATGAGGTGTAACGTATTAAATGTTTATATCTACCTTATGCGTTGCTATTTTCGAGTAAAGTTACTGAAAAAAAGATACTTTTTTCTCGAAAACTTTTCCGGTGGCCTATGCTGAAACTTAGATTTGCTGCTGCCGAACCATTCCGCTGAAGATTTTTGAAAAAGAAGCTATGTGTCTTCGGGTTAGATTTTTTGTAAAATAAGTTATCGAAGATATTGTAAATTATTGGATATTTTAACGCCGCCCCAGATGTGCAAAAAAGCTCCATTTATTTAAACGGGTAAAAAAATTAAGTATTTCTTTTTTTTTTCTTTTTTTTTTAACTCATATTCAGATTTAATACTTCTGAAGCCTATATTTTACAATAAACCTAATTTTGAAATATTAAAGAATACGTAATTGCCAAAGATAGCGTCAAAAAAAGCATAGTAACGATGATTGTGGTGCGACGTCGACTTCGACAAAAATGTTGCAAAAACTTCACTTCATCGAATTTAATGAAAAATCTAACCCAAAAAGAAGTCTTTTTTTTAATTATTTATTTTCTCGTCACTACAAAATAATAACAAATCAGAATAGGTCACCGGACGAAATGAAATGAAAAGGGATTGTTAAATCTTAAAAATCGCTGAATAAATAGCGTTTTAGGTCTGTTTTTCTGTATGGAGGTGCACAGAAATTAACCGACTAGCTCTGGCGGTCTTAGACTTTCTATATGGAACTTTTTTTTCACATAAATCAGAAAACAATCGCAAATACCGATTTTGGCGGTTCGAAAAGGGCCTTGTCCTTTAATGACGCCACGGCGTCAAATGAACGAGCTTCAACCCCTTTTTATTGCATTTCAGAAAATGCCCGCACTTCAAAGATGAATCTCAGCAATTATTGGGAGATTTAAAGAAAGTCGCAAATTCGACAATATCATCTGTCCGCAGTTACCTTCAGCAAGTCACCTTGTGACGCTGCGAGTCGATTATCGCAAGCGCCCAAGCAAGCACACCGTTCAGGAAAGGAGAGCGCTTGCTAACGTTTACAGACGCTTTGCTCTCTTAACATAAGGATGTATCCGTTCGTTAATTTTGCTTTATGCAACTTCATCCTTAGTGGGTTGGTTGTTAATTGTGACGTCATGTTAATCCACGTGCGGATTGACACGCTCTCATTGGTTCGCCCTTATTATTTCCGATATCTATTCCTTAGGATTATCGAGTGTTCCCGTTTAGGGTGTCTTTTAACCTCCAGCATTTTCTGCCACTTTGAAATATTCTCATGGACTGGCGCGATTCAACGTCGTTATTCCAGCTTGATGAAGGTTGGACTAAAGATTTATTTATTTAATATTTTATATCTATATCATGCGTTGCTTTTGTGTTTTTTTTTTTTGTTTTTTCTTTTCTGAAAAAAATGAAAATTGGATATTCAGGTTCTTTTACTTTACATCATTTCAGATGGAGACTATCTCAACAATAGAGTCCCAAAGCGACGCTCAGACGAAGGAAACATTTCAAGGCGTTACTCTAGAGAAAATACAAAATCTAGCGAACAGAAAAGTGACTGTTCCTCGGCTTGTAGTATGTATTCGACAAACACTTATCCTATTTTTTTTTGGGGGGGGGGGGGGGGGGGCAGGTGCTTTTAAATGATCTGTTCTCCAGGAAAACGTGCCTATGTCACAGTAAAATTGACAATAGGCTAAAATTCAAATTCTTAAAAAATGAAAAATATGTTGCTTATCCAAAAAAATAATAAATGCTTTGACCTGTTTATGTAATCATTTTCACACAAACAAAAAATCTTATGCCCTAAAAGCATATTTGTAATAAAGAGGAAACTCATTTAGAAACAAAGCAATCTCCTTTTTCTAAATGTTTACTTTAGTCATTTGCAGTATATGTTCAATTTCAAAGCATATTGGATTAATGTCTGCATTTCATTCTTTTTAAAATAGATTTGTCTAAAATTGTTTATAGTGTCTGGGCTAGACAACTGAAATTACAAGGTGGCGTCGTCAAGTAAGGTTGTACTGTAGAACGGATCATATTGATTATTTTACACCGCCTTTAAAGGTTTTCAAGTCATGTTGCATCAACTTGGTGATTTTCGCACCATTACTTACATAACTTCTTTGCCTATAGCCTCCAGCTGCTTACCCACTTAGGTTAACTATTATCCAACTATTGGTGGAAGACAAACGTAAGAAATGTTGCCCTCAGGGCAAATGACCAATGGTTGAAAATAGTAAAATGACGCGCTTCTAACTGCGCTGTGACGGAGGCTCGCAAGTCCATTTTTATTCAAATATTGAATTGAACTATAGAATTCAATATTTCTAGCTTGGGCGAACTTCCATTACGTCAACGAAGTGGTATAAAGTCAAATTAACGGACGGACGACTGGCACAACGCTTTGTTTATATGTCGCCAGCTTTCGAATAGTTGCGATAACGTATCCCCATCCCTTTTGATAGTCTGATATGGAATCAAAATATAAGAAAGAGGGCTACGTTATTGCATCTAGATTTCGGCCATTGGGGCTAGGGACTTAAGAAAACAAATTTCTATACAAACCGTAGTTACAATGAAGTGATATTATCAAATAATGATGATATAATAAAAATGAACTAATGATCTACAGTTCTGGTTTAATCCACTGTTATTTTGATTGTTTTGTTGTTTCTGTTATCATTCTTGTTGTTGTCGATTTTTTATTTATGTACTCATTTTTTAATGTTGTTTTTGTTGTTGTTATTTCTTTCATTCCTCAGGTCGTCTGTACCCTGATGTTGTTGTTTATGGTAATATTATTATTGGTAGGAGGCCTGGTCGGGTATTTTATCAGTCAATCTTTGGAGCAAAGGTAAGTTTTTTTTTAAATTTTCAATTACAGTAAGTTAGATCGGGAAATTGACATTAAACTCGATCATAGCCATTATCAATAGCTCACTCAGTGCTCCATATAATGCATAATGTAATCTTATCGGTCTTTACGAGGATTTGAAATAATATGAAAAATGCAAAATTTCGAACAATATCATGGAACAAATTCATAATAGACATATCAACACACACTAAATATCAGTCCTACAAATTTATACATTTGTATTTGACTAGAATATGGTACCCTATAGTAAGAAGAATGTTTATTTCAAGTACATAAAGGCCTCCGGACCAAAATACAACATATATGCACTAATGCAACATTCATGAGTTGTACATAAACTATTAATTCATTTTCTATTGGGATTTGTGTTTTAATATATCCTGGATAATCTGACCGGATAATGTTCGATTATTATCGATAATAATTAATCATCAAATATATATATTGGCATATGTTCAGTATTTCCCATCCGGTTTTGTGTTATTCTGATACTGTTAGATAATCAATATTCCTTTGTCTTTATGCATTATTATTGAGAATGTGGATCATTCAAGCGTTTTCTAGACGTGAAAGTTATTACAGCTTAAACCAGAAAGTATTTGATCTCTAACGCATAATACATTTTTTCCAATATAACACAAGTACTAATACGAAAGCCTTGTCCCTTCGCTTTGTTCTGATTCATCCACCTCTGCGAAGTGTAGTTGAGGATAAAGATGAGCGACACTGTTTTCCCGGTTTCCTAACTGTGTAAGAATGGACCATTCCTCCATCTGTAAGTGCGACGTATGTGTTTTTGCACCTCTACCTGGTAGATCTAGTTCAGTCTCGTGGGAACCATTTATTTTTTCATTTGGAATTCTCCAAATTTCCAGTTAACCTTACATAGATTTTGTTTCCTATACTGTATTTTAAACTACTGTCGGGCTTATAAGCAAAAGGATTACAATGCATCCCGGAATTCCCCAAAAATATATTAATCTTAAAAGGATAGCTTTAATATTAGCCGGCTCTATAACTAAGAAATAAATCTATTAATTGGTATTTACTCAACGTCCTCCAAACTTGGTGTGTAAGAAACAGTGTCGTTAAAATCGGGAAAAGTTCTATGAAATTTCTTTGCCAATATTTTTTTATCAAACTATGAATTGGAGAGCATTTGGATGAAATGATTCGAAAGACCACACATCATATTTTCTTGATTGCACGAGATTTGTTCACGAGATTATTTGTGACGTTACATGAGGGTTCCAAAGCAAGAATTCCAACCGGACGCCCTAAATAGGTCGTCTTTGTAATTGCTTTATTTGGATAACGAAGTGCGGAAACTTGAATTTTCTTATATATACTCATAGCCCACGTCATGGGATTAATCTTCTTAATCACAGCGAATTTAGCATTCAGCTGGATCAATTTTAGATAATATTTTATAAATCTCATGAATAATGATGCGATACATCGGTGGTTAGTACTCATCGAATGAATTGGATTGGTAATCACACAATAAGGAATCAAGCGCCCTCTACATTCGCGGGAATCTTCATCACTCATAAGAAAAAAAATCATTTCTCTGTAAATTTTTTGCCAGAAACAAAGTACCGATACGGATAGATCACAGATAGATCTCTACTTGTATAGTTTAACGCGACTTCTAAAATTAGATCTCAAAATAATTCGAATCGGACAATTTGCTCTTACAATGGAAAAGCAAAGATTGATATAACCTAATTAATCTAATTTTTAAACTCTAGTGTTATTTGACCTACTTTCTTAAATTAATATTTATAGAGTCAAGGACTGTTTAAATCAATACTTAAGAAAAATTGATGGTTGTCTCTAATTCTGACATCAAGATGGACCCTTGACCCCATACCCTGACCTTTAACCTACTTTCTTTAATATTGAATTAATTGAATTATAAGGTCTACAACTGTATTTAGTCAATAATTATGGTTGGTTTATGACTCTTAAACACTTTTCCCAGACCATGACCTTTGACCTACTTTCTTTGTAATTATAGGTTCTAGGACTGTATTAAGTCAATAAGAAAGGTTGAAAGATGTTTTTTTTATTTTGAACCCAAGACCCTAATTGTGATCTTCTTAGGTATTTGTTTAGGGCTTCAACAATATTGATTCAATAAAAATGTTAGTGGATGATTGTCTTTGGTTCTGGCATCCCATTGAACCCTTGATTTCAACATTGACCTTTGACCTACTTTCTAAAATATTGAATTATCACGTCAAGAACTATATTTTTCTACTGGTAAGTGTTGGGGGTAATTTTCTTATATTAGTGCATCCTGTTTGATCCTTGTGGCCTTGACCCTGGCCATAACCATTGACCTACTTTCTTAAATCTAGAAAAATAGGGTCGAGGACTGTATTAAATAAATAGTAAGATAAATTTTCACAGACCTTGATTTGCTTTCTAAAATCATCATTTACTTTAAAATCATCTAAAAGCAAATTAATATTTCTTCTGGTTTGCTTTAGGGCAATTCCAGTGATGCGATACTTGACCCCCTTGGGCCTTAAGTATTTCTTGTTATTGAATTATGAAAACAGGACGATTCGAACAATTAACAAAGCAATCTTCATATGTTCATATGAATCTCAAGCAAAATTAGGCATATCTCTAAAAGCTAAAAAGCTATGTACTTTTAATTCACGGAGAGCTCAAGCTGAGCTATTGTGGTTGGATGCATGTCCGTCGTCCGAGCGTCGTGCGACGTCCGTAGTCAACATTTACCTTGTAAGCAGTCTAGAGACAACACTTTCTTGTCCGACCAACCTCAAATTTTGTAAGAATAATTGTCTTAATAAAATCTCGGAAGAGTTCAAAATACGGTCAACTGGGATCACAGAGTCAAAGCTTTGAAAAACCTTGTATGCACTTTAGAGGCCAAATCTTCCGCACAATCAACCAGAAATTTGCTCAGAATGATTGTCTTGACGAAATCTCGGGTGAGCTCAAAATCGGGTCAATTGAGGTCAAAACCTAGACCACAGGGTCAAATCTTTGAAAAAATTTGTATGCACTCTAAAGTCCATACGGTCAAATCTTTGAAAAAAACTTGTATGCACTCTAGAGGCCATATATTTTGCCTGATCAACATGAAATTTGGTCAGAGTAATTGTCTTGACGACATCTCGAACGAGTCCGAATTTGAGTTAGCTATGCCAAAAAACTACTTTACAGGGTCAAATTTACTAAAAACCTTAAATGCACTCTAGATAACACATCTTTTGCCAATCAAACTGAAATTTGATGGGAATGAATGTCTTGATGAAAAACCTCGTATGCACTTAAAGGTCACTATTTTGCCCTATCAACTTGAAATTTGTTTTGAATGGTTATCTTGATCAAATCTTTGACGAGTTCGTAAATTGGGTCAACGGGGGTCAAAAACTAGGTAACGGGGTCAAATCTTTTAAGAAAGACTCTGTTTGCACTCGATAGAAAACATGTCCTACCAACCTGAATTTTGGTCAGAATTATTTAATTAATGCAATTTTTTGAAGAGTACTAAATTGAGTCAACTGGGGTTAAAAACTAGGTCAGGGGTTCAAATAATAGAAAACCGTGTTTGCACATTAGAGGCCACATATATGGCCAATTCAACCTGAAAATTGGCAAAAAGGATAGTCTTATTGTATTGAAGTAATAGCATTGTTTAACTGAGTGACTATTCATCATCCTTTTTTCAAAAACCTACATTGAACATTTTTAACAGTTCATTCAGGTAAGCGATTTATGGCCTCTACGGCTCTCTTGTTTACTTTTTATGTCATCCTTTGTATTTTGGGCCATTTGCCTTTGTACGGTTTTTTTCAGCGTTTAACGCCGTTTAAACAATCTTTCAATTTTATTGTGGCGGCTGTCGCACCTTATAGTGGATTCTCTGTATTTCTTACACCAATAATACCATCACAACCTTTCCTAGCCTCCAGCTACTATCCCACATAGATTAACACTTATCTTCCATTTGGCGCAAAAGCCTTTGTGTGTAAATAAAAGTATGTATTATGGCATGGTTTGTTTCAGTAGTAACCACACGACGTCTTCCCAGGCACTTGAGACGATGTTAAAAGAGCAGGGGATAAGTCTAAGTCTCGGTAAGTTGCCCCACTCTTTCGAGCAATTCAAATCACTTCACAATCAAAACAAGGGATTCTCAATTGGCTTGCTTGCTTTACTTTACAGATAAAATTATACAGATAGTACACAACTTTAAAAAAAAAGCAAAATCTGGACAATAAGTTCTTATTACGAGTCATTTTGGCAAAAAACGAAGTGTAAGCACTATATTTAGTTCTTATCATAGTAAAGTGTTATCGTTCCTGTTACAAAGTGGTCTTCATTCAAAATACGCCGTTCTTTACTCAGTTGTTGCAGAAGAAATGATTGTCTTTCATCATTATTTGATTTAAAGTCTTATCCTTTTAAACAACGCGGCATTCTATATCGTTAACAATTCGCCCTTTTTTTCTATTTTCACTCTGATTTTATCTTAACCAAATTAACTTAGGTGCAACTGAACTTTGGTGAAATTTAGGGATGAATGTCTTTTCCACTCCGTTTATTAGTGTATAAAGTGTAGTTGCCTATACACATGGCAAAAAGGCCCGTAGGGCGCTATGTTTTATCCATGTGCTAAGGCAATTGCATTTTAAACTCCAATCAACGCAGTCAAAAAGACAGACGGTCCTTATAATTGCAATCCTTTACATATAAGAAAGCAGTGAAATAGTCAGCTTAATAATAATGGTTCAAGTCTACTTTCTGAGCCTATTTTTATGAATAATTGTAATATGACCTACATCGCGGGAGTTAAATAACGCCGTTAATTTTTTTTTATATTACACGGGTGTTTTTACACAAGTGGAATAACTATGCAAATGAGCTCAGAATGAATAGCGACGCTATTTTGTAACCGCGAAAATGACGTCATTATGTATATTTTGCGACGCCAGTTTTAAACGGCGTTATAAGTTTCGCGGAAAATTGAAATGTTGAATATCAAGAATTCTGACGATTTTTCGCAATATGAAGGGATCATATTATAAATAGAATATAAAATCTGTCTTCATAAAATATCGGATTTATTTAACTCGTCATCTATAAACAGATAAAAACTCGGCGTAGCCTCGTTTTTATCTGTTTATAGATGACTCGTTTAATAAATTCGGTATTCTATGACCGCTTATTCAATATCCTCTTTTTACACAACTATTGTAGATCGCTATTCATTAATGTGTTTTGGTTAAGTAGCTATCGAAGTTTACTGGCATAAATTTGTACGAATGGTACACTTTTAAACGACATTTTTGACATTCATTAAGGTACTTATGATTATAACTGAGCGCAATAAGTTTAGTCGTTTCCTCTTCGGTGGGATATATTTCAGGATGTGATCCATATTTCACAAACAAGTATACAATAATCATATTTGCGTCCAATTTCCTTCCAGAATCCAATAATTTTGTTATGTTAAACGAAACTGGTCAGCCGTAACGACATGATTTTAAACAGAACGGTAGAATGGAAAAGTCACACAGTCAAAACAAGGGGCGTTACTTCCGATTTGTATCACATTAAAATGATTCTAGCGATCAACACCATTATTGGGTATCTTATTGCAACAAAAAAGAAGTTGGTTAGAGTATCAGATCTTTCTGATGACCCTACAGCATCATCATGACACCAACCCACAAAAATGAAAGAGTTGTTTTATCAGTGATTTTTTTTAGAATATTGTTAATCAGGAAGCAAAAACGGTTTCCTCTGTTTCGTTTTATGCACATAAATTGAGTAATTGCATTTTCCTGGTTAAGCGACCACTAACGTTCTACTGACGGCACGAGGGCGTTAATTTAACTTGTTTACTGGTGGGTTCTTTTAATTGGTTTCCATTAATAATAATGAGAAATGATTGATTCTCGGTAATGTTTTAACGATTGCAATCAATTGGGATGACGAAAGCATTTCAATTTTCAACGTAACGTCGTGACGTTCGGATTCCCTTTTATAGTCGTTTTACAAGATCTGTAAAAGGAGCGTGTGGGTCATTACCACGTCAATATCTTTTGCAATGAACCGTATGACAGTAAAAACACTACTCACAGAAGCTAAAGTCAATTTCATCATCTCCCAGATATGCAGACCGTATTCGGTATGTCCACGCGGTGTCAATTTGATTTACGTCATGTCAAAAGTTCGCTCTACTACGAATGATGCTATACATTGAAGTGTTTAATCCAATAAGACAAAAAAGGAAATTAAGTCATTCTGTTACACCCAGATATCGAACAAGTACGTAAAATCTACATTAACGTCACATTCGACGTATGTAAGCGAGATAGATAAAACATTTATGACAAAAAGAAAGCCAGTTGGATGGCAAATATATTTCAAATGGTAACTTTCGTTTAGCTATATTAGTTGACTTCTGTGTGACGTTATAAAAAGTGCGACTAAACTTTTTGCGTTCAGTATAATATGACCGACGTCGCCGGGGTGAAATGATACCGTTGATTATTTTTGATATTACCACACCGTACAACCGGTTGCGGCGATGACGGGTGAGAGTCAACGATGACAGCATCGGAACATTATGCCGAGGAGACGGTAGGTCAAATAAATTTATTCGTGTAAATAAACGATTGAAGCTTTGGTATTCTAAAGCAGATAAATGATCGTGTAAATGTTCAGCGCTTCTAAAGAATAAATCCTTACTCATATCCCTCCCAAATAAGGCCACAATCATTGATTATTTCGGAGGTTTCCCATGAAAAGTTACGAAATTAGACTTTATGCTCTCAAATTTCGCCTATCTCTCAATAAATGCTTTTTTAACTTGTACACAGCTGAAGTTTAATCATCCGCCGATATTTCTTCCAAATTTGAAGCCATAATTAAAAAAAATAAACACACAGCCGGTCCCCAAAGACGACAAGTAGTAAGAAAAACGTTGCCTCTGTAGACAGTCGGAATTTCACGGGGTTGACGTAGATGACAGAACTGAATTATTTGTGATTGCCGATGTCGACAGACCCATATTCAGATTCTCGCATAAAAATGATCATTTTTGGTGTCGTATTTTTCAATAACACATCAACACAATTTAGATCGACATACATGCTTACATTCATGTCCACTATTTTTCAAATGACGTATCATATGAAAAATTATTCAAGGGATTTAATGTAGGATTTCAAATACTGACAAACCAAGAAAAACAGTTGTGATCAGACTGAATATCTCGTATACGTTTTTTACTTGTAATTCCAGTGACTTAGTATGCATTCGACGAGTCAAAAAAGCATTTCTATTGGAAAACATAGTTGGCCTGTTTTTCATTATCTTTCGTTAACTTTCGATAATATCCACGAGTTCACAAGAATGATTTTTATTTTAGATAAAATAAAATCTTGCTAACATAGCCAGTGATCGAAAAAGATGATTATGAAAAATGAAAAATCTATCCGTAACTTTTCTTAACCTTTTTTTGGTGAACGAAATTTCGTTCACCAGTGTTATATACTGTGTATGGAAAATCCTGTAGGATCTTAATAGGTTTTAAATAAAGCAGTACCTCTTTAGATTCAATTTAGTATCTCTAAAGACTTCTCATTACAAAATCACTGTTTATTTCGTTAAATGCATGATACTAGCATTCTTCATCAAGTGGAGATAAAAAAGGATACCCTTGAAAAACACAAAATTATCTTGGAATGTCTATACGAGCGAATTTTTGATCGGCGTAAGATTGTCGAGACTTGAGAGCAAAAACAAAGTTTGTGTTTGTACACTGTATAGACAGATACTATGTTTTTGATTTAAATCTTCGCTTTTGCAACTTGTAGTAATTTGCCGGAAATGTGTGTTTATTGAGGTCGTGAACTCTTGAACTTCTACACACCCCTGATTGGCCATACCCCACGTGATGACCTACTACGATTTTACCTACCTTCTTATGAATTAAGTATTTGCTTATAAGTTACGAAAGGTCAAGTTTACAAACGAATGGAATGTTCCTGCCGTATTTCTCCTATTAAACGCGCCCGAGCGCGTTGCAAAACGTCGTGGGGGCGCTATTATTTCAGACTCTTTTACTTAATTAAAAAAACAACAACGTATTTTGGTACAGGTCTAAGAGAAGCAAACTGTTAACAGGTTCGTAATTATCGATTGAAATACGTACGCTACTCAATACGCTTTTCTATTTATCCATTAAGGCTATAGATTCAAAAAATAAAATAAAATGTTAGCTAATGAATTGTAATTCTGTCATTTAAAGTCATCTATCGAAATACGGTCACCCCCGACCATTAATTGCAGCTTTCAAAAGCAAGTGATTGTGTAAGCAGAAGCCGAGATTATTATTATTGTTATTATTTGTACAAGATAGGAAGTTCCAGACGATGCAATATTCAATGTTCCGCTACCGATGGACAAAGCGGTCTAATAAATCATTACCTATTCACGTATGAAATAATAAATCCTGTGTTAAATCCTAAAATTTCGTGATGTGTAAATGCACCCGGTACATGAAATGAAAGTGTTTCGTAGTGAAAACACAACACGTCTGGAGCTAGCTGGGTCACCGCGTGTCGGCATCCTTTGAAGTCCCCAGATTCTTGCAAGCGGCGACGTCGCTTTTGAAATAAGTCACACGCGAGATTTTACGGGGAGTTTCCTATTTTAACAGTATGAATTGTGACTAGGATTTAATCATTTGACTCGGATATTTTGTATAATTGCAGACGGTGAAATGATTTCAGAAATATTTTCGTAACAACGAAAGGGGATTTTGTTCGCATGTGACTTGTGAAGAACAACGAGAAATTGTTTTAATTTTGTGTTAAATTCTAACCTTTCGCGCTTCCGGAAGACTGCGCGATTCAGGACGCGATAGTTTTTCAGATGTTGAACGATCTTTTAATGACGCAACCAGCCTTATGCTGATAGGAATTTAAGATAGTTAACCCACAATCTATTGAACATTACGTCGTGGAGTAGCAGCTATTGAAATTAAATTCGAGACCGGATTTTTCACCACGAACCGTGGACGGTTGGATGTTGTTGATCGTATAGTCAAGGGCCTGGGAATCGTATTTATGGGGGAGCGCGTTTATTAGGGAGGGTGCGTCTAAAAGGTGAATACGGTATATTTAGTCCAAATTCTCATTGAAACATAAACACGCACCACTTGATCGTGACCAGCCTTGATATGAAGTAAAATTTAACCCATTGCCAGACAACTTATGTTCTCAACTACCAAATTTACACCTCTTCAGCTTAAATCCTGTTTTTATCTTAAAGCTTGTTGTTGCTTACTTGTGTAATGTAAATATCTTCGGTTACGGGTATTTTTGTATCATATTACCCAAATCCCATTCCCTTTTTTTTGTTTTTTTTTTTCGTTTCAAACAAGGCCGGAAAACAGGGGATATAGCAATCTCGGTACGATTTCCTGTTAATAAATGAATGTCGTAAATAGATAAAAGAATCAAATGAACAAATATCCCAACACGATAGACCTAATTTCAAATTTTAACATCGAATGTATTTTTTTTTCAAAGTACTTGACATCGTAACTACAACTGTATAGTAGCGATTCTATCCCTCCGATGGCTCTAGAATTTCCTCAATACAATCATTCATCTATTTTTTTTACCGGAAGTACCTAAAATATTACAAACAACGAAATTTGGATTGTGAATCAATCGCCTGTGGACTGGAGAACCTTTACCTTAACATGGAACTTGGTATTTCTCGCACCAGAACTATAATAAGCATACATCCGTACGTAGCTACCATCATCTACCCTCTTAGGTTTACGATTATCCGCCGTTTGGTAGGAGCAATAGAATTTAAACAACGACTATATTTGTACAATTCATTAGCTGGACAAAATACCTTCCTACATAGATTTTATCGAATTGTTTTTGGTTTTTTTAATTCTTTTTTTACGCAATGGCATCAGATAATTATTCTTTCACAAGACTGAATATTACCGAAAGAGACCAAAACCCTGTAATTACAATTACGAAACAATTCGGGGGATGGGGGGACCCCATTCAGGTCGTACCAGAGCCATAGCGGATAACGTTTAAAAGTCAAAATGCAAAAAGAATGCTGTTTAATCTGCTAAAATATGGGTTCCGCATGTGGAAATTGAATTACCTTTCTGACTGCTATTATTTGAGTTAAGAAAAGAATCATTAGTCTAGACACTAAAGTTGCCTGTTTTCCATGCTCTAGGATTATCGCTCTCAGTCTATCGGTCTGTCTATGTCTGTCACTCTCTCTACCTTTCTTTTCCCCTCTTTCGCTTTCTTTGAATTTAGAATTTTGACGAGACACTTTCCCTTGCTTATTTTTTACATTTATAATTTCTCTTTTCTCAACGAATTCAATATATCACTTTAGAATGCCAACAGATTCGTTCACCATCAGTACTTTCAGTGCTTTGATTATTTTATGTAAAGGCCACTGAGTTATAGGAAATTACTTCATGCAGATATATAAGAAAAGGTGAGAGGGAGATTCGATCTTCGGACCTCTGCACTGCGAATCTCTGACCTTATGGATATAGCTCATTCTATTTTGTTATCACGATTGGTTATATAATGTGACTTGAATGTAATGTTTGCCTATTTTTTATCCATATAAGGAAGTGGATTTCGAATACTGAAGAAGGTAAGCAGGAATATTAAATGAGCCACATGCCAACAATGTTATATATAAACATATTTGTTTACAAATATAAACAAAAACGGCGATTAAGGTCTTAAATCTATTTCCTTATAATAACGCTTTCTGACGCTAAACAATAAAAATGAATAAATCGAAGAAGAAGAAGATAAAGAAGAAGAAGAAGTAGTTGATTAGATTTCCATCATTAAATCAGTGTATAAAGTCAGTTTCAAATACATAGGGTGTTTTTGATTTGTGCTTAAAACAAAATGTTGGATTATTCTTAAGAACATGAAAAGGATAGGTTTACAAAATTGAAATACACACTCCATGCGTGAATCACTGACATGCATATCAAATGCTAGAGAAACATGTGTAATTTTTATCGAAACAACAATCTTAAAAAGGCGTACATGTTTCTCGAAAAAAACTAACCGCTTCTGAAGTTTAGACAGTCCAAATCACGAAACCAAAATCCTTTCAATTTGACACTCGCAGAGGGAGTTTTATTAAAATTAACCAATGTTTTTTCGGGATGTAAAATGCCAAATGGAAAAGAAATTTCACATTTTACTAAGGCGTTTTTTTCTTGGCGTCAGTATGAAATAAAGTGTAAAGGAACACATCACAAAAAACATGTTTTGTTACAAGGGTCTACGTAAAACTCCTTTCAAATTGTCCTAAATGTGTCAACTTTGAAAGTTATCGGTCTCTCACCGATGGGTTGATAATCGTTAACCTATGTGAGATAGCAGCTGGAGGCTAGGAAAGGATGTGATGGTTGTACTGGTGAGAGAAATATCAGGAATCCATTGTTAGGTGCTCCAGCCGCTGCGATATAACCGCAAAAATGTTGAAATCGGCGTTAAACTCCATTCAATCAATCAATTAATATTCCTGCTTACCTTCTTAAGTATTCGAAACTCACTTTCTTATATGGATAAACATTAGGCAAACATTACATTCAAGTCAATTTATATAACCAATCGTGATAACAGAATAGAATGAGATATATGCATAAGGTCAGAGACTCTCAGTGCAGAGGTCCGAAGATCGAATCTCCCTCTCGCCTTTTCTTATATATCTACATGGAGTAATTTCCTATTGCCCAGTGACCTATACATAAAATGAAATAAGCTTTTAGAAAAGTAACGGATAGATTTTTCATTTTTCATAATCCTCTTTTTCGATCACTGGCTATGTTAGCAAGATTTTATTTTATCTAAAATAAAAATCATTCTTGTGAACTCGTGGATATTATCGAAAGTTAACGAAAGATAATGAAAAACAGGCCAACTATGTTTTCCAATAGAAATGCTTTTTTGACTCGTCGAATGCATACTAAGTCACTGGAATTACAAGTAAAAAACGTATACGAGATATTCAGTCTGATCACAACTGTTTTTTCTTTGTTTGTCAGTATTTGAAATCCTACATTAAATCCCTTGAATTATTTTTCGATATGACACGTCATTTGAAAAATAGTGGACATGAATGTAAGCATGTATGTCGATCTAAATTGTTTTGGTGTGTTATTGAAAAATACGACACCAAAAATGACCATTTTTATGCGAGAATCTGAATATGGATCTGTCGACATCGGCAATCACAAATAATTCAGCTCTGTCATCTACGTCAACCCCGTGAAATTCCGACTGTCTACAGAGGCAACATTTTTCTTACTACATGTCGTCTTTAGGGACCCGCTGTGTGTTTATTTTTTTGAATTATGGCTTCAAATTTGGAAGAAATATCGGCGGATGATTAGACTTCAGCTGTGTACAAGTTAAAAAAGCATTTATTGAGAGATAGGCGAAATTTGAGAGCATAAAGTCTAATTTCGTAACTTTTCATGGGAAACCTCCAAAATTACCAATGATTGTGGCCTTATTTGGGAGGGATATGAGAAAAGATTTATTCTATAGAAGCGCTGAACACTTACACGATCATTTAACTGCTTAAGAATACCAAAGCTTCAATCGTTTATTTACACGAATAGATTTATTTGACCTACCGTCTTCTCGGCATAATGTTCCGATGCTGTCATCGTTGACTCTCACCCGTCATCGCCGCAACCGGTTGCACGGTGTGATTACACGGATTTTATTATACTAGTAGAATGAGCCCAGAGCGAATAGCAATGATATATTGTTACAACGAAAATGACGTCATAATCTATGCTTTGTGACGTCATTGAAACGGCGTTATAAGTTTGGCGGAAAAAGAAATGTTGAATTTCAAGAATTTTGACGATTTTTCTCTAAAATTCGGGTCATATTATAAACAGAATATAAAATTTGTGCTCATAAAATACAGAATTTATTAAACTCATCATTTAAAACAGATAAAACCTCGGCGCAGCCTCGTTTTTATCTGTTTATAGATGACTCGTTTAATAAATTCCGTATTCAATGACCACTCATTCAATATCCTCTATTTAAAAAGTATTCTGTAAAATATTTCCCCAATTTAAAACAAAGTTTGCGCGATCGGGCTCAGTAATGATGGTTGGTTGGTGGTCCTCGTCGACTCACTGTTAACGGCGGCTCAGAATCAGAACTGCGTGAACATAACATAACATAACATAACATAACATATATTTTATTGAAGTAATATAGGCCAACGGCCCAGTTTACAAACATGAAATTACAAATATTGTTATAGCTCCTTAGATTGGTAGAATAAAACAATATAGAAAGACACAAATTGTATATAAATGATACGAGTGAAATGTAATCGATGTTAACCCTTTTTGTTCTGTTCACGTCGTTGTCACAATTTTTCAGACAGTATTAACTGAGATCAGCCAGCACATGTGTGCAGTCTGAGCTGAGCCTATCCTGCCAGCTTCCTACCTTATTTCGTAGGTACCATTTGAATATTAGATAATACTGCTTATATTGTGTTAGAAGTGACAATAATTTTTTAAAACCTATCTAAATTTAGCATGATAAAGGTTGACAACATTGTATTAAAGTATAGTATTCAAGTATAGACGATCAATTCGACTACATGCAGCTATCGGATTTTATACAGATGATTATATAAAGAGATTGGAAAACATAACTTATATTGTAAAAATGCTTAATTCTGGTTCTTATATTTATAAAATTTTCTTAACAAGTACATAGTCTATTAAACGCGCTTTTGCACTATCTTATGAACAAATTTGCATATATTTAAAAGCCTATTTTCCCTTTTTTCAGCCATGTATGTGAAAAAAAGTTGAACATTTTGAATACGATTTTTTCCAATGTAGACTTCTCTATAAAAATCGAATTGCGGACATTGACAAAATACATGGAACTCGTCATCTAAAACTTCTAAAGAGTGCTGTTCTAAACAGTAAATACAGATTCGTTCGTCTCTGGGTATGTTATCATATCTACCTAGTTCGATATTTAAACGATGATTTGAACATCTGAATTTAGAAAAGACTTTTCTCAGATAAAACGGAAAATTAAACGATAAGTAACATTCAACATCAAGTAGCGATTTATATTGCAAATAATATTGCCCTTTTGATGTATCGTTTAGGTGATTGTGCCAGTCTTGCTGAAAGATGTCTTTTAATCTAGTCCGTAATTGTGCAATAAATAAATCAACATTTCCGACATCCTGGGAAATCCAGATATAACCAAATCCATACGAAAATAGAAGTTCTCTTACATTTGATGCATACGTATGTTTTCCCCTATCATCGAGAGATTTAAGCATCAAGTAACATTGTTTAGGATATCTATAGATCGGCATTTGTAATATTTTACACCAATACTTTATAAACTTTATAAAAATATTCAATACAGAGCGGATACCTTCCACATTCCCCTAACACCATTTTATTATTTGTATTTTTACCCACCCCAAGAAATCGTTTACAGGATAATATCTGAACACGTTCGACAGATTCCCTATATGTATACCCCCATAATTCTCCACCGTATAGAAGAATTGGTTTTATCATGGCATCAAAAATTTTGAAGTGTTCATTATAATTTAAGGACCCAAACCGATGGCTGTATGACTTAATTATGCATAAAGACTTTTAGCTTGTGCTGCTAGGGTATTTAGGGCTTTAGTCCATTTTAGCTTCGGTGAAAAAATCAGACCCATATATTTGTAAAAACTCGCTATTTCAATGTCATTACCACCACACATCCATTTCTCTGACTTCCGCAAACCACCACCGTTTCAAAATATCATTATTTGAGTTTTGGAAAAATTCATTTTCATTCCGTTTTCCAGGCAAAATCGTTGAATTGAGTCAAGTTGCCTTTGTAGTTGGATGACTGTATCGGCTGGACTCGCAACATCATCGGCGTATAATAAACTGCTAATATTTTGAATTTCATTTGAAACATAATACCACATTGATTATTCTGTCCAACATAAGAGCAGATATCATTAATGAAAAGATTAAAAATCTGAGGACTGCATTTGATTCCTTGTTTTGTACCTCGTGAACAAGGGAAATAACTCGTGCATGACTCGTTAATTCTTACACAAGAGTTATTGTTTTTATAAATGTTGATTAGGCAATTTAGAAAGTTCCCATTTAATCCAAGCGTTGAAAGACGTTCAAAAAGTTTTTTATGTGATATGTTATCGAACGCTTTTTCGAAGTCAACAAAGAGAACGTACAGACGACCGTTTTTCTTTGAAAGATATTTCTGTATTAAGGCATGCAAAGTGAACATATTATCTATTGTGCTATAACCGTTTCTAAAACCAGCCTGGGCTTCATTAATCAGATAATTCATTTCGCTCCATTTGCACAAACGAGAATTTAGAATTGATACAAATATTTTATAAATAACGTTTGACAAAGATATACCTCTATAGTTATTTACATTATTGATGGATCCAGATTTATATATTGGACAAATGATGTTTTGAGACCATGCCTCTAGAAAAGTACCATTATTAAGGATTTGATTAAAAAGTTTGGTGAGCAGCGGAATAACAGTTGATTTTGTGCTTGAAATAAAATGTCCCAGAAGACCATCAGGTCCTGGAGCTTTACTGGGAATTTGCATATTTATTGCAATTAATGTTTCATTTTCAGTGATATTGTTATTCAATATGTCTGTACATAATGAATCGACCTTTGGTAAATCATCAGTATTATAACTAAAAAATTCCGTTGCTTGAAATAACTTAGAAAAGTGTTCATACCAATCTGAGAGAGAAATTGTTCCCGTCAATCTTTTTCTCGATTTCTCAAGAGTTTCCAAAATACTTTTGGGTTTTTACCAGCATCGACCAATGCTTTTTTGTTTGAAGAACATAACATATTTTTCTTTGTTTTAACTTTTAATTTGAACAACTTTTTTATTTCCTGATATAACAATAAGTCGTCATTGGCATTACTTTTTCTAAATGAATTAAGTCTAATTGATTTAAGATTTTTCAGATCATCTAGCTCATTATCCCACCAATCAGGTTGGGAACTTGAGTTAACTATTTTTCTTTTAACAGAAAACCCCAACTCATTCGCTGTCGACGTATATAGGTTATTCAACGTTGAGATAAAAGAGTTGACATTTCCATTCAACTGTGAAACCAAATCATCATATATAATTTTATATTTAAGCATGAATGTAGAAACAAATAGCTGATCTCTATTTTCTCTCCATATAAACGTGTTCTCAGTGGACAGAGTCCGACGTACATTATGCATATTTCTATGTTCAGTAGATTGTATGTTTATAGTTTGTCTACAGACTAAACTTAATGTACAACTTATCGGAAAATGATCAGATTCATGATTATTTAAAATTTAGAAGCCAGTACAGAAATTGAAAAGTTGAGAGGATGCTATATTATAATCTACTACGGAAGATCCGTTGTTTGAAATACATGTAATATGGCCTTCTGTGTCATTAAACAGACGTCCATTCATTATATGTATATCAAAATTACAGCAGAGTTCTACTAAGGATTTTCCAAAATTATTATATTTTTTGTCAGTATTTTGACGGTTCATATTAAAATAGTCACACATGTAATCAACATCACCAAAAACAAAATCGAGATTATCATTAGGAATGAAGTCCAATAGGTCCTTAGTTCGGGCATTGAAATCCCCAGCTATATAAAATAAACATCCATTTAATTCATTTCGCAAGCCATCCAAAATATCAGATAATCTTTCAATACCATTATTATTATCTTCATTATAAATGAAAGAACCTTCTGGCGAAATATAAACAAATAGCATTAAAACCCTTGTTTTGATACCATCAAAAACACCGTCCTTCAATAGAAATATAATACATTCTTTTATTTCATCATGTATTCGACAACTAAAGAAATCAGAAAACGTTTGCTTTTTAGCTCCACTGGCTGAAAGCCACTGGGGCTATTGTCATGGCGTTGTGTCCGTCGTGCGTCCGTCCGTCCGTCCGTCCGTCCGTGCGTGCGTCCGGTCGTAAACTTTTCTTTAAAAATCTTCTCCTCAGAAACTACTGGATGGATTTCAACCAAACTTCACAGGAATGATCCTTGGGTGACCCTCTTTCAAAGTTGTTCAAGAAATTTTGATCCAATGAAAAACATGGATTTAATGGGCGTGGCTTATTTCCAAATATGGTAAAAAGTGAGTTTTCTCAGATTCTAATCAATGGATACCAATTAAATTTTACATGAATAATCCTTGGGTGACCCTTTATCAGTCTACAAAAAATCATTGTGATCGGATGGAAAATATGCATTTTATGGGCGGAGGTCATTTCTCTATATGTTATATAGTGGAAACTTTGAAAATCATTTTCTCAGAATGTAACCGATGGATATCAACCAAATTTCACTGGAATGATCCTTGAGAAACCCTTTATCAGTTTACAAAAAATCATTGTGATTGGATGAAAAATATGCATTTTATGGGCGGAGGTCATTTCTCTATATGTTATATAGTGGAAACTTTGAAAATCATTTTCTCAGAATGTAACCGATGGATATCAACCAAATTTCACTGGAATGATCCTTGAGTAACACTTTATCAATTTACCAAAAATTATTTTGATTGGATGAAAAATATGCATTTCATGGGCAGAGGTCATTTCTCTATATGTTATATAGTGGAAACTTTGAAAATCATTTTCTCAGAATTTGATTTTTGGATATCAATTAAATTTCACTGGAATGATACTTGAGTGACCCTTTATCAGTGTACCAAAAATTATTTTGATTGGATGAAAAATATACATTTTATTGGTGGAGGTCAATTCTCAATATGTTAAATAGTGGAAACTATGAAAAACATTTTCTAAGAATGTGAATGATGGATATCAATCAAACATTTTTGGTATGATCTTTGGGTGACCCATTATCATGCAGTCAAAAATTATTTTGATTTGATGAAAAATATGTCTTTTAATAGCAGAGGTCATTTCTCTATCTGTTATATAGTTGAAACTTTGAAAATCATTTTCAACATCAGTAGAACCCCAAATACCTAAAAATCTAGTCAAAACATTTATTTGCTTTTACAAGAATTTCAAGCCTGTGGAGCGACTCAAGCCATTCATGGCTTTCTAGTTAATGAAAGTTCCTAATCCACCACTGTTTCTGAGGCTGCGTTCATTGCGAGGTCTAACAACATCAATGTAGTAATAATTTTTGATAAACAATTCAAATTCAAGTTTTACATCACTCCATGTTTCTGAAAAATGAACTATGTCGTAATTGGATAAAAAAGATTTAAATCGTACATTATCCTTAAATTTCTTTAAGCCCGCAACATTCCAAGATATAATGTTACATAGATATACTGGGCAAGGGCCATCTCGTCAGTAATCGTAATTGTTACGTTCCCCGTGATCACTAACCGATAGATTGGTGGCGCTACCGGCGAAGTCATGAATATTCAAATCATCATTATCTTGATTGGGTCGTTGGGATTGCGCATGCGCCTGATTATCTTCACGTGGTTCCTGTCTTCTTTTACTCTTTCGTTTTATTAGGGTTAAATCATCAGTTCGTTCATTGTATTTGAAGACGTTGCCATCAATTATAAGTCGATCATATGATACTGTTGCAAAACAGCCATCCTGTCTCGCTTTTTGCATGAATTTCCCTAGTTCATACCGAGTTTTTCTGATTTTCGCTGAAAAATCCTCTTTAATGTGGATGTTCGAATCTCGGTCTAACTTATCTTTCGCAGCGTTGAGAATTGCCTGTTTATCCTTGAAGTATGTAAATTTTACTATGATCGTCGGACTATTTCTATTTCCAGATCGTATAAGTCTATGGGCACGTTCGATTTTAATGTCACTTGTAAAGGATATTTCTAAGTCATTTCTCAGTACACTCCTGACTTTGATTTCGGTTTGCTCCCACGACTCCTGCACCGATCCTTCAATGCCTTCAATTAACAAATTATTAGGGATTTGCGAATTAATACGAAGACGAATCCGAATCCGAATACGAGAGAAAATGTGGCGGGAGGGGTCGTATCAAAAAAGACGACACGCCATGAAAAAGTGCGTCTCCAAAAAAAAATAAAAGGAAGAGAGATCTTTATAAGTCTTAATAGAAATATTGGAACAAAAAAAATATTTGATTACATGTAAATTCATTTGCGGACTGTAAATTCACATTTAACAACGTTTCTTTACAACATGTATACTAACGTTTAATACACGTTTGAAAGCTGACACATTGTGAAAATTATTTTGAAATTCATATAACGTTAAGAGCATAAATACACGTGTACCTGAACAACAAAGAGGCAACATTGTAGCTCTTTGTTTTCTGTGCTCAGGATGACCAAACATTTTGCAAACTTGAAAATGTAACCAAACTTGGACGCAACTATAATTCTGTAGCGTTTTATCCTATACGCAGAGTCAATTTCTTTCATAAGGAGCCAAATGTTACCCAAAGTGAACTTTCTTAAAGAACTCTTCATACGACGCCATATACAAGGGTGGGTCAAAATTACACGGACTTTTACTGTAACTTTGAAATTTCCCGACGGAAATAAATCAAATCTTGCAAAGGTCTCAAACCATTTAATGTTGACAATTGCTAAAATCACACATTAAGTACTTTAACAGTACCAGTATGTTCTAAAAAATTCGTTTACTTTTTAGAACGAGTTATAAATCTCATTACAAAACGATATGCGATTAGTATTCGCAAAAAGTCATGTAAAGAAAAAGTAAAAATACCCAGTGAAGGGCTTCTAACGCGCATTTAATGTGGAGGGTGCCAATTAGCGCCTTGTTATTGAAACCAAAAAAGCCCGGTTTTATTATTGTTACACCTCCTTTTGACAGCATGGGTTTCTCTTGTCTTGTAGTGAATGCATATTAAAACACTTTTAATGTAACAAACACATACATGCAACGAGCGTATACATGTCTCAATTTGTTTGGGGTTTTTTCTATATAAATTTGAATTTGAATTACACATTTTGTTGTAGCCATGCTCAATGGGCATTCAGACTCCCGTATATGTGATTTGGACTCGTTTAAGGCCTTTTCTAATGGGTATCTTTGCTAATTCAATAGGCCAAATCTCCGTAAATGGAAATAATTCGGTCTATGCCAGTGTTACCTAAAATGGAGACCGTTTTGCCTATATTGTCTAATTTAGTTACATTTATTAATTTCTTACAAACATTACTCCATGTTGAAATTTTGATGTGGATTTAAGAGTTGAATTTAGTTTTATAACTAATTAATTAGATTGTTGCGAAGGCTTTATCTCGAGCAATAAATCTAGCTACATATACATGTATTTACATGTAACTTAGAAAGATGTTACGGCTTCAATCTACGCCGCTAAGACAAGTTAGCTTAGACTGCATTTGTTGGTTTGTTCGTTTGTTGTCTTTTTAATCCTTTGTCTTAGGGTCCATAATGAAATTTGAACCATCTTGTTCAAGAAAACACGATATGTGCAATGGTAGACAACACATGTCATTCACAGTTTATTCAGCAATTCAAATCTGACGTAAGGTTTCAATTAATCTTTTAATATGGTCGCTATTATATCAAAATGACCACGGAAATACGTTCGAATATTGTATAGACAAGAACATAGAATGCAAGTGCCTGTCACTTTGCTTTTACGTGCTGGGATGCTCACAAAAAGACAAAAAATATTAAACATTCGGAAAAATAAAAAAAATACCTAAATCTGAATAGAATGTATTGAATATATTGCTATTTGATCATATATCTATGTCCTTATGCTAATACGTACTAAAGCGAGGAGATAAAGCACTTTTTTAGATACTTTTATATGAATTGTAAAGTTTTGGTTGATTTATCAAAAACGTGTATGTACATTGTGTTCGGTACGATCCATGTCTTCACTGTCTGATGAAGGCCAAGATGCTTGCATTGAAACTTGTCTTTATTGGGCAAATCTAATACTAGTTACATGTGCCTTAGCGGTATAATAAAATTAAGAAAGACTGGACTGGATACGAAACACAAATAAATGTGTTTGCAATTGATAAGTGTCACGCTCAAAAAAAAAATATTGTTCAAGTTAACCGAATATTGAAATTTGCTTGGCCTTTTTCTTACGATCTGTATATTTTGAGACGGTCCCTCATTTTTTCTTTCGTATTCGGTTTCGTATTCGGATTCGTATTAGTTCGCAAATCCCTACTACGACGAGACTGATTTTCTATAGAGTCGATCGTGTTTTCGAACGGGATACCTTTTCACAAAGTTCAATATTACTCTGTCGCAAGTTCTCATTTTCCCGTTGTAAAGTGTTGCATGTATTCATGACCTGTGACATATTTGCCGTTAGATTTGACATTGTTGTTGTAAGGCCAATCAACTGGCTATTTATAGAAGTCATGTTGTTGTTCATGTCTGCTTTTAAAGATAGTATCAAGTCCGATAATTCATTTTTGTCATCATTGTTTGACTTTTTTCCTTTTCCCCCAACGTCCCTTTTTTCAGCGGTTTTACTTTCTAACCGACCTTTACGCACTGAAGACATATCGTTATTTTTGTCGAGTGATACCAAAGGGCTCTTTTCAGCCTCGTTCAAAGCACCATTCGTCCTAGTGTTGGCTTGCTGATTTCGCTGGGTCGATTGGGTCGATTGAGAGTCCGACAAATTTTGAGAGGGTACCTTGGTCGAGCAAGGGCTAGGGGAAGATACAATTTCCGCATACGGAAGCAATGTCTGTCTACTATTTCTGGTTAACCTAGTACTCTCTCCGGGGTTATTCGAAACAGATGTGCTAGCCCCTCTACCAGTGGGCCCCGGGTTTTTTTCAACATCACCGCCCAAGGTCACCAACACGGAAAATAATATTGCCAATCGAAGTATCTTACTGACAGACTTTCTAGTTATGCATAATGTTCGTAATGGTGTTCGTACCTTAACAGGCATATTAAATAAGCCAATTCTGCACCTGTATGTGACTATGTCAACTCCCATGACTGTACAGTTATTTTTTCAATTTCCAATTCGTATCGTTTCAAAACATGACCACCATTTTCCAAGGTAAACTGTTGTAAACAACAGTTATTTCGAAAATATCTCATTTCTACTATGATCAAATAGCAATGTTATGTTATCGAAGAGGAATGAGGGCCTTTCGCGTTCCTACAACACAGGACACGCAGATCGAAGATCGGGTTTTTTTCAAAAAGACCTATTGCATTTTATACAGAAATAAAATGCAACGAATTTCCTCACGCGATTAAAACCAATTAAAAATCTTGATTTTATTGGATTGCAATTATTTTGAATTAAAACGTACGAGTAATGAAATGTTGATGAAAATAGAATAAAATGAAACTCACTCAATTGTATAGTTTCGATTGGCTCTGTAATAGACTAAACTTGACTAAAGTACGAGATTAATCTTCTTGTGAATGTTTTCATAGTTTACGGTATTAAGATAAAAGGCTAATAATGTTACCCGCTCAGTATATTGAGCAAAAAATAAATTGATAATAGATGTACTTATAATGAAATCCATGTATAAATTTTCAGGCATGCGCAATGACTATCTTTTACAAGATTGTGGTGAAGGAGCACATCTCAAACAGTCGTTCCCTGACGTCGACTATTCCTTTTTTGGATACAACATACTCAAAGGATATCCGCTTGCGGGAGGCCTTGATCCAGGTTTCACATTGCCAATATTCAGGGCTGACTACTCTACTGGGAGACATTCGGATGATTGCAGGTTTAGCGTTCCAAAAGGACTAGTTGTCGTTCCTGACGTTTCCTGTGTGACGTCATTTACCTCTGAAATAATCAAAACACATGAAGCATACGCCAAAGCTTTGAGTGTAAGCGCTGGTGTAGAGGCGGGAGGATGGGGTGTAAGCTTTTCATTAAGTGCCGGATATAAGCGAGCATCTTCAGAGATTGAAAGTGGTGAAAAAGTATTTGTATTTTCTACCGCAAAATGTCATTATTACATCAGTAAACTGGTATCGACAAGTGCTCCCCCCTTTAATACAGACTTTATAAAATGGGTACAAAAGTTGGAACAATATGAAAATCAAGAAACATATATGCAGTTCTTTGATACATACGGAACCCATTATCCATATGAAACATTGTTTGGTGCCAGATATACTTTTGAACACAGCATGACGAAGAGCGAGTTCCAATCTAAAGAGAGCAGTGGTTTAAATATCGCAATGGCTGCCAGCTACTCGGGGTTATTTTCAGTTGGGGCTAGTCTGTCGATGGACAGTAACCAGGAGTCGATGGCAAAGAATTTCAGAGAAAATATAGAGACTAAAACGATAACAGTTGGAGCTACACCGCCCGCCGACGGAGATGCATTGAAATGGGCGTCAGGGGTACAGTCTAATCCAGTTCCTGTCTACTATAGGTTATCGTCCATTGAGAAGTTGTTTACTGCAGATTTCATGGAAGGAACTGGAGTCAACTATAAGAAAATCCAAACGAATTTATTAAAGTATAAACATGGCTACATGTTCTACCTTAACAAAAAAGAACACCTTAAAGATTGCCAGGGAGCCGACCAGAGGTTCCTTTCCTTATTTCATACAGCCTTATCTGAATACAGATCTATGGAAAGTGGAACCCTATTAGATTGTCTTGCAACATGTTTCATAAATTCCGATTGCATTGCCCTATCTATGAAAGGAAATACTTGCAAGTTTGCTCACGGAACAGGCCCGTCGCAAGACTTAATGGCCAAAAGGGATAATAATTGGACAACTTACATCTTGTGGAAGGACAATCGTACGACTATAAATTTGTCCAAGACTAATATAATTGGCGATCCATTCACGGATTATTTTTTAGTCGATAACGAGGACGATTGTAAAGATTTTTGTCTAAAGAATGACCGATGCTACGCCATGACCTACGACGATAACAGATGCTTTTTTTATGAAAGGAAAGAAGCATACGAGTTTGTCCATGAAGAGTACACGAACGCCACGATTTTCTCGAAATGCACGGACGTTGATGTCGCTCTAGGTCAACATCTTTTGAATGTATAAAAAAGATACTGTGAATCTAGATTTGATTGATTGATTGATTGAATGGGGTTTTACGCCGCTTTCAACATTATTTCAGTTATATCGCGGCGGCTGGAGCACCTAACAATGGATTCCTGGTATTTCTCACGCCAGTACTACCATTACATCCTTTCCTAGCCTCCAGCTACTATCTCACATAGATCTACGATTATCGACCCATTGGTGAGAGACAAATAGTCGGAAAGAATGAGTGCCGCCGTCGGAGATCGAATCTAGATTTGAAAGTAAAAGACAAGATAAAGGACTTGGATAACAAAAATGCATTCTTACGTTACTTAAATCATAATTAACCACATAAACAAAAGATGCATGTTTTACCCTATTTACTTCACATTAAACTTCACTTCTAACATATTTATACCTTTAGAAATATCGTGTTATTGACACTCATTCCTATCAAAATCATTCAAATTCTTCACTCAGCGCTCCAATCATACGTTCCAAACACTCATTCAAACCATTCAAAAACGCTCTAAAATCGCAAAAGATGATAAGATCAACAACTATATTCAAATAAAGATCGGTAAAAAATCGACGATTTTACCGACATAATTGAATTTTAAAAGCGCATTACGCGTTCGTGAAGACATATAAATCTATTTACTGAACCTGTATTCATATTTTTTAACGGGAGGTAATAATTATCGTTAATTTTGATTATTTTGAACAAAACAATCGATATTGGAATACCTCCTTTTTATTTCACTTAAAACTCGCTCCACACGCTCCACACACTCATTCAATTTTTATTCCAAAATCATATCAAATTATTCATCTTGTCAATTTCACTTTACTATACAATAATCGTATACTTTCAGTGTAAATTGTCCCTTTTGGTGGAAAAAAGCCGTAGGCAGTCATATGTTGATTTTGTCTGTTTGAGTGGTATAAGGATATAATAAAAAACTTTGCCATTGGGTGTTTTACTTAAAGATATCTCGAGATCACTAGTTCTGCCAATTTGCTGACAAACTTTAACGTTCTGTATTTTGGATAAGACGCTTATCTTGGCCACGACTGATGGTACTAAATATTAATCACGTTAAAGCATCATGCGGACCTTATCAGATTGTTTCGTTTTGTATCCTTGTACGATCTAACGCGTCAACTACATGAAGCCCTCTTCTAGGGCTCACTCGTATGGGCGTACCATTCGGGACATCGCTCGGGATCTTCCGTAAACTGGAAAGTACCCTGGTCGTATTTGTAGTAATTTTGGTCATTTTATAGGCAATTCGGCTTCGGGTGGTATTATGGTCAATACGCATGAAGAAAAAGAAATGTGTTCATTGCTTTCCGACCGTCTATGGACATCTTTTGTGCTTATAATTTAATAGCAAATGCAGCATTTAGTTATCAAATTAAAACATGTCCAGTTTTAATCTTTAATTGATTTTATTTTATTCAATGACATGTTCAGCCTTAGCGACTATTTGTCTCTCATCAATTCTATGAAAAAATCGTATTATGCTTCTATCAAGAAAATTTTAGAAAATCTTGGCTTTAATAATGAATTTATTGATCTCAGCCCGCTTACTAATCATTTTCAGATTTTGGAACAAAGAATCAAACACCAATATCTACAAACATGGAACGAAAAATTAGCAAATCAACCTAAAATGGATTATTATAAAACTTTATAAATCAGATAATGAATTTGAAAAATATCTAGATTTGATTAAAAATGACATAAAACGACATGAAATGACTAGATTTCGTTTATGTTTCCACCAATAAGCAATAGAATCAGGAAGATACACGGGCATCAACAGGATTGACCGTATTTGTAAATGTTGTTCACAAGGTATGACCGAATCAGAATACCACTTCCTTTTATGCTGTCCGGTTTACTCTGATCTCAGATCGAGATTTGGAATCAGAGTAAGCTGGCCGAGCGTAGCTAAGTTTATCTCACCAAAGAAATCAAAAAGGACACAAGATATTATACAACTATCGTCATTTATTACACAGGCTTTGAAATTAAGAGACGAAGTTCTAAACACAGAGGCTGCTTCTTCTTTGTAGTCTATTTTTTCAGAATTAATATACTGTTTTCCTTCATATCTAGAATATATTGTAACATTTATTTATGAATTATGTCTTGACCATACTTCATGTAATTATATATTGTAAATGGTCAAAGGCAACTTGCCGATTTACCAATAAAGTTTAGAAAGTTTAGAATCAATGGGTTGATAATCGTAGACCTATGCGAGATAGCAGCTGGGGGCTAGGAAAGGGTGTAATGTAGTAGTACTGGTGTCAGAAATACTACGAATCCATTGTTAAGTGCTTCAGCCGCCGCGATATCGGGAAACCTCGGCGATTCTACATAAAAGACATCGGGAATAATTCGGGCGCAGCCATGAAAGCTCGTCATTTCGCAAGTGAGCTTATATGTCGTCACAAACATCAACGATCCAACTGAGGATGACGTTGCATCAAACAAAATCATCGAAAGAATAAAAGTGGGCATTTTGTAATTAATAACAAAACACAGTGTTTTACTGCGTTTTGTCATCGAATTTCAATATGCCCCAAAGATCTCCACAGTCTTTCGGAAAGAATTAACAAAATGTATTTTTCTGTAAGCGTATCAAATAACCGAATTACAACCAGAACCGAATTACCTAAAAGTGACCCAAAATTACTGAATTTACGTCCGAGGTACTTTCAAGTTTACGGAAAGGTCCGAGAGATGTTCAGAATGAGATACGCCCTTATTGTTCCCGAGACCTATTCTGTAGAATCACCGAGGCCCCCGATTGATTGGCTTACATGTATGTTTTGTTCGCAAAGATCAAATGTGGAAATGCACACTCAGCCGAAGTGTATCTGGCCACAGATAGTCCAAACGGAAAAAATAACGCATGCAAGTGGATAGAAGCTAAGTCGAAGCAAAGGCAGCCCAACATTTCTGTTTGAGTGAAATAAAGTAGCTTGACCCCCAGGCTGTCAGTGAGTGTTAAATTAAGTAAGGCACATCACTCATGTTTTACTATTTCAAATTACCTCCCACATTCTCAACCATTGATCGGTCAGTCAGAGGAATACAGTCAAACCTGTGTTAGCGGCCACCTGTATTCAGCAAGCAACCTGTCTTAAGCAAGCGGCCACTGAGTTCCCAAATAAACCAATTGCACTGAGATTGACCTGTATTAAGCAAGCATCTGTCTTAAGCAAGCACTTTTTGAATGTCCCTTGGGTGCTTGCTTAAGACAGGTTTGACTGTATAAGCAGAAAAGAAATTATACTTTTTCTAGTTGAATTGCTCATTTCATAATACTTCAGATCAGTGGAACGGGAACAAGTCTAGAAATAAATGTCTATCGAACCACAAGAGGACGGACAGCTGGACTTTCGTGTCAAAAAAAATATATATAATCAGATCGCAGGCGGAGTGACAGGTAAAATCCAGAGATTGAATTGACTAGAAATGGTCGTATCGGGTCGAGGACGCATCGGTATGGGGAATAACCTCATTAGCTACAGTTAACAACATCGTGAAACTGACATGGTGAATGATTTTGGAATGACTGAGGAGTGAAATTGAATGAGTTTGTGGAGCGCGTTTAAGTGAATTGAATGATAGGTAATCCAATGTCGCAAATTTTGTTCAGGGTGAACAAAATTTGCGACATTGGATTACCTTTCCTTTGATAAAATATGCATACGAGTTCTTTAGATAGCTTTGTATTTCTTCAAGAACAAGAACCTATTACACGCTCACGATTTGAATTTTGTAAGTGAAATCGCGATTTGTGTCTACCCAAATTTATTGTGAATGACGTTTTTGATTCTATATTTTTCAATGGCTTTGAGCCTTTTTGAATGGTTTGAATGAGTGTTTGGAATGAATGAATGGGGCGCTGAGAGAACGATTAAGTATGGTTTTGATCGAGGTGAATGTCAATTTCACGATGTAACTAACTGTATATTTTGCCACAGCTTTAAGTGCGAGAGTTGTCTTACAAGCATGGTCAACTTTACAAAATATATGTATATCAAATTTCTTGTGCCTCATTTATTGCAAGGGCACTACTTGTCGTTCTTGTACCCAATTACTACTAATTATAAGATAATTAAAACAAATCAAACAGGGTATGTTTTGGGCCGTCTCCGGGCCGATATATAGAGAACCAATATTTCGCTACCCTACTATTACAGAATTCACGCGAAAAGTTATGCGAAAAGGCACCATCTGGTTTGTCGTTCAATGTCGATACTAGTATAATAACCGTCTGCAACAACTAATAAGGGTAGAAACTTAACTAATTTTCTGAATCTTTAATAATCAATCTACCGTCCAGTGGAAGTATTTTTAGCTTTTAAGTTTAACAGGCGGGATGCCAGCGAGCTATTGTAATGGCGGTGTGTTAGTCAAGCGCCCTTCCGCCCATACGTGCGTATTCTTTTTGAAAAAAAAAAACACGTCTTCTTTCCTAAACCTATGGACGAATTTAAAGAAAATTGATTAAAAAATTTCCTTGTGTGACCCTCTCCAGCTGTCATTTTTTGTAGATCTTAACGCCCTCAATAACCCTACATAATAATTTCCCAAACTTCCTACTCAACACCAAATTAGCTCGAGATAAAAGATATCCTTCAATGTTAGGCCCCTATTAGACCGTGAGATGTACTGTACTGTCTACTGTAGACCCCCTTCCCAAAGGGGTAGTTTTGTCACTATGATTTCTAAACACAGCAATATATAAGCTTCAAAATGAGACGTGTTAGCCCTGTTAAACTGGTCGCTTAAGGGAGCAACATCAAAATAACATAGGTTACCTTCTTTTCATTGGTATTACGCAAAAATCAATCAACACATCATGATATTTCTTGTTATTTACATTACCAAGTTCATAAAACATGTAATTTAGTCAATTTTAGGTAGCATTTTACCGATTTTGGGGTCAAAATTGTCCTAATTTATAAATCATTCCATTATTTCTTTCTATATCTTATGAGTTTTGTAGTATTACTATCTTTATACATTTTATGTGAAGTAAATGTAAAGCTAATGACATGGTAATTAGCTTGACAATTTCATTTAGTGTATTTATTTAACTTATTATATTGAACTGTATCAACTGCAGTGTAACTTTTAAGTATCTATTACCAATAACTTTGGCAGTATAACTAGAATTTAAATCATTTTAATGTCCAATATTTGACTGTAAAATACGTAACGTTTGCTTATATATTTCAGAAATTTTACTTTAAAGATAAAATGGTTCCTGAGTCTTAAGACATGTAAATACAAAACAACCGAAAAACGGGTTGTCACAAGTTACCTAGTGAAGACTTGTTGACATGATTAATTCTCAATATAACCAGTTCGATGCAATGTTGTTTGTACGTGATTTTGTTTTTGGAAAACAAACTGCAATTTTGAATTACAAGTACCACATTGAATACTATCCTTCTGTTGTTATCCTATTAAAAAGGGACAAAACTTGCAACTGCCCCTAATATTATTTTTAAAGGGACTGTTTTGTCGGTATAATCATCATACGAGCTTGAACAACATAGAAGGCCTAGTGGATTGGTGCCGGTGATCTGAAAAATAACAGGTTGAAAACAACAACACTTGAGTGTTTTTATTGTCAGAAAAACTGGGTAGCAGAGTTTTTTAGTCACCGCCTCTCTCTCAGTGACATGTGAAAACATTTCTATTGAATTTGCGAGAGCAGCCCTATTTGCTTTTACACAAGCAAACTTAAGATCAGTAATAACTGACTGTACTTAATATTTTATTCTTATTTAGCCGCATAATGTTATATTATCTTAATTTAAATTTATTTAAATATTTTAGTTCAAACAATTCTCAATTCAAGTTTTGAAAACATAATTGACTTATCATGACGTTATATTCCCATATTCGACCATTACATATGTTACTTTTGCTAATATGATATAGTTTTGTTACATCCATTACCATTATTGTATTTATTTATATTATCTAAAGCTATATCAGGAAAATTCCGTAGAAAATATATGATCTTTTACATAAGAATCTTAATTTCTAACTGAGAGGTTTCAATCACCACTCCAAATTTAGGTAGGAGTGCAGTTAGAAGCGCGTCGGACTATCATATTCAAAAGATTTTTGGTTAGATTCCCGATAGCGGCACTCATCGTGTCTGACTATATGTCTCCAACCAATTGGTTGATAATCGTCGACTTGTAAGGGATATCAGCTTCAGGCTTGGAATGTTGTTTTTGTAGTATCGGTATGAGAAATATCAGAAATCTATTGTTAGGTACCCCAGCCTCAGAATATAACTGTGTTATTTTTGAAAAAGACGTAAATATCCATTTAAACAAAAAAATCAGGTAATTTTGAATTTTGATGATTAGTGATCAAAGGATTAATCTGAATATCTGTGACTGCGAGAACATACCTACACACCATGTAGGTGGTTATATTTTAATTGAAATAATCATTGGTTAAAAAAACAACTTAAGATTCCAGATTTTGACAGGTACAATGTTCTGCAACAATTCACAATAGCAATTTCGTTAATATGTTCACGTAGCCCGAAACTCAAAATCATCTTTTTCTGTCAAAGTTGTACACATCGATGTTTTCCATGAAAGAAAATATCAGTTATTAACTCATTTTCCATGTCCTTTCCTTGGTTGAGCAGGGTAATTGTTGGTGCCTAAAGGGGAAAATACAATAAATTTAGTACATGTTACCGATTGGAAAAATGTGACAACGAGCAGGTGCTCTTTACATTTCAAGAGTGTTTGATGGCATGGCTGAAATCCGAGCAAAATCCTTGTTGGTGGAAGAAACTTATTCATCTTTTGCATATAATGGGATATGTGATTAATACCAAAACTTAACATGAAAGAAAATGTACATAAAAAAAAGAAGTGAGGATCAGCCGCCATTTTTGTTAGTACGAGTTACCATCTCAAGTCACTTGATTCTCCCCCTTGAGTGCTGTGAATTGTAACAAAAATAGAGTAAAAGAAGATTTCCTATAAACATCGTAACTTTAACCTAAACATAAATAAACTTGTTTGAGTTGGAGATACTGGAAAGAGAGTACAGTTTGGCAGCGTATTTTGTCCTTTTTTACCTTGAAAACACCAATTTTCAAGTTCCTTCATATAGATTTGGAAAGTGAATTCTTTCCAAAATTCACGTTATATTTTGTTATGACTTTACTCATCCAATTTCATTCCGAAATAATTCCAAATTCATTCAGCTTGTCAATTTCACAATCTTAGGAACTGTATCATTACACCTCTTTAGACACGTGCGGACTTTGAGCTTTTTCTCAGACAGGGTCTAAACGGAAATGTATCTGTCTTATTATGATTATCAGTCGTCAAGCAAATTATCGGACAGCTTTATCTGTAGTAAGGAAATTGTTTTGCCCTGTCATATGTAGATAATATTCTTTTTTTTTTCTGAAATCCAAGGCAGTTCCTATCCAGGTCTCCATCTGGATCCGCGTTATTGTTTTATGTACTACACATTTTACAGTAGTTTCTATCTATAAATGTTCGAGAGTATGACAATCATGCTTTTAGAAAAATAATTCTCCATATTAAAAATATTGGATGGAATTAATGAATCGCGGGCATCTCTGCATTAAACATGAAAAGGTGCGCCAAACGTTTAACAAATCGTGTTTCGCCTTTGCGCATGCAATTATATATAAAGCGGGTTTCTCGAAAGTCTTAATGCAAGCAAGGGGCCAATCAATCGCTATATGTCACGTTTATGTATATCAGATATGTAAGGCATTGTAGGCTACCAGGCTAGTGCGATTATATTGTAAAACATCTAAAACGAAATTACGCTTGTTGGTCAGTGTAAACATTCAGCTCGTGATCGAAATACACCAACCAAGCCCTAAACAAAGATTAAATTCCCTGAATGTCAAACAACCAAAACTTTCCGAAAGTTTCAATTTTATCACCGTGTCTAACCAGCTGAACTTTTTGTGTTGGTCACATTTGATAATGATTAGTTTGTCTTTGTATACCTTAGTTTATGTGACCAAAAGCCAACCTCTGTGGAACAATTGCTGAAATATCAATTACCGACATATTTGATCAAATTACCTAATACCTATTGATGCACCGTCAAAAGTTGTAGCTAAAAACGTCACGTCAAATTGATTAAAATCGTAAATTCGTCGATGTTTTTTTTTTTTTTTTTTTTTTTTTTTTTTTTTTTTCGTGATTTGATGTTGTATTCGTTTACGTTAGCAATATACTGTCTTTTTTTGTCACAAATTGAAATCGTCTAGACTCATATTCCAGCCATAATTTACAAAGAACTTGCACAGAGATTATGCGTCGGTTCCTTAAGATCCTTAACATCCTCAGAAATCAACACATATAAACAATAATAATCTTATTCTAGTTGATTCCATCAGATTTTGCGCATTCAGAAAAGCTAAAAATTGTTTGGTTTTTTAGGGTTTTTTTTTTTTTTTTTTGCTCAATGGAATCAATTTTGATAACGCATATATTTTGTAAGCTTCCTCAGAATGTAGTCTGAAAGAAAACTGCTTCGATATTGACAAATCTTTACATTTTTGCTTAATGATATTAAATTATAAGATGTGAAGATAGTGTTAGCTAGTTTCATAGAGGTATGAAACTAAAAACCGCTCATACATTGTGATAAGATTTTTAGTTTCATACCAAAATGTAATCAATAAATACTCTCTTCATTTCTTAAGTACGAATATGCGATAATAATAATATTTAAGGTATTCGTTTGTCATTTAATTCAACAAATGCTCTCAGACATTACAAACACGGTCTAAAATTATTTATTGTTTTAACTCGGGGTTTCTAGTATTTCATGGGCCCATGTCGCTTGAATTGATTATATACATCTTGAAAAAATCAGGGAAGGGTATTCTACGAATTTTCTATGGTCTATCCAAATAACGTCACTTAATGTATTTCAAACTGCAGTTATGATGTTTTAATAACCAATTGACAATGATAAATACCTTTTTTCATTCTTGGCAAAATATTTCGTTAGAGAATTATTTCGTTAGAGATTTGTAGATTTCTTTCTACTTTTGTTCAGTTCAGTTTCATTCAATCACATTTTTTTCTTGTTGTAATTATGTTCAGTAAAAGGGCGGGAAAAAGACATGTATAAATACACATTTTTCAATTTTATTATAACTCCTACATGTATATTCTGTTTCCACTCGGATTTCTTTTTCTGATATTCGTACCTTTGTAAAACAAAGCAAAAAAAGAGAGAGAGAGAAAAAAACATTTAAGGAAAAGGAGAAACGAAAGAAAGAAATGTACGTCGAAGAAACGTTGCTTTAGTCGGGGTAGGACATTTTGTGGACAAAGGAAAACGCTATAACTTTGGCAGTTTTCTTTTAAAAAAAGCAAACAGATTTGAAAGTTATTAAGAAAAACTATTCCGTCGATATGAAGAATAACAATTCCATGATACTGTATAGAAAATTTATTTCATTTATAAACGACGAGTTTAACCGCTGTGGGACATTTCTGTGGACAAAGGAATTTTCGAATTATTTCTCTATTTATGGACAAAAGTCAAATACATATCTATATTTCAAAACTAAAAAGGAAAGACTTTTTTCTTTGAGGATTTCAGGTAAATGTGTTAATGAATGAAAAAGACACCAACTTATTATTTTTTCCAAATTTATTTTTTCGTGTGAAAATTTCAAATTTGTACTTAATTTTAAATTTGATAATTCCGAAAAGTATCTATATGAAAATCGTGCAATATACTCCAGAATTTAAGATATTTCGGTTTTATAGTACATGGAAACGTTGCAGTAAGAATTTCAACAGTTTCATTGATAAGTATTTTTGATAACAATACATATATATTCAAATGGATAATATCTTAGCCGTTTATTTTTGTAATAACACATCGTACTTTTTAAATAAAATAAAATATTTACCAAATGGCAACGATTATACAGGTATTTCTCTCCCTTTTTCAAGGATGTATATTCTATACTTCATGTTTTGTTTAAAGAAATGGGAAGGAATTACTATTTATTTTAAAATGCGGTTGGGCTGAAAAACCAAATAATTATCTCCATTATTTGACATTGCGTCAATATCTTTGATTCCGTACTTTTCTTACTATGAAATTACGTGGAAAGTTGACTAGGAATTATCAGATATGATTAATCTAAATAGCAGGGGTAAGTTAAGGTCAATAAAATCGATCTATAACCCTACGACTTCCCGAAGACTACTATAGTATGATACCATTGGCTTGAATATAACCTGTATGGAAAAATAGTAAGATACCAATATATTGTTCCAGGTTCATTTTATTGATTTTAAAACCATTAATTTGCAGTGTATTTTTATGAAAGCAAACAAATAATTGTCCTCTTCTCAAGATGCATTTGTTTAATCATAGATTGATAACACTTATCCAATGATACAGGTATCTTACTACCATGACCCACGTTCTGATAAGAATCCCAACATAACTATGACGCCGTGCTAAACATTTACGTTTCAGTTCGCATGATCCACCTTTTGAAGGCGAAAAGCTTGAGTTATGAATCTATTATAAACCTATAATATCACACGCAATACCGAGCGAGTCATTTAATGCATCTAAACGACGAATGTCGTTGTCAGGTCAATTAAACGGACCCATGCCGTGTCACAAAATAGTACAGTTAAATATAACGTGAAATTGACATTCATCCCGACAAAAACCAGTCTAAATCGCCCTATATCGCTCCATTCATTCACTCTAAACACTACCTCAAACCATTCAAAAAGCCACATTATAATTAAAAAAGATAAAATCAACAGCTACATTCAAATTGAATATAGCCAGAAAAAATAGGAAATTTACCGCCTTAATTGAATTTGTAAGCATCTGGTTAGTTCTTGAAGAAAAGGGAGCTATCTATAGAACTCGTGTGCATATTATATCAAAGAGAGGTAATAAATATCGCTTATTTTGTTCGCCCTGAACAAAATTGACATCCTGAACAAAGAGGTGAAATTTGATTATTTCTCTTTTATTTCCCTTAATACTCACTCATCGCACTCGTTCTGTTTTATTTCAACATCATTCTGAAATCGTCCAATATTGTAATATTGCTGAATGTGTCTTCAGTTAACAACATCGTGAAATTGGAATGATTTTAGAACGAAATTGAATGAGTGTGTGGAGCGAGTTTTGAGTGAAATTAAAGGGGGGTAGCCAAAATAGCTAACTTTGTTCAGGATGAACAAAATTATCGATATTTTTTTACCTTCCTTTTATAAAATATGCTTACAAGTTCTATAAATCGCTTCTATTCCTTCAAGGACCTACCAGAGGCTTTCAATTTCATTTATGTCAGAGAAATCGCGATTTATCTCCAGCAATATCATTTTGAATGTAGTTGTTGATCTTTTAAGTGATTTTGGATCGTTTTTGAAAAATTTGGTGAGTGTTTGGAATGAATGAATGGAGCGCTGAGTGAACGATTTAGAGTGTTTTTTATTGAGATGAATGTCAATTTCACGTTGTAACTGACTGTAGGTGCATGTAGTCTGTAATTGAAGGAGACAGTTGCTATTTATATCTTATTTCCAATTAATCTATAGAGGACAATATCATATCAGAAATAAAGATGCAAGAAAGCAACATTTTTTCTGTCCTGTGATACACGGTGATTTCCAGATTCCCAAAATTTCTTTATCTCATTTAGGACGTAAACACTTGAATTTAACTTTGATATATATAATCAACTGCGTTTAAGCTAGATAGTGCATTTGGATCTCAGTCTAGCCGGAGTGTAAATTGAGAATGTTAAAGCTAGTATGTATGATAGGTCTGCTAGGCCTGAGCCAGGCCCTGTTTCAGTGTCCGCCTAATTACTGTGATCAGATAGATTGTGCTGTTCCGGCTAACTGTGCTAATGGAATGGTGAAACAGGGAGCCAGTTTTTGTGGATGCTGTGACATGTGTATTACACAGCTAGGTATGTAACAGTTATAACCCCAGAAGTTTAAGTGAGTAATCAGAGGTCAATTTTGTCTATACCTGTATAGACAAAATTGACCTCTGATCACTCTCTCTAAATTGCGAAACTATAGAACATTTTGAAATTGACAATCACTCCGATCAAAACCATTCTAGGTCGCTCAATAAGTGATCCGTTAATTTATTCAAAACCCTTACTCAAACCTTTCGGAACTCTCAAAAATCACAAAAATTAGAGAGCTACATTAAAATCACCGGAGAAATCCTTGATTTCTATGACTAACGTAAATTTGCACACGTCTGATTTACTCATGAAGACATAAAAATGTATTTGTGGAACTTGTATGCATATTTCATTAAATGGTGGTAACTACTTATATAAATTCATTATTAAAACAATGAGAAATGTATTTTTTTCTCTTTTTTTTTCGGTTATGAATTAATCATGATATTAAAAGAAATAGTAGGGCTTTCTTAGCCATTTCGTAAATGAAATATCAAAGTAGACGTAGCTGCTGTGATTTATCTTATAACTATACAAATATCCGTGTAATTACATCCCGTAAGTTATTTTTTTATGATATCACAAAGTTATTTCTAGAAAAATGATATAATGCGGTTATTTCTAGAAAATTTGCATTTCAGTTAGAAACATCGACGAAAACAAGGCAAAAAGAGGTTACAAAATAAATATATTACGTACTTAGCTTAATTTATGAAAAAATATCTAACTCGGTTGTGAGAATTGATAATTATCTCAACAGAGCCTCGACAATTATCAATTCTCACAACCTCGTTACATTTTTTTCATACAAAACATTTAATACGTACTCTTTATATGCATGTACAAGACAATTCCGAAATCTGACTAATAGCTAAACACATCTTACATGTAACTGCAGTTCGATCGAGCTACTCCAGTTTGGATCGCCACTTAAAGACGAACAATATATTTTTCAATAGTATACTTTGTGACAGAAGGAAATAATAGAGCCCAGCAATAGGTGAACAAACCATTTTTACAAAAAAATATCATCTTGATAAATATTGTCAATATTTCAAAAATAATATTTTTCGATGAATGCTTTGATACTGTCATACTCTGCAAATAAAGTTCTTTGACATCGATTCGAAATCGATTTTTTTCTTATTCAAGACAAATTCTTCGATTGAAGTTGATTGTTTTGTAAACAATGATTTTTTGACACGAGTTATCGTATTCTGCATAACGACATCTACGCCTAATTGCGTAAAAATCTGCCCTTCTCACACAGCAATTGTAGTGTCAGTTACGAAAGATAGTACTGAAAGGTCTTCTTTATGCTGAGAATGAAATGCCACTACTAAATCTCATTTGGAATCAAACGTCTTTGTACAGATTCGAAACGAAATATGGTAAAATGTACGAAGGAACAACGTCATAATGCTAAAAGTAGCTTTAAGGCAGGATTTGTTAGTCAAGCCGTGGTAAATAATATTGCTGTTTCGGGACACACCTATAGCACGACTTCTACGCGTAGAGCGAGATAAGTCTGACTCGTAAAAACAACGCAACGACGTTTGTGTTATTTCACTGTTACCGAAACCTCAAAGACATTCTTTGTCTCTTGGAAGAGTAATATCTCCGTATTAAAAAGGTGAAGAGCAAGAATCAAGAGGTCGGGCCAGCGTAACTTTCGACGTAAAGGTCTTAATCGACGTCACCATTTCAAATCTTTGATCAAAAAACGTTTATTCTGATTTCATTTAAGTTGAAAGAATCCTAAGCTCCACCTTCTCTGGCTTGCTCAAATATATAAAGATATGTTTGTCTTAATTAAACTATGTATTCAATGTCAAAGAACTTTTTTTAAGAGTATATGTATTTAAAAAAAAATATTGTCTGTCATTGAAACCGAAGCTCGCTAAACGACTAAACTTTGTTAACTGATGCTACAACTTCAGCTCAATATAATTGGCCTATTGCACCCACGCACGGCAATAATGGATACCAATAATGCACTGCTTTCGGAATGCACAAACGTTTGTGAACGTTTAGAAACTGTTCCCGCTGTCATGCTAGTAAAGATGCAGACCGGACGACATTTCTCAACCGTTTCGTGAACGTTTTAATTCCGAATACATGCATCTTGCCAAAGAAACCAATCTAGTTCTATACGCTAGGATATTCTTCTATTGTAAGATCTTTAACAGAATCTAGTTAATAGCAGAAAGTTTTTAAAAAGATCACGTAACAAACATTTTTTAATTTATCTTATAACTATACAAATATCTGGGTGATAACACCCCGTATGATATTTTCTATGATATCACATAGTTATTTTTAGAACAATAATATCATGCAGTTACTTTTTGAAACTTGCATTTCAGTTAGAAACATTGACGAAAACAGGACAAAAAGAGGTTATAAAATAAATATAATACATACTAAGTGTATTGTATAAAAAAATATCTAACTCGGTTGAAAGAATTGATAATTGTCTCGGCAGAGCCTCGACAATTTTCAATTCTCCCAACCTCGTTAGATATTTTTTCATATAATACACTAAGTATATATATTATATATATAGCTGAAGGAGAAAGCTGTGCTAGTACTCTACTCCTGGGTGTACCATCGTCATCAGAATGCGGGGATGGACTGGTATGCAGCAGAAATACGTGGAAATGTGAAAGACAAAATAGTGAGTGAAACGTTATTACACTTAGTAATATTGTATCTCCATTAAAAGCATTAAAAGCATTCCAAATCACCCGCTCAACACTCCTATTATTCATTCCAAACACTCTCTAAAACCATTCAAAAGACGCTCTGAAATAGTTCATAAACGCTTCGTCATCGGTCAAATTAATCATTATTTTAATCAAATCGAAAAAAAAAAATTGTATGACTTTATTGGCCGGTGTTACTCTAAAAGTGTTTGAACTAGCCATGAAGACACATAAACTAAAAAATACGAATATTTTATTTAAGGGAGCTCTATTTAACGAAACTATCGATTATTTTGTGTATTTCCGTTAATTTATCGTCGCTACCGTAGCACATGCCCATATAGCGACGCCCCCAGAAGACGATTAGTTATTACGGGGGATAGTGCAAGGATACATGACGAAACTACTGCTGAGAATCGCCATGGTTCTTTAGCGTGCTCGGTGTAAAGCGCCGTCTCACGGGGCCTCGGTTTAAAGTCTTATTAGTGTACCAGCCCGGGAATCGAACCCAATCCGTCGAACCTCAATGGTTTTGAAGTCCGGTGCTCTACCAACTGATCTAATCGGGCTAGTATCGATTATTGTTTTACCTCACTTAAAGATCATTCAAAATTTGCTTCACACACTCATTCAATTTCATTTCAAAGTAGTTCCAAAATCAAACAACTTGTGAATATTTCGATAATTCCAAGTGTACAATTGTAGTAAGGAGACGCTCACAAATACAGTGAAATTCGTTTTGCGTGCATTAAGATTCGTGCATTCTGATTTGCTGAAATAAAACATTTTTTCCTAAACCAAAACATTTTTGAGTACGAAACTATTTTGAAAGCTTCCGCGTAAAGTAGTCCCATACGACTTCTGTCTTGTTATGAAGAAATCGTACCATTTTTGCTTCAACTACTTTCAACTAAGTTTCATGGAGGTATAAAACTAAAAATCTAAACAAACTAAGTTTCAGACTTCCGTGAAATCAACAATCACTCGATTAAAATGAAAAAAAAAAAAAAACTGATCATACATGTATTTAATTTTCATTATTTTGCATATATTTTCAGTTATGAATCGGGCAGTTGGTAAGGATCTTTATTCATTTGTGGTTCTGTCATGATAACGTTTATCATCGCTAGGTGCAAAATGGAAAATATTTCGATAATAACACTATATTTTTAAGCTAGCTTTCAGTCGCACAGCCGCCTTCATCAGATGAATCCAATTAATTGAAAAATCATGCACGACGTCAAGGTAACGTTGACGTCATCAAAATAACGTTGGAGCGTTGAACCCGCCACAATGCGGGAACTACAAAATTCCTACAAAAAGGTTCATACTTCTTTTTACCATTTTAAGAGTGATTTTATTTCGAATATTTCAAAATTGTTTCATTTATATTATTTAAATGAATGTGAAGAATCCCTCTTTGATTTTAACGTCGACGATACTTTGCTTTGATTTTTCGAAGTGTTCATACAATGCAGGGGGGAGGGGTTATTTCAAGACGTTCACAAACCCTCTGTCATTCTCAAGGTCATATGATATTTAAAGTAGTGGACCCGTTATAGTTCCGCAACATTTCGGAACGCATGATCTTTCACAATGTTAACCGAGGTTTCCTAATGAAAATCATTAGGAAACCTCGGATAACACTGTTAAAAATCATTACTTCCGAAATATTGCGGAACTATTACGGGTCTACTACCTTAAAAAAACTTGCACATTACTCCCTATGTAATCATTGAAGGCAGTTGACTCTACGTAGTTTTGCAACATTTCAGACCTCGTAGTTGTCACAATGTTAACCGAGGTTTCCGGACGAATTCATTAGGAAACATCGGTTAACACTGTTAAAGTTCATGACTTTCGAAAAGCTGCTGAACTATTTAGGGTCCACTGTCTTTAATCGTAAAGAAATGTTATATCTTGTAAAATACCACGTTAAACTATTTTAAGACTTTTATCGACAGCACCATGTTCCCAGAGATTAGCCGAGTTCCAGGCCTCACAAACCAATGGTATACCACTGTTAGGGGTTGAAGCTCCAAGATGTGATGCTGACGGTTACTATGCTCCTGTACAATGTCTTGGTTCTGTGTAAGCCATTATGTCAATCCATATAAAGCTTTTTAACATCACTGAAACTTAAAGCTATCAGATTGGAGGCTAATAGCTAAAATACATTTCTTTTATTCAATATCTTTGGTCTATGTAAGTTGATATTTTATTCGCTATTGAATTTGTACATTATTAAATCAATTTATTTTCTAGAGGCAAGGTTGACGAATTTTATTTTTTCTGGATTTACTATTTTGCTTGTTTCCTGTCATCCCCTATCAAACGTGTAGACATTCATTGCTAGAACTAATAACTCCTATATGTCATTCGGAACACCACTCGGCCAATCTCACGATCAACCTCGGGTACATTCGGAACACCACTCGGCCAATCTCACGATCAACCTCGGATGTACATAGACAGACTATTTTAAAAAATTACGGGTAAACATTGGAAAAACTCGATCACGTCAGTTAAAATGGCGTTAGCCCTCGAAACTGTGAGTGAAAAAATTCGACGTCGCCAACGCTACTGGTTTAAGTCACTGACGTGAATTCATCGAAATTTCTTTAGATTCTTAAATAACGGCTGAAAAAATCTTAATTTTTGAGAATGATTCGTCATTCTCGAAAATTAAGATTTTTCAGTCGTTATATACTGTAAAATTTAAATCTACAGTGCTAATTTTTCTTACACTGTTTCCGCCTAACAAAATGCACGATTCGTTACATACCCATCGGCCTTACATACATCCAAAGTATGTTGTAGTTTACGGAAATGGCCGAGGGGTGTTCCGAATGTCCTATATGTAAGACTGCAATTGGGAACCTTCGGGGATACTACGGACTTGACCTCGGGAACAGTAAGGGCGCAGCTATGAAAGCGCGTAATACCGCACGTGATGTCATTGTGAAAAGCAAAATCAACGAAAGGCCCATTTGCCAACCATGGTTTGACCATATAAAAGCAGCATAAGTTTACGAATTTAAAAGCATATTAGATATTGCTACTACATACAAGGTTCTCCACAAATAGCTTAATTTGCGATTTGTGCTAGTTTTCTCTGACACCAAATTTTCATCTTTAATGCAGGTGTTATTGTGTAGATCGAGTAGGAAAACAAATACCAGGGTACCAGACTAACCGGGGGAATTCGGCCGCTATGAATTGTAGTGAGTAATATATTTTGAAACAAAATACATATTAGTGTTGCTTAAACTTTCATACAACGATTAAGAGTGAATATGATCAATATGACTTATACGAATCCGATTAGTAATGAACGAAATGTCAAAAATTATTTGTTGCTAGTTATTAATCGTATATCTTGTAGATCATTGTTTTTTGCTCTTTTTGTTGTTGTCGTTGTTCTTTTGTTTGTTTTTGTTTTGTAATGTAGCTCTTTAATGTGCTTAAACTTTTTCCTTTCGGTTAGGTTCAAGTATTCAGACAATTGCAACAAGTTTCGTCCTTTAATCATATAAAGGTAGTGGAACCGCACTAGATCCGCAATATTTCGGCACTCATGAACTTTCACAATGTTGTCCGAGCTATCTTTCTGAAAGTCATTAGAAAACATCGGTTAACACAGCTAAAGTTCAATACTTTGGAAACATTGCGGGACTTTTTGGGTTCCACTACCTTAAGTACAATTTCTTCTTTTCACACTCTTTTTCTTGATGGATTTTTGCTTTTCTCGTTTACCTACAATCAAATTCAATTTTGATATTAATCAGGGGTGAATACGGTCTCTCGGGGGGAATCTAATTGCTAGCTAGAACCTGTAAAATTAAGACCATTTAAGTCTTGCAAGCACATGTATGTGGAAAAAATTCTTAGTGTCAAACCACTTAGGTTTCAGTCAACAATTTCTTACGACGTTCTTATACTTAAGATAAACTGTAAAATATTTCCAGACTGTGCCCGGGATCTAGCAGCCTATATGGCGTCCGGACTGGTTGGTAAACTATTTAACTGTGATAGCAACGGTAACTATGCAGTACAACAGCCAGTCGTTGTTCCCATGACAACCATGAAAACATTACTGTCTGGATCTGCCGGGGGACTGACTGGCGGCCAGTTTGGGGAAATAGCAGGTACCTGTATTTTGTATAAAACAAATATAATATATATCTCAGATATAGTTAGTACTTTCGTGAAAATGACATTCTCCTTCATCAAAACCTTTAGAAATAGCCCCCCTCAGTGCATTATCAGTTCAATTCAAACATTCACTCAAACCATTCAAAACAATTATGCTTGTTAAATGAGAATTCGATTTCGTTCTTTAAACGATCTTTTTCAACGCATGTTTCCAGCATTTTCGTCTCGTATATGTTTCGAGTGAAATATTGTTTACGCCTCCTTTTATTCACTGAATCATGTTTACCAATTTACAAATACTGAAGATCGTAATCCACATTCGTAAGACCTTTTTATGGCATTTCTGCATGAAGAATTGTATTTTCAAAATTTCAAAAAGAGAAGAAAAAAAACCTCCTCCAAAAATGTATGAAAGTCCACGCCTTTTATCATTTTTTTTATTTTATTTATATTCCAAATGCTCTTAATCGTGGTATCATATTAACTTTATTTAAGAGTGGGGGGAAACCGAAGAATGATCCAAATAGCTACAGAGCGATTACTCTCTCCTCTTCTATATTGAAACTGTTTGAAAAGGTTTTGCTTATGCGCCTTCAGAGAATTTTAACTTGTAACATTAATCCCTTACAAGGTGGTTTCCAGCCTAATATGAACAGTGTAATGACGTCGTTTGTCTTAAGTGAAAGTGTAAAATTTGCAAAAGAAGATAATAGCAAACTTTTTGTCTGCTTTTTAGACGCACGCCAGGCCTTTGACAGAGTATGGCATGATGGGTTATATTATATACTAAACAGAATAGGAGTGGGTCCTAAACTTCTGAAAATTGTTATATCTCTACACTCAAATATGACCAGTTGCGTTCTGTTCAATAGTTATTATTCTACCTGGTTCCCCATTATGCAGGGTACCAGACAGGGAGGAGTGTTGTCCCCTTACTTATATTTACTTTATATTAGGGATGGGAACGAATAGCAAAATTCATATTCGAATATTCGTTTTGAATATTCGAATATATTCGAATATTCGTTTTGGTTCCATTCAAAATTGAATATCCGAGTATTACTCATATCCGATTTTTATTTCCTTTCTTGTTCGAGGTTACTTTAACTTGTAAAAATAATGAATAATAAGAAAAGAGATTCAATTTAGCTTAAATTTGATTCTCTGACTTAAATTTGCAGAAATAATATAACGTTAAAATATGCTTAATAGCTATGAAATTAAAAAATACTAAATTCCGAAGGCGCGACCAAGACGTCATTGCATCTCCAAGTGCCTCGCGTTCCTGACCGCCCTGTTGAATGGTGAACTTATTTGGAGAATCCAATCACACCCGATAAAAATTTAAATTATTTGTCTTGATTTTACTTTATATTACCTTTTCGTGTGATAATATGAAAAATGCGCGATCGAAAAGTCGTGAAACTTAGTGGTTCAAGCTTTGATTGCGATATTTTTAGCGTCGACAGACTAGAACATATACATGTATTTTGGAATTCGTTTTCCGAGACTTTACAACTTTTTACACTTTTTGTGATGTATTCTTAACTGTTGTACGATAGAACAGACACACTGGAAACAAAATATTAGATTTACCCGAATCCGAAAAATACGTCGAATACTCGATGGACAATCAAAGCGTCACACCTACGAAGTGACTTTTATGAACTTATTGTGAGTAGAAAAGACAATTCGGTCGCTCATCGACAAATATTGCAAATTATTGATGGTTGTGCACTTGACTTATTGTCGGTGAAAAGACAAAAATTACTTTTAAATTGAGTCAAGAGAAAAAATGTTGTAACAAACGCCGCGCGGCGTCGATTTTTAAATAAATTTTGTTCAGGCGGAACGTCAATTGTTTCGACGTATTCGAAAATTTGCAAATAGGTCTCAACTTTCCAAAGGTGTTATATTATCACACTTATACATTGGTCGATGTTTCACTGACAGACTGCTGATAAGAAGATTTGCAACCTGTCATAATTATAGACTTTCCTCGTACCTTCTTGACACTTATATACATACGATTGAAGATAAATGTGAGAATATCATTTCAAAATTGAGAAATTACTTGCCACTTATTTTACTTCTCTTTCCAGAAATTAAAGGGCAAATACTCAAATTTAGTCTCATAAAAGCGAATATTCGTATTCTAAAATCGTATTCGAATATTCGCGGGAAAAACGAATATTCGAATGTTCGAATATTCGTTCCCATCCCTACTTTATATAAATCCCTTAATCGACGAATTGGTAAGAAGCAACATTGGTTTCCAAATTGAAGGGAACAGTTTTTGCGCCCCGTCATTCGCTGACGACATGACGCTTTTGTCACTGTCAAGTAAGTCATTGCAAGATATGATTTCTATATGCTACAAGTATTCGTGCCTCTGGCGTTACCAATATAAACCTACGAAATGCGCCGTGTTAACATTTAATGAGTCTAAGCGACAGTTTAATCGCAGAAAAACTATTTGGATGATAGGCAACGATGCTATAAACGAAGTAGAACATTTCAATCATTTGGGCATTGTGAAAAGTAAATATGATAATCCTTTGGATCATGTGAAATGTGTTGATAGGAAAATCAGGGGCAATTTCTTTGGTCTTATAAAAGAGGGACTGCATGTAAATGGCTTAAACCCTTTAACTAGCCTTAAAATTTACAATAGTGTAGTTCTACCGAGGGCTCTTTTCGGTTGCGAGCTCATCGGATCGCTATCTGAGCGGAATATGTTGACCATAGAAAGATCGCACAGGCTTTGTCTTAAACAAATCCAAGGTCTCCAACGCAGATCCAGAACTGATGTTGTACTTGGTTTGATTGGCTCACTCCCATTACAAGCAGAGATTGAAAAAAGAAAACTGTCTTTCTTTGGTCAACTTTGCCGCTTGGAAAGCGATTATGCATCAAAACGAATGTTTTTGTATCGCTTATGCTCATATTTATCACATGATGCAAAGAATGGTTTTATTTACGATGTTTTTGTACTCTTAGACAAATATAATCTGACATCCTATTTGCATAATTTTGTAAATTTTGGTACTTTTCCGAGTAAATTATTCTGGAAAAATAAAGTGAACAAAGCTATATCTAACTATTTTATGAACGAATGGGAATTAAAAACCTCATAGCCAGAATTCGCTTTATATAGAAAAGTTCAGCCTACATATCTTACAAGTCCTTTGTGGAACTTTGCTTTGGAAAACCCCGAGCTATTATACGCATGTTTTTCTGTAGCACAGTTGATAGCATATCTTTGTCACAATGAAGCGACATGCTCACGTTGTGGGGGAGAACAAATTATTGTTAGTGTCACTGAGCATATTTTGACTCAATGTAGTTTTGTAGAGGCATGTAGTAATAAATTCAAGGAAATTATAAAGTCAACTTGTGGCCCTGATATTTTCAATGCCTTACAATCTATGTCATCCGAACAATATCTATGTACACTATTTGGTGTTAATCCTGTCATGTATAACCTTCTTAATGTTGATTGTATGCAATTTTACTTAATTGTTATAAGATTTATGTATTCTATTTGGACCTGCTTTAGTAGGTTTCGCTCTGAAGAAATTTATAAACAGGGTTGCTGCATTTAAATTAGAACCACAAGTTGCAATTTTATTTTTCGTTTCGGTAAAGTTGCAAATAAATTGGTTTTATAACTTTTAGATACCTTAATTAAGTCTTACTTATCTCCCTTAGTTTGGCCTTCAATCGGAGGTCAAAAGGGGAGGTAAATAGGTCTAGAGTTGGTCGCCTTCTGATTCTCACTCTAGCTAATTGCAAAAAAAACACTCACGCATACAATACACATGCAGTCAAGCACCAAAGCGCCCACGCACTCTCAAACACACACACACACACGCACGCACACACATGCACAGACGCACGCATATGCACACAAACACACACTCACTTTCGTATAATATTATATTTTGCTGTAGTTGTATTATTTGTTTGTTTGTGTTATTTGTGCTTTGTATGTGTTGTATGAGATGTATGTTTGTACAAATCTTCAATATGGAGGAAATAAAGATGAATGAACCAATGGTATCGGACTACCTTAAGTACTTCAAATAGTTTACAACCTCAGATCAAGATCGTTTTACAATGATCAGAGAACAGAGTGCATAATGAAAATAGTCACCCGTTAAAAAAGTGACATTTAGTACTTTATGGATAAATTTTAAAGACCGGAAAAAATAATAAATTTACCTTAAATTCAAAAGAACAATATCTATTCTTTTAAGTATTGATGTGAATTATGATTCAATAATTTCAGCTAAACAGGATTGTGCTGTGGCCCTACAGTCCGCCATGTCGAGTTCTCTGTTGGGTACATTTGTACCGGAATGTGACGCTGATGGGCGATATGCTCCCAGACAGTGTCAGGGATCCGAGTAAGTTTGTGTCCAGGAGCCTGTTTTTATCAAACATCTTACGATCATTTTTTGCATAAGTCCATAATTTAAGTTGCTTATGGATCAGTTACTAAACGTGGAATTCTGCCATGCATTATCTCATTGGAATCGTCTTCTGAAGACGATTTCGATGAGATATTGCAAGGCAGAATCTAACAATGAATGAAAACACCAGGTACGATCAGTGAATTTGACTTACGATCATTGTTTTCGTAAGAAGTTTAGTAAAACGGACCCCTGACCTCTAATTTGATATATTTGAATAAAGTTCCGGAGCGTTTCTAACTATGAATGAAAACCCATGTACGATTTGGGATGTTGACTTACGACTTTTCTTTTATTTTTATTTTTTTGTCGTAAGAAGTTAAGTAAAATGGGCCCCAGGTTATCATAGATATACGACTAAAATCTCAGTGACACAGCTCGAATGAATTTGTAGTTATGAGGTATTTGCCGAACATCGACACAAATTATGTTTTGTTGCTGTTTTTAAACTTTGGATGGCAATATGCTCGTAGACAATATCAAGGACCCGAGTGAGTTTGTGTCCAGTATATCGTGGATGTACGACCAAAACCTAAGTGACAATGCTCCAATACAGCTGTGGTTAAGAGGTATTGGCTAAACTGACACTATTATGTTTTCTTCTTGGTTTTTTAACCTTTGGGCGATATTTGTTTGTTTGTTTGAATGCGTTTTACGCCGCTTTCAACAATTTCGCAGTTATATCACGGCGGTCGGAGCACCATCACAATGGATTCCTGGTATTTCTTTCACCTGTACTACCATTTCACCCTTTCATAGGCTCCGACTGCTATCTCACATAGGTTTAGGATTATCTACCCATTGGTGAGAGACTAACGTCGGAAAGGATATTTGCCGCCACCGGGGATCGAACCCACGACTTCCAGATTGGAAGTCTTATGCCTAACCAACTGCGCTATGGTGGCGGCCCCTTTGGGCGATATACTCATCGATAGTGAATCTCGATGGCTCAGCGCGATACAGTTGTATGTTTGTAGGCAGTAACAAATATTTCGCACTGAACCATCGATGTGGTCGAGATAATTATGATACCTGAATTTTGTTTTAAGAAAGAGATGTATTTTCTAAGTTGATGATCCGAATCGTTAAGTTTAATTGATATTAAATGTACGAAATCGTTTTTAGATCTTGTTAATCTAAGAATGCAATGATTAGTATATACAAATATATAGAAGATATTTCAGTCACTTTTCTTTGTTATATAGTAGTTACTTTTTTTTAATCCGACATGGAACATGTTTTGCCAAAGCTTTTCCACGAGCAAACCAAATATATGTATTACATTCCTTGATTAAATTAGTCTTAACTTTGCATGTTAATGAGCAAATAATTTTGGCAACACATCTTTAATGTATCCATGAACCGGCGAATGTTATATCTTTTGTTTACTACTATGACCTATTTACCTATTTCAGATGTTATTGTGTACGAAAAGATGGAACTAAAATAGAAGGATATTCATCGCCAATTTCTTTGAAAGATAGAGTCACTTGTCGTAAGTTAATTTTTACCTCGGCTGTTTTCGAAAAAAAACCCCAAGGATTTATGACCACCGTGGCGTCGTTCGCGATGGCGTTGTTGTTGGCGTGACAATTTTTAACCTTGATCTGTTGTTATTGAAGATATCTTCATGAAACTTGGCATGCATGCTCACCAACACAAGAGCTTCACAGACTATCACGAAGGATAACTCTGGAAGCATTTTGAAAGAGTAATGCCCCTTTTCACTTAGAATTTTTGCATTATCCAGCATGTTTGCATTTTCAAGCACCTGCAGCCGAGCGTTGCACCTGTAGGCGGTGCCCTTGTTTTTCTTTCTCGCGTGTCCATTTTTGTTCGATTATAGTTGTGTATTTCATTGCCTTTTCGTTAATGTTTTGGAAATACTAAATACTGATTAGTTAATTTTAACTTTTGAATACTACAAACGTAAACAGAATTGTAAAACTACTTTTCACCTATCTGAAATCAAGAAGCAGATCACCATTTAAGTTGTATATTCCTTTCACATTTATATTTGCTTCAGTTAACAAATCCAAATTCAGTCAACGAGTCTATTTGGTGCATTATACAGGGTGTTTCATAATATCTGTCCTTATTCGTAACCATTGCGGTTCTGATATAACTAATCAGATTACTTGTGTAAATTTTCATTTGTTTCGTAGACAAAATAACATTTTAATTGATATATGATTTGTGTAAGTGCCTCTGACGGTGTCAATCCTGAATGACGTCATTTTTTGTGATTTGAAACACGACGTCAATTTTAGGCAATAACGACGTCATGTTTTTTCTTGAATTGCAATATCATTCATCATGTCTCCTGGCAAATGGTTTTGCTAGTTCTCTCCTTTGATCATTATTTGAATTCATTTGTAGAGAATATTCTGGTGAAAGTCTTATACCAAATATTCTTTAAAGTTACCCCAAACGAAAGGGCCAAATAGTCGTGGATCAACAAATGTAGCAGATGTGTTGATTCGGTCTTGTGACTACTCGTATTAAAGTCTATAGAGACTGTGCGAACATGTTGAGATCAAACACCGTTAGTGCTACCAGTATCTGATCCATTTTGAAACATGTGTGTTTATAGCTTCAGCAAAGTAGAATTACTTTACACAATACTGTAGCTTTTTAAGAATCGCTGACAATCTTAAGAAATTGCATTCCTCTCGAGACTTAGCAGAATTGTCTTCCTCAATTGTCTGATGCGAGACTTTTTGACCTTTTCTTTTGGCATACTTTTCAAAACGGTATGATATACAGCCATTGGCTTGCATTTGTAGAAGAATAAAAGAGTGTGATTAATACAGAGAAACAGAATGATATTCCATTTGCTAGAAGACACGGTGAATTATTGATTCAAGATAAAGACTCGATGCCATTATTGCCTTAAATTGACGTCATGTTGAAAATGTTTAAAAAAGTTTGACGCCACACAGGCTTGACACTATCAGAGGATTACACAAATTATATATCAATCAATATTTTATTTTGTCTGTGAAACAGATTTATATTTACGCAAGAAATCAGATGAGATATATCAGAAAAACAATGGTTTAGAATAAGGACAGATATCATTAAACACCCTGTATGAGCCTGTGCGTGAGATTTCGAACAATTTCAAATAACTGCACACAGTCTGAACAGAGTCTTTACTATGCGTGTTTTAGATAGATAATGTCTGTAGACCACAATGTAACTTGACATTTACAGTATGTGGCTGTGTACACTACTCAAAGTTTGCCCCTCATACACATATGAAATTGTTGGAATGTCACGCACAGGCTCATATACAGTTATAGCCTGGTTAATTTGACCCGACTTTGACCTCTGTGGAAAAAATGCTTAAATAACAAATACCGACATGTTTTATTAATTACCCAAATGTATAATATATTAAACAACGTTTGTTATTCATTCTTATGAAAGCACGTGCAAAGCCGAGTAGGAATAATCAGATTTTTATTCATCTAAATAGCAGGGGTCAGATTCAAGTCAATAAAACCGCACTATAACAGCATAGTGAAACTGACAAGATGAATGATTTTGAAATGAGTCTATAGATCGAGTTTTGAGTGAAATGAAAGTGAGGTAATCAAATATTGTCAATTTTGTTCAACATTAATAAACTTGGCGATATTTATTACCTGTTTTTAGTAATATACTTCTTTCTCTGTTTATGTGTCTTCGTGGACCAATTAGACACGTTTAAATACACACCAGCCAATAAACCATATAATAATTTAATCGATTTGAATCAAATGCTATTCGTCTTGAACGATTTTAAAATGTTTTCTAATGATTTCAGAGCGTTTTTAATCTATTTGAGTGAGTGTTTGGATTGAATAAACGGAGCACTGAGTGAACGATTTAGAATGGTTTTGACTGAAATGTCAATTTCACTATGTAACTACCTGTAATTTACCAAATGGAGCACTGAGTGGATGGCTTAGAATGATTTTGATCGGAATGGGTGTTAACTTCATGATGCTTTAACTGTATCATTGACTGACTTAGCCCTTTCCTGTTTAATCCCTGCTTTTTACGTGCTTGTGATTTTATGATTGAGAAAACATTGTGAAAAAAGAAGAAATTGCTTCTGACAAGCAATTTCTTCCTTTTCCACACTATTTTCTACCCTACTGAATGGTTATTTTTCAAATTAAATCCACTTTTAATTTTCGTCTGCAAAACCTTTGAATTTGGACAAGTACAAAATTTTGTAAAACAGGAAAGGGTTAATTTTTTGCCAAATTTCAGAATGTGCACGAGATAAAGACGCGTTTGCTAGCCAAGGTTTGGTGGGCAGAATTCACACGTGCAGACATAACGGTAACTACCAACAATACCAGTGTTTGGGCTCATTATGCTACTGTACCGACGATATAGGAAATAAAGTGTTAGAGAAATCTGCACCAATTGGAGACCTGGGCAATCTAGTTTGTTAAGGTAATTATGATTCAAACAGTCTCGATTTTGAAACTAAACTGTATTTTCCTCCATTCTTTTGATTAATCCTAGTTGGGGGTCGTTTTTATGTTGTTGTTGTTATTATTGTTGTTGCTGTTGTTGTTGTTGTTGTTGTTGATGATGATGATGATAGTGATGATGATGATGATGATGATGATGATGATGATGATGATGATGGTGATGATGATGATGATGATGATGATGATGATGATGATGATGATGATGATGATGATGATGATGATGATGATGATGATGATGATGATGATGATGATGATGATGATGTTGATGATGATGATGAAAGTCTAATTTAAAAACATTTTTGGGGAATTCATATTGGATTATTACGACAAAGGGTCCGAAAAAATAACGGACAACACGCATCTTGAGACTTTCAAGACAGCCCAACATATCATACAAGAATTTGCAAAATAGAAATATCTCCAGCATTGGGGGTTAAAAATTCCATTGTTTTCCTTACATTAATTAATTCCAATATTTCAGAGTTATTACAAAATTAATCATATTTCAGAAATGTTGTCATGTGAAAGAAAATGATTCAATAAATCAAATTTCTAAAATAACAAAACTTGGAATATGCGAGTTCATATTATGTTTATAGTTCTAGCTACAAAAAGGGCTATTAGTATTTGAACTTTAGGATTTAAACTTTTAAAAAACTGTTTAAAATGAGCCTTAACGTGACAATTCCAATCATTTCAAATGTGGTAACGTGCCCGACTCGTAATCTGGTGGTTGTAGGTTCGAGCTCCTCCAGAGACAGGTAGTTCATTTGGGCCGGCGGAGCCCAAGTCCACTCAGCTCTCCAAGTTTTTGATAATAGTATCTGGTAAGAGTTCGGACAACGATGGAAATAAGTCACTTGACCCTTTATCGTGTTATACTCGTGTAAATAAATAAAAAATAAAATCCAGTCAATAAGCAAATTGCGTTTTTAGGATGTCTTGGCAGACGTACGGTTTGCCGCACGCACATGTGAAATGGATGGAAATGTCACGCACAGGCTCAAATATTATGTTGCTAAACGTTCACTAGTTTATTCTTGTATGATTTTTATTTACTTTACAGATTGAAGCTTTACTGGACCTTCTTAAGACAACAGATTTACTATCAATTCAAATGATAAGCTGTGTGTCTTGTTATTACATTACGGTTGTTAGTTAAAATAAAACTTTTAACGACTTTTTTTTTTTGCTTACACTTTAATCCGGGTTCGATCCCCGACGGCGGCACGCATTCTTCTGACTATTTGTCTACCACCGATAGCTCAATAATCGTTGACTTATTTGGGATAGCAGCTGGAGGCTATGAAAGGATGTAATGGTAGTACTGGTGTGAGAAATACCAGGAATATATTGTTAGTAGTCTCAATTTTGGACGTCACATATTTCATTGGATACGACCAGTCCAAAAATAGCATCGCATTCCGAGGACAGAAATCTGTACTAATATTGTTAGATGCTCCAGCCGCTGCGATATAACTGAAAAAAATTTGAAAGCGATGAAAAGCCCCGTTCAAACAAACAAAAACACTTTGATATTCTAGATAGTATCGAATGAAAGATTCAAACACGCAGTTCCTGTAACTGCAGAATACTATAAAGGAAATCGAAAGAAAAATGAAGCCTCGCCACAAGGAAACCAATCATATACAGTTAGGACCATCAGGTATTAATTGTCGTTTTGTAAAAACAAAATATCCCCAGTATGATAAAACGCTGAAAGTACAGGTAAAGATTGGAAAAAGCTGCATTCCTGGCATTTAAAACGCAGACTCAACCTTATTTTCTTAAATATTCTCTTGGTTACGGGTATCAAAACAGAATTAACCAAAGCACTGAAAGTGCTGACGGTGAACGTCCCTGGTCGCATAGTAAGGTGACAGAGATAGCTGAAAACTACTAAAAGTAGACATTATATGTCCAATCGATAATACCAAGGCATTCCAACCAGTCAATTGTTTTCTTGCCTCGCAAGTCCAAAGCCACCCAAGTAGCATTTCTCTTAAATGTTGATTGAATTCAGTTTTCATATATGGACGGTGGCACTCATCACACCTTGACGAAATAATAGTTAAGAACATCTCGAAATTGACGTTTACCTTTTCCAAAACAATACAAAACCACTCCCTCAGCGTTCCAATCATTAATTCCAATTTCTCCGTCAAACCATTAAAAACGCCCTGGAGATATTTTCACGATTTAATTGGCAAGTGAAGGTTTTAAAGCGTCTGATTTTGTGGCGTGAAGAAACAACAATTGGAGGAACGGATATTTTTAAGGGGAGGTAATAAATTATCGTCAATTTCGCTCAAATTGGATGAAATTGGCGAAAATTTATCATCTCTCTTGAATTTCCCACAAAACAAGCTCCACAGACTCAATTAATTAGATTCCTTAATCGTTCCAAATTCATTAACCTTGTCAATTCCACGATATTGTTAAGTGTACGAACACACAAGTTTGTAAAATATTGTAGTAAGAGAGAAATAACGATGACTTTCTGAAATAGCTTTTATAACCATTAGTCTTTAATTCTTAAAAACACATTTTTATACAAAAAGTAAAATAAAATGATTTCTATACAACGGTTCAGCACCATCTGTTTAAAAACAAAAAAAATCTACTAAACGCATAGTGAAGACTCTGGTCAGACTGTGCGGATTCACAGGCTGATCAGAGTCTTTGCTTTGTGGTAATTTAAATTATTTTGGAAATCCCCTGCGCAGGCTCAATTATAATTTTTTGATGTCCAAAATCATAGTAAAACAAAGAATTATATATGTATCATTTTATCAAATAGAAAGAGATATATTGCGATTCAACCTAAAAGGTTTATAAACTTCAAATTATGTTGTGATAACAAACGATATCTTACATAGATCTTAACAATTAAAATTATTGAATGACGGACAATGACATTTGTGTTTAAAAAAAAGTTAAGGTTAATTGCTCGGATTACTACGTTTTGGTTCTGAGTTTTTTACCAACAGTTATAGGAGTACCTGGCTAGTACTTTAAACAGTATGTTGTTAAAATATGAGCCAATTTTACCCAGTCGTCAAATAGTTGTTTCGTCTGTACAAAATGAACCTTTCCACCTTGTTTTGGCTTTAGCAGTAAAGTAAGTATTATGTTTTCTTAATAGTGCTTATCAAGAAATAACGGAAGATTATCACTTTATAATGTCACCGCAAAAGCAGTGAAATTATCAACCACTTAAACCTGCTTTTGTGCATTCATGCTATCTGACGTCATCTATGCGTGGCGGAATAAGTTTCATAGCAATCACGCGCAAAATGACGCGCTTTACGAAAATATGTCCTAGAAATTTAACACTTTAACTCATTTTCGCAATAAAGAAATAGAATAATTGTTTGTTTTTCGGGTAAGATCGATTAATATTTCATTTCGTGAACAACAAAAGCTATATTTTCAACCTCCGTGAAAATAAAGCTTTTGTTGTTCACTCAATGAATATAAATCGATCTTACACTGAAACAAACGGTTATCCTCTATTCATATTGCCTGACTGCTAGAGCTCATCTAGAGCTTCGTATTGATACAAAATACATTTGTATAACTGGACATGTCGCTTTTTATTGCAAATGTAATTCCCTTAGCATTGGGCTATAGCACTTTACATGAACCTTTACTGATGGTTATCATTTATACGATTGGGTGCTAGTACCTTGGAAAATTGCTCGTCGGGGATGACGTTTGAAATTGGCCAGGTCTTTAAGTTCAACTCGAGAACGACAAAGCGCGATTTCTAAGAAGTTTGATGCAACAAGTTCACGTCCTTTATGATTCAAATCTTTCCTTTCGCAAAACATTTTATTTGATAATATTTCAAGATTGGATTATATCAGGGGGTGTTTTAGGTTGTTGCGTTTTTCAAAACTTGCTTTCACATGTTTTCATTATTTTGGGATGTCTCCTTTACATACAATCGCGTTAGCATCAAAACAAGAGTTATTTGAAGACAAATAAGGAAGTGATGAATTTCAAGTCATAAACGTAATATTTGGAAGCCTCTTAAAAATTATTACAAATTCACCTTCACCCTTAAGCTGCTGAATGTTCCAGTTTAAAGCAGCATAAAATAGACATTCATCTCGATCAAATCCATTCTAAATAGCTTGCTCAGCTCTCCATTCACTCAATCCAAACATTCTCTCCAACCACCCCAAAACGCTTCAAAATCATTAAAAATGATAAGATCATATGATAAGATAGTAGGAAAAGAGTAGACAGTGTATGATCAGATCGGACAACAATTCCACGCAGGCTGGTCCTAGTCTATACTGTTTTGTGTACAATAAAAAATATGCCGTAACAGCAGAAGGGTTAAAATAAGAAACACTGTAAAATTGATAATTTGAATGATTTTGGAATGATATTGAATGCGTGTGTGGATCGAGTTTTGACTGACATATAAGGGAGGTAGTCCAATATCGCTAATTTCGTTCAACTTGGACGAATTTATCAATTATTTTTACCTCCCTTTTATAAAATCTGCTAACATATATAACTTTGTGTCATCACGGATATATTGGACGTCAATAAAATCATCCAATTTTTGATCGATTGGTTTGAAAAAACGACCCTTTTTTAACGATTTCGAAGCGTTTTAAAACAATTTCGCAGAGTTATTGGACTGAGTGTATGGAATGAATGTTTGGAGTGCTGAGTGAGTGATTTTAAATGGTTCTGTTCGAGATGAATGACAATTTGACGATATTATTAACTGTGGGACTAACTGACCACCTAGGAAAACGCGTCTGATCTTTTTTTTTCATAAATATTGTCGGTAGCGATTAACTGTCCGTCTACTTTTTCTTCTTCTTGTCCGATTTCTTCCCGGATTTCTTTCCGGATTTCGCTCTTTTCCCACTTTTTGCCCGATTTGATTTGGCCGACCCCTTCGATTTCGCGCTCCTCCCTCTACTCGAAGACACGCCCTTTTTCTTCGGATCGTCCTCCTCTTTCGGCCGTGGCACATACTCAACTCTGTTTCCCTGACATTTTTTCTGAAACAAAGAAACAAAAAAAAGTTTGTTGTCAAAAGTTTGTTTTTAAACCGTAGTTCGTCTGCAAAATATGTGATCATAGGAAAAAAGAAAAAAAACAAAACATAGGAAAAAGAGAAAAAATAGAAAATCGATGGCGGTGGAACTCGGCGCCGTACCTACAGCTTATTCAATATGTAATTACGACTTTTTTGAAGTTACAGATCTACGAAATGATTGGAACAAAAATGGAGGTAAATGACGAAGGATGACAGAGCGATCCTTACTAACGGAAAGATTTGATTCGATAACCGACTTTTCCATGACAGCTGACAGCGTCCAAACACCAATTGTACGAGGGTTTTTCCAAAAGTTCATACAACGGGGGTTATTAAACTGCACATTAAGTAAATTGTATACTGAACAAGCAAAGAAAAGTTCACCCCTCGTATACGAAATTTCGTAACAGAACGCATTTAAGTATTATCAGAATCAATCTTATTGAAAGTTCAGGACAATGATACAAATTTGAGAGATCAGAGGCCTTTTTTACTTAACATTTTACGATCATTTTTTGCGTAAGCCAAAAATTAAAGTTGCTGCTACAGTTAAAACTTAATATTGAATTCTGACAAGAATCATTTCATTGGAATCGTTTTCTAAAGACGATTCCGATTAGATATTTCAAGGCAGAATCTATAAATGAATGAAAACACCAGGTACAATTTGTGATTTTTACTTACGATTAATGTTTTCGTAAGAAGTTAATGAAAACGGGCCTCAGGTCCTGAGATTATAAAACTTTTCTCGTTCTCAACTCAAAATTTTCTCAAATTTCAATTTACGATTAAAGCCGTAATTCTGTTGTAATACTAATATAAATGTATGAATATGAGAGACAATATTGATAAGTTGTTATAAATAACAAATTCTGAATATTATCATTTATGTTCAAACATTTATTTGAGTTTTAAATCTGAGAAAATTCTCAGTTAAGTACGAAAACAGTTAAGTTTAACTCGGGCCAAGAATTCATGTAAATAATGATGATATACAAAATTTAGTTTGAAATTGTGGCAAATATATAATTTTTTCTTGTCATATTCACAAATACATCACGGAAAATCTAATTAGAATTCTCACATTAAAATAACTTAAGTATCTTACATGCACTTGTACTGAAATTTTTCAACGACCGAATCTAAAAACCTATCCAAATCTTGTTTTGCGCCGACCCCTCGAAATAAATTGCCTTTTTATCCTTTAATGTCACGATACATGTACATGTACTTTTATATATTCATTTTATTTATTTTTCCTTGAAATAGATATCAAAGTATATTCCAGTACTTTTAAACTAGACTGTAGCAAAACGGACTGATACGCCCCTATAAGTGATTATCTGAAGTGAAAAGCTATTTTCCATCAAGGGTACGTAACCAGAATTTCACTTGCACATCTCTGCTTGATACTGGTCACATCTGTAAAGTTTGAATGAAATCCGTCCATTAGTTCCTGAGAAATTGAGCGGACAAAAAAGCTACAGAAGGACGGACCCGCCAACGGACGACCGACAAGCTGATTCCTATATACCCCCAAATATAGTTTGTTGTTGTCGTTTTTTAATTTTAAAAATCGATTACCTGATTGCACATCCGACAATGAGTAGGTTCTACCATCACACCAACAAAATCGCCTTTCAGACATTCTTTACAGTATCTCGTACCGCACCATTTACACATGTAAGTCTGAAATAAAAGTGTTGTACATATCAACTTTCAGACCTTATTTATAGCATCTCGTACCACACAATTATGTAACTCTGTAAAAAGCGTGGTTCATATCAGCTTTCAGACATTTACAGTCGTTCATACCGCACCATTTACACGTGTAAGACTGAAAATTTCAAAAATGTAGTTAATATCACTTTTCAGATTTTCTTAGCATTTTCTCGTACCGCATCATTTACACATGTAAGTCTGAAAATGAAGAGTGGCCTATCACTTTTCAGATATCTTTACAGTTTCTAGTACCACACAATTAACACATGTAAGTCTGAACATGAAAGTGTGGCATATGTGGCATATTACTTTTTAGACATTGTTTACAGTATCTCGTAGCATACCATTTACATATGTCTGAATATAAAATGAAACATGTCAGCTTTCAGACATTCTTTACAGTATCTCGTACCACATCATTTACACATGGAAGTCTAAAAAATAGAAAAAAATGCAGTTCAGTTGATAAATGTTGACTAAATAATATATGCTCTCAAAGATTCTTAGTTGTTATTTAATCAACAAAAGCTTTCGGACAGTCTCGCGTCACACCATTTATCAATGAAAGCATTTGCACTTATTTTATAATCCGATTTTTTTATTTAGATGTAAGACAATGTGTCTATGCCGAAGTGGTTATGCCAAACACTACAACTTCCAATTGTATCTTTATTTATGGTTTCGTAAAAGTTTGATTTCATCACTAAACGTTGTAATTTGTTTCTGCATAATCTTCTTTCTATTGATACCGGAATGGGCGTAATCGACTGGACAATATGGGAGTTATAGGGATTCTAAACTTCCTGATTTTTTTTCATTTTTTTTTCAGAAAAACATCGCCAAACGAGAATTTTGATACCGCGTGGATCTTTATTGGTTGGCCTCGTTTGAACATATCGAGGAGTCATTGCAAGTCTATTTAAGTGCCAATGAATATATAGGCACTTACAAATTGCGCTAACCATTTGATATACATTTTATCGAAAAATGACAATAGAACCTTTTAACCACGAGGGACATGATGGTCTTGTATTATTGTCCGCCTTTTTGAATGGGTCAACACGGTTGTTAGTTAAAAATATCGTGAAATTGCCATTCATCTAAAACAAAACCATTCTAAATCACTCACTCGGTGCCCCATTCATTCATTCGCAACACTCGCTCCGACCAATTCTAAAACGCTCCATAATTACTTAAAAGATATGATCAACAAATTCATTCAAAAAGATATAGCTAGAAAAAATGGCGATTAACCTGATTTGAATTGAAAATATAAGTGTCTGATTAGTTCTGGAAGCAATATGAAGCAATTTATTGAACTAGTATGCACATTGTATTAAAGAGAGATAATAAGTATCGCTAATTTTGTTCATCCGGAACAAAATAAGCGAAATTGTATTACCTCTATTTATTTCACTCGAAACTCGCTCTTCCCGCTCATTCTACTACATTCCAAAATTATTCACCTTGTCAATTTCATGATGTTGTTAACTGTAAAGAGAACGACACACGATAGCAAATGTAGATCAGTCTTTGCCTGCAAGTTGAATTTCGAGTCGAATATAGAACAAATTTGACAATGAATGGGCCAAACACCGTCGACAGTTGAATTGAAATCTTAATGGCAAATCTATTTCCAATTTTTACCTATAAATATAAAAGTAAACCTTTGACGCTGTGCTTGTGATCGATATTTAACACAAAGGAATAACTTAACTCTTTCCATGGGTTTTGTCTACATGTATGGAACCCCATTAGAATTTATTCATGGACAGACAACGCGAAAATGAATCTATTATTATCCATTTTAACACAATCACAGTTCTGAATTTAGTTTATTTACCCTTTTCTGAGGGTCAAATACTTTTGTAGTATTCTTCTGGATATGAAATTAATGAAAAAGTTATGCTATTGACAGTGGAAGAATTTCACAGAAAGCAAAGTGCGCCATTTAGCACTTGGGTTATATGACGTCAAAGGCATCAACGTTCTCGCGTTTTATGACGTTGAGAATAATTAATGGTCGGAGCTATCTGTGTACACAGTAAAACACATCACATAATTATTTTACTGCGGATAAATTTCTATATAATTTCTTCCTCATACATATGTGCGTTTTACGCCAATTTGCTATAAAAATGAATAAATGTCAACTTTATAAACATTTAAGGTAGCAATGGACACATGGCGTCATTTTTTTTCCGCCCAGTGATTTTTTTCTTGATCACATATGTTGTAGATCAACATTGCATAGTCATTGTAAAAAATCAAAGTACTGAAAGTACTGATAAGTTGGAATGCGTTCAAGAGACGGTGACCTCAAGCCACTAACGAAGCTCACGCGTCCCGTCCACCACAGGTGATCACATAATACGTCTCGTATTTTGACGGGCGTATATAATAAATCAATGTATTTCAACAACGAGAGACGCTTAAACCCCTGATTCGCTATACAGGCATGCAACTGATAGAAGAAAAATGATAACAAGAGGCCCAAAATGGTCCTAAACCGCTGTCCTGACTCCGATTTGACCAGTGGATCTCATCCAAGAATCTTTCAGGCAAAGTTTCTTCAAATTTGCCTAATTGAAAGGAAATATAATTCGAAGAATAAACAGTGATAATAGACCCTGCCCACCCACTATTTACAGAGGAGACTCAAAATTAGCCCTGCCCTGCCGCGCCCATATTCAAGGGCTAATCAAAACTTTGCAAACAAATTTTAAATGTGGTCTCCAAAGAGACGTTCTGGTAAAGTTTCATTGAAATCGGCCAAGTGCTTCAGGAGGAGATGTCGTTTAAAGGTCCTGGGCTTAAATAAGTCCCGCCTTGCCAAACCAATATTTATGGACCAACCCAAACAAAATTTCGTGAACAATTTGCCAAAAGCGATACCCAAGGAACATTCTGGTAAAGTTTCACAGACATTGGCCCAGTGGTTTAGGAGGAGATTTCATTCAAAGAATTCTGGCTCAGAATTAGGCCCGCCCTGCTACGTCAATATTAAAGGGCCAGTTAAAATTTTGCAAAATGTTTTTTAAAAGGGTAACCCTAGGAGCATCGTGGAAAAGTTCCATTGAAATAGGCCGAACGGTTCAGGAGGAGATGTTGTTCAAGGATTTCAGGATCAAAATAAGCCCCGCTTTACCACGCAAATATTCATTTGCCATTCTCAATTTCACGAACAATTATTAAAAAGGGTCACCCCAGGAATATTCTGGTAAAGTTTCATTGAAATCGGCCCAGCGGTTCAGGAGGAGATGTCGTTCAAAGATTTCTGGCTCAAAATAAACCCCGCCCTAACACGCCTTTATTTGTGGATTATCAGAATTTAGCGAAGAATTTTTGAAGAGGGTCATCCAAGGAACATTCTGGTAAAGTTTTTTTGAAATCGGCCAAGTGGTTCAGGAGGAGATGTCGTTCAAAAATTCCTGGCTCAAAATAAGCCCCGCCCTACCACTCCCATATTTGTGGATGATCAGAATTTCGCGAAAAATTTTTGAAGAGGGTCATCCAGGGAACATTCTGTCAGAATTTTATTGAAATCGGCCCGGCGGTTTAGTAGAAGAAGAGGTTTAAAGAAGGTTGACGAAACACGACGGAAGACGGACGTCGGAGCCAGGGTGATCCTAAAAGCTCCCCTTGAGCACGTAGTGATCAGGTGAGCTAAAAAGGAAGAAAATGATCTGGACCATACAGCCGACTAATGGACGCAGAGGCGGACACTTACACACTCAAAACAGTTTCATTGTTATTTTTCAAATGACTTCTGCTCCATTTGAGTTATCAATTACATTTTTAATTTGAATTGTCGCAAAGTGGACCTCAACAAGCGCTTTGTCCTTGATGAAAAGCTTTTTTCGCAGGGAAGTCTTTTACTTCATCTGTTTGAATCGCAAGAAAATTTTTGGACGAATTGGACAATTGTAACTTCGACCTTCATGACTCCAAAACTTGGTACTTTCTTGGGTCGTTGACAGCATTTGTGCCAAGTTTTATGATTTGGGTCAATTGGTTGTTCAGTTAGAGTGGAAACTGTTAACAGTTTAAGGTAACTCATGACCGTGACATGTATGACCCCGAAACAATAGGGTATTTCTTTGGGTCAGTGGCAATATTTGTGTAAAGTTTCGTTATTGCTGGTCAATTGCTCCTTCGTTTAGCTAGCGGAAAGCAGAAGGTCAATGGACTGACAGACAGATATGAAGAAATCAGTATGTGCTCCTCTACTTCTGAGTTGGGGGGGGGTATAGTTAATAACATCGTAAAATTGATAAGTGAACGATTTTGGAATGATTAAGGAATGATGTGGAATGAGTGAGCGGAGCGAGTTTTGAGTGAGATTTAAGAAAGGGAATGAACAGGATGAACAAAATTAGCGATATGTAAAACCTCCATTTAATAAAAAATACACGAGAGTTCCACCAATAGCTTTATAGTTCGCCAAGAACCAATCAGACGCTTTAAATTTCAATTATGTTAGTGAAATCGCGATTTGGTTCTAAAATGCTTTATTCATTGTGAATTTACAAGTTGAATACAAGTTGAAATACTAGGTCTGTTTCAAATGGCAAGTTATTTTGGTGATGGAATGCTATTGGGCAAAGATATTCATATGCAATATGACGAAAAACAAACGACAATATGTTGCAAAAATATTTATTAACTTTAAAAGTGTATCTTCACTTTAAGAAAAACTAAAGATTTTTATTTCGTAACTGTAGACAGAAATGTACAATATAACAATTTGTCATAAATTAAATGTGTGATAAGGTCGTTCAGAAAGAGAAACTATACCTTTAAAAGAAGCTTTAACATATTTCTACGAAAATAGGTCGCGACATTACTAAATAAGCAGATCACGTGATTGGCATGTGCTATGTCCACAATACTGAGAAACCTGATCGCGACATTGCCAAATAAGTAGATCACGTGATTTGCTAGTGCTATTTTCAATAGCTGGCCTTATTTGCCTTGACTTATCACATGATTTCCAAATATAGTAATGTAAACATCTGATACTAGTAAATTCGTACGCAAATTTCAATAAATATCGTTAAATCATGAATTAGCGTGTTAATAATATGCATGAATTGATAGTTGTGTAATTGTACAGGATGATTTCCTTTTGATGAAATGAACTGTATGCCTATGTCAAGTTGAGATATACAAAATAGGCCGAAGTGTATTCACATCCTGTTCACGTGATGTGTGTTCTCAAAAAACCCGAAATGAATTTATCTTGGGTTCATTTTGCGGTTTTGTTAAATCTAAGTTGGAATTGCTCCGCATTCCAACTTAAAAATGAACGCATCTTCCAATGCTCGTTTTCATGTTAGAGTTAATTGCCCTTGAGTGGTACGTGTAATTTTTCAGGATCCGCTCCAGTCTTGAATTACTTCCGAGGTCGTTGTACCCTAAAATAGTCCGGATAGAAAAAATGATGTGCTCCTTTTGCCACACTGTTTTAATGTTTGAGTCAGAGTAAAGTGCTTGAAATGAGGTTCAGCTAAGTGCCAGACCTCTGCTACATTCCATGCATGAGATGAAATGCATTTAGTTGCGAACTATTTTTTCTTGGAGCCTGACCTTTGGTGGAGGTACCCAAGTCTGCGTATACTTTCCTATCACGAGAATTTTTAGGGTAGTCGTGCGCAATGAAAAATTGTGAAAAATTTTATCCTGCAAGGTACTGTTTTCTGGAGAGGATATTCAAGAGCATATAACGCCCTTTAAGCCGCACTAAGTTATTAAGCCCAAATTTGCTTTTTAAAGGAGCTACAGACTGTCAAAATGTGTCAATTTACTATATAATTTAACACGGCCAAAACAGACAGGAGTGTAACCTTAAATTCGTTTATGGTCTAGTATAAGCTCAGTACCAGCTGATAGCTATAAAACACTTGTACGTGTTGATAGCTCTTATACATGCACACAATGGTTGTTTCTAAGGAAATTTCTTTTTGGCCAAATACATTTGCATAAGATGTGCCTTCAAAAGTTAAACATGCTCTAACTTTTGTAATCTTAAGGGGGAGGTGCCGGAAAGAACGCTGACTAATGATAACTATAGTATTTTTACAATCAACTTCGTGAAAATATTAATTATAAGATAAAAACAAACGAAATAGATAATGGTTATAGTACCAATGGCGATGATATGAATTCATTGATAATTTTATCTATGAAAATGAAGCGTTTTATATATCAAATTTTTGATTCATAATTCTAATTGATAAAACCATACAATTTTGATAAATGGTGATAAAAGAATCGAAGAAAAAATTGCGTTAGATAAAATTTGAAACGAAAATCAAAATCAAAGCGTTATTTCTTTTTTCTGCAGAACGGTTGACGCCACAACGTGTTGTTAAGTAGCAGAAAAAACATATACGCATCTCGTGTCCGACTAAATGAATAATTAAACAAATAAAGCGATGTCTTCTTGAATTTGATTCTTACTCTGTTGACAGTTGCGTGCTAGTTTACAGTTATACGTCCAGTCGATCAATGCTAGGTTGCACTTCAGATGTGCATTGTCGTACAGAGAGACCATCCCAAACAAAGATACATCAATTAATTCACCATTTAATATCTTTCAACACGATCAACATTTCTGTGGCTTTAGTAAGTAAAATACTACGATGAAAAGAGGTTCAAAACAAACTCTAATCCTTTTTTCTATGACATATACCTAAAAAAGTCACTTTATTTTCATTTCTGAAAGAAATCTGAAAGTGACGTCGGCTTGGTCTTTTTTTGCATCTAAGCATCAGTTTTTTTTGTTGTTGTTTTTTTCTGTTTGACGAAAACAGACCATCTGGGAAGTGCGAGAATAATCGATCCTGGTCAGACTGCACTGTTCGCTTTTATGCAAATTTCTGAATCTAAAATGGCTGTTCTACATTCATACATATATATATATTTATTGACTTTATTACATGTATGATTTTTATTATCATCATTTTGAAATTCGAGCATTTATTTAGCTCTACTTGGCTAATCTCTTCCTAAATTTATTAGGGATATCCGAGATGAACCCTTTTGTTATGGCGACTAATATCTAAAAAAGAGGCCTATCAACCGAAAAGGGACCATCTTGGCGGTAGGAAGAGTGTCGACCCTAGTCAGACTGTGCGGATTGCGCAGGATCAGAACTTTTCACTCTAGGCGAATTTTCTGAATTTCCTGAATACAGAATGATAAATCAACTCTCTAGTTTGAAATGCGCCCTCCGGTTGACCGAAGCTGGAACAAATATTTCTTCAATTATTTATCTTACGGATTTCTGCAGGATCCCTTTTAGTGTGACGTGTAACCTACAAGATACCTACCGTGTTGGTTGTCGTACATCCCCAGCGACACATTGTATTTCTGTAATGTTTGTCGGTAGTCAACTACAAAATCCGTGTAACGGAACTAACAAACACAGATAATCCGAGTCAAAAATCAGGTATATATCACCGTCATATGCCAATCACTATTATATCCATATATACATTCTTAAAAAAATTCACTGTAATACACTTAAACATTTCACTGCTGATTTGTAGAACCAATTTTCCTTTTAGCTGAAATTATACCAATGGTAAAACGCGCCTTCTATTTTCAACTTTTTATCTAGTAGTAAGCGAAAGCACTTCAAATATGGTATTTAAGTATCATTTCTTATGTTTTTAGGACCGCTTCTTAAATTAAACGATAAAGAAGTAAGTTTAATTTGCTACCATTTTCCCTAACAAACCTAAATTTAGAATAAGTCCATAACATTATTTCATTTTGTAAACGTATCGGAAATCCGTCAGTGAACACAGAAAAGTTTGTTATGCCTTATTTGGTTAAGGATCGTTGACAGTTCGATCGAGTTTGATCATTTTATTGGTTTCATTTAAAGTCACCCCGAACAATAGAGCGATTACAATGCACCCAGTTAAATACTTTTTGGTCATTATGAACACCCTTATCGTTACGGAGTGGGCTTAAGGTAGTGGACCCGTAATAGTTGCGCAACGTTTTGGAAGTAATGCACGTTGACAGTGATAACCGAGGTTTCCTAATGATTCTCATTAGGAAACCTCGGTCAACATTGTGAAAGATCATGCGTTCCGAAATGTTGCGGAACTATTATGGATCCACTACCTTAACCACCAATGCATTTCAATGTAGCTCTTCAAGTAACGTTGACCTAGAGTTTATGGACAGGCCGATACAGAAATGTTGTGCAAGAAAGTACCTATATATTTTAGGTACTTACAATAGTTTTGTGCTGATCAGTTGATGAGCCTCGCAAATAAAAGTAACCCATTTGAAATGAAAAAACATGGTATGCACGGGAGGGTAAAAAGGATGTAATGGTAGTACTAGTTTTTGGAAATTCCGGAAATCCATTTTAGGTGCCCCAGCCGCCGCGATGTAACTGAAAGATTGTTGAGAGCGGCATAAAACCCCATTCAAACAAACAAAGTATCCGGGACACCCTCGACTCAAAATTTTGCCTCAAATTGAATTCTTTATTTTGTGAATTTCAATTTTTGGTTTTCGTATAAAATCCATCGGAGAAAAAATTGAATTCTTAAAATTTTAAATCGAAGTTTTTTTGTGTGTATGACTGGCACTCGACGGTAGCCACGGTAGTGTCAGTCTCTTGATCAAGAGGTCTCGGATTTGATTTCCGAGAGCAGGGGTGTAGAAATTCCATGCCCGACTTGTCCGACATGAGCTTTTCCACTTTCGGGCAAGAACATTTTTCTATGACACTTGTTCGTGGACAAGTACATACCAGAGCAAATCTTGGAACAGTACTAAAAAGATATAGGATAAGATCCGTGCCATATCACGGGAAAGGGGCCTTAATGACAAATTTCTTGTGTACACTCTAGAAGCCACAAATATGGTCCAATCTTCATGAAACTTGGTCAGAATGTTTGTTAGGTCATGAGGATGAACTCTATTGAAAATGGGAAGGATCGGTGTCATATCACGGGAAAAGGGGCCTTAATGACAATTTTGTCAAAAATTTCTTTAAACGATATCTCCTCCTAAACTTATGAGTCAAAATCAACCAAACTTGGCAGATATATTCCTTTGATGGTTCCTTGTAAACATTGCTAGAATGGAAAGGATCCATGCCATATCACGGAAAAAGGGGCCTTAATGACAAATTTATTGTTTATACTCTAGAAGCCACAAATATGGACCAATCATCATGAAACTTGGTCAGAATGTTTGTTAGGCCGTGAGGATGACTTCTATTGAAAATGGAAAGGATCCGTGCCATATCACGGGAAAAGGGGCCTTAATGACAAATTTCTTGTTTACACTCTAGAAGCCACAAATATGGTCCAATCTTCATGAATCTTGGTCAGATTGTTTGTTAGGTCATGAGGATAAATGCTTTTGAAAATGGGAAGGATCGGTGTCATTTCATGAGAAAAGAGGCCGTAATGACAATTTTCTTGTAAGAGCTCCAGACGCCATAAATATGGTCCAGTCTTAATGATATTTGGTCAAAATGTTTGCCAGGTCACAAGAATGAGCTCTGTTGAAAATGGGAAGGTTCATGCCATATCACAGGAAAAGGAGTCTTTATGATGATTTACTTGAAAAATCAGGTGAGCAATTTATGGCCCTCAGGGTCCTCTTGTTGTGTTATATAGTGAAAACTTTGAAATTGATTTTAAGCTCCAATGGCCAAAAGGCCCGCAGGCTTTTGATTTGGTGGAGTGTCTGTTCGTCCGTCAGTAATATTCATTTTCAAAAATCTTCTCATTAATTACTGCAGGCCTGTGGAGCAAATCAGGCGGTAGTTAATCTTTGAAATTATTCTTCTTCCAAACCATCGGGCTGATTTCAATTAAACTTGGCATAAATAATCTTTGGTTCACCATTTTCTTTGATAAAGAGCTTTTGATTGATCCCACAATAATTAGGGTGGCAGGGCTTGACTTATTTTCACAAAATAATCTTTAAAAAATCTTCTCCTCCAAAACTACTGGGCTAGACTCAACAAAACTTTGCATGAATATTCCTTGGATGACCCTTAACTTTAATTGATCAAGAAATTTTCATTTCACCATTGACATGGGCTTAGCAGGGCCGGGCTCATTTTCAATGTAAAATCTAAAAAAAAAAACTTCTCCTCCCCTCTCATCAGAGCAATTTTAATTGAACTATAGGCATGAATATTCCTTATGTGCACTTTTTCTTAAATTGGTCATGAAATTTCGATTGACCCATAAATGTGGATGTGATAGGGTAGGGCCAATTTTCACTTCAAAATCTCAAAAAATCTATTCCTCCCAATGAATTGGACTAATTTAAATGAATCTTGGTATGCATGTTCCATGAATGACCCCCAACTTAAAATTGTTCCTGGAAATATGCTTAGAATGTCCTACTAATTGCAAGCACCTTAATGCTTTTAATAAGATGGGTAAAGGATGAACAGGTTAATTGTGATTGAGTGTTTTGGTGCAATGTGGGCCAGACCCAGTTAATCATTACAAAACAGTTCTTAAGAGACTTTGAAGTGTTGTTTTCATTCGAAGTAAACTTTATTTGATGAAAGTCTAAAGATGTTAAAGACATTGGAGCGATACATGCTCTCTTTGGCCTCATTTTATACTTCCATCGACAGACGGGTTGTAAAATGGGATACTTGGAAATACAGTAGTGCAATGGGCCAATTTACCACCTCGTCATTCTAGAGGTCCCGGGTTCGATCCCCGACGGCGGCACTCATTCTTTCCGACTATTTGTCTCTCACCAATGGGTTGATAGTCGTAGACCTATGTGAGATAGCAGCTGGAGGTTAGGAAAGAATGTGATGGTTGCACTGGTGAGAGAAATACCAGGGATCCATTGTTAGGTGCTCCAGCCGCCGCGAAATAACTGAAATAATGTTGAAAGCGGCGTTAAACTCCATTCAATCGACCAATATTCTGCTTGCAGGAACGTTATCAAAGTAGAATTAAAGCATCCTGAACAGACAAACAAGGGCTAATACTTTCTGAACAGCAAATATTGTCCGCTTTCGCGTAACGAGACATAAATATAATTTCAAGTAAGGTGATTTCCACCGTAAATAAATCAAAAATCAACTATTGGCATACTGTAAGAAGACACATTTACCACTTCACTCGGGTGCTACTTATCCCTGGCAGTCTGATCAGCATATTTAACCCTTTCCCGTTTTACAAAATTTTGGACTTGTCCAAATTCAAAGGTTTTGCAGACGAAAATTTAAAGTGCATTTAATTTGAAAAATAGCCATTCGGTAGGGTAGAAAATAGTGTGGAAAAAGAAGAAATTGCTTGTTTTCTCAATCACAAAATCACAGGCACGTAAAAAGCAGGGATTAAACAGCAAAGGGTTAAACTTCTCGCAGCTGAAGATTTTTCTGTTAAAAGAAGTCATTTTACCACTTCACGATAACCCTTGGGAAAAATCGAAAAGATGGTCATATTTTGCTTGACGGCTCGGGAAAATATATAACAGCGGTTGCAAATCCATCTTACTCCATCTAGAATGCGTTTAAGATGCGTAAACGAATGCTTACGTTTAGAAGTAGCACCCCACTTTGCGCGTGAGTGCACGTGAAAAGTGGGGTACAATTTCTCAAACGTTCGTGAACGTTGAACCAGGGCCGATGTAACGATATTTTGATAGGCAGCCGAAGATTTTCAAGTGAGATATATAAATCGAAAATCAATCATTGACATACGTTAAAGAGAGCCATCCACTACTTCATAGCAACGGGATTGTTTACACGGCGTTGTTATGGACTTTATGACAGTAGCGGGTTGTTGAAGGGACACTCGTTTGATGTTTAGCTTTATTGAAAATGAGATTAACCCTTCTATCAGACGATAATGTTTTAGAAATTGTCGAATTGAAGTTCTTGCAGACGAAAAAACATGCCCTGTGTTCAGGATACCGGAACGTTTGTGAACGCTTAGACATTGTATCCGGCTTCGCACGTGCGCTAACGTGCACAGCAGGGAAACATTTCCTTACCGTTTCTCGAATGATTTCAACCTGAACAATTGGATGGTTAAAATTGTGCATGCCTGGCAGGATCGAGTTATTTCTGTTGGTCAGATTAGATCATTCGTAAGAGCACCGGTCTTCAAAAAGGGCTGGTTCGATTCCCGGGCTTTCACACTAACAAATTAATTGTCTTTCGGATGAGTAGTTTCGTCATGTATCCTTGCACTATTCAACGTAGCAACTTACCGTCTTCGGGGGGAGGGGGGGGCATCGCTCATATGAGCATGTGCTACGGTAGCGACGATAGATTAACGAAAATAAACCAACAAAGGATCGAGACAAAACGTGACTCGTCACACGAAATGGCACCATCAGGGAAATTCGCAGAACTGATTATGGACGAAGAAATTGGGTTTGTTCGTGTGCATGAGGTTCTGATCGCCCTATGTATTATTATTATTCAGCAGTTCATAACGACTGGAGCACCAAACCATGTATTTCTCTCACCAGTTCTACCATGAAATCTTTTCTGAGCTTCACGCTGTCCATCTAACGATTATCTAACCGCTGGTGGGAGACAAATTGAGGGATCAGTGCAACACTATTGTAAGTGCCTATGTATTAATAGGCACTTACAATAGTGTTGCACTGATCTCTCGAAATTTCGAACAAAGTGTTCACAACCTGAACTTGTATTTTGTAAAGGTCGTGCATTTTCATATTGAAGAACATCAGAAAAGAAAGAAAAATATATCCCCGTTCAGTGTGCGCTTTTCGTATGGACTGACCAGGGCGGTCACTTTCCGATCTAACTATACTGTTCCTAGCCTAAATCAAAATGCCATTTCACCGTGCCTAAAATCACTAAAAAGATAAGATCATCAACCTTTTCCGAAATAGATATGGCTAGAAAAAAAAATCGCTGTTTAACTGAAACAAAAAGTGAAATTTTCAGATACCGTCAAGGTCAGATCAAATGAAAAATTCTAGCTTATCCGGAGCATACCTCTTACACTTATAGACGGATTTCAAAATGATTTGGCAAAACTGTTCCCATATCACGCATGGATTTGATACTTGAAAGAAATTTTTTGATTACTCCAAGATCAAAACTCAAAATTAGACTTATCCGGAGCTGTTGTTAATTTTTTGGCAGTTTTTCTGTGACAATCACCTAGTTATATATTCAAAGATGAAAAAGAAATACAAAACTTTCCATTTGCGTCATTTTGCTATCCTGACAAAGCGATAAGTATTGCTTTTATCTTATTAACAATAAAATTCAACATGAAAATGCGTCAACTCGTATCACCCCACAGTGACAATAAGAACGTCGTCGTCAGTACTTATAGTGCTTTGATTTGGTATTTACAAATGCTGTGTTGTGCGGGAATGGTTGAAATCTCAATTACACGATGATATAAACTATTTTTTTTTTAATTTCTGTGGTTTATCTAGGAAAAACGGTACATTATAATTTTGATAACATACCACCTTACCAGTGTAATTATCAAAAATTTATGCCCCGCTTTTATAAATTTCACCCTATCTCACGTCATCTAAGCGGAGCCCAAAAGTGACCTCACCACGAACGGTGCACAGTAACCGCGTGCAAATTGTCACGCTTACAGAAAACTTGTTTCAATACTTTCGTTTTTTTGTCTCAATTATGCATTAAAAAATAGAATTAACGTTAAATTAGAAAAAAATCGATTGATATTTCATTTTGTGAATAACAAAGGCTATTCTTTTTCACGAGTGGCGGAGCTTTATAGCTTTCTTTCTGCACTAATTTGAATATATAAATCGATCTTACACAGAAGCAAACGATTATCCTCTTTATATAAAACGTTAGCAGATTTGAATTACATTTCATTTTGTCATACACCGGTTTTGGGCTTCAACGGAAGAGAGTTTACATTAAGTAATAATCTGAATAAAATGTATGCTTGTTTAAGTAAAGGGGTTTAGATCTATATTCATATGGAAATCAATAATTCTCCCTTTATACAAGTCTTGAAAATAAACTTGATTAAACTTTGACCTGCTTTGTAAGGAGTATAGACAAAAATCAGCCTGCACAAATGTGCAGTCTGATCTTAGTCTTTACGACCTGATTTTCCTTTTTATCCCAAGGGAGCTTGAGGATTGTAATTTGGAAATAAAAACTTATTCATAATAAGTGCTACCAGTGCTTTCAGCACTTTGATTTTGTGCCCTTTTCTGCGGGGGGGGGGGGGGGGGGGTTTAATTATTCAGCATGACAAGGGTACAGAAGGTTTTAAAATTACAAAAGTTTAAAGTTAAATCATTTATTGTTTTATTTTCTTTTGTTTCACTATTATATGAAATTTTACAGTAAAAGCCCAACCTGAAACATAAAATTAAGAATGATTGTACCTAAAGTAATGCGATATTACATTGGAAGAGAAGTGAGTTGGATATTTAACCTTACCCTTTAACCCGCCCCATTGATAGACCTGCGGCAGCACGTCATGACTCGCATGAAACAACCTAACTACAACTTGATTTTTCCTGTATTTACGAAGTTTCAATGACATAGAGAGGTGTCTGTACTTTGCGACTGTCCGAATGCCATATATAAACATCCTATTATTTTTTTCATCGATTAATAAATTTATTTATACAATTTAATTCAATCCTTTTTCTACTTCTTTGAACATGCAAAAGTACGAATTGGTGAATGATAGAACAATTTTCGATGAACCCCCAAGGGCAGTGATGTGTAAATACAAATTTTTCCACTTGTCCATGGACAAATAAAAGTCGATTTCCTACTAGTCCAGGGTGAAAATTAACTTGTCCGCAAAATTGATAAATATTGAGAAAGCATTGTTTTACTGAAGAAAATTCTGTAAGCCAGAATTTTCTTCATTAAAGACAATGTTTTCCATCCTTTTATATACAAACATTAGGATGATCCATTTGAGCAATTTTCACAAGGGACCACCGAAGGAATATTTCTGCCAAGTTTGGTTGATTTTGACCCTTAAGTTTAAGAGGAGATGTTGTTTAAAGAAATTTTTGACAAAATTGTCATTAAGGCCCCTTTTCCCTTGATATGACACGGATCCTTTCCATTTCCAATAGAGTTCATCCTCACTGCCTAACAAACATTCTGACCAAGTTTCATGAAGATTGGTCCATATTTGTGGCTTCTAGAGTATAAACAATAAATTTGTCATTAAGGCAACTTTTCCCGTGATATAGCACGGATCCTTTCCATTTGAGCAATTTTTACAAGGAACCATCCAAGGAATATATCTGCCAAGTTTGGTTGATTTTGACTCATAAGTTTAGGAGGAAATATCATTTAAAGAAATTTTTGACAAAATTGTCATTAAGGCCCCTTTTCCCGTGATATGACACCGATCCTTCCCATTTTCAATAGAGTTCATCCTCACGGCCTAACAAACATTCTGACCAAGTTTCATGAAGATTGGTCCATATTTGTGGCTTCTAGAGTGTAAACAAGAAATTTGTCATTAAGGCCCCTTTTCCCATGATATGGCACGGATCCTTTCCATTTGAGCAATTTTTACAATGGACCACCCAAGGAACATTTCTGCCAAGTTAGGTTGATTTGTTTTGACAGATAAGCACCAGTCCTGTTTGCAGAAAAAAAACAAGTTTCCTTATGACCTTACAATCATTCTGTAAAGGTTCAAGGAAATCCGATTAATTGCATAAACGAGAATCATTTATGGACAGTTGGAAGGATGGAAAGATGGATGGAATGGAACTATGCCATCACTATAGCTCTTCTGACCAGGGGTTAGCAGAGCTAAAAGTAACAATATTCCCCTGGGGCCCGTCTAACTAAACTTCTTACTACAAAATAAATTGTAAGTCAAAATCACAAATCCTATCTGCTGTTTTCATTCATTGTTAGATTTTGCCTTGCAATATCTCATTTGAATCGTCTTTAGAAGATGATTCAAATGAGATGATGCATGGCAGAATACCATACACTGTAATTAGCTTCTACTGTAGAAGAAACTTTAATTTTTGACTTACCCAAAAAATGATAGTAACATTATTAGTAAAACAGGCCCCTGGTCTTTCAATAATGGGGCAGAAAAATAAATTCAGTGGGATAAGGGATAAACAGAAAGACTGTCAATAATTGAACCATAAGACACTGCATGCAAGCATCAAATAAGACAAAGATTTATTCAGCTTTCATACATGTCTTCAACATGATGTAAAAGGGTTATCAATGGTTTGGGGTTATAACTAATCACTCCACTATCCCACACTCTCTCAAGTTTTAACCTAACTCTAATTAATGCGCCCATAACTGAATCCAAAACATTAATGTTATCATCATCATTTTCATAATCATCATCAACATTTAGATATTTGTTGTTAGCGTTTTCATTTTCATTATCATTGGCATCATCATATAGATCCGTATCTCTGTCTATATTATTGAAATGTTTTTCTCCATTTTCCTCTCTTTGTTTATTGTCTAACCCTAGAACAGTACAATCATTTAATACCTCCTTATTCAATGTAGAAATCTTTTGAAATGAATTAGCACTATAAACATCTAGATCCATTTCTTTACAACCTTTATTGTCATCAGGCATACTCTTGTCTGTTATATTCTCATTGGGTGACCGAAATCTTGTAACTACAGCTTTGTTAAAGCTGTAGTTATGAGAATGTGGTCGCCTACCGAATGTATTTTGATCAACAGTACTATGTGACACTGTCTTCATGTTAGAAGTAGAGTCATTTCTAACTAGACCAGCATCTGTGTCTACAGAGTTGGCTTGATTAATCCTGACTTCAACATCCACATTGTTATCATTACATTCAGCCTCATTATCATCACTTTCACTTGTGCTGTCATTATACATCTCGTTTATTAAACCTAAACCACCTGACTTAGATAATTTTGTTGTAGTTTTCTCACTCTCAATACAAATTTTCAGTTCATTAACTTTATCACATGATAACATCTTTGTCACAACATTTGGAGGTGTTATCTTTTCTGTTTTTATTATTTCACCAGCTTTTAAATGTGGAATTTTGCTGTCTATTAATATTTCATCTTTAATATGTCCATTCATATTTTTATTTTCTTCCCTTTCAATAGAAATCATTTCACGATGATATTTTCCATTTTCAGTAGACATCAGTGTAGGATAAATATTAATTTGATCTTTAAATGTGCAGGAATTCTGTAGTGTAGATATTTTCAGCTTTCTTTGAAATGTTTTTACCGCCTGTGTAAATTCAGCCCATGATGATATAAGATACTTTAAATAGGAGACAAGATATGCAAGAAAATTAGTTTCTGGAGAAGTTAAAAAGTCCACCAAAATCTGATGATCATATCCCATAGTGTTGATAAACTGTAGAAAGTACCAGTGATTCTGTATAGATGCCGATTTGTCAGATGAACAGCTGCAAAAAATGAATAATGCCTTGTTGTGATTAATAAAATCCTTTTTTCAGAATCACACTATAATAAAAGTACTGAAAGTACAACAATCCAAGAATGTCAAATATATTGAAAGTGCCATCATGATGATATGTAATTAACAAAAGACACTTTGACAGACTGACAGACAGTGGTTAAACAATATGAAATTAGACCAGTATAAAATGTTTGGTACGGTAATAGGCTAACTTTATGAACTTTTAAATGGGTTGTTGCACTGCTGTAAAAAGTATTTTTAGTCATATATATCTTAAAAGCTCTCATAGCATCTCTGGGCTCTATTAGAATCATGGCATTTCTTTTAGAAAGGGATGGGCTTTTATTATATGCTACGCCACATATCAATGGCTCAGTGCAAAACATTTGTAACCTCCTATAAACTGTTTCATTCTGAGCCTTTGATATTTGTTAAGATGGTGAAAAAATAACCAAAAATAAACATAATCTAGCACAAAACATTTACAAATGATTGGGGAAAAGGTGCATAAAACCTCAGTTGAAATTAGAGACCTTGATTTTTTGGGTATTGGTCTTTATTAGAGGCTTCAAGAGTTTGTATAATCACATCAAAATATGGTTGATTTCAACCTCCAACAAGAGTGCCATAGTCACAAAATACGTCGCCACTTTAGTGCTGTTTCACGTAAAATAATTGTAGACACTACTTATTTTGACAGAACCAAATTCAAAATGACCAAGTTTCATTTAAATCAAGACAAAAAGTAAGAAGGAGTTGCCTTCACAAGGCTGCAATTTCAATAAGCCCCAGACACTACGTTTTAAGGGGGCATAATTCAGGGAAATAAATGAGCCATAAAATTCTTGATCCATGTACATCTACAAATTATGGTGATGACATTGACCAAGTTTCATTTAAATAAAGACAACAAGAGCTGTCACTGTAAGATGACAATGCCCCCGACACCGCTTTGATAGTAATAAGGAAGTTATGGCCAATGTTAAAGTTTTTGGACGGAATGACGGACGGACGGACGGACAGACGGACGGACAGACGGACGGACAGACGGACGGACGGACAAGTCAAATTTATTATGCCTCCCTATCGGGGGCATAAAAAGTAAGGAGGAGTTGCCTTCAAAAGGCTGCAATTTCAATAAGCCCCAGATACTAAGTTTTAAGGGGGCATAATTTAGGGTAAAATTAATGAACCATAAAATCCTTACTTCATGCTCATCAAACAATTTCGGTTATAACATCCACCAAGTTTCATTTAGATCCAGCCAGAAACTTAGGAAGAGTTGCATTCACAAGGCTCCTATTTCAATAAGCCACAGAGACTAAATTTTAAGGGGGCATAGCTGAGGCAATAAGCCCCAGAGACTAAGTTTTTAAGGGGCAAAACGTAGGCAAAAATCAACGAACCATAAAATCCTTCCTTCATGCACATCTACCAATTGAGGTGATAACATTGACCAAGTTTCAAGAAGATCCAGCCAGAAACTTAGGAAGAGTTGCGTTGACAAGAAAGTGGACGGACGGAAGATGACGCCAATATATGTCTGCCTCGGGCGGCGTATAAAAATGGGGTTTTATTAGAGTATGGGGCTCTTATAGAATTTTTACAGAAACTAAAGCTCAGGAGCACCAAACAATTGATTGCTTATATTTCTCCTACCAGATTAACCTTTCTTAGCTACAAGTGGCTTATCACACAAAGATTTATGATTATCCTTCAATTGGTGGAAGACAAATAATTTCATACAAAAGACTTGTCCTTTTAAAGTATACGTAGTAAACCTGTAAAATAGCTCCAAAAATTTTGGAACTTATGATCTTCAAAATGTTGACTGGGGTTTCCTAAAGAAAATTACGAGGAATCCTTGGTTAACACTGTTAAAGTTCATTACTTCCAAAAACTTGCAGAACTATTAAGGGTCCAATACCTTAATCTTGGAGACATCAACAAGTGGAGAACATCGATCCACATATCATCTTGATGACTGAATACTTCAGGTAACCATGACAATAGGATGTCATTATCTTGTCCGAACTTTCGTTTTAACACACTGTGAAGTTTAATAAGTAAGTCTATCTGCTTAGAACTCTCTGAAATTAAAAGTACATCTTCATTATACACATATCCCACTCACATATTTCTAACTAGGATGACTGCTATCTAGCCAAATCTAAATAATAAAATATTTCTGAATCATATTCCAATTGAATGTTTTACCACCAAATCATTTGTTCTGAGCATATGTAAATACAATCTCATTTTACTAATTTCCTCCACTGTTTATATATAATAGCACAGGGGAAATAACTAAGTTTCATATTTTTTCCTGAAATGGAATTTGTTTCCCTTTCACAGCAAAGTTAAATCTAGTTAGTTTGCTTTCAATTCTTTTAAATTTGGGATTTTAAGTTGTACTATAAATTTGTTATCTCCCTTGATAGAATAGGTTACTCTTTTGGTGAAAATGTGTGCAAAGTTTCAAGTGAATGTCTTCAGTAGAACTAGAGATATCAAAAAATATCAACAAGATGACAATGACAACAACACCAAGGCTATAGCAATACCATGGGTTTCCTCTGAAAACAACCAAGCCAACAAAAATTTTAGATTGCGAAATACAGATTTCAGACCAGTTCTTCCCCCTCGTATCTCAACCCCTGGGTCTAAAACATTTTCTTTTTGCTATATCTCATTGTGAAACATTCACAAATTTCCTTTGCATGTCTAAGTTATAGTATGTCTAAGTTAAAGTATAACTTATTATAGTTATCATCATGCAATGAAGCCTGTATTTACCTGACATCACCTGTCTAATAACATAACAATAGAACATTAGTCTATTTTTTAGAAACAATTTTCTTGCGCTTTCACCAGAATTTCTTTGATTTTTAAGGATTTATTATAACTAAGCGCTAAAAAATTATTTCGTGATAAGTAGAATAACATGTAAGTGTCTAAAAATATCAATGTTTTCTGATCCCGGCTGTGAGAAATTATCATGACTCAGCATAGACTCGTCATGATAAATTCTCCAAACCTTGACCAGATAACATTGATTGACACTTACATGTTATTCTCTATATATAGAACTCACCAGTATCTGTATGAAATGAGGCTGTAAGTATGATTAGATATGACCACTCCATAATATGTACAACATCCACTGAGCTGTCACATTGATCGGTCACAAACTCTTGTCCGGAGAATCCACTAGGACATGGAGAATACAGAATCATCTCGAAATCAGTGTCTAACAATCTATCTACTAAAACAGTATTCAGCTTCATTACTTCTGGTCCTAAAGGATCATTTAAGGTACAATCTTTGAGCTTTAAAACACTGCTTAATAATCTGATAATCTGTCTTGTAACATACCAAGGAAATTCTGATTTAAATAAAATATCAATTAATCTGTTTGTGAAATCAGTTAACAATGTTTGTATAAAGCCCAATGCAGATTTACAATCAAACAATATAACAAGCTTTACATATTTACAATACACTTTTAGCAAGCAAAATGTGCACTGTGAGTCCAAGTTTTGTTGAACATTAAAGAAAGTTTGACTATATTGGTATAATTTTGATGATATTTCCTCAGCATAATGTTGAGAATATTCACATTGTTTAGATAGAATTTCGGCACATATTTCCAGACTACAGGCATGATGTTGTGGCCGTTTCTCATCCAACAAAATACCCATCACATGATCTGTATTGGCCTGAAAGAGAGAAGTGAACCAATATCAAATTCAGTCAAATTAATCAATTAATTGTTATTCATCTATTGATGGATACATGTACAATTCTTTTACCTTTCTGGTGCTTAAGAGAAACAAAGTTTTTAAAATAATGTTTGCACGGTTTGACTCTTACTACTTTTTGCTACCAGCTTGAAGGACCTGTTAGCCCCTAAAAATTGCATGTCCGCCCTAATACCAACAGGTCCTGCATGAAACCCCTGTTTTATTTATAGCAATTTAAGGGATAAATTGCAAGGAAAACATTGTTGAAAAAGAAGAAAAAGAAGAATCAATTTCTTCATTTTCTACAAAGATTTCCATTGGAAATCCAAATATAAGTATTGGAAAGGCAATCATTTTTCAAAAGTGGACAGATTTGAAATACCAAGTAATACAATTTAGTACAGGCCTAAAACACCTGCAGCATGGTAACATCTGCCAGTCCTCCCTAAAATCCACAGGTCAAGGGCCAAAGGACTGGTGTTTGTGTTGATCCCTGGTTTATACTTCTTGTGATTCCAAATATATTTCTTTTTCTAGCACCTAATAAATAAATACAGCTAAATTTCAGAATAGTAGTTTCATTTTTGATGACATAAGCTTATAAAAGGATGAAACATTTAAAAAATCTGTATTTTTTTAGTCAATGTAATCTTTTCTCAAATTATAATAAAGGGGACACATCAACATTTAGTGAATAACTTTGCCACTCGTGAAAATACAGCTTTCATTGTTCAGTAAATGAAATAGGAATTAGTATAACTCGTAAAAACAACATTTATTCTATATTCTTTAAAGCAATAAGAGTGCTGTTGACACAAGATATGCCACCCAAAGTCTTATTGTTAATATCAAAGCCTCTTACTAGAGTCAACAAGAGTTGTCCGTGGACAACGTAGCTCGCCCAAACAGCTGCTTGTCACAAACAGTGCTTGACCGAAGACCGAAGTTCAAAGTGGTTTCTTTCAATGATCTAATATATATCTGTTTGAGAAGTAATTATGAAATATAAAAACTTTTTTGTTTTAATTGCATGTAAAAGGTTAGGGTAAAGTGAAAGCCTACAAGCAGATGAGGTTACCAATGGAATGTCTTTGTATCAAACATGAAGTTTTTCTTTAAAATTTTTCTAAGTCCACAAAAGGTCAAGATCAAGGTCAAATTGTGAAGGACCTTGGTCTCTGCAGAAGCCTATCACCTAGTGAGTATGTGTATGAAGTAATAATGTCCCTGAGTGAAGCATTTAGAAAATATAAGAAAGGTTAAATTTTTGGTTAAAGTTTTTCAGTTTAAGTTTTTCCAAGTCCATAAAAGGTCAAGGTCAAGGTCAAATTGTCTAGGCCCTTAGTTTCTGGTGAAAGCCTTTCATCTGGTGACTATGTATATGAAGTAATGATGTCCCTAGGTTAAAGCATTCAGAAAAAACAAGAGCTGTCACTGTAAGATGACAATGCCCCCGACACCGCTTTGATTTAGAAGTTATGGCCAATGTTAAAGTTTTTGGACGGAATGACGGACAGACGGACGGACAGACGGACGGACAGACGGACGGACGGACAAGTCAAATTTATTATGCCTCCCTATCGGGGGCATAATAAGCAAGGTTAAAGTTTTTGGTAAAAGAATTTCGGTTAGAGTATTTCTAAGTTCGTAAAAGATCAAGGTCAAATTATCAAGGACCTTGATCTCTCACAAAAGCCTATCACCTAATGAGTATGTATATGAAGTAATGATGTCCCTAGGTTAAAGCATTCAGAAGATATAAGCAAGGTTAAAGTTTTTGGTTAAAGTTTTCAGTTAAAGTATTTCTAAGTCCACAAATGGTAAAGGTCAAGGTCAAATTGTGAAGGACCTTGGTCTCTGGTGAAAGCCTATCACCTGGTGAGAATATATATGAAGCTATGATGTCCCTAGGTTAGAGCATTAAAAAAATATATGCAAGGTTAAAGTTTTTTGGTTAAAGTTTTTCTAAGTCCACAAAGGGTCAAGGTCCAATTGTCAAGGACATTTGTCTATGGTGAAAGTCTATCACCTAATGAGTGTGCATATATGAAGTAATGATGTCTCTAGTTTAAAGCTAACAGTAAATATAAGCAAGGTTAAAGTTTTTTTGGTTAAAGTTTTTGGTTAAAGTTTTTTTGAAAGGGTCAAGGTCACAGTCTAAAGGTCATTTCGACATGGATGTTGGTCTCAAATGAAAGCCTATGCCCTAATGAGTGTTTCTGTAAAATATAAAGCCTCTAGCATAAATATTGATAGAAATAAAAAACTTTAACCTAATGTGGACGCCGACACCGACGCTGACACCAACATCCAAGGGTATAACAATAGCTCTTCCGAGACTTTCGTCCCTGGCGAGCTAAAAAGGGGCATTATTTGCACAAAATGCTTCTAGAGAACAATTTCAACTGTCAGAAAGTGTCTTTACAATTCTGAAGTTAAAGCAAATTGTGAAGTTTTTATGTTATAAATGAGTGACTTTCACCAAATGACCAAAACCTTGACCAATGAGCTTGCCATTATAATGCAAGTGAGGGTCTTGTTACAAGCAATGCACATGTGAAATTTCAAGGCTCCATGACTTGACCTTGACTGATGACCTTTCCCTTGGTACCAACAGAAAGGCCTTGTCCTAGGCAATCATTGTGTGAAATATGAAACCTCCAACACTGACCATTCAAAAGTTATGTCCAATGTTAAAGTTTTATTTTCTATCTTTTTTTCACAATTTTGACCTTAAAAAAATGACCTTGACTGATGATTGATGATGGATCATTCCCAAATAATTCACATTGTCTATTTCATGATGTTCTTAAGTTTATCTGCACTACTTCAAACATAGCTAAAAATTCCTGCAGTACACACGTTTTGATAAACAGTGTACACTAAAATCAACCTGAACAGATGTGTAGTCTGATCTGAGCCTACACTGCCTGCTGTCTTCCAAAAAATTGACAATTTGCTGGAAACAAAACTTGAATTAAACAGGCTAAATACTTGCTTTTTGATTCCTCAAGAATGTTGTATACGCTTTTTTACACTGGTATTGTACAAATCTGTCACTCGACGTCACATCTTTCTTCTGAAAAAATAAATCAAACATTTTGTGTGCATTGCCATGCCAAAATTGAGCATATTGGTCTATGTTTTAGCCAACTTTCATCTTTTCTCACAAATTGATGGCTCAGCATGAAACAGTTGTAACTGCATATATGTTTAAAGGCAATTACAACTGTTTCGGGTTAAGCCATCAATTAATGCCTACATGTAATCATGAGGATATTAGTAAAGCCAGACATTTCAGGTACCCGTCACAACATAAATCAAGATAGCGCAAAACTGTTGTAAGTGCCTATTTATTTATAGAGGCAAAATCTAGTTTGCATAACTTCTATCCTATTCCGTGAGGAATACTGCCACACCCTGTCCATCCAATTCAGCCACAACCTCAAGGTGAAACTTGATTCATATGATTGTAGAAAACCTATTAGCCGGAGCTCTGTATATAAAGTGCATTACCATACTAGATTGACATTTTTATTTGAGGATAACAAGCTTAATGGTTAAAAGACTCTTAATTCCTCTAACCAGGATTTTTCATTCACAAGCAATGTATTCTACAGGGTTCGACACTTACTTCTTTTTGATATGAGCCTTAACCTTTGTCATGTTGAGCCCGGAATATTCCTGCTTTGACAGGAGGTATGGACAAAGATCAGCCTGCACATATGTGCAGTCTGATTTTAGTTCATACCACCTGAATTTCATTTTTAAACCAGAAAGGTGTAAAACAATGCATTTCTGAAATCAATACTCACTCATATTTGGTAACTTTCAGTGCTTTAAGCACTTTGATTTTACATTTATTTTGCAAAGATTTTTTATTCACAATGACAAGGGTTAAGGATCTTTAAGCCCCAAATCTCACAGATCCTCCATGGTAATAACTATATTCATTTTTTTGCAATCTAAAAGAGTAAATTTTAAGGAAAATAGTGTGGTAAAAGATGAAATTGCTTGTGATAAGCAATTTCTTCTTTTTCAACAATGTTTTCCAAATAGAACTGAAAAGACAAGAGGGTCAGAATGACCCTAAACCGCTCACCTGAATTTAATCGGTCCAGTGATTATCACCCAAGTAACTTAGAGTTTCATTCACATAATTTGCCAAGTTGTTGAATAGAAGATGAAATTCCAAGAGTTCAAAGTGAAAATAGACCCTGCCCACCCATTGATTATTGAGGAGAAGATGTTGAAAGATTTTGGGCTAAAAATAAGCCCCACCCTGCCATGCCCAAGTTTAGGACAAAACCCCACCAGGACAAAATCCCACCGGGACAAAACCCCACTAGATAAAACCCCACCAGGACAAAACCCCATCGGGACAAAACTTCACCAATATATATATATTAGTGTAAGTGTTGAAAGTGTGTTATGAAAGAGTATATTAATTTATTCCTATAATACTGTTAGTTTATTACAACACATCACCATTTTAATACACATGTACAAGGTTTAAAATAAAGTGATAAAAACAATCATGTCCTTTAACTGATTTTGTTTGTTTGTTTGAATAGCAAAGCAGCTGGAGCTCCTAACAATGGTTTCCTGGTATTTGTCACACCAGTATTACCTTCACATCCTTTTCTAGCCTCCAGCTGCTATCCCACATGGGACTATGATTATCAACCCATCGGTGGCAGAATAATAGTCCTAAATGATAAATACCGCCATCGGGAATTGAACCTGGTATCTTATGATTAACAGTCTGCTTGCAAAGCTTATCTTGGACAGAGAGAAATCCAACTATAAAACAATATGTTAACTCTTCTATAGTTTGAAGGCAAAGGGAATGACTATAGGTTTATAACCAGAATTTTTCACCATTTTTCAACAAAGTAAAGAAAGAGGGCAAGTAAAAATCAGAAGAAAAAAATAATATTCAATTGATTTTTATGAAAGTATTGACAAATATTTTTTTTCACTCATGGCATGAAAACGTAATTAAATCAATATAGATTTCAATAATAAATTGATATAAAAAGGTGGTGGGTTTTTGTCCTACTTGCCAAATATAGTGGTGGGATTTTGTCCTGGTGGGGTTTTGTCTTGGTGGGGTTTTGTCCATACCCCGCCATGCCCAAACTTATGGGCCAATCAAAATTTAGTGAACAATTTTTAAAGAGGGGAACCAAAGGAACATTCTGGTTTTATTAAAGTTTCATTAAAATTAGCCCAGGACCTGCAACATTGCACCTTTTACCAGTCCTCCCTAAAGTCACCCTTACCAAACTGACTTAGACAGACTTATATGCAACTTATATGTCAGTTATATGGGGCATATAACTGGCATATAAGCCACTTATATGTTGAGCTGAAATGCAACTATGTGAGATCTATGTATATGCCAGTTATATGTCTGGAATAAGTTAAGGTAGCAATCTCTTTATAAGTCCCATATAACTGACATATAAGCCTTCCTGGGGAGTCAAATGAATGGAGAACATCTATGTCATTTATATTGATAGCTGCTAAGCCACATAGTCACCTGACACATCAGACCAATGAAACATCTTCTTGTAATCTCAGTTTAAGCCAATGAAACCAAGTGTTATTTATTTATTCAGTTTAGTGGTAGTTTTGAAAAAAAGTCTAATGTTTTTACTGTGTTCGGATTATATTGATGTCTAAACAATGAAATTAAGGTACAAACTAACTGGTATTTCTCTTTTCTAATTCTTTCATATGTAATTGATATTTTCACATGAAATATAAGGTGCACAAATAAAACTTAAATCAATATTTCAGAAATATACAGGTAATGGACAAGCAATTTTGGGATGTTAAGAAAACTTGTTTTAATTGTGATTCTGTAACACATGCTCAGAATTTTTCAAAGAAGCAAATTGCAGTATACTAATCAATGAAAGCATATTTATGAAATAATAATTGTTTCTTTGAACGTAGTGAAAAGAAAGTCCTATTTTTGCTTCAAACTCAAAAGTTGCCCAACGTAGAAAAATGCTAGGCTTACAGGCTAGTTCTCTTCATTGCCAAGTTATATTATAATACTTTTACATAACCTCTCCTTTCATTTGCACAGCAAGTATTATTCAAAAGTTAGTTTAGAAGTTGAAAATATTGTACACAGTTTTTGAGACAAAGAAAATAATTTCTTCAGAATAAAGTGTACACAAACGCATTCTGGTACTGACCTACTTTTGACATATATGGGACTTATATGCCCCATATAAATGGCATATATGTCCCATATAAGTGGCATATATGGGACATATATGGCCCATATAAGTTATTTTTCCCCATCCATATAAGTGGCATATAAACCACATATATGTGACTTATATGTCATTTTAGGCATATATGCCACTTATATGGGACATAGATCTCATTTGCATTTAAAATCCTTATCTGTGACATATAAGCCACATATATGGCAAACAACTATGTTACTTATATGCGGCTTTTAAGGGACATAGATCTAGACATATATGTGACATATAAGGCAATTTCGTAGGGGCAACAGTCATAGGCCTGAAGACTGGTGGACCCTTGTTCTTACCACAACTTTCCCACTTCTACAGCTTGGAGGACTGGTGCTGAGTCTTTAAAGTATCTTTCAAAATATTGTGGTTTTACTGGTGTCAGCAAGGACTGGAAATTATGGATACAGAGCTACAGACAGAGGGGTATTTTGGTTTTCAAATTAAAACATTTCATTATTCCTGACTTAAACCCTGTTGTTGGTACTCATTTGAAATGTCTCATCAAGCTGATTCAAATGAGTACCCACAAAGTAGAGTTTCATTGTAAAATCAAGATTTAAGACTGGTTTATCCCCTTTTATCTGGACCCCTGTGGGAAGGAGCAAGAGTCACTGGGACATAACTGCAATTATGTTGAAACTTATCCTCAACCCCTTAACAAACAAAATATCCAAATATCTACCTGCCTTCGGTGGGGATCAAACCCCTTAACAAACATATTATGAGTCCAGCAAGCAAACCAATCAGCCAACTAGCCAGACATAATTAAGCAAGGGCTAAAATAGCACAAAACTGAATTAAGTGCCCCTACAATAGTTGTGCTCATCCCTTGAAATTTTAATCAGCAAATTCCTTATTTCTATTATAGGTTTAACTCATACCAAATCTTATCATGCACATAGAAAGAGAGGTAATGGATTCTAACCGCTACTACCAATTTTCACCGCTGGGTACACTTTCCTACCCAAATAAACTACCCGCCTGCCTGGAGCTGGATCCGGCAACTATTAGTAGCATTATCAAAGGATGGAATCAAGGGAGGCAACCACCCTTGTTCAATTTCATGACAAAATGTTCAAGCTACCTTTCATTTTTAACTTCTATCCTGTTTAGACAAGAGGAATTAGGAGTTCCAATAGCCTGCTTTAATGTGGATATGAGCAAATTTGAGTATCCAATGTACTTCAACTTGAAATCAAGTGACAGAAAAGGGGAGGTTATCGGGGATCTTTAAAGTTCCTTCCTTTTTTCTCAATTAATTTTAATAAAATAAACGGCAAATGTCTTTATAGATCTCATAGATAAAACCAGATTATCTAGTTGATTTTACAAAATTAATTTTCTTCTGATATTGCTACTATACATGAGTTGACGGATGACGTAACGGGTCACGTGATGTTTACATCCGGGGAATCGCTGTAGGCAGAAAGATCTACCAGTTGCATACACAAATAGTAAAATATCCAATATTCAAGTTATTGGAATGTACATTTCTAATGATTATTATCTGTTGACAAAGGTGTCAAAATTTAGACAAATCATCCAACCTGTTGATTATGCAGTTGTCATCACATGACATTGTCTGTGAAAAGAATATTTCTCGTTGAAAGATAACCACCCAGGAATGCAAACAAATCGCTGTTGAGCAACTGATATATCGCGCATTCGACATTAATTAAGCTGTATTTACGATTTTTGTTTACTCCTAAACGAAATGTAGTATATCTTACCTATACTGAGCTGATTCGAGTTTCAATGCCGATTTTTCTTTATCCCATTTCCGTTATTCATCCTGTCACAGAAATCAAACATTGGGAAAGGTTTTTAATGCCCTTTTCCCTTATTTGTCTAAAATTTATTAATCCAATTATTAGTTTAATCTGTAAATTTTGAGAACACCACCTACCAGGGGTGTGGAATTTCCATGCCCGACTTGTCCAACTCGGGCTTTTGTACTTGCGGACAAGTAAATTTTTCTAAGCCACTTGTCCAAGGACAAGTAAATACCAGGGCAAATCTTGGAATGTTACGTAAAAGAATTAAGAGAGAAATCATCCTAATGTTCATATCATAGGGTAGAAAACATTGTTTTTAATGAAGAAAATGCTGGATACCAGTATTTTCTTCATCAAAAGGCAATGTTTTTTTTTTTTTTTCATTTTTTTCTATAACTCTGTAGCGGACAAGTTCATTTTGATCCTGGACAAGTAGAAAATCCACTTTTACTTGTCCAAGGACAAGTGGAGAAAACTCGTATTTCCACAGCCCTGCCACCTACTATTGAAAACCGATTTGCTTCCGTAAAAAGTCCTCGCACATTTAGAATATTGGTTAATTTAAGATAATGAACGAACGTCGTCAAACACACGATCTGCCGACTAAACAGCTTTTCTAGTTAAATTTTAAAATCCTATCAAAGAATTTTTCATTATTCGACATAAAAATGTTAGCCGCTATTAACACAAACATGTGTCATAAAGTTCGCTGTTTCTAACGCAATGATCCATACAACACGGCCACGGAATCTCTTTCATCTGACCGTAACCGGATGCGCTTATCGATATTGCCTATGTCATAAAACAGTAGCCGTTAATCACACACTTGCATGTGTCATAAAGACAACATTCTATAACACATGCCAAATTTTAATTGGTCTGACCGTGACGATGCACACGCCACTGATTGATTGCTTTCATCTGGACACAACTTTTACCCATTCATTAGGCATAAAGTGTGAAGTTTCATTTGACACAAATCTTTTAATGCCTTATCAGTCAAAGATTAAATCAAGCTTTTGATAAAATATTTCATTTAAGATTCCATTTCAGCGGCGATAAATGAGGCCCACATGATTTTTTCAATTATGAGCCGCGTCATTTAGTAGATCGATCTTCCGTGTATTGAACAAGCTGTCAATACTAATAGTTCTTCCACAAATTTGAAATAAAAAGGCCGGTATAATTTTTAATCAAATATAAGTTAGGCCTACTGCATATCTGAAACGCAGCGTTTGCTTCAGCGGGAAATGGAAGCCGCCAAAATCGAAATAGTACTCCGAATTTTAACGGATAGGAAAGAAATTGAAGCATACTTAATTTTATTATTTGTTAAAGATGAAATAATGTGATCGTTCTTTTGTAAATGTTCGTTTTTTACCCCGACCAGACGACACAAAATAATCTTGAAACTGAAAGCGTTTGCGGCGAACGAAACATCGCAATACAGCCTGATAAAAATGGATTTGCGATGTTCTGTTGCTCAACGACTTTAACTACATTTCAAAAACAAAAATTTAAAATGAATGTGAGGAAAAATAAGTAGAAAGTTCTGAAATTCTGGCGAGTGAACGAATTAACGTAACAAGTTAATTTTTCCCCAAACGTTGTTTAACCCGAGTCATCTTACACTCGGTAAAATTACTTTATTGGAAAGGGTTAATGAATTTTACTTATTCATCTTACGCTTTCAACACGTATGACCATTTCGTCTGATTTTACCCTTGAAAACGGCGCGACTACGGATAAAACAGATCTCGATCGGCTGTAGTTACGAAGTTTTATTCTACTTGACGCCGTGAACCGATTAATCTGAGTCAAACTTTTGCATTTAGTTCATGTCATACAAATTCATTACGTTATGGAAAGCGGTAAAGAAAGTTAATTTGTTCAAGTGGCGGATGCAAAAGGGGGTTCAAGGGATTAAAACGAACCCCCTTCTGTAGCCTAGGTGTTTCATTTTTACACAGAAAATCAAACAAAACTTTGTAATACTAGGAAAACGAATCTTCTCTCCCTTTATTGTACATTAGTACCCCTTTTAAAGAAATCTTTCATCCACCGCCGTTTTCATCCAACTTTCTATAAAAATCTTAAAATGTAACTATTTCTTGGTTTGTTTACAGAAACGGTGCAACTACAGCTTTGTCAGAACTTTCATGAGTGCTGTAGACTGAGTTACAAATTTTTGAAAACCTAAACACTTACTATGTTTCACACATAATTTTCAACTTTCTTTATGAATGAAGTGAAAATTGACAAAAAAGAAAACATCAAGTTTACAAAGGAAGAATATTTGCGCTAAACCACGGACACGTGTTTAAGAGTCTCTCGAGCTAAATTGCGCAACTCGAGCGTCTGTATAACACAGACCCTAGGCCATGTTTATTCACAGATTCTGGGTTACAAACTTTCTAAACAAATCCATTATTTGAAGAGACAAAATACTTATTCTAAATAGATAAAAGATCTATCGTCGATGGCAACTTCGTTCAATAAGTCGGACGAAATAGTCTAATCTCGAGACGTTATAAAGGGCAATTATGTAAGAGATTCTTTAAATATCGATTGATCATTAACGGGAAACGTTCGTACAAATAATATTTAATTTTCTTTTAATCTGAAATTTTAAAGAACGGTTGATTTTGAAACAGTTTTAATTGTCTTCTCACATAGAGATCTGACTCTTTCTGCCTACCAGTAATGCGCATGCGCGGGAAATTCTCAATATAAACAATAACAATCAACTCTCCTATAAGTCTCAATTTTGAATGTTACAAATGGTATGCAACAATTCCAAAAATAGCATCGCATTCCAAGAACAGAAATCTGTACTTCTGCAACTATCAGATTACAGGTCAAGAATGCTAAACCACTCTGTCAACATGCCAAAAAATGAGTTATCTATTAAGGTATAAATCTTCAGTTTTCAAAAGTACAATTTTTTATTTTCCCTTCATTTGTAAGAAATTAGATTTTTGACAGCATGAAGCTAAATAAATAACTGACTGACATCTATTTGGTTACGAAAAATACAAGGTACGAAGCAACTCTTTTGCTAAACTTACAAATAACGCTACATTGTTGCTCAGATTCGGTAAATAGTATACATTGTGAGCGAAACTATTCATTTAGTCTATTAAAAGAGCTAAATAATCCTCGAAAGTCTTTTTTTTTTTTTCGCACAGCGGAGCGGAAAAATATTTTTTAGGTACTTTCATTTTCATTTTTTAAGAGTTACCTCCCTTGAGTCATCAGAAAAGTGTTACGTCAAAAATTACATGAAGAATCAAGAAAAAGTAAGGATTAAGATTTATAAACAAATTTTTGTGTGTTCGTGAAACTGGAAGTCCAAGGTAAAATATTTTACTTTGTCATCTTTTCAATGTCAAGTTTACGGCCTTCAGGAAAAACCACATAGAAATTGATGAGATAAGTGTTATTAGATTTGGATACAGTTTCGTTCCTCATAAGTTTCGCCCTGTTTTTTTCAGTGGGCCAACTTATTTCTGACCGTGGGCGGGTACTGTTGCCCGCAACATCAGAGCATCTCTCAGAAAGCGGGATACCAGCTCTAGACTGGTCCAGATATGTCCTAGAATATAGCCTAGAATAGGCTATTCTGATATTCGACAGTGAGACCAGTCGACACCCGACCCAAAAGCGGACGAGAACCAAGCCACAACCACAAATCGACAAATAGCTGAAGCTAGTGTTTCTTATAAGCACCGTGTATCAACGTAGGAAGCAGGTCAACTCGTACCCACGGCAACTCGTACCAAAGTCAACTCGTACCCATTTTGGTCAACTCGTACCCAATTTTTGGTCGACTCGTACCCTTTCCAAAAATTATGGAGTCAACTCGTACCCAATTTTTTTATTGAAAAAAAAGTCATAAAAGCGACTTCTTTTAAGAGAATTATTATGATTTATGAAAAAATATAATGTATTTAGATATTTGTAGAAGTTTTTGCTGTGAAGAAAAGACTAACGTACGAAAGAATTAAAAAAATGTTTAAGTTTAAAAGTGATAAAAGAGTGTTACATGGACGACAATTGTGCTACAATTGTTGGTGTTAATAATTAAGTCATCATGTTTAAACTGTGTGTGCAATTGATTTTATTTGGTGGCTATATTGTTTAAATGAGTTGGAAAAAACAAATTTAATTTAAATGTCCGAATATTCTGATAATTAACACCTCAGAATACCAAACAGTTGTTTGTAAGAAGCAAATTAAGTAATTATAATGGGTTGTACGAAATTGCCTAATAAGATTAAAACTCTGTGTTATCGTAATTATATATTTAGTTTTGTTATCTTTTATTCCTCAGCCACTGTAAATAACAAAACTAATTGACGTTTATAATACAAGTCGTCTACCATGGCTCTTAGTAACCAGCCCGATTAGCTCAGTAAGTAGAGCACCGGACTTCAAAACCGTTTGAGTTCGACGGCGTGGGTTTGATTCCCGGGCTGGTACACTAATAAAAGCTAATTGTCTTTCGGATGAGACGTTAAACCGAGGCCCCGTGAGACGGTGCTATACACCGAGCACCATGTCGGATCTCAGCAGTCGTTTCGTCATGTATCCTTGTACTATCCCCCGTAACAACTAACCGTCTTCTGGGGCATCGCTCATTTAGGCATGTGCATGTAACGTCGTAACGACATTTGAAAGATACTGTGTTCACAATTTTTTTAAAATTAGTCAAGATTAAAAGATTGAATAAATGCAAAATATGATCCCCCGGGAGTAATGGCTATTAGCGGATAACAAGTCAGATTTATGGCATTAGTCCCAGTGTTCATTTCGCCTATCTACAGTTTCTTTAAAGAGGGCAATATTCTTGGCATGATTACTATTGTAAATATTTTAGCGTTTGAAATTTTTCTGAACCCATCTCCTGCTGTGTTCTTTCTTTCTGAACATAAAAATCTAGTAGACACCATAGGTTAGTAACAACCTGTATAAGATTTGAAGTTGGATATAAGCCTACGATGCCTACTTTATAAATTATATAAACAGATTGATTGGATTGGATTTTATGTCGCATTAAACATTATTTCAGCCACTTCGCGGCGGCTACAGCACCTAACAATGGATTCCTGGTATTTCTCACACCAGTACAACCATCACATCCTTTCCTAGCCACCAGCTGCTATCCCACATAGGTTTACCATTATCAACCCATTGTAAGTAGATAGAAAGATTTTAAAAGATATGTTATATTTGATAAATATGTTTAAAATGAAATAAATGAATGTTATCTGTTAAAGTTAATCTCGCTTGTTATTATTCATTATCATCGAAAAATAAATACCCCCAACTAAAGAGAAAATACATCTTCCTTTGGACATTTTGACCAACTGTCGTTGTTCTCAGTTTGCTGAAAAAGATTGTAATAAACAAAAGGAAATTGACACTTTATCCATTGACAAGGTGTGAACCAGAACCACTGACCGATAAATAAACATTGAATGGTGTTATTTGAATGATTCTTGCTTAATCATATTTAGCATTTTAAAAGCCAAAAGCATTCAGGTTATTCCACTGTCTGTAAATGAAATATTATGCAGTCAGTGAAATTTTGGACTGGCATTGCAAACATATACTGTGAAAAAAGATCACATAAAAATGTACGCCATGACGATTATAATTTTGAAATTCTTTTTTATTGATTTTTTTTTGTCTTTGCAAGACTAAATAGTGATGTCCAACATGAAATAACATCGTAAGTTATAATGTCTACCTATTTTGTCATTATAAATATATAATATAAATAAACAAAAAAATAAAAAAAAATGGGTACGAGTTGACTCCATAATTGTTGGAAAGGGTACGAGTTGACCAAAAATTGGGTACGAGTTGACCAAAATGGGTACGAGTTGACTTTGGTACGAGTTGCCGTGGGTACGAATTGACTGTAAGCCTCAACGTACACCGGATATAGTGATTAGTGAGTCGAGGGAAATGTCACGGGTGTTGTACAAGGTGAGCTTTTTTCTCTTTTTTTTGTTAAATCACGTAAAACTTTCCTGTAAGCATGCAAGACAGGCGTTACTGATATAATCATGTAGCTATCAACCCGTATCAAATGATTGGTAAGCATCCATAAGTGGCTACAATTAAAAAAAATACCCCCCTAATCACTGATGATTTCCGTTTGTCCATCGCGAAAATACTGTTTTGACTGAATTTTTAGAGTTTCTCATACTAAAACCCATGATAAATAGCCTAACATAACACAGAAAATCACTAGAAACACTCCTGCCTTTTGTATGAAGTGAATATACCGATAAATTCACATGTTGTTTCTTCTCCCGGTGTATTCAGCCTATAGGGAGATGGTGTACGTCGTATAGCAAATCTCACGTTAATAGTGTATATACAGTCAAACCTGTGTTAGCGGCCACCTGTATTCAGCAAGCAACCTGTCTTAAGCAAGCGGCCATTGAGTTCCCAAATGAACCAATTGCACTGAAATTGACCTGTATTAAGCAAGCACCTGTCTTAAGCAAGCTTTTTTTGAATGTCCCTTGGTTGCTTGCTTAAGACAGGTTTGACTGTATATAGCAAGAAAAAATATTTCTTAAATGGATTGTCTAGCGCTAAATTAAAACGTGTTTGATGGATAAAATTATCTTCTTGTCTTTTGTACATTCGATGGAGCCTTTTTCCCTTACCAATGCAGTTGTCATGACTAATTTAATCTTTACCACAAATGAATACCTGTTTCAGTATAATGTTATAGTCAAACCTTGGTAATTGTGTGCTTTTAAACAGGCTTTAGACAAGTATGATATGTATAAATTGGGATCAGCGAGATCCTCGCTGTCATTTTCTCTGTCTCGACTTAAAGAGCAAAGAAACTCAGCATTACTGGCATCTCTTTCATCCTTTCCAAATTTTGGATATCAAGATCAGACGAGTCATTCAGAAGGCAGGGCGGACCTCAAGGCCTGAGATTCGTAATTAAAATTTTACTAGTATCCTTGTATCATGACTTGTGATTACGATAAAATTGTATACACTAACCGGCCAAACCCTGTCATAAACATTTTAAAGCAACGGTACCATGCTAAATGGAAATCCCCATGTGGAGATCCGTTTTAAACTAAGCTAACTTTCGTCACCAAGAACTTCTTACAGCAACAGCCTTCGACTGCAAGAGATTGTGTCTTGATTTTGTGTAGTAGGTTTACTATACTATTCTACAAAACGAAATTGGATTGTAAAACAATTGTATGTGGCTTCCGCTAATCTATCAATTTGAAAACGGTAAAGAGACCAATCCGAAATGCGAAATTTTAGCTTATAAATTGAATTCAACGAAACAACTTGGTCTCACAGGAAGTTGCCTTCTGCAACGGGACTAGCCGTTGTCTAAGAAAACCATGCTAAAAATATGTTTACAATCAATGTAATGAATAATTATGTTAAGAGGTTCATAAAGTTCTGTAAATGATTATCGTCTATATTTTTTAATCAATATGATTAAGGATTCCCCTGTTTTTCGCAAAAAACTAGAAAAGAATCCTATTCGAAAACGCCAAAATGTTACTACAGAGTCATGTAGGCGTTTTCATACATAATTTCTTATTTTGCGCTCGTTTAAGTAAGGATATTTTACCCTTCCCTTGAGCTATATTCGTACACTACTTTTTCTATCATTCGTACACTGATTTGAAATTGTCTGCCATAGGCCGTACACCGGTAGGTTTTTTCCTATCTAAATATTCCAAAAACAAAAAATAATCTCGCAGTATAATTTAGTATGTAAAATCTTTGGACAACAAAGAAAGTATAGCAAAGTAAATCGTGGGCCAGTTACATAAAATATGAGCATTTTCATTCGATTTGGCAGAAGGCCAAGAAAATTGTCAGTGATTAGACGGTTTATTTTCCTTTATTCTATGACAGAAACAAATTATTTCATGTTTTCCAAAGAGACAAACATAACCGACTACCTCAGTGGTGTAAATTCATTTTTCACTAAGTAAAATCACAACAAACACAGAAATAATAAAAAAAATACTAACCATGGATCCCACTTCGTAGATATTTCCCTCGACTCACTAATCGCTATATCCGGTGTACGTTGATACACGGTGATAAGGGTTGCAATTCAAAACGGCCCTGGATCAAACAGCCTGTTATTCTTTCAAGAAATTTGGTCCAATAAGAAAATAAGAGAAAATAACCGAAAGAGATTTTATTGGAGATTTTATCCTTACATCCCAAAGAAAGTATGAATAGTTCCACTGTTTCTTTCAGCATTAGATATACCGGTAGTGAGACATTTCTGAAAAATTGCTTGCTGTGAAAGTAAAAGTTCAAGTGGAACTGAATGCCATTTTTTTAACCAGGTATCTGGGAGATGTTTACTTTAAACATGTTTTATTTTCATCATTTGAACATTGTTGTTATACATAATATTTCATATAACACAAATGATCATGACAAAAGGGTCTGGCCACAAGTTCTTACAACTTAGTAGACGGCCATTCCCTGGTCTTGGAGATGGACAGTCGATGTGGCCATGTTATGGCCAGGATGTTTGGCCACAATGTTTCTTAAGGTAGGACCTTTTGGCCAAATATTCTTTTGAAATTTCTTCCTTCTTTTCGAAGGAGAATAAACCAGTGTGTGAAAGTTTAATTATTTCATTTTTGTATTTTCAGTCATGAAGATAAGATTTTTTTTTCCATTTTGATGTTTTGTTCACTTTATCTTATCATATATATGGAAAGAAGAATGCAAAATTATCTTCATAATTAATTTTCCATTTTGATGTTTTTGTTCACAGTCACTTTGTATTATCTTATCATATCCAAAGAAGAATGCAAAATTAACTTCATTATTAATGATAATATAGTTAGTTTGAATATTGTAATATTAATTAAAATTTAATTGTAAAATCATATTATTTTCAAAATTAATAGTCTTTAAGAAATACTTGTAATAATAAATTTGTGATAGAAAACGGAGAAGGAAATGTTTTAAACCTTGTCATGATGTAAATTTTGGGTAAAAATTTTCATTGAAATCAAAGGGCAAAAAGCACTGAAAGTTCCAACTCTAGGCCAATTTTTATTTGAAAACTAAATCTATTGACAATTCTTGTTTGAAGGTGAAAAACAGGTGGTGTAGACTAACATCAGACTGCATATATGTGCAGGCTGATGTTTGTCTATAGGTCCTGATAAAGCAGGAATATTCTGGGTTCAGCATGACAAGGGTTAAGAAAGCAAATTAGACGCCCCCCCTCCCCTTTTGGCCAGAAGGAATTGACAATTAAGCTATTAAATCAAATTTACTAGTAAATTTAGGAGAGACCCATGTAAGGAATACAAAGATTACCTTTAAATGAAGAAAAGGTAAAACAGAAATTACTTAACCCTTGTCATGCTGAACCCGGAATATTACTGCTTTGACAGGAGCTTTAGACCAACATCAGTCTGCACATAATTGCAGTCTGATGTTAAGTCTACAACACCTGTTTCTCGCTTTCAAACCAGAATTTTCGATAGTTTTCGTTTTTCAAATAAAAATTGACCTAGAGTTGATACTTTCAGTGCTTTTTGCCCTTTGATTTTGATGAAAATTTTTAGCCAAAATTTATTCAGCATGACAAGGGTTAATGTTAATTAAAGCAAGTACATTTGGCCAAAACATATAAATCTATAAACAAATTAACTCCTTTATCACAAGTCACATAACATTTATATCATGTAAATACACTTGTCATGTGAGAAAATTATTACATGAGAAGATAAAATAAAGAATGAAAGGTTAGAATATAAATGATTGTATATAATAGCATTTATGCATTACATGCAAATATTTGGCCAAAAGGTGAAAAACATTGTGGCCAGAACGTTCATGGCCAAAACACCCTACATTCGTCTGGAATGACGTTTCACTATTGAGTCTGTCCACACCGGAGACACTTCACTAGATGAATGCATGTGACTTTCATTACCTCCTATTTTCAATATCTCTTTTTCAAATCTTGAGATGTTAAAGCCAGTGGAGTGATACAGGCCCTCTTGGGTCTCTTGGTTCTTGTTTAAGGGTAATTCAAACTTCAAAAGCTATTTATGGGATATCAGGGCTCGTGCTAGTGTTTGAAATTAAGGAGTCATTGACCCTTAACCATTAAATTCAAGGGGTCAAAACAGATAAGCATTATAAGTATTTTAAATTTATGAATAGTATAATAGAACTTCGGTAAAATTTTCTTTCTTTATTCATAATAAAGAGGACAAACTAAACCAAAGGTTAGGGGTTTGAGTCCTGTTAATGGCCTGGTGTTTTCTTAGCAAAGAAACTTAAAAGTCACTGCTTCAGTCCACTCAACTGTAATTGGGTAGCAGTGGATGAAAGCCCTTCCCAAAAGTAAGAAAAATACTGCCTCTGGAAATTGTCATGCAAAATCAATAACATTGGAATGAGTAAAAATTTGGTTAATAGCTATACAAAGCAAATGTTAAGCTATTATATCCTAAGAGAAGGTGCTCCAGTCTCACACAATTCTACCGAAATGCCGTTGGGGAAAATAAAATACAGACTATGGGCCTGTTTTACTAAACAACTTACGAAAAAATCAATCGTAAGTCAAAATCAATAATCGTATCTGGTCTTTTTATTCATTGGTGGGTTCTGCCTTGCAGTATCTCATTGAAATTGTCCTTAGAAGACGATTTCAGTGAGATGTTGCATGACAGAATTCCATATTTTGTTACTTCTGTAGACTTACGCACAAAATGATCGTAAGATGTTTAGTAAAACGGGCCCTATAAGTATAAGTGCATCCAACTTAACTGTAATGTTTTTGGCACCAGCTTGTTGACCTTCCTCTGGTACAGCTGAGCTACACTCTTAGCAGGAATGGACACTAACACCAATCCTCAGGCCCGAGACCTGTGGATTTTAATCCTTGTCATCCTGAATGAATTTTGGCTAAAAATTTTCATCAAAATCAAAGGGCAAAAAGCACTGAAAGTACCAGCTGTAGGTCAATTTTTATTTGAAAAACTAAATCTATTGACAATTCTAGTTTGAAAATGAGAAACTGGTGGTGTAGACTAACATCAGACTGTACATTATGTGAAGGCTGAATTTTAGCTCCACTGGCTGAAAGCCACTGGGGCTATTGTCATTTCGTTGTATCCGTCGTGTGTCCGTCTGTGCGTCCGTGCATACGGTCGTAAACTTTTTCTTTAAAAATCTTCTCCTCAGAAACTACTGGATGGATTTCTACCAAACGTCACAGGAATGATCCTTGGGTGACCCTCTTTCAAAGTTGTTCAAGAAATTTTGATCCAATGAAAAACATGGACTTAATAGGCGTGGCTAATTTCCAAATATGGTAAAAAGTGACTTTTCTCAGGTTCTAATTGATGGATACCAATAAAATTTTACATGACTGATCCTTTGGTGACCCTTTATCAGTCTACCAAAAATTATTGTGATCAAATGAAAAATATGAATTTTATGGGCAGAGGTCATTTCTCTATATGTTATATAGTGGAAACTTTGAAAATCATTTTCTCAAAAATTATATGATAGATATCAACCAAATTTTACAGGAATGATCCTTGAGTGATTCTTTATCAGTCTATAAAAAATTTTGTGCTCAGATGAAAAATATGTATTTTATGGGCGGAGGTCATTTCTCTCTATGTTATATAGTGGAAACTTTGAAAATCATTTTCTCAGAATGTTATTGATGGATATCAATCAAACTTCATTAGTATGATCCTTGGTTGATCCATTATCATGCAGCCAAAAATTATCGTGATCGGATGAAATTTATGTCTTTTATTGGGCGGAGGTCATTTTTCTATATGTTATAATAGTGGAAACTTTGAAAATCATTTCAACATAAATAGAACCCAAAATATCTAAAAAATCTAGTCAAAACTTTTGATTACAAGAATTTCAAGCCTGTGGAGCGACTCAAGCCATTCATGGTTTTCTAGTTGTCTTTATATCCTGGCAAAGCAGGAATCAGGGTTCCCAAAAACCTCCATATGGGGTGATTTACCCCCAAATAGAATCTTATACCCCCTAATTATGGCAGGCAGCCTTCTTTGTCTCATATAGAGGGGTACATGCATGCTGCAAAATAAATATTTTTACCCCCATTTTGAAGAAGCAGTGGGAACACTTGGAATATTCAGGGTTCAGCATGACAAGGGGTAAGGAGGACTAGTAAAAGTTACCATGCTACAGGTCCTTTAGGCCTGTAAGTAATTGCCGTATCATTTACAATCTATCTACTTATTTATTGTCTTCAGCTGCCTTTCCAAAAATAATATTTTCAGTATCCTATGTAAATCATTAAGGGAAAAGAAGAAACTGCTTGTCACAAGCAATTTCTCAGTGTTCATTTTAGGCAGGGGGATTGGGGGATTCCCCCACTTTCTTTAAAAGAATCCCCTATATTTTCAAATTTCCCCATAAACAAAGAGCAAGGAATAAAAACATTTCTCAATGAGCTAGATTTTGCATTGTATTCCCCCACATTTTTGAAATCCTAGAATGAACACTGTTTCTTCTTTTTCCACATTGTTTTCCCTACAATGAACCCCTAGAATGCTAAATGATATCGATAATTTCTTGAAGGACCTGTTTAAACAGGGGAGGACCTGTAAGAATTAAGGCTAACAGGTCCTTTATGCCTGTGGCAAAAAGTAGTTAGTGTTAAACCCTGCTTAGTCTGAATATTTTGGGCATATTATAATACCACTGTCCATTCTGTCTGTCTGTTTGCAAAACTTACCAAAAACCTGTACCTTACCAATTACTACAACCTATGCAAGATACAATGTTAATATAATGTATTAGCCATGGTGATAGATCTATAGATATGCAGCTGTAGATACCCTGGCCAAGTTCATTTCACAAGTTCATCGTCAAGTTCTGTAAAAAATTTCCTGTTCGGGTGCATTCTTGTTCCACTAACAAATCTTGTTTAACCCTTTCCTGTTTTACAAAATTTTGGACCTGTCCAAATTCAAAGGCAAGGCTTTTCCAAAGATCTTTGGGAAAAGGCCCCTAGCATTCATTTTGGAAAAAAATATCGACAAAATGCAATTTGGGGATTTTTTTATGTATAACTGTTTGGGTCAATTCTTGCCTGTAATGTATAAATTTTCTTTAAAAAAGCCTGTTCATAAAATTCTTAAAGTTAACAAAACACATATTCATACTCCCAACTTACAAATATGTCAGAAATAAGTTGTTTGGTTAAATCCATTTCATTAAATTGGGAATTTTTCTCCGAATTGGGAAAAATTTTGGGGCCTTTTCAATCGGGAATGGGGCCTTTATTGGGCCCCTGAGAGATAGAAGAAAAAGCCCTGAAAGGTTTTGCAGATGAAAATTTAAAGTGGATAACCATTCAGTAGGGTAGAAAATAGTGTGGAAAAAGAAGAAATTGCTTGTCAGAAGCAATTTCTTCTTTTTTCACAATGTATTCTCAATCATAAAATCACAAGCACGTAAAAAGCAGGGATTAAAAAGCAAAGGGTTAATTCTCAGACATATACCTCCCTGAGTGGTTAGGAGCAAAAATTGTGGAAATAAGCAATCTTCTTGTCCACTATGTTATTCAAAAAAATAAGGGGAAAGTCTTCGATTTCATGATCAGACTTTTCTCATCCCACCTGTTTAAAAAAAATACATGTTTTTTTATCACTTAGTCAACTAATTGTTGTAAAAACAGCTGGAAGAAAGATGACAGTAAAGGCCCATGTTTGACCCTTAAACCAGGGTTTTGACCCTCAAAAATCTGAAAATATCTTATTTTGACCCTTAGAAATTTCTCCAAACCCTTGAGAGAAAATTCTAAGAATCAAAACTTGGTTTTATTACTCAAAATTTTCAATGATGTATCTTGTATACTATTTAGATTTCTAATTATCATTTTTAGCTCCACTGGCTGAAAGCCACTGGGGCTATTGTCATGGCGTTGTGTCCGTTGTGTGTCCGTCCGTGCATCAGTGCGTCCGGTCGTAAACTTTTTCTTTAAAAATCTTCTCCTCAGAAACTACTGGATGGATTTCAACCAAACTTCACAGGAATGATCCTTGGGTGACCCTCTTTCAAAGTTGTTCAAGAAATTTTGATCCAATGAAAAACATAGATTTAATGGGCGTGGCTAATTTCCAAATATGGTAAAAAGTGAGTTTTCTCAGATTCTAATCAATGGATAACAATGAAATTTTACATGAATGATCCTTGGGTGACCCTTTATTGGTCTACCAAAAATTATTATGATCGGATGGAAAATATGTATTTTATGGGCGGAGGTCATTTCTCTATATGTTATATAGAGAAAATTTGAAAATTAATTTCTCAGAACGTAATTGATTGATATCAACTAAATTTCACTGGAATCCTTGAGTGACCCTTTATCAATCAACCAAAAATTATTGTGATCAGATGAAAAATGTGCATTTTATGGGCAGAGGTCATTTCTCTAAATGTCATATAGTGGAAACTTTGAAAATCATTTTCTCAGAATCTAATTGTTAGATATCATCAAAATTTCACTTGAGTGATCCTTGAGTGACCCTTTATCAGTCTACCAAGTATTATTGTGATTGGATGATAAATATGTATTTTATGTGCGGAGGTCATTTCTCTATATATGTCATATAGTGGAAACATTGAAAATCATTTTCTCAGAATCTAATTGACAGATATCATCCCAATTTCACTTTAGTGACCCTTGAGTGGCTCTTTATCAGTCTACCAAAAGTTATTGTGATTGGATGAAAAATATGTATTTTATGGGCGGAGGTCATTTTTCAAAAAGTGATACAGTGGAAACTTTGAAAATCATTTTCTCAGATTGAAACTTATGGATATCAATCAAACATTTTTGGTATGATCTTTTGGTGACCCATTAACATGCTTATTCTACTTAAGCCAAAAATTATTTTGATTGGATGAAAAATATGTCTTTTATGGGCGGAGGTCATTTCTCTATATATGTTAAATAGTTGAAACTTTGAAAATCATTTGCAACATCAGTAGAACTCAAAATATTTAAAGATCTAGTCAAAACTTTGATTTGCTTTAATTTATAAGAATATCAAGCCTGTGGAGCGATTCAAGCCATTCATGGCTTTCTAGATTCCCTTTATAATATTACAAGAAAATGTCAATTCACCCTGAAACCTGTAAAATTCTATTCACAATTTGCCCTCTCTGTTGTTTTGACCCCTTCAAGATGAATTTTGACCCCTAGAATTTCATGGTTTAGGAGTCATTTACTCCTCAATTTTTAACACTAGCACCAGTCCTGAGACAATTGCAACACAACCTACCAGGTAGTACGCCTTACCATGTCAAAAATTATAGATAGTACTTTTTCTTTCCAGGATGTTTAAACAGGAGTACTCAGAGAGCTACCAATAGATATAATTACATCTATACATATCCTTGTGGAAATTTGGGAAAATCATGGCAGTTCGGACTAAAGAGTTGAAAAGGCAGCAGCTGAGTGCAAGTGAAATACCACACTCACCAAATATCTACTGGTGCTCTCTGAAATTGTATCCAGTGAGTAGAACAAACTAAGGAATGGGACCTTTAACATATCAACAACTGTGAATCTTTTTTAAATAATCTTATTTTAATCTCAAATGACAGAGTCGAATATTAATTTGTGGGTTTCATATTGCTTTCAAAAACACCTACTGGTAATGAACTATCAATTCAGTGGATTTTTGTGCAAAAGTGATGTAACAATTTTGTGAAAGTTATTATAAAATTGTGGTTCTCTGAATGATTATATGACAGCAGGGACACTCACACAATATCTCCAGGTACTCTCTGACTATGTATCCAGTAGAATAAACTAAGGAATGGTACAATTTTTACATATCAACAACTGTGATCCTTTTCTAAATAATCTTATTGTAATCCTAATATGACAGAGTCAATTATTTATTTGCGTGTTTCAATTTTGTGAAAGTTATTATAAAGTTGAGGAACTCTAAATGATTATATGACAGCAGGGACGTACTGTGTCTGGACACACACAAGATGGCATCAATTTATTTGTTGTGTGGGATCATCGTTTCCCTCGTTATGATGACGAGTTGTCGTAAACACAGGGGACACCAATACACACTGGAGACGACTGCCAGAGACTATCACGTTCCAGATAATCAAAAGGTGAGATTAACTTAACAAACGTTTCATTGCCTTTCAGTCGATTTACAATTTTAAAGACTGGTCTTTTTGGCCGAAGATGATATATAGATTGAAGCAAAGCTGAGGTTCATGTAGCATCTGAAACTTAGGCCAAATAGACCAGTCTGTAAAATACTTTATCTAATAACTACACAAATAGCCGTGTGATAGCATCCTGTATGATATTTTTTATGATATCACATAGTTATTTTTAGAACAATGATATAATGCAGTTATTTTTAGCAACTTATGTTTCAGTTAGAAACATCGACGAAAGCAATTCAAATAGAGGTTATAAAATAAATACAATACACACTTAATGTATTGTATGAAAAAAATATCTAACTCAGTTGAGAATTGATAATTGTCTCGGCAGAGCCTCGACAATGATCAATTCTCCCAACCTTGTTAGATATTTTTTCTCATACAAAACACTAAGTACGTATTATATATATTGTCCTTTAGGCTGTGTAATATTTGTTATACGGAATCTGTAGAAGAAGACTGTAATACTTTTAATTTAGATTTCTAAGAAATGCATTGCTATTTCGAAAAAAAAACCACATGTGTCTTGTAAGGAGATCTATGTAAGATTTCTTTGATAACAATAATTGTATTTAAGTTCTGCATTTATTCTGATAAATATATATGTTTCAAGAAGACTAGATCTAGATCATTGAATTCACCAATAAAAGATAGAAAATGAAAGTAAAACAAAAGTAGAAAACAAATTTCATTGAAAATGTTTCCACTTGTACAAGATGACATCAAAAAAGCATAAAAATTTACTTTGATGTAATCATGTTATAAAATTCTTGTATCTGGACAATAAAACATTAAATTGGCATGGAAGTCTCCAGGCAGTAATATATTATTTCGGACTGTGTGACATTACATTGATCAAAGAAGGATGAGGTATAATATAATAGGGATAATTCAATATAATCCAATAATGTTATCCTGCTTTTTACCTGGCAAAAAATTCTTCAAGAAACATTGTGGAAAATCAAAAAGTTGCTTCTAACACTCAAATTTTCTTTGTTTTCCACAATGTTTTCTACCAACAAAATATAAAAAAAAAAACATTTTCAAATTTTAATTCAAGAATTTCAATTAAGAGAAATGTTAAAGACTTTATTTTCAAACTTTGTTAATTGGAATTTGGTTTAATCAGCGTTTTTTTTTCTCGGGGATTTTGGAACGGTCCAAATCCAGACATATTGGGATAAATGCATTATTTTCTCAAAAATTGGGCAAAATATTGTTATTATGGTTATGGGCAAAACTTAAGTAACTTAAACTATAAACTACCTCAATAAAGTTTTCTCTGCCTCTTAAGATATTTGAGTTAAAACTAAAGTAACAAACAACATGTTATAACCTTTATTTTACTTTTAAAAATTGGCAAGGTTCTCATCTTTGATAACATTTGGAAATTTTTTCATGAATTGGGAAGCTTGTGCAAGCTTATTTGCATGCTTGTTCTTGTTTGCAAGCTTGATTGCAAGTTTATTTACAAATCTTGTGACAAATCTCCTTTTGGGTGTGGGTTGGCTCTTAAAGTTTAGTTCCAGTATGAAAAAAGTGTGGAGTAATAACAACTAAAAGCTATGACTAAGTTTTTGGCTCTTTTTTCTTTTGTTCATATTCAATGATTACATATAAACATGCAATTCCTACAGAAATACCAAGCCCAAATGTTGAAAAAAAATGAACATTTCCTGTGAATATGATGATTGTATGTGTCACACCCCTACAATTATTTCCACCACTTAACTGTAGCACCAAGTTCAAACCAATTGAATCTACTCAAATATTTACTGTATTATTACGTCTAATTATCAACACTGAATATGGCACCAATTACTAGTGCTCAGTCTTCTAATATCTGTACAAATTGTATTTTTACAAAGGCGTATCAAGGACTTTGAAATTTGTACGCACTCAGACGGTGACAACCAAAAAAATAGAGAATAAAGGCGATATGAGAACTGTAACAAGAAATGAATGTCCTCCGTCCACACCCTTTCATTGATTTGAGTGATCAAAACATCGTAACTACAGCTTGAATAAGCTGTAGTTACGATGCTTTGATCATTCATCAATGATATTTATCCTCCTGGGAGTTACGCCCTTGAATGAATGCCTGTGTATCAATAGATTGGGGGGAAGGGGGGCCTTATAGTCTTTGTATTGTTTGTTTGTTTGCTTGTCTGCTGGTTCTATTGCCAGAAAAAATTTTTACATTTTGCAACTACTTATGATTGGTAAGTAGTAGAGTCTTCATATTTCAGGGTTTTCCTTCTATGTTCAAAACTGGGGTCATTTTGCCACATCATTACCCCCTTTAATCTAGATAAAGAATGTTTCTTTGACAATTTTGGGGGTCATTTCAAATAAAGGGGGGTCCAAATTCAAAGAAACAGGGGGGTCATGGAAAACCCTGATATCACACACATGTTTTGCTTGTGACAATACCTTTCTGTAGGTACATGTAATAACTTAAAGGTCATCCGTTGTAGTGATAAAGTGATACTGCTGTCCACATTGAATATTTATTATGGTTTTGTAGAATTTGAGGATATTTCTAAAAAAAACAACAAAAAAAAATCCCTGCATTAGAATTAAATCTTTGTATATTGCATGAGATATCTATATTATGGAGGAACTCCGAGAGAATTGTAATTGGACAAATTATTGTATTTTATCAAATTCAAACAAATGTTACACATGTAACATCAATTCTAATGCTGCAGAAAAAGGACATTTTTTTATTCTGTAGTGTTTGCTATTGTTGATGTTCTTGGCTCAGCACAAAATAGTTGTAACTGCATATAAAAAATAGGAAGCTACAACTGCTTCTTGCTGACACATTCATATACATCCTTTCTCTGGTTTCTCAATGTTTAAACAGAATGTAAGAAGCATTCAATTTATTTTTCTCACTAATCATGTGTGGCCTAGAGGTTAGATAAGCGATTGGTTTAAACCTATTTATTTTACATCAATTGGGAAATAAGTTCTTACAACTTAGATTATCCCTCTAGATTCTTCTTCATGGAAAATTCACCAGTACTTGGGCCGAATGATTGGGGCAATGAAAAATCAAGATCGATAGCTGCTCCCGGGAATCGAACTCAGGACCTTTGGGTCAAGAGGCTGACGCTCTACCTCTAGACCACGTCCACCATATACAATCATGTGGCATAGAGGTTTAGGTATTCTGGCTTTAAAAATACTAGGAATCCAGATAATTATAGATATTATATGTAAACCAATTGGTTAGGTGCTCCAGTAGCAACAACATACCTTAGCCTAAATACTGTTGAAAAACAACAACAACAAAAAAACAGCAGGGCTTGTGTCGGTTACCAGTCAACTCGGCCCATTGAATAACTCGGCTCAGTCAACTTGGCCCCAATATATAGTCTATAGTAACATAGATTATTTTTCATAAAATATGTACAAGTTTTGTACAAACGTTGCTTCTATACGTAACTGGGTTTATCTTAATCATTTTAAATCTTTATTTTTTTGTCTTTTTGGAAATATTTTATAGATTCATTGTTTGATTATGTACGATTCTAAAAATGATCCTAAAATTTCAAAACAACTTTTTAATTTTCTAATACATAGATAATTTCCTTATGACCAAATGAAGATTCAATACTATTGTATTTGTAATAAAAATACTTAATAAATAACCAAACATAAGAAGGTTTTGGCATAAAATGAAATTGGGGCCGAGCAATACGTTGGGCCGAGTTGAAAATGGGCCAAGTTGACCAGCTGTCACCCTTGTGTCAGTGCTTGAAAGTTTACAAGTTTTACAAGTTTTATTTAATTGACATATTACCAGGCCACTGGCCCAACTTATACAGAATCCTATAATAACTAACTATGTATGTATGAGACACACCAGGTGGGGGACATTTTCACAGTTCTAAAGCGTATCATTACTCTTATAATTTGTGAATCACATAACCCCCATCATAGCGTGGCCCATATGAAATGAAGGAGTCATTGATTCTTCCACCATAAGATTATTGCGGTCAAGACTGATTTTATACGGGTTAAAATAACACAAAGGGCAAACTATGAGCAGAATTTTTCAGATTTAAGGGTCAATTGACCTTTCATGTAAAGGTATGCTGCATAAGAAAGCAATTGATAAGTAAAACTTAATATAGTTACTATGTTTGACCTATTTTTGACCCTTCAAATTTCTCTCAAGGGGTCAAAAGTAAGTAAAACTTAATATAGTTACTCTGTTTGACCTATTTTTGACCCTTCAAATTTCTCTCAAGGGGTCAAAATGACCCCCTTGTGAGAAAGTTTTAAGGGTCAAAATAGGGTATTTTCAGGGGTTTGTAGGTCAAACATAAGTTTAGGGGTCAAACTGGAACCCTGAACATTGAACAAGACTAAGTCATCCGATAAATGGGTTAAATCATGATAATTATGGGAATGCTAGAATCATGAAACTCTATGCATATGCTGCTTATGACCCAAGGAAGTGCACTATTGTTTGGGGCCACATAGGTCAAAGGTCAAGGTCACAGTTAATTTTTGTTAAATTTGTGTTAGACCTTTTTGTTTCCAGTCTCAAACTTAAGGACCAAGTGACCTTGAATCATGAAACTTTATATAAATGCTACATATGACCTGAGGAAGTGTCCTATTGTTTTTTGGTCACATAGGTCTAAGGTCAAGGTCAATTAAACTTATTTCTTTCTATGTGATGGGTCACATCATAATAGTTACCAGGATATAACTTGAATTCTCAATATTTGCTACAAACACTTCCTGCACTTTGATAATAGCATTTGTATTTGGACAAAGAGCTGATGGGAGGTATTAGTCCGCTTTGTGTCAGCTCTAAGTTTGATAAATGGGTTGAATCATGTTAATTATGGGAATGCAAGAGACATGGAATTCATGATTACAGTTTTTCATTCCAAAGATGTGGGAACAAACATTTCATTCTTACAGTACTAATTATTGTAAATGTTTATCCCATTCATAGATTTAGCTTGGAGTCTTTTACCTATTTTGACCCTTAGAAATTTCTCCAAAGGGGGTCATTTTAGCCCCCTTGAGAGAAAATTCTAAGGGTCAAAACTTGGTTTTTTTAACTCAAATTTCAATGATGTATCTTGTATATTATTTGGAATTTTACTAAAAACTTTTTCACTTTATAAATTTACAATAAAAGGTCAATATTCACTGACACCTGTAAAATTCTACTCACAATTTGCCCTGTCTGTTATTTTGACCCCTTTCAAATTAATTTAATGGTTTAGGAATCAACAACTCCTCAATTTCAAACACTAGCACAAGCCCTGAGAGGTAGCTGCTGTCATACACAGTTGGTAGCACCTCAGACTGTCAATGGTTTCAGGTTTGATCCCCAACAGGTGCACTTATTCCTCTCTACTATTTGTCTCCTACCAATGGGTCAATTATCTTAGACCTATGTGGGTTTAGCAGCTGAAGGTAGGAAAAGATGTAATGGTAGTACTGATGTGAGAAATACAAGATTCCATTGTTAGGTGCTCTAGCCGCTGTGATATAACTGTAAGGTTTTTTGAAAGTGGCATAAAACCCCATTTAAACTAACAAATAAGATGAGAGATGTAGATAATTTTCACCAAACACTCCCTTTTAACTAAAAGATAGCAATGAGTTTGTTTTCAACAAACAAAAACAAGTACAAGTAGATGTAAACATCCATCAGAGCTACAGATAGAGGGGGTATTTTAGTTTTCAAATTTAAATATTTTGCTGTTTCTTGCTCAAACCTTATTTTGCGGGTACTCATTAGAATCGTCTTGTCGAGACGATTCAAATGAGTACCCACAATATAGTGTTTCATTGAGAAATAAAGATTTGAGAGTGGAGTAACCCCCCCCCCCCCATTATCTCTACATCTGATTCATCAGCCTCCAGCCACCTGTCATTGTTAATTACATCAACTTCATTATCAGATATATTTCAAAGGATAAAGCAAAACTATTGTATTCTAATACATAAAAAGAGGCTGGTTTGAACAGTTTTACTCTATAATAAATTAGAATTATATCTTTAGCTATTGTTTACTGGAATTCAACATTCCAGGATTATCTAAATAGACAGTATTTAGAAAAGATGAGCCCAAGTTTGTACAAACATTCAAAGGTACCGTAAAACTCAAATTCAACCTCGGGGCTTTATTAGAATCATCACATTTCTTTTAAAAGGGGTGGGGCTTTCATAAATTTCCTTTGGTTTGAACTTGACTTTGCAGTCAGTTTTATTTTCTGGTATTTGCTATTTTTGGCCATTTTTCCACAAAGTGACATCTGAAGTCTCTTATAAAGCCTGGTCCACTTCTAAAATAAATTTGATGATTCTGAAAAAAGCCCTGGATTGTATTTGAGCTTTTATGGCATTTAAACCTTTAAATGATTTTTGTGTGGTGTCCATGGTCTAGAGGTAGAGCGTCGGCCTCTTGACCCAAAGGTCCTGAGTACGATTCCTGGGAGCGGCTAACAATCTTGGTTCTTTAATTGGCATTAACATTTGGCACGAGTACTGGGGAATTTTCCAGGGAGCAGAATTGAGAGGGATACATCTAAGTTGTAAGAACTTGTTTTCCAATCAATGTAAAATATTTAGGTTTAAACCAAATAATTTCTGGACTTGAAAACTATATTTGATGTGAATTGGTTAAATGCTTAGTTTCACACCTTAATTGACATAAATGGAAAATATTTCCTTTAATTATGGAATGATTGCAGGTTGTTTATGATGTAAACCTAGAGCCAGATCACAGACACCATGAAAAGCAACATTCCCTGTACAAACGAAGCAGTTATCAAAATCTACGTATTCACACCCATTTTGACTACAGTGTAGAAAGTATGGCTCCAAGCCAGAGTAGACTTATTAAGGTATGTTTTATATTCCACACCAACAAACCAGGTACCAAATCTACGTATTCACACCCATTTTGACTACAGTGTAGCTAGTATGGCCCCCAGCCAGAGAAGACTGATTAAGGTAAGGAATATAACCCACACCAACTAATTAGGAACCAAAATCTATACTTAACCCTTGTCATGCTGAACCCAGAATATTCCTGCTTTGGCAGGAGGTATAGACAAAGATCAGCCTGCACATATGTGCAGTCTTATCCTAGTCCATACCACCTGTTTTCCTTTAAACCAGAAAAGACTAGAAATCATGTATCCAAAATAATTATTGAGGGTAAGGGCATCAGACACTTTCAGCTCTTTGATTTTAATGTAATTTTGATTTTGAAACAAAATATTCAGCATGACAAGGGTTAATTTTCTAATTCTTTTTGACTAGAAAATATTGTGCCTTTGTTCTCATGTGTGTTTTAACTTAAAAGACTACACACTCTACATAGCTGTAGGGTTTTAAAGGGTCCAGATTTGTGCATCCGAGACACTTAAAATAGTAACCAGGACTCTCAAAACTCTCTGATGAGAGTCCCTAGGACCCTCTTAGGATCAACTCCTTAAGGTTCATGTAAAGAGTTTGAGACCAAATTTTAAGGGCCTTCATTAGCCGAGAAAAAGCAGTATGTCCAGGTATATCATATATCAAAATGAAGGTATTCATGAGCACAAGCAGTTAAGCAACATAAGACCGCCATAGCTATAACGGTATAGCCAAAACATTGTGGAAAAGGGTAATTTTGTTCAGAACAAGGAACTGCACGACGGTTGGATAAAACTGCCCCATATTTTAACAAAGTACAGTCTAAAGTACTATCCAGGTAGTGCTACAAACGTTGATATAAAACTCAGTCTCAAAAGGCTCTTTTGAAACAATCAAAAGGCTCTTTTGAAACAATCAATTTCCATTTATTTTGTCAACATACATGTCAAACCGGTTTGGTCTGTTTTCAAATTAGATGTTAGGTATGGTGCAACATCGTACCACAATATTGTGAATTATTTTCTGCGATTTATTTCAAATTATAGTTTTTTAATACAATGATCTGTAATAAATTACTATATATTCATCATTCTGTGAAATAGAAAATGATATATTGCTAAACAACCTTACAGGTATATAAACTATTTATGTCCATTTATGTTGTGATAACACACCATACCATACACAGAACTACACATTTACAAAATTAGAATGACATATATGACATATGTGTTTATAAAATAAGTCAAAATTAATTGCTTGCATAACTTCGTTTTGGGCCCGAATTTTATACCAACGGTTGTAGCACTACCTGGATATTACTTTAGACTGTACTCTGTTAAAATATGAGCCATTTTCTTACAACAATCATGCAGTTGCTTGTTCTCTACAAAATGACCCTTTTCCACAATGTTTTAGCTATACCGTTATAGCTACGACGGTCTTATGTTGCTCAACTGCTTGTGCTCATAAATAGCTTCATTTTGGTATATAATATACCTGGACATACTGCTTTTTTTTGGCAATTGAAGTGCCCTTAAAATTTGGTCCCAAACACTTTACATGAACCTTAAAAGGTACATATCTATTATATATAATGGGTCTAATCCAGAGAGTGTTTGAATAATTACACAAAAACATGAGGAAAGCTAAAAAGATATAGTCTACATTTAAAGCATGGACTCCCAATTCTTTAGAAAGAACCCTTATGATCCTAGCAATTGAGTCCTTTTGACTCCATTTTGTTGTTGTCATTTAAAATGCCTACAGCTGCAAAATGTTAGCTGTCCAAATTGTTGGGTGAATGCAATACTATTATAAGAGTTAATAAACCTATTTTTCAAGGAAAAAGTGTTGACTGCTGTGCGCTTCTGGGAAGACACTCTCTATGTACAACCAACCAGGGTTCCAGTGAGGTTAGATAGGTATGTGGCATCTTTCTCATCAATTTTCAAGGACAAACTTATAAAAAATCAAAGCACTGAAAGTACTGATGGTGAACTAACCTGATGGTATTATAGAGTGATATATTGAAATCAATGAGAAAAGAGAAATTATGAATGCAAAAAAAAGGGAAAAAAATGGGAAAATTAATTGTCTCGACAAAATTTCCGTTTTCGGAAATTCCACTGCAAATTCAAAGAAAGGGAAAAAGAGGAAAAATCCTGTTAGAATAATATTTGTTAGAATATGAGTTGTTACTCATAATTTCTTTTTCACACTTAAAATAGGTACATTTATTAATTAAACATAAATGGGAAAAGAATAATCCTATCTAAAACTATCTTCAACCTATATTCAATGGTGCTTGTTTTTACAAAAGTAATTGTTATCATGTTTAAGATTATTTCAATTAGATTAATTGTATTTATTTTAACTTTTTTATCTATCTTTGTTTCTTCTCAGAGGATGAAAAGGTCTTTGAGTTCCAACCAAAGAAACATCTATAAATATCAGTCAGTCCTGAATTAAACTGTACTCATTGTTTAAAGTTATGATTTGTTAATTTATTCATAGTACTTTAAACCATAATGTAAGAGATTCATTTTAATCATATCTAAAGCCAAAACCACTTCCGTGGTTGACTCTTATGTTGTCATTCTATTTTATAACACAGGCTATCTGCAGGATGAGAAATATCTAGGCATAGTGCCCTATCAGTAAAATTCATAGATAATTTCTGTTTAAGGTTTAGAAATTAAAGTATAACTTTTTATATTAAATAATTGCTTCATAGTAAATTGCATACTAAAAGTCTTTATTAGCTCCACTGGCTGAAAGCCACTGGGGCTATTGTCATGGCGTTGTGTCCGTCGTGCGGTCGTCCGTCCGTCCGTGCGTGGGTGCGTGCGTGCGTCCGGTCGTAAACTTTTTCTTTAAAAATCTTCTCCTCAGAAACTACTGGATGAATTTCAATCAGACTTCATAGGAATGATCCTTGGGTCACCCTCTTTCAAAGTTATTCAAGAAATTTTGATCCAATGAAAAACATGGATTTAATGGGCGTGGCTAATTTCCAAATATGGTAAAAGTGAGTTTCCTTAGATTTTAATTGATTGATAACAATTAAATTTTAAATGAATGATCCTTGGGGGATCCTTTATCAGTCTACCAAAATTTATTGTGATCGGATGAAAAATATGCATTTTATGGGTGGAGGTCATTTCTCTATATGTTATATAGTGGAAACTTTGCAAATCATTTTCTCAGAATGTAGCTGATGGATATCAACCAAATTTGACTGGAATGATCCTTGAGTGACCCTTTATCAGTCTTACAAATATTATTGTGATCTGATGAAAAATATGTATTTTATGGGCGGAGGTCATTTCTCTATATGTTATATAGTGGAAACTTTGAAAATCAATTTCTCAGAGTGTAATCGATGGATATCAACCAAATTTCAATGAAATGATCCTTGAGTGACCCTTCATCAGTCTACCAAAAATTATTGTGATCGGATGAAAAACATACATTTTATGGGTGGAGATCATTTCTCTATATGATATATAGTGGAAACTTTAAAAACCATTTTCTCAGACTGTAATTGATGGATATCAACCAAATTTCAATGGAATGATCCCTGAGTGAACCTCTATCATGCAGTGAAAAGTTAATGTCATTGGATGAAAAATGTGTCTTTTATGGGCAGAGGTCATTTCTCTATATGTTATATAGTGGAAACTTTGAAATTCATTTCAACATCCGTAGAACCCAAAATATCTTAAAAAATATCTTAAGGCAAACCTTAGATTTGCTATTTTAAGCCTGTGGAGCGACTCAAGCCATTCATGGCTTTCTAGTAATTAATATTTTTGTAACCTAATTTTGACATCAAAAGCGAATAAGAATCTTTTTTAAGAAATTTATTTTTTCAAAGGGAGGTAACAATTGCATGACTATGTCTGACAAATAGTATAAGTATAATACAATGGTTTTTTTTTGTTTTTTTTCCCGACTTTCTTCCCAAAAAGAATTGAGAATCCTTACAATTGTTGGTTTATTTTTTGAACGACATCCTATTTTTTACCTTCAAGAGTATGGATGCCAGTAAAATCACACACTATCGATATCTTATTACAGTATTTCGGCTGATATTAGACTTTTCTGCTCAGAGCTAGTTTTTGCTTAAACTGTAGTTAACCAATTCTAAACGTATTTTTGGAATGATGGAGCCAGTTTTTATTCATGGATTAAGATTTTTTGATTTCTGTAAAAAACGCAATGACTTTTCCAGAATAATTTAACAACTAAACCTGCCTGTCGAATTGTAAACAAGTGCATGACGGATCTGGTCCCCCCTTGACCATGGCAATGTCTACTCGTCAATTGGAGTGGTATCTAGGGTTGAATATTTAGCTATCATTTATTTAATTTTCAAATAAAATTTTGAATTGATATGGTTTTACAGATTAAAATAATGCAAAGTAGAATTGCCCCAATGAAATATCTTCCGTGCCTGTCGCATTTATTATTCGCTGATATTTGCTTCTGCGACAGACGAATACGATACGTTTTTGCTTGGAATAAGATATTCGGTTCACTGAATATTCGAGTGTATCCTTACAGCCCAACTTCAGCCACCGCAATTTTACAGAAAAAAATGTTAATAGCAATGTTCATCCCTATTCAAATAAAAGGTACAAGAAAGGTTGTACATGTGAAACACGTGTGGAATAATTCTTAAAACCCGTCTCGAGACTGACTGTCGCGTGTTGAAAAGTTATGTAAAACCAGTTTACCAATTCTAATGACACAAGGTGTCTTGATGTGTCATTTGTCTCAACTCGACCGATTCTGTAACCTACATTTAAATCGGAGACGTTGGAGATCGCCCGAGTATTGCCGAATGTAAGTTCAAGAGGACCTAAATAAACACATATTTCCGGCTAATTACTACAAGTTGCACCAGCGAAGGCTTGGGTTTAAAACATAGTATCTGTCTCTACGGTATTTAGACACAAATTTTGTTTTTGCTCTAAACTCTCGACAAGCTTACGTCGATCAAAAATTCCCTTGATAAACATTGCAAGATCATTTTGTGGTTTTCAAGGCGAATTTTCATTATCTTCACTTGATGGAGAATACTAGTATCATGCCATTAAAAAAATAAACAGTGATTTTGCGGAGAAAAATCTTGAAAGATACTAGATTGAATCTTAAGAGGCACTACTTTATTTCGAATGTATTACCATCCTACAGGATTTTCCTGACATAGTATAACACTGGTGAACGAAGTTCCTTCACCAAAAACGGGGGAGTGGTGTTAGTTAAAACACATCATTCTAGTTCCTTGATAAAAATTCTTATCTTTTGTCTATTTGAGAACCTCGTAATTTGGGCGATGTAGCAAGCAATTCCTACATTTTTCACAAATGTTTACAGACGCTTTTTTCTTCAGGCTACAAAAAAGCGAAAAGGATAAATTGCCATTTAAGGGTAAAGTTGAGCTGTCTTCACAATCTTGAGTTTGTTGTTGTTGTTGACCTTGACGGACATACAGGTCCCAACTAAAATCAAAGACTGTTCAAACTGCTCCACAATGGGCAGTTTAATCAGGGTTTTACCATGTTTGATTTGCAGAGCCTGGACAGTTCAGCAGTAACACATTCAATATAAAATATAAAAATACTTCAGAATCTTATGAGGTTTACTTTTTAATTGGAAAGTTCTAGTGCATAATACAAAATTTTAATGCTCTGTTGCCTTAGATCATATAATACAACATTATTTTCTTTTAATTTATTATATCATTACAGACAGTGTAGAACAAATGATGTGCGCTACTCAAATGGTGTGAAATATTGTCATGATGGATGTACGGCCATCACAAGATGTGGCGATATAACCGTCCCTCAAACACACTTACATGTAAGTAAATAATGTCATTGTGAATGTACAGCCTTGTGTCCATTGTAAATCTGTCTGTTCTTCTGTGCGTAAAGCATGTTTACTTTAAACTCTTTCTTCTTGAAAAACCTTTTTGTCAGAATTCAACCTAATTTCACAGAAATGATCCTTGGGATATGCTTTGTTGGATTCCTTTGGTTAATGATTATAGGGAGGGAGAAAAAACGTAGCTATTACTAAGAGTTGCCCAATGTGATAGAATAAAAAAAATACTCTTCTCTGAAATTGTTGATAAGAATTCACCAAAGAATTCACCAAACCTCACAGGAATGATCCTTGGGACATGCCTTGTCGGATTCCTTTGGTTGATAATTATAGGGTGAAAAAACATGCCTATTACTAAGAATTACCCAATGTGAAGGAATAAAAAAAAACCTCTTCACAGAAATTATAGACTAGAATGCGCCAAACCTCACAGAAATGTTCATCAGGACATGCTTTCTTCGATTCCCTGTTTCCCTGTTTCATCTTGATCTGGCAATAAAATTCATGGGCTCTATTTGATGCCCAGTCATGAAAATTGGACCCATATGATAAATAACAAAACGGTCTTCTTCTCTGAAAGTCATAATTTGATTTGAACAATTTTTGGCTAGAATGATCAATGGATGGAAATCTCTCAGATTTGTTAACTTTTTGGTGATTCCGTGGTGAGTCCAAAACAAATTGGGACCTTCATGATGTAAAAATTTCTTGTTATCCCTTGTCATGCTAAACTTGGAATATTCCTGGCTTTAGCAGTAGGTAAAGACAAAGATCACCCTGTACAGATGTGCAGACTGATCTTAGTTTTTACCTCCTGATTTTTCTTTTTAAACCAGGAAAATTAAAAAATAGTATTTTTATAAAAAAAATACTGACAAGTTATTACATCCTGTTCTGTTAACACTTTTATTTTAATGTATTTTTTCAAGGTTTTTATTAAGCATAACGATAATCTTAAGTTGTCAAAACTCAATAGAATTGAGACAATCATATTCAGTTTAAACAATATAGGGTTCATTTATGATAATTTTTAGATTTATTGTGTCTTCTTTTTAAGATATTTTGAATAAAAAGGGGGATTTTAAGAACGGTCGCTAGATAAAAATGGTCGCTTGATAGACCTAGTTTCTAGAGCAAGATGGACTGTATTCCTTTTTTTAGCGACTTCTGGTTAACAGCAACAAAGCTGGTGAAAATTGGATTTGCAGTTAACAGGATTCCACTATATGAATTTCAGACTTGCGACTACTGGAACACTACTTCCAGAATGTACATCACAGAGCCTGATAACCAACCAGGAGTTTTGACAGACTTTATTTTATATGTCTCTACAATTCCCTCAGACAAATGTCGCTGGCAGAAAACTGTGGCATTTGCTGCTCATTGTCAGCTAGAGAAATTACTGGACAGGTACTTTTGTCAATTATAGTATGTACTTTTAAATTTTGATTTTGGAATGACAAATTTCTTTGCTAAGGTTGATTTCAAGGTCAAGGTTGATTTTCATTGATTCCTTTTCTTCACTAAAACTCTGAACCTGTGAGGCTTACTCTATTATATATTTCCAACATATCTACAGATTGATTCCTTAGATAAGGAGTGATTTCTCTTTTCATTTGCTTAAAGGTCAAGGCCAATGTTAGAGAAGAAAGTTAAAATTTATTCCTCAAAGAATGTCTCATCAAAATCTTTTTTAAGGGTCAGTATGAAATATTTTCATACCCCTGCACTGAAAGATCAGGGGCGTATTGATGTCTGTCTGTGTGTCCAACTGTCCATCTGTCTGTCTGTCTACAAAAGCGAAACTTATCTAAAATACTTAACATGACCAATATCTTCAAGCCTATTCAAGGTACAAGCCTGATTTGGCATTATCTCAATGATACACATCTGCTGGTAGCAAAGTCAAGGTCATGTAACAAGGAAAACTTTGGCTGGAAATGTCCCTAAAATAGGCAAGCCTTTTTTAAGAAAGTTAAATGGAAGAGGATTTGAGTTAAGTGATACTTTCTGTTAGTCGATTTTACTGTATAATCAATTTTTTGAGATAGAAGGAGAGTATTTGTTGATTTCATATAATAGTGCGGTGCCTTATGTAATCCCGTAGGATTTTCGTGCTGAAATTGATGTTTTGGCTTTAATTGATTGTTTATGGGTCAGGCAATCGGAAACTATGCGGGTCCAAATTTTTCGGGTATGTCCCCCGATTTTATGGGCTCTCAAAGGAGCCCATATGGGCAAAATGGGTATTTTCCTAATACTAGGTTCAGGAAAGGCGTTTTTTCTGTTCTTCTGAAATATTTTCTTTAGGTTAACAATGTATTTAGTGTTAGAACGTTTAAAGAAATACAATAACCTATATTTCAAAAGCTTTTCCGCTATTTTTGGGCTCTCACAGAGCCCAAAATAGCAATTTTGACTGTTTCTTCCTAATGGGTTTAGTAAAGACATTTTTTTTTTGTTTAGAGATGATTTTTTAAACTCTGTTTGGTATAAAGTGTTGGTTGGTATTGAAATACTTGCAGGTCCATGTTTTCTATAACCATTTCAGGATTTTATGGGCTATCCGGTATAATAGCCCATGCGAACTGGTCACAAAAAAAGGTTATTTTCATTGCGGATGAACCGTTCTCCAATTACTTTCAGCACATTATTGTATTTAAGATCGCGTTGGCATAATAAAAAAATAAGCCCATAATTAAAGTCTAATAGTCGTTTTGATTGGCCTGCAAAGGATCCCATAGGACAATGAGTTTCCGAAGTTGGGTTTTAGGAACAACGGCACTTCTTATGGTGTTCACGGGTACCAAAATTGCTGAAAGAGATTCTTTTAATGGATGAAATAAAATGTCGATCGAAATTCTCTTAACCAATAACGAGATGTTTAATCAATTTAACTGGATCTTAATGAGCCAATATGAACCAACAAGGACACTTTGCCCAATAATGGGTGGATGAAAATCAATTTCTTGTCTTAAACATTTCTCGATCCTCATTCAAGTAAGTAGGGTTATATGATGAGGGTAGAATTAAAAAATGCATCAAATATCCAAAGTCCACACATGATTTGATGGCGCTTGATGAAGCCCATATGTGCAGGTTTGAATATCCTCCAAATAAATGAAAGACCTACTCTATAATTTGAAGGTTTCTTACACAAGTCTAAAATCATTGTAGTTGAAAAACCTAAAATATATTATCCCGGTCGACTGTATCAAACTTGCTATATTCAATAAAACTGCTATTTCACAGATTAAGAAATACGATTTTTGATTCTTTTTTAATTAATCGAAAATTATTACATGTACTTTATCGTGTAAAAACTCTACAATAAAACGATTCGATCTTGTAAGGAAATAAAAAAGACAGATATTTCTGAATTTAGCGGAATTCCATTCTGAAAAAATAAAGCAACTGCTAACGCATAAAAGATTATTCTTCAATTTTGAGTCAACTATTTACGCATGCAATTCCTTCTGTTTGTCCCATTCTTTCAAAGGTCAAGGTCGAAGTATTTGTCAATTGGGGAACTTCATATCGAAACATGCGAAGAATGAAACATTATACATGAAAATTAACAATTTCGAAATTTATAGACTGGATATAAAAAGACCGGTTCGTCAATGACCTTGCAGATTCGAACATTCAAGCTACAATTATTTCTTAGATGAGTTGTTGTTAGTGCCATACCCGTGTGCGATTCTTAAACATCGAAAAATGCACAAATTTCCGAATCTAAGAACCAGATTTGTAATTGTTCTAGATGAAGAACTGTGAAAGAGTAGCTTTAAGCACACAGCCATGGTCACCAAACCCTTTTTATTGATAGGTTTGCATTTATAGTAAGATACAAGATTGTGGGGAGGCGTAAGGTCAAGAAGGAGAATTATTCTATTTTGTCGAATGACATAAAAATCACAATTGCTTGACAATTTTACTGATGGAGACAATCGCTCGATCTGTAATGTGGTGATCATGAGTGTTCTGATCTTCACGATCACTTTACTATATCTTTTTTCAGTTGCCATAGTCACTGCCTTTTTTGTTTCGGGCTGAAATAGTCAAGAGACTCAGTGCAAGGAAAGATAATATTTTTCGATGATCACAGAATCTGTTTCCATGACTTAGAAGTTTCATTGATAAATCGAATTTTAAAGGTTCGATGTTATCCAGCTATTCTTGTGGGTCTTATTTTAAAATGACTGGTAAAAAACAAATCATTATCATTCTGTCTTGGCTTAAAGAAATGTTCCTTGTCATTGTGCATGGTTCACGCGTCTTCCAAACCAAAACAACATGCTTATCGTTGGTGATTTCTAAAAGGCATTTACCTCTTCGCTTGTATGACCAATGAAAACTAGTTGGTCAAAATCTGTTAGATTTGAACGGGCATAGCTGCTACCGGAACAGTGAACTGCAGGAGTTTTGCACTTGAAGTGGTAATAACAATGTCCGTTCATATCTAATCTAATGGCTGTTCCATATCAATTTCAACCTATACACTTAAGAAAACTTGATATATATTTCTATTTCTTTGAAGACACATCTACCAAAAAAAAAACAAAAAAAAACTTTCCAAGTATTTCCTTCAACTACGTGAATCAAGCAATACTAGAGCAGTCTCGCTTTGCCTTAGTCCGATATTTTCTACGTGGTATTAAAGTATATACATATGGTTAGCAAGAAAGTCCCTCCTTTAGTCATGACGAACCCTCAATTCCTACATGAATCCATTGAATAGGGCCATTTTTCAAGGGTTTGCGTTTGCACTGGGTAGGTTGCATAATTAAAACAGGAATCAGATGGCCATGCCCAATGATGTTCTTTACCAAACAAGCATTTCCCGAGGCAGCAAGATATAATTCAAATCCGCAAGATTACACGTACACAGATTACTGTTAAGTAGATGCAATTTAACAGACACCCAATATCGTGCATTTCTTAAAAAGACGGGTTCCTATGTTTTGGTCTAGTCCACGATGTTTCTTTTATAGACATAAATTCCCCTGTTAAGAGATTATAACATGCCAGAACGATTTGAAATGATAAAATTGTTGTAACTGATATGAATTTTTGGTAACTGATTTATATGAAAAATTAAACAGAATAGATAAAAGATAATATAACTATATATGTTACAAGAATTTGTTTGTAATAAGCATTGCAAACCATATGTATGCGTCTCAGTATCACCTCTTTTACTGGACTTTTAGGAAGATTCACTATTTGTTTAAAAAAAAAATGCAGCAAATTTTATAAGAACAGATGAGATATTTACTAATAGATATTTCTATTAGAGTGTTTGTAAGTAGGGGCATGTAGTTTACCGATGCAGGCGTTTTGCCTGCGAGTGCTTGAGAATGTTTACAAGAATGACAATTCGTAGGGACTCATTAATCTGTAATAGTAAACCTTGTATCAACAGCAATTGTGCGTCTTCAAAGGAAGAGAGCTGATGCACACATCTATAACTCTAAGTCTTAATTGATGAACTTGTTGTTTGATACGGTTCTTAATTTATACGCATAAGCGAGCTACGCATAATACAAATGTATACTTTACTCGAGACGTTAAAGGGCGGTTACAACAATTTGAAACAGAGTAAAGCGGACAAACTAGCAAAAATAAGACGAAGTGATTTTTTATTCATGGGAAACTATAAATGTCAAAGCAAAAAAACAACATTGAATAAAAAAATATTTATCCATTGTATATTTACAGAATGCCGAAAAATGGTCTTATGGCCCTCATTAATCGCCAATGAAATAGGTATGGGCTTTGAAAAATTGATTCACATTTGTTTTACCGAGACCCGCACTCATTAACTCATAAGGCTTCAGAAATACCATTCTTCAGAAATCTTTTCTTGAAGCAAATTGTTGGCAAAGTAACCATATTGCTAAAGCAACGGTTACAATTAAGAACATCATAATATTGAAATATATTCCTAACAAAATCATTTTAAATCATTCATTCAACACTCTATTCATTCTCAAAACATTTAAAGGGAGGTAATGGGTATTTTGAAGGCAATTAGCGATTTTATGTTACCTTCCTGAAAAGTCATTCAAAACGCGCTCCTCCCGCTCATTCAATTTCATTTCGATATAATTCCACAATCATTCACTATGTCAATTTCACTATGTTTTAACTGTGTGGGTTTTGAAATTTAGATTCATATACTTTTGTACCATTTGTGGTACAAGTAGGCATCATAAAGAGGGCTATATTTTTTTCAAAAATCGCGAGTTTGGAAAACTCCTAAATCTGTTCATATGGGCTCATTGTAAAGCCATTCAAAAAACATACCAGAAGTTAAACATTAAAAAATGATATAGATCAACTCTAACCAACGCTAGGTATTGAACGTAATTTGAAAAGAAAGGTCAAAGGAGTGTCATTTTTTGTAAATCTTATTTCAGGAAAACACCCCAATCGGCTCATATGGGTTATAATGAGAGCCCACACAAATTCCAAAATGACCCTAGAGAACATGGACATGCAAGTATTCAACGCCAACCCATACGTAATACCAAACAGGGATTAAAAAAATCATCTCGAAACTAACAAGGTTTTTTCCCTTAACCCACTTATATAAAACACCAAAATGGCTATTTTGGGCTCTGTGTGAGCCCATAAAATGGTGACATAAGCTTTTGAAACATGGATTTTTGTATATTTTTTCTCCAATCCACACAAAATACACAGCCAAACCTAAAAAATCATTTAAGGAAAAAAATCACATCTCATGAGCTCTCTTTTAGGAAAATACCTATTTTGCTCATATGGGCTCCTTTGAGAGCCCATAAAATCCAGGAATGGGCTCGGAAAATTTGGACCCGCATAGTTTGCGATTACTTTACCCCTAAACAATCATTCAAAACCAAAAAGTCAATTTCAGCACGAAAATCCTACGGGAACCCTTTTTCGCACATAAGGAACCGCACTATAAGTATGAAACTCCATGAAACAGTTTTCATACGGGACTACTTGGCGCAGAAGCTTACAAAATAGCTTCCTCCTCGTAATTGTTTTGAAAAATAAAATCAATTTTCATCAGAATGCAGGAATGTTGATGTTTGCAACTAGAATTTAATTTTTTTCTTATAATAGTTAGATATTTTTTGTATTTTATACAGACCTATTGCTGGCTACTTCAGTATATGTCCTCACAGTGTTTCAACCAGTATACATAAACATGAGGAGCTACTTTATACCATCAAACATGAGATACTTCATGCATTGGTAAGTAACATATGAGTCTGTGCGAGACATTTCCAATAATTTGAAATATTCGTGATGTGCAAACATTGAGTAGTGTAGACAGCCACATACTGTAAATATGAAGTAATTTGATGGCCTAAAGATACTTTGGGATCTTACCTATTTACTAAATGCATAGTGAAGATTCTGGCCAGACTGTGCAGATGCACAGGCTGGTCAGAGTCTTTGCTCTGCGCATATTTGAAATTGTTTGAAATCTCACACACAGGCTCATATTCTCTCTGCCAGTATACATAAACACGAGGAGCTACTTTTTACCATGAAACATGAAATACTACATGCTTTGGTAAGTAATATATTCTCTCTGTCTGTATACATAAACACAAGGAGCTACTTTATACCATTAAACATGAAATACTACATGCTTTGGTAAGTAACATCATAAGTTATACAGTTTCTTGCCGGGGTATATGACTATTTATTCCCGGCTGGAAAAAATGATTTCGCCGGAGCTGCAGGCGTCACAGGTAATAGTGACGTCACACCACTACATTCTGCGATGTCATGATATATATGAAGGCTGTTCTTGGCTTAATCTGCAAGAAAATTAGCTCTCTAAATGGACTGATTGGTGAAATTGAAAGGTATTTATTAAAACTTACATCATTTTTGATTTGTATTTTATTTACTGACATGATTTTAACTGTAGCATTTTGTATGCATTCGGGGTAGTGTGAACAGCAAAGCAAGAGAATCATGGCTGCCATAACCGGCTCGAATTTTTGTCTATGTTCCCGTCGAGAACCCCTAAGGAAATAATAGTTGTTATACCAGAGTGGGCGTCTATATCAATGTTTATCAGGTCAGCTTTAGCTAATGAAAAAACTAGAATTATCTTTGCAGTGTAATAAGTGTTTCTAAAAGTATGATAGTTAATGTTTGGTTTTAAAGTCTATTTTTAGCTAGGCCGTTTTCAGGGAAAACCGGAGGTATTGCTATAGCCTTGGAGTTGTGGGTGTCGTCATCATGGGAAATCTTTGACATTTTGTGATGTCTCTGGTTATACTGAAGGCACTCACTTGAATCTTTGAGCACATGTTCCCTATGAAAAGAGGAACCTTTACATTCAAGAGGGAAAAAATCTATATGCATTTTGTGAATTATGCCCCCTTTTGGACTTTAAATTGTATTCATTAATTTCCATTTTTTCTTTTATTGCGTTTTTGCACACATATGATATTCCCGCGTCTTTTGCGAAGATGCTGGACCTGATAGCTAATCGTATCCCCTCAAAAAAGCTTCATGGACTTGTAAGATACGTCATATTCGCACTGGAAGTGGTCGAAAAGTGAAGTTCGAAAATGACATATTGACAAATTTGATAATTGTTCATGTTTCCTTATGATAAAAGTTCATTTTAATAGATCAGTTTGAAAAAGACACAACCTTTACCAAGGCCAGATTATTGGCGTGTCTCAGTTACATATTTAAAAAACGTCTCACTCAACGGCCTTCAGGGTCTCGTATGCACCTGAAAAAAATTTTTTACTGGCGATTTGTCCTATATCCTATATAACATCAAATTTACCCCCGCAAAACGAATGTTTTCGGGGGTATACTGGAATCAGCCTGTCTGTCTGTCCGTCCGTCTGTCCGTCTGTCCGTCCGTCTATGGACACAAATAGTAGTAATTTTGTGTCGCGAACTCCTCCTTCAGTTTTCCTTCAAAAGCCTTGAAACTTTATAGAAACATTCATCACATGTTGAAGTTTTGTAAGACGCAATTTTCAGGTCCCAACTTCCCCTGGTTCATGAATTATCTCCCCTTGAACTTAGACATTTTTTCCTTTTTGTTACCATATACTCCTCCTTCAATTTTCATTCAATAGTTATGAAATATTATACAAACATACATCACATAATGAAGTTTTGCAAGACGCAAATTTCAAGTGTCAACTCTCCCAGGTTCACTAATTATCTCCCCTTGAACTTAAGACATTTTTTTCTATTTGTTACCATTTACTTATAATTGTGTGTCGCAAACTCCTCCTTCAATTTTCATTCAATAGTTATGAAATATTATACAAACAATTATCACAAGTTGAAGTTTTGCAAGACGCAAATTGCAAGTCTCAATTCCCCCTGGTTAATGAATTAACTCCCCTTGAACTTAGACATTTTTTTCTATTTGTTACCATGTACTTATCATTTTGTGTCGCAAACTCCTCCTTCAATTTTCATTCAATAGTAATGAAACATTATGCAAATATTGATCACAAGTTGAAGTTTTGCAAGAGGCTAATTTCAAGTGTCAACTCCACCAGGTTCATGAATAATGTCCCCTTGATCTTAAGACATTTTTTTTCTATTTGTTACAATGTACTTGTAATTTTGTGACCCAAACTCCTCCTTCAATTTTCATTCAATAGTTATGAAACATTATACAAACAATTATCACATGTTGAAGTTTTGCAAGACACAAATTTCAAGTGTCAACTCCCCCAGGTTCATGTGTTATCTCCCCTTGAACTTTGACATTTTTTCCTATTTGTTACCATGTACTTATAATTTTGTGTCGCAAACTCCTCCTGCAATTTCCATTCAAAAGTAATGAAATAGTATACAGACATTTATCACATGTTGAAGTTTTGCAAGATACAAATTTCAAGTGTAAACTCCCACAGGTTTATGAATTATCTCCCCTTGAACTTAAGACAATTTTTAGCTCCACTGGCCAAAGGCCAGCGAGCTATTGTCATGGCGGTGTGTCCGTCGTGCGTGCGTCCGTCCGTGCGTGCGTCCGTGCGTAAACTTTTTCTTTAAACATCTTCTCCTCCAAAACCTATGGGCGGATTTTGATGAAACTTGGTAGAAATGTTCCTTGGGTGACCCTCTTCTAAAATTGTTAAAGAAATTTTGATTGACCCCCAAATATGGGCGTGGCAGGGTGTGGCATTTTTTCACTTTGAAATCTTTAAAAATCTTCTCCTCCCAAACCATTGGGCCAATTTCAATGAAACTTGGCATGGATGTTCCTTGGGTGACCCTTTACCTAAATTGTTAAAGAACTTTTGATTGACCCCCAAATATGGGCGTGGCAGGGCGGGGCTTATTTTGAGCCCAAAATCTTTGAAAGACATCTCCTCCTGAACCACGAGGCCGATTTCAACCAAACTTTACCAAAGTGTTCCTGGGGTGACCCTTTACCTAAATTGTTCAAGAAATTTTGATTGACCCCAAAATAAAGGCGTGGCAGGGCGGGGCTTATTTTGAGCCCAAAATCTTTGAATGACATCTCCTCCTGGACCACTGGGCAGAATTCAACCAAACTTTACCAAAATGTTCCTGGGGTAACCCTTTTCAAAAATTGTTCCTGAAATTTTGATTGGCCCCCAAATATGGGCGTGGCAGGGCGGGGCTTATCTGAGCCCGAAATCTTTGAACGACATTTCCTGCTGAACCATTGGGCCGATTTCAATGAAACTTTATCAGAATGTTCCTTGGGAGACCCTTTCCAAAAGTTTGCTCTCAAAATTTTGATTGGACCATAAATATGGGTGTGGCAGGGTGGGGCTTATTTTGAGCCCGAATTCTTTGAAGGACATCTCCTCCTGAATCCCTGGGCTGATTTCAATGAAATTATACCAGAATGTTCCTTCTGTGACCCTTTTCAAAAATTGTAGGTCTTAAGAGAGTTCAAAGTGTTGTTTTCATTCAAAGAAAGATTCATTTATTGCAAGTCTAATGATGTTAAAGCCAGTGGAGCGATACAGGCCCTCTTGGGCCTCTTGTTCTTTTTGAACACATATACTTGTAATTTTGTTTCCCAAACTCCTCCTTCAGTTTTCCTTCAATAGCTTGAAATCATTTATCACATGTGTCAGTTTTGCAAGACACAATTTAGAGGTCTCAAATCCAAGAGTTATCTTTATATTTGAAGCATTTTGCTTCTTCTGTCAAAGTATCTCATTCTCTGAAAGCACTTGCAGGGGTATTAAGTCACATTCAGTGACAAGCTCTAGTTGTGATTGGATGAAAAATATGTCTTTTATGGGCGGAGGTCATTATTCTATAGGTTATATAGTGGAAATTTTGAACATCATTCTCAACATCAGTCGAACCCAAAATATCTAAAAATCTCGTCAAAACTTTTATTTGCTATTACAAGGATTTCAAGCCTGTGGAGCGACTCAAGCCAATCATTGATTCTAGTAAGTGTAGTCCTGAGATCATTTTGGGGTGAGATATTGAGGGATTCTCTCACTGTTCTGACAGAAATCTCATTAAACTTGGCTTAAGGAGAGAAACATTTCAAAGCAAAATGTAATTTATAGGAGGATTTGGTTAAATATCTTGCAAAAAAATCTTAATTCATCACTAGATTTGGCTAAATGAGATATTTCTACTAATGATATTCTGAGCCAGAATTATCCCTGACAATAACAAGATTACAACCTTTGCATCAATCCAAAGATAATTTTTTCGTTCTTCTACCAAAACCTCGTAACTACAGCTTTAAACAAGCTGTAGTTACAAGGTTTTAGTAAAATACTGACTATTTTTTGTTTATTTGTTACAGGGCTTCACAGCTGGACTGTATGCCTTCTACAGAGACAGTATTGGCCTTCCATTGACAGAGAGAGATTTATACACAAATAAACCAATGTTCTATAATAACAAGTGAGTAATTATGTACTCTATACAGTATTTGGATTACCATTAACAGAGAGAGATCTATACACAAATTAACCAATGTTCTATAATAACAAGTGAGTAATTATGTATTCTATACAGTATTTGGATTACCATTAACAGAGAGATCTATACACAAATAAACCAATGTTCTATAATAACAAGTGAGTAATTATGTACTCTATACAGTATTTGGATTACCATTAACAGAGAGAGATCTATACACAAATAAACAAATGTTCTATAATAACAATTGAGTAATTATGTACTCTATACAGTATTTGGATTACCATTAACAGAGAGAGATCTATACACAAATAAACCAATGTTCTATAATAACAAATGAGTAATTATGTACTCTATACAGTATTTGGATTACCATTAACAGAGAGAGATCTATACACAAATAAACCAATGTTCTATAATAACAGGTGAGTAATTATGTACTCTATACAGTATTTGGATTACCATTAACAGAGAGATCTATACACAAATAAACCAATGTTCCATAATAACAAGTGAGTAATTATGTACTCTATACAGTATTTGGATTACCATTAACAGAGAGAGATCTATACACAAATAAACCAATGTTCTATAATAACAAGTGAGTAATTATGTACTCTATACAGTATTTGGATTACCATTAACAGAGAGAGATCTATACACAAATAAACCAATGTTCTATAATAACAAGTGAGTAATTATGTACTCTATACAGTATTTGGATTACCATTAACAGAGAGAGATCTATACACAAATAAACCAATGTTCTATAATAACAAGTGAGTAATTATGTACTCTATACAGTATTTGGATTACCATTAACAGAGAGATCTATACACAAATAAACCAATGTTCCATAATAACAAGTGAGTAATTATGTATTCTATACAGTATTTGGATTACCATTAACAGAGAGAGAGATCTATACACAAATAAACCAATGTTCTATAATAACAAGTGAGTAATTATGTACTCTATACAGTATTTGGATTACCATTAACAGAGAGAGATCTATACACAAATAAACCAATGTTCCATAATAACAAGTGAGTAATTATGTATTCTATACAGTATTTGGATTACCATTAACAGAGAGAGAGATCTATACACAAATAAACCAATGTTCTATAATAACAAGTGAGTAATTATGTATTCTATACAGTATTTGGATTACCATTAACAGAGAGATCTATACACAAATAAACCAATGTTCTATAATAACAAGTGAGTAATTATGTACTCTGTACAGTATTTGGATTACCATTAACAGAGAGATCTATACACAAATAAACCAATGTTCTATAATAACAAGTGAGTAATTATGTACTCTATACAGTATTTGGATTACCATTAACAGAGAGAGATCTATACACAAATAAACCAATGTTCCATAATAACAAGTGAGTAATTATGTATTCTATACAGTATTTGGATTACCATTAACAGAGAGAGAGATCTATACACAAATAAACCAATGTTCTATAATAACAAGTGAGTAATTATGTATTCTATACAGTATTTGGATTACCATTAACAGAGAGAGAGAGATCTTTAAACTAATAAACCAATGTTCCATAATAACAAGTAAGTAATTATATGCTCTATAGAGACATTATTGAGTTACCATTGAATCCCAATTGATAGAGAAAGGTATACATGGAAGATAAATGTTTGTAAAGATTAAGATTGATTTGTCTTCCATTGAGTGAACAACTTAAGCTATATTTTCACAAGTGATAGAGCCATAAGCAAAAATTAAGCTTTTGTTGTTTGTGAATTGAAATATCAATTGATCTTTCTTGAAAAAACAAACAATTATTCTTTCTTTAATGCAAAAAGGAGATAAAACGTGAAAATTTTAGTACAAATCTTGAAGTGCGTTATTTTGCATGTGATTGCTTTGCGACATTCTTGATGACGTCACTTATTTTGCTCTGCTAAGATAATGTCTGATAGGGTGAAATTAACAAAATTGGGGAATAAGATTTTGATAAATTTGCTGGTTTGGCCGTGAGTTTATCAAATGATAATCTACCAATTAAACCAATGTTTTATGGTGTATGTGAACATGTACTCTATAGAGATAGTATAAGATAAGCTCTAACAGAGTGTAGGTCAAACTGACAATGTTTATTTAAAAGCTTGTATCCATCCCCCATTACCTGTAACAAATTTGATACAAGTCTGTTTACAGTTGACACAAGGATTATTCTATAATTGTTTGTTTCAATAGGTCAAAGGTCAAAATCACAATTGACTTTAATTTAACACTAATTTTGTGCTGGTACTGTTTAGCTGTACTGGGTCTACAATGTCAACCCAGGGCTTGTGCTAGCTTTTGGAATTAGGGAGTCATTTACCCCTTGACAATAAAATGCAGGGTGTCAAAACTGGTTTTGAAGGGGTCAAAAAAAGAGCAAAACATGAAAACTGTCAGTCTTTAAAGTAATCAATATTACTGAAACAACATTAACAATAAAGTGTAGACCCACTTTATTGTTTATGTTGTATCATTTATATAGAATGAAGAAAATAATAATTTATTGACTTATATAATCTTTTATATTGTATAGCTTGCACAACTGGAAATTCAGTGGGTCAAAATGACCCCCTGCAGGAAATTTTTGAGGGTCAAAATGGCATTGTCAAAACCCTGGTTAAAGGGTCAAACATGAGCCCTGGTCAACCTGTATGTAATAGTTGTCTATGCTTGAATTTGAATTTACACCAAAAATAAGGCCTGCCGTCATAGTACAATGTAAGCAAATTGTACTATCATTTAAAAGGTCCTTTATTCCATTCTGGATAGCTGGAGGCTAGGAATGGATGTTATGGTAGTGCTGGTGTGAGAAATATCAAAATCAATTATTATACCCGCCACCTACGAAGTAGAGGGGGGTATATTGAATTCACCATGTCTGTCCATCCATCCGTCCATCCGTCTGTCATCTGGAAGTCGTGGGTTCGATCCCCGGTGGCGGCAAATATCCTTTCCGACGTTTGTCTTTCACCAATGGGTAGATAATCGTAAACCTATGTGAAATAGCAGTCGGATGCTAGGAAAGGATATAATGGTAGTACTGGCGTGAGAAATACCAGGAATCCATTGTTAGGTGCTCCGGCCGCCGCGATATAACTGAAATAATGTTGAAAGCGGTGTAAAACCCCATTCAATCAATCAATCAACCATCCGTCTGTCGGTAGACCTTTTCGTTTCCGGACTCTAACTCAAGAAACAAATGACCTACAATCATGAAACTTTATACAAATGTTCCGTATGACCCAAGGAAGTGCCCTATTGTTTTTGTGTCACATAGGTCAAAGGTCAAGGTCATAGTCAGCCTTTGTTCATTTTTCGTTTCTGGACTCTAACTTGAGAACCAAGTGACCTACAATCATAAAACTTAATACAAATGTTGCTTGTGATCCAAGGAAGTGCCCTATTGTTTTAGGGTCACATAGGTGAAAGGTCAAGGTCACAGTCAATTTTTGTTCAATTTTCATTTCTGGACTCTAACTCAAAAACCAAGCAACCTAGAATCATGAAACTTCATGCAAATACTGCATATGACATCAATATTTGTTACAAACACATCCTGCACTAATAGCACTTGCATTCTGACAAAGTGCTTGTGGGGGGTATTAGTCAGCTCTGCGACAGTTCTAGTTAGATGTTCCAACCAGCTGAGATATAACTGAATGATTGTTGAATGCGGTGTAAAACCCCAATCAAACAAAATAATCAAATGTACTAAAATCAAAATACTTCAGGCTTACTATGATAAGGATAAATGAGCCGGTGTGTGAAATTTCCAACAGTTTTATATATGTACATAGCAAGGACTCTGATCAGCCTGTGCATCGGCACAGTCTGACCAGAGTCTTCACTATGTGTCTATAGTAGATAGATAAGGTCTCAAAATACTTGTACACCATCAGGTAACATTATATTTACAGTAGCTGGCTGTCTACGCTGCTCAAAGTTTGCACCTCAAACACTTTTCAAATTGTTGGAAATGTCAAACACAAGCTCAAATGATTTCTTTCAGTTTGGGATTCTATCAGTGGAGTTCCAGAGTTGTACGACAGATACGACGGCCATCTTGGCGTCTGAAGGGTCAGTCAATAGTAAAAACCATGAATATGATTATAACACCAAATGTTGTGGTAAGTGACTTACTCTTTAAGGTTTTAAGATAAATTTTTGGTTGATTATCAAGAAATAATGGTAGATTATTAATTGATAATCTCATTGACAAGCAATTTGAATTACAATGTACTAAAAAATTGTACCCTCCAAAACTATGTTGTGGGGTATATAGGAGTCAGTTGGTTGGTCCGTCTGTCCATCAGTCTATCCCTCTGTCTGTCCGTCCTATAGCATTTTCTTGTCAGCTAAATTTCTCAGTAGCTTATGTGCCGATTTCATCTCTCCTCCTTTTTCATTTAAGAAAAAGGTAACTTTTTAAGGAAGATTGGTGAATCTTTCATTTTGTGAACAACTAAAGCAATATTTTCACTTGAAAATATTGCTTTAGTTGTGCACTCAATGAAAGATAAATCAATGTTACACTGAAACAAACAATTATCCTCTAATTCTTTACCTTTGAAAAGATAGATGACCTATTAAGGATACAAAGAGTTAGACTTTCCAATTTAAAGATTCAATTAAGGGATAATACAAAAATCAGGTTACACAGAATTTTGTTTAGCTTTACAGTTAACATCATTGTGAAATTGACAAGGTGAATAATTTCAGAATGATTTTGGAATGAAATTGAATGAGTGTGATGAATAAGTTTTGAGCGAATTTAAAGGGAGGTAATCCAATATAGCTAATTTTGTTCAGGATGAACAATTATAGCAATATTAATTACCTCACTCTTATGGAATATGCGTACAAGTTCTGCAGATAAATTCCTATTCCTTCTAGAACCAATTGGATGCTTACAATTTCTTTTATGTCAGTCAAATTACTTTTTTTTCTATCTATATTTATTTTGAATGTAATTGTTAATCTTATCTTGTTAGTGATAACAGAGCGTTTTTGAATGGTTTGGAATCTATGAATGTAGCACTAAGTTTGCAATTTAGAATGAATTTAATGAGATGAATGTCAAATTCATGATGTTACTAACTGTAAGACTATATGTATTGCACCCATTCAAAGCAAATATCCCCATAACTTCCCAGAAGGGGGTTGGTATAGGTATATTACTGTTGAGCCACTGTCATAGTGCAGTGATAGTGTGTCAGACTATCATTCAAAAAGTCCCGAGTTTGATTCCCAACTACAGCACTTATTCTTTCCAACTATTTGTCTTCCACCAGTGGGTTTAAAATCGTAGCCCTATTTTGGATACCAGCTGGAGGCTAGGAAAGGATGTAATAATGGTACTGGTGAAATACCAGGAATCCATTGTTAGGTGCGCCAGCAGCGGCAATAAAACTGAAGGATTGTCGAAAGCAGCATAAAACCCTATCCTATTCGTTTCAATTCAATTTAATTCAACTATTGATACAAGGTCTATGGGTGGAGCAGTACCAAATCTGGACTCATCAGGGTTCCCAAAAAAACCCATATGGGGGTGATTTATCCCAGAAGAGAATCTTGTACCCCCTAATTATAGCAAGCAGCCTTATTTGTCTCATATAGAGGGGGTACATGCATGCTGCAAAATAAGAATTTTTACCCCCATTTTGAAGAAGCAGTGGGAACACTGCTCATTAGCTCGCCCTAGTGTACCCTGCTGTAGAATTGGGAAGCAATTGGGAAGTCGGTTTCAACTGATACATTTCTAACGGGAATGTGAAACATTTGGTTTGAATGTTAAGAATTAGAGGATATTAAATGAGTATAAATGAGTAAATGAATACCAAATTTATTAAACTTGTCATCTTTAAACTGATAAAAAACAAGGCTGTGCTGCAATTTTATCTCTTTTAGATGACAAGTTTAATAAATTTGTCATTGAATTAGCACAAATTTGATATTCTATTTATAATATGACTTTGAAATTGTGTAATAAAACAAGAAACTAAGATTTTTATCTCTTCAAGTTATTCCAAGAAACATTACGTCGTTTGCGAAATGACATCAGCAAATCCATTATGATGTGATTTGCCCAACGAAAATATGTTGCTATCTGCTCATTTGCATAGTTATTCCACTAGTGTAATAATACCCATGAAATATCAAAAATATTCAATGGGGTTATTTCACTCCTGTGATGTATGTCCTATTTTAATAACAATGTAAGCTTTTTAGCTTGACTGTTTCAAATACAAAGTTAGGCTTTTGTCATCATCTTGGCATCTTTGGTGTAGGTGTTATTGTCTGCAGCTCAACCTTGCTCATATCTCTGTTGCTATTGAAGATATCTTTTGAAATTTTGCATATCTTCACCATAACTTGAGCTATCAAGGAGAATAACTCCGAAAGCATTTTTGTAAGAATTATGCCCTTTTTTCATCTTAAGGTACTAGAACCATAATTGATCAGCAATATTTTGGCACTCATGAGCTTTCACAATGTTGAACCAGGTTTCCTAATGATAATCATCAGGAAACCTAGGTTAACACTGTTAAAGTTCATTACTTTGGAAATGTTGTGGAACTATTACAGGTCTACAACCTTAAATATTTAGCTCCACTGGCTGAAAGCCACTTGGGCTATTGTCATGACGTTGTGTCCGTCAGTGTGTCCGTGCGTCCGTTCGTAAACTTTTCTTTAAAAATCTTCTCCTCAGACACTACTGGATTAATTTCAACCAAACTTCACAAGAATGATCATTGGGTGACCCTCTTTCAAAGTTGTTCAAGAAATTTTGATCCAATGAGCGTGGCTAATTTCCAAATATAGTAAAAAGTGAGTTTTCTCAGAATCTGATTGATGGATACAAATGAAATTGTACATGAATGATCCTTGTGTGACCCTTTATCAGTCTACAAAAGATTATTGAAATCGGATGAAAAATATGCATTCTATGGGCAGAGGTCATTTCTCTATATGTTATTTTGTGGTAACTTTAAAAATCATTTTCTCAGAATGTAAGAGATGGATATCAACCAAATTTCACTGGAATGATCCTCAAGTGAGCCTTTATCTATCCACTAAAAATAATAGTGATCGGATGAAAAATATGTATTTAATGGGCGTAGGTCATTTCTCTATATGTTATATAGTGGAAACTTTGGAAATCATTTTCTCAGAATCTAAATGATGGATTTCAACCAAATTTCACTGGAATAATCCTTGAGTGACCCTCTATCAGTCTACTAAAAATATTGTGATTGGATGAAAAATATGTATTTAATGGGCTGATGTCATTTCTCTATGTGTTATATAGTGGAAACTTTGAAAATCATTTCCTCAGAATCCAAATGATGGATACCAATGAAATTGTAAATGAATGATCCTTGAGTGACCCTCTATCAGTCTACCCAAAATTATTGTGATCAGATGAAAATATGCATTTTATGGACAGATGTCATTTTTTTTATGAGTTGAAACTTTGAAAATCTTTTTCAACATCATTAGAATCCAGAATATCTAAAAATCTAGCCAAAACTATTATTGCTTTACAAGAATTTCAAGCCTGTGGAGCGACTCAAACGATTAATGGCTTTCTAGTTTTTCATTATCCAGCACCTGCAGATGAGAGGTCATATTAACAAAAAGATCTTCATAAATAGAAGATATTGAATGAATGGACATGGAATCCCAAATTTAATAAACGAGTCATCTATAAGCAGATAAAAACCAGGTTGCACTAAGTTTTTATCTGTTTTAGATGAAGAGTTTAATAAACTCTGTATTATATGAGCACATTTTTTAATACTTTTTACAATATGACCAGAATTTTTGCGAAAAATTGTCAAAATTCTTGAATTTCAACAGTTCAAATTTCCTTGAAACTTATAACGCCGTTTAAAAATGATGTCACAATAAGTAGATTATGAAGTCATTTTCCCGGTTAAAAAATAGCATTGCTATTTGCTCTGAGCTCATTTGCAAAGTTATTAGTCCCCTACCGGTGTTCACACCGGAGGGGACTATAGGTTTGCCCTCCGTCTGTCCGTCCGTCTGTCCGTCCGTCTGTCCGTCTGTCCGCTCAAATCTTGATCCCGCGATAACTTAATAACTAAGCAAGCGTTTTTGATGAAAGTTGGTATATGACTAAATTGCAGTGTTTAGATTATGCACATCATTTTATTTTTGTTTTTCGACTTAAATTGAGGTTGCTATGGTTACAGAAATAGTGAAAATATGGCCAAAAATGGGATCCTGCGATAAGATAATAACTAAGCAAGCTAGTTTGATGAGACTTGGTATATGACTATATGGCAATGTGTAGATTATGCACATCATTTTATTTTTGTTTTTAGACTAAAATTGTTGTTACTATGGTTACGGAAATAGTGAAAATATGGCAAAAAATATTGGATCCTGCGATAAGTTAATAAGTAAGCAAGCTAATTTGATGAGACTTGGTATATGACTAGATGGCAATGTGTAGATTATGCACATCATTTTATCTTTGTTCTTTGACAAAAAGTGCGGTTGCTATGGTAACGGAAATAGTGAAAATATGGCAAAAAATGGATCCTGCAATAACTTAATAACTAAGCAAGCTAACTTGATGAAACCTGTTTTAAAATGTAAAAAAAATTATAAGCCATGTTAGTCAGGGTGGTGATGCAGCAGTATTAATCACCTCCAGTGAAAGTTCTCATTTCTTACCAACAAGACTGAAGAAAAACATCTTAGATCAGACAAGGTAACTGTTATTGATACTATTTCTTGCATCTGTCTTTTGCTTCCATGAATTGTATAGTGGGCACAGCAGAGACAACAACTCATGTAAGTCTTGTTTAACCCTTTAACAAGACCTGGTTTTGACGTCCCTGATAGAATTGGCGTGGGAAAACATTGAGACAAACAAAGCCGGTAGGGGACTTATGCCCATGTCCAACATGGCTCTTGTTCAACTAGTGTAGTGATACTGGTGTAATATCAAAATTATTCCAAGGGTCATTTCACTCACGCGATGTAGGTCAAGACTTGTGCTAGATTTATTAATTTGGGAGTCATTGACCCCTTGACCATAAAATTTTGGGGTCAAAACTGGTTCTGTAGGGGGTAAAAAAAGTAAAACATGAGAATTTATCTGTCTTTAAAGTAATCTATATAATTGAAAAAACATAAACAATAAAGTGTAGACACACTTTATTGTTTATGTTATTTCATTTACATAGATTTTTTGTAATGGCATGAAGAAATCAATTGATCTATATATACGCTTTCATATTGCATTGGTTGCACCACTGGAAATTCAATGGGTCAAAATGACCCCCTGCAGAAATTTTTTTAGGTCAATATGGGATTTTAGGGTTCAAAACCCTGGTTTAAGGGTCAGACACGAGGCCTGCGTAGGTCATATTATAAACTATGATTATCATCTTAGCATATCCAATTGTGGATCAGAATGTTCAAGTCTAAAAACGTAAACTATATTACAGAGGGAGGTACGCAATCATTTCAACTGCTCACAACTGGAAGGGGCGGAGCTAGAAGATCAGGGGATGAATGGAACAGCCTACACCCACTGGGAGAAAAGACTGTTTGAGGTAGAATTTATAATTCTGACTTCATTTAACCCTTGTCATAGTGTATATAACCCATTGCAATATTACAATAAAACCAAAGTGCTGAAAACGCTGTATGCACTAAATGTGAGTAAGTTTTTACCATATTACCATATATTAAATGAACCTGTGCTTGATATTTTCAACAATTTTAAGTCACTTTCTGTGAATACAAAGTTACCTGATGGTCTTCAGACTCTTTGAGGCCTACTCTATATAATAAACGTTTAGTGAAGACTCTGGTCAGGCTGTGTACATGTATTTGAACGGGAGGAAAGCTTGCAATATTTCTTATATTGCATACTTTAAAATTGCACTAAGCTCACCTTCACATGCCCAAATGGACTGGACTACTTTCTGGTTGCTACCTCGCCATTAGTCTACATGAAAATCACATTATCAACCCTTTCTTTTTGCGCTCAATATTCCAGAAATAGTTTTGTCAGAGTAAAAGAATAAGTTTCAAGTTCTGAGAATGCCTAAAGGGCAATATAGCATCATTTGTTTTCATCTACATTGTATTTAAAAACATTTTCTGAGAAACCAACCACTTCATCCCAACCCCTCCCTGTCTTTCTTCATATTTTCCCCCCCCCCCTTCAAATTCCTTCCAAATTACTGTTTTTGTTTCTCCTTTATCTACATTATTTTATAACGCTTTCCAAACTTATTCATGTCAATCCCTTTATGTCTATCCACATTCTAATATCTATCTCTCTTCCTCCCTGTCTTTCTCTTTTATCCAGTCTTTCACTCTGTCCTTTCCTTCTTGGCTATCGCTTATCTGGTCCAGAATCAAGTATGCCAATTTAGTCCTTTCTGGAACACGTAAATGGTAAGAATAACAAATTAATACGTTTTTGTAAATATATTTATTTAATTTTTAGCTTACCTGAGCACATTGTGCTCAAGGTGAGCTTTTGTGATCATTAAATGTCCATCGCGTGTCATGTGTCGTCTGTCGTCCGGTGTCAACAATCTTAGTGTTTACACTCTAGAGGCCACAAATATGGTTCAATCTTCATGAAACTTGGTCAAAATATTGGCCAGGTCACAAGGATGAACCTTATTGAAAAAAGGAAGGATTCATGCCGTATCACGGGAAAAGGGGCCTTTATGACAATTTTCTTGTTTATAATCTAGAGGCCACAAATATGTCCCAATCTTCATGAAACTTGATCAGAATGTTGGTCAGGTCACAAGGAAGAACCTTATTGAAAATGGGTAAGATCCATGCCATATCAAGGGAAAATGGGCCTTAATGACAATTGTCTTGTTTACACTCTAGAGGCCAGAAATATGGTCCAATCTTTATGAAACATGGTTAGAATGATGGCCTGGTCAAATGAAACTTGTTTGGAAAAGAATAGAACTTTATGCAGGGATCATAGGAATAGAGTTATGTCTTTCTTTGAAAAATTTAATGGTCATATAATGATCTCTATAGCATTTAATTTTGCTAAGGGAGAAGATAAAGACACAAAGGTGAAGGATATAGGACCATCATTGTTCTCTTGTTATTCAAAGTAAGTCGATATCAACGCGTATTTAAAAATCGAAAATGCAAATCAACACAAAAACCTCCACCGTCCTTTTTGTTTACATTGACACTTCATTGCAATGGATATATATTCTTCTGAACGTAAATATAACGGAAAGGTTTTTCGGGAAAAGGTCTATGACACAACTGTTATGAAAAGGCAGGCTAACTTTAGACAAAAAATCATTCTTGAAGTAAAGGTGTTATGAAAAAAATAAATAAATAAGAAGTGATCATCGTCCAACAATATCAATGTATACAATAAAAAGGTTATTGAATTTAAATGGGAATATATTGTGTCGGACTTGTTCTTATGGTGTAGTTGCCCTCTAAAACTCCGCTACTCAGCCAAAAGAACACATCGACACAATATATTGATTACCTATATTATTTCAGAATGAGTTTATGACGGGTACATACACACAGAACCCAACAATATCGAGAATTAGTCTGGCATTAATGGAAGATACTGGGTAAGGTATTTGTTGTTAGGAATTTTTTTCATGCCATTTTACAGTCAGCGACATTGTAGAATTGACATTCATGTCAATCAAAGCCATACTAAATCACTCACTCAGCGCTCCATTCATTCTTTCCAAACACTCACTCAAACCTGTTGAAAACACTCCAAAATCACTAAATAAAGATCAGATCAACAACCTCATATGAAATGAATATAGCTAGAAAAAAAAATCATGATTTCAGTGATTTTATTTATATTAAAGATGTCTGATTGGTTCTTGAAGAAATATGAAGCTTTCTATAGAACTTGTATGGATATTTTAGTCTGACTTAATAAAATGGGGTTCAAAGGACTAAAAAAAGAGAGCTCATATGGGTCCTTTCTTAATGTTTAAGAGGTCCTGCCTTAGATAAAATCTATTTCTTTTAAGTGATAGTTTTGCTTTTATGTGAATCAAGAGCTATTTCGTGTTTAAAAGGAAAGAAAAAGTTGGATATATATGAATGATTGGTGATTAACTTAAGGAAAGAATTGAAGATTGTTTAAAACAGTCTTCAATTCTTTTCTGAAAATGATCCCCAGAGGGTCCATGGGACTGGCATCAGGGCAAGAGGAGGTTATAAACCTTAATATTATCTTTCATGTTCATACACTTATATTTGTATTACAGCACAATTGTGGCATTAATTTCAAGTTGTTATTTGAGAAAAAATTGAATTGAGAACGAGAAAAGATTTATAACCTCAGGCCCAGATGGTTTTGGGGGTCCAGGCTACTTAATTGTGCGTCTCTAACTCACAAAACCTGCACCCCATAAAACCTGCACACATTGTGCAATCAATCCCCAGGTTGTTAGTTTGAACCTTGTGTGGTCAACTTTCATCCGACATTTGACAGAGTAATTGTGACAGTGTGAAGTTATTCATCTTCCACCAATCAGTGTATGATAAGAATTACGCAGAAGTGGGATGAGCAACTGGTGGCTCAGATGAAATGTTTTGGTTGTACTGGTGTGAGAAATGATAGGAATCCATAGGTAGGCTCATCAGTTGCCATGATATAACTGGAATAATGTTAAAAGTGGTGTTTAACCCCATACAAACAAACAAGCTTATATGAGGGGTGTTCCAGAAGTTCATGGACTGATGCAATATCTTGAGACCAGCTCATTGAACGAAAGTATCATATCATCTTATTGTGTTATCTTTTCTTTACTCATTGATTTTGATGTTATGTTTGTCTCTATGGTAACAACTGATGAGCATGTTATGTGGATTTACAGGATAAAAAAGCTACACAGCAGCCCAGTAATATATAATATTCATCATATGCTAATTTCAATGATTTAAGTTAAACAGTTTTCATGATATAAAGAATGTCCACAGACTTTTGAAACGCCCCTCGTGTCAGCTTAGAATAGTACATGTATTAGCAGAAATTTTTCCACTCCTAGTTGAAATTTTGTCTTGCATAGAAATCACTTAATACATGATAATTGAGCCTGTGCGTGACATTTCCAACAATTTTTATATGAGTGCAATGCAAAGCCACTGACCAGTCTGTGCATCCGCATAGTCTGACAAGTGTCTTCACTATGCGTTCAGTAGATATATAAGGTCTTGACACATCTCCAGGTGGTCGGGAAATATTCTTATTGCATTATGTCGATGGCTCCGCGTGAAACAGTTGTAACTGCCTATAAACATATAGACAGTTACAACTGTTTCGTGCTGAGCCCTTGATGTGGTTGTCTAAGCTGATCAGTGTTTGGATCTCGCTTTCATGTGAAATTGTTGGAAATGTCACGCTCAGGCTCAATTGTCTATCTATGTGTTTCAGTTGGTACAAAGTTAAATATAGTAATGCAGGAAATTTAGAGTGGGGTCGTAACTTAGGCTGTGATTTTGTGATGAAGAGCTGCTATGAATGGATTGAAACTAGACTGAACAGGTAAGGGAATTGTTGATATTTTATTAAAATATAAAAAAGTGACTCATTCACATTCAAACAGGGAAGGAGAAGGAATAAAAAGAGAAAGCGTAGGGGTCATCACAATCACCAGCCCCTCGTTCAGGAAAGAAAAGCGCATTGGCCTTGCTTGCCTATCCTGAATGGTGTGCTTGGCTTGGATACTTGAGATAATTAGTGAGTTACATCACAAGGTGACTTGCATAGCCAACAATAATGGCAGATAACATAACCATTATAAGTTGACACATAAATCCAGTGATTTTCATTTTGTTTTCATATTTATTTTCTAGAAAGGGCAGGATTTTTGAATAACTAATTCTTTTTCTTGGTTGAATAAAACCTTACATTTTTTTCTGAGGATTGAGATTTTAATCAAGTCACTTTATTTGCATAGTAACCTGCCTTTATTTCAAAGCGCTTTTGGAGCATTCAAGATAGACTGCTGGCTTGGAAAACTGTTAATGGCCAGTACTATCATATCCTAATTTGGGACTGTTTTGCAGAAAATGTTTGATTCGATGTCATACTGTCACAGGCATATCACGGAGAAATTTACAAATGTTTGGTCACTGTAAAAGCTCTAATCGAACCCCAGTGTTTTATTAGAATACCATTTCTATTAGAAAGGGATGAGCTTTTATTAGAGGCTACACCACATTTCAATGGCTCAAAGCAAAACAGTCATAAAGTTAGATGATCAGTAGTTTCTTAGCCTTCATTACCTGCTTTACTTTTGGCTTACTTGCACAATGAGCTCAAGGGAAGCTTTAAGGATAACCTTGACTCTATCGTCCATCGTGAGTCATGTGTCGTCAACTTTCTAAAAACTTCTCCTCCTTCACCACTCGGCCTTTTGCTATGAAATTTTGCCTTGGTGACCCTCTTCAAAATGTGATCATGAAATTTAGATTGACCCTCAAATATCCGTGTGGTAAGCTAGGGCTTTTTTTATCCCAAAATCTTTAAACATCTCCTATGTAATTAAAGGGCCAATTTCAATTAAACTTGGTAGAAATTTTTTTTTGTGACCCTTTTCAAAAATGGTTTGTAAAATCTTGATTGCCTCCTCTCCCCTTCCCTATTTGCATGTGGCAGGGTTGACCCTTCTGTCTGTTTTTATTGTAAATTTCTTGTGATTCATCTCATATTAGTCTGGTGAGCAATTCAAGGCCTGAATCTTCTGTTAATCTTGGTGAGAAAAAATTGAGGCAGAGTGATTGATATACCCCAACATTTTGCAATTTTCACAAAATGTAATTGAGCCTGTGCGTGACATTTCCAACAATTTGAAAAGCTGGTGAGGTGCAAACATTGAGCAGCATAGACAGCCACATATTGTAATTAAAAAAGTTACCTGATTGTCTACAGATACTTTAAGACTTTATCTAACTACTAAGCGCAAAGTGAAGACTCTGGTCAGGCTGTGCAAATGCACAGGCTGGTCAGAGTCTTTGCTTTGCACACATTTCAAATTGTTGGAAATGACACACACAGACTCAATAAATATTCATCAGGATAAGGGGTAGGATAATGAGTTAATTTGAAAATTTCAATTACATGAACAGGAAGGAGGACATTCATCCATTTTGTATACAAGCCAATCGAGGTCAGCCAGTGACAGACTGTACTCGCGATAGAAAATCGGTCGCCATTTGTAATTTATCCGAATTTCAACGAAATCTTCCTCCTCAATATCAGGTAAAAGTTTGTGTATTTTTATCCTTCCACATTTGTAAGATCAGGGGTATACAGTGATAGGCAGATTAATCGATAATAATCGATTATCAGTTGGTTTTGGCTTCTGATTGTGATAATCGACTAAGAAATTTCATAATTGATTAATATGTTCCTAACATATAGATGACGGCCATTATATATTGTTTTCAAAAACTGACATCAGTTTGATAGCTCAGCATGAAACTGTTGTAACTGCCTATATGTTTATAGGCAGTTACAACTGTTTCAGGCTGAGCCATGGAGTTGGTAAAAAATCTGCAGAAAGAGTCTTTAGGTCATGAGTTTTAACTATACTTTCTCAGGATGATACTGGCATTGCTGTGTTAAGAAAAGGATTGTACAATCAATCATTAGTTGATTTACTCTTTCAACTAAATACCGAATATCGATTGTGATTTGAAACAGATTGCCCAACACTAGGGAAATATTGTTTTACCGATGTCTGTTTGTCTATCTGCACGAAAATGAACTAAAAACTTAGCACTGATCATAACTTTAGCCCTTTTCATGATACAATGATACAATGATTTTATTTGGCATGTTGATAGATGTCATTGTTGCGCATCAAAAGATATATGTCATTAGACAGGACCAAGGTCATCAGTTCAGGTCATAGTTTTTGAACTTTGCTGTTTCATGATCACATCTTGTCTTATACTCAAATTTTGGATTGAAAAGTTTATTGCATCCTTTTCCATAGTCATTCTCTTTGATGCTGATTAAGAAAAAGCTCAAGAGAACTGTGTGGATAATAAAAAATATTCTTTAAAGCTTTTTCTTTGATTATTGAGAAATATCAGTAGATTAACTCACCCCCTAACTGGTGAAATTTTCAAAATCTCTTTCCTCGCTTTTGTTCATTTCACCCTATCTTATTTTAACTAAGTGGAGCCAATCAGTGACCTCACCATTAATGTTGCATAACAACCATATGCAAAATGAGGCGCTTAAAGACAATTTGTCTTAGAACTTTCACATTTTGTCTCCTTTGCATTAAAGAAATAGAATAATTGTTTATCTATCTAGTAAGATCTATCAATATTTCATTTTGTGAACAAAAAAACTTACATTTTCACTGGTGGCTCCATCTTCTTCAACCTTATTGTTTTTAGCTCACCTGAGCACAAAGTGCTCAAGGTGAGCTATTGTGATCCTACAATGTACAATGTCTGTCATCAGTCGTGTGTGGTCCGTCGTCCACAATTTCTTTAAACATCTTCTCCTCCTAAACTGTTGAACCAATCTTGATGAAACTTCGCAGGGATGATCCTTGGGTCAAGCTCTACCAAAGTTGTTCAAAGAAAGGAAATAAGTCCTTAATTTTCTTATTTACCCTTAACATAAAGGGTGAAAATAGGAAATCTTTAAAAATCTTCTTCACTGAAACCAGAAGGCAGATAGCTTCATATTTGGTATGTAGCATCATCTAGTAGACCTCTACCAAGTATTTTCATATCAAGAGCCTTGGGTTATATTTGGGCTATACCCAGGCTCAACCCTTTTTACATAGAATTAAAGAGTGAAAATCTTTAAAAATCTTCTTCACTGAAACCAGACGGCAGACAGCTTTCATATTTGGTATGTAGCATCATCTAGCGGGCCTATACCAAGTGTGTACATATCAAGACCCTGGGATCATATTTGGGCTCCATCTGGGTGCAACCCTTTAAACATAGAATTAAAGAGCGAAAATCTTTAAACATCTTCTTTTCTGAAACGAGAGGCCACTCAGCTTTCATATTTGGTATGTAGCATCATCAAGTGGACCTCTACCAAGTTGGTTCATATCAAGACCCTAGGGTCACATTTGGGATCCACCCGGGTACATCCCTTTTTACATAGAATCAAAGAGTCAAAAAGGTATATCCTTCTTTTGGCTCTTGACTGATAAAATTTCATGGTATTGATCTTATTTAAAATTTATTTCCTTGTTGACATCTGCCTATTTAATTAATTTGATGTCCCAGGGGTCAAAGAGCGATCTAGGACCATCATGGTCCTCTTGCTATTGAAGATATTTTGCTATGAAATGAGCTTTGAAATGTAAGAACTGTAAGAATGTAAAATAAGTTTCAATGAGTGCAGATTATCATCATAGTCCCATTCACTGTTTCAGTACTTCCAGTCTATTCCGGGTGTTAAACCGTCCAACGTAGGTAAATATGGAGGGAGTGTATCGCTAGCAGACTATTGTCCATACCTTCAAGAGTTTGTTTGGAAACAAAACGAGGCAATAGTGCGTGGATCACGATGTGCGTTCCAACAGAATGCTCTTCCTGCTAGTCAGAACTATTTACTTGAACAATATGGCCGACAGTCAAAGTGTTTTAATCATGGAACACAATGGCAGTTGCAAGATTGCCGTGGAACTTTTAGGCCGCATTCAGGGAGTGGTTGTTATCAATATTCATGTAGTCAAGTTACGGGTTTGACGATTTATATCAATGGGAACAGTTTTCGTTGTTATTATACTGGACAGGAGTTACCTGTCAGTGTAACGAATAAACACTGGTACTACACAGGAAGTATCGTTTGTCCGTCGTGCCAGGAAATATGTCAGGTAAGCAAATGGGACCCTTTATGCAAAAAATGTACCAGCTTAGAAAACTGGTCAACAGGTCAACCAATGGTCGCATTTCAAAAATTTTTTTACAGGGATGTAGACTGATCATTCTAGATTTAGAAAACCAGAATAGAATCAATCTACTCAGTCTGACTTGGGTCAACACTTTACCCGATACTGACATGTTCCCTTTTTGTGTGATGGGTCACAAATAAAATATCAAAACATGCGTTGAAGATATCAAGGCTGGTGCTAGCATCCAAATTTTGAAATGAGTGCTTCATAGATAATATAGGGTATTGTTTCAAGGGCATTCACTTGTTCTTTGTTGCCCTAATGCAGGACAGTTTGAAATTATTGCTTTAACCCTTTACTGTTTAATCCCTGCTTTTTACGTGTCTGATTTTATGATTGAGAAAACATTGTCCTAATGACTTCATTAGGAAACCTCGGTCAACATTGTGAAAGTTCATGAGTTAAGAAATGCTGTGAACTATTACGGGTCTACTACCTTAAATTTGGACCCCTCTGGGGTCTCAGAGCAGAGGAGAGTTATTTGAGTAGTTCAGACCCCAAATAAACATCCTTTAGCTCAACTTTTGTGATCACCTTTTGCCCTTCATAAATTGTGCTTAACATATTGTGAAGAATTCCTTTAAGGTATTGGACCCATAATAGTTATGCAGTGTTTTGGAAGGAATGAACTATAACAGTGTTGACCGAGGTTTCCTAATGACTTCATGAGGAAACCTCGGTCAACATTGTGAAAGATCAAGAGTTCAAAAACGATGAAAAACTGTTGTAGGTCCACTACCTTAATTGGGAAAGCTGAAATTATGAGGTCTTAGAATTCCCTTTATGATATGAGGGCGAAAGATTTATTCATTTAATGCTTTTTGAGGGATTATAGAGAATTATTGCATAAAATGTGCTTATTTGGGTTGTTATGAGCATACGTTAACAGACAAAACCGGGTATTGACGGGAGATAACATGGATTAATCAGTTATTTCACATGCTGTTAATGCCTGGCTTTTACTACTTTAATATCCTTGATCAGGAGCCTAACCATCTTATCGATTTTAATGAAACTTTTTTTTCCTGCACCATTTGTTAATATAAGTCAATGCATTTTGTTAATAATACATCAAAGATTCGATTTTGGTGAGTATACATATTAATAAGTAAAATGTGTCAATCATATTCATGGTTAACTTTAATTTAGAGCGAAACTTAAGAAGTTAATCTAATCCCCGCATTAAATTTTGTGGCGTCATGAATTCACCAAGCAATTGCAGTATAAATAAAATTGATGATGCAATGCATGGTGCAATTTGGCTGGCATTTTTGTAGGTTTGGCGCTGGTTTTGAAGGGTTTTATGAATTATTTCGCAATCTCTGCTGATAAAATACTCTAGCCTTTCTTTTTATACAATTATAGCATCAATTCACTTTTTTTGGGCGTTCACATTTGCAGATGCCCTCAAATGTTTTAGAGCCCTTGGGCTTCGTACTCAATGGTTTAACCATTTTTCAGGTCTCTGCAAATGTTAACTCCCTCAAAAATGTGAATTAACCCTATAAAAGTGATAGATTATCATTCACTCATTGAAATTTAAATTGATCTTGCACTGAAAGAAACTGTTATCCTTCATTTGATGTGTTTTTTTTATATTTCAACAGGAGAAGGGTATTGTGTGCCCAGCTGACAGAAGGGACGTGTACCGTGCTGAAATAACAAGGGATACACCGTATGTGCCTTGTGGGAGGGCAGCTTTCTCTACAGTGCCAAACTATACAATGTTAATATCTGTTTTATACTGTTTGTCATACTTGTTATTACCATAAAAGCTCTACCAAAGTGTTGACTACCATTATCAACACTAAATCTCCTTCATTTATGCCTAGTTAAGTCAGTTTCTTTTTGAGAAAATGATCACCATGGTATCATGGTGTTGATGTAGGCTTTATAAACTTTAACCTTGGTCATATCTCTGTTGTTATTGGAGGTATGAAACTTGGTATGTGTGTTCACCATCACAAGAGCTTTCCAGACTATAAGGGGGATAACTCTGAAAGCATTTTTAGCTCAGCTGTTTTGGAGAAAACCCAAGGTATTACTATAGCCTTGGCTTGACTGTTGTTGTTGTCACAGAAAAACTTTGACTGTTTATGATATCTCTAGTTCTACTGAAGGCATTCACTTGAAGCTATGAATTTAGTGATAAATTATGCCCCTTTTTGGACTCGGACTTTTTCACCATCCAGCACCAAACATCAAGACTGTTGCCCCTGTTTGACTTAACCCTTTCCTGGAGCATTGCATCTATAGGTGGTGTCCATGTTTACATAACTCTAATAAACAAGATTTTTATACACTTGTTGAAATCTGGGATCACCTGTAGCGTCCAGCGGGCAGGAACATCCACTTCTTTGTCCATAGCATATCTCTCTTATAGGTGTATATAAAATAAAGGCCATATATTGACTGTGACAAAAGATTAAGGCTCTTAGTGTGCTCCCCTTTTAGGATTTGAGCGTTGGTGAATACTAATAACATTGTAACTACAGCTTGAATAAGCTGTAGTTTTGATGTTATGAATGTTCAACAACAATATTTTAAGAAAGGATTATTTCTTTTATGCACTTGTGTAAATTGCGTAATGGGAGATATGCCCTTGTCTATCACCTTATGTCTGATTGACTTGAAACGTAGATTTTATGATCCTCTCATGATTACGGAGTACAGAGTGCAAGAACCCTAACTCTACACAGCTTATTTTTTAGTTATTTCCCTTTGTTGTTTTTAATACTTAGGCATGCAACAGCAATGCAACAGGTGTATCTTGTGACAATTTTCCACCTTATTAAGATTCATGTTCTTATGATTTCTACTTAGGATATTTGGTGTGAGTAAGTTGTTTAGTTGTAACTTGCAAGTAATTTTATTCTAATTAAAAACCTGAAGAAATCTCACAATTCTTTATCATAAAAACAAACCTGAAGTTTCATTATCAATAAGAGTGTGAAATGTTTTTAAAAAATCTGTATTTCTCACTTAAACTAAAAATGTGGATACTCATTTTTATTGTCTACACAAGACAAATAAATTTAATTGTCTAGACGAGACAATTGAAATAAGTACCCTCAGAACAGGGTTGTTGCAGTGATGGTCAAATTCTTAAATCAAAAGTTAATTTTATACCCTTAATATTAAGCTCTGATTTTTATGTCTCATTGTCTTCAACTTTGATGTTTGGCCAAGAAAAAAATCAAGGGTTCGGTGAAAGACTGTAGTAAGTGTATATACATTGTATATACACTTACTACAGTCTTGCTCTAAACCCTCAAAATGTGTGGTTTTTAAGGGACCCAGGTTTTACTTGTCTTAGGCTGTTTAGAAGTCTTCAATTCTTCTCTGAAGTTGATGCCAAAAAGTACATATCTATACAATACCTTGTGTAACTAAATTCAGAGAAAATTTAACATTTACACAAATGCATGAGGTTAGCTCAAATGGAAAAAGTCCACATTTGAAGCAGGGACCCTAGAATGGACCCCTATGAGCTTACTTAAAGAGTCCTTGGGGCCCATTTTGTTAATGTGAAAACCCTTTAGAAGTAATGATAATCATATTTGATTAGTTACTGTAAGTTATTAGTTAATATTTAGCTTGGCTGTTTTCAGAGAAAACCTGAGGTATTGCTATAGCCTCCGTGTCGTTGTTGTCATCATCATCGTTGTTGTCGTGCGAAAACTTTAACATTTTGTGATATCTTTGGTTCTACTGAAGGCATTCACTTGAAACTTGGTACACATGTTCACAATCAAAAGGGCAACCTATACTGTCAAGGGGGATAACTCTAGATGCATTTTGTGCAAATTATGCCCCTTTTTTTACTTAGATTTTTTCCCACCATCCAGCACTCGACAGCCGAGGGTAGGCACCAATAGGCGGTGCTCTTGTTCATTTAAGCTGTGGTTCCTTGAATAATCTTCTTTGTTTGTTCTGAAGTAATTGTCAGATCTAAGTTTTCATTTTATTATTAGGGTATTTGCTTTGGCCAAAAAAGCAAAGCTATTTTTATCACCTTGGAATCATTGGTGTCTTTGTTGGTATTTGTGTTGGCGTGTCAAACTTTAACATTGGACATTATATCTCTGCTGATATTGAAGATATCTACTTTAGAAGTAGAATACATATTCACTTTTACAAGAGTTATCCAGACAATTTAGGGGGATAACTCTGGAAGCATTTTTGTAACAATTATTTCCCATTTCTGATTATCACATTATCTAACACCTGTATGTATCTGTGGTTTTGTGCTCTCGTTTACTCTATATTGATAAAATAAGATATCTTTTTAATGTTTTTCAAAAATAAAATCTTTTATCTCAGCTGTTTTTGGAGAAAACCTGTGATATGCTATAGCCTTGTCGTCGTTGGTGTTTATGTATGTGTTACAGTGATAAGCGTTAACTTTGGTCATATCTCTGCTGTTATTGCCTTGGGTGAAGCTCTTTAAAAGGTTGTTAAAAGAATTTAATTTCACCAAAACTTTAGTTTAGATGGTAAAGGAAAGGCTGAACAATGCCCTAAAATTGCCGAAAATCTTAGAAAAAATTCTTCTCCTCCTAAACCACAAGGCTGATGAAGCTGGTATGGATGTTCCTTGGACGAATCCCTTCAAAAGTGGTTAAAAGAATATAATGTTATTAAACTCTGGTTTCCATGGTAAATGAAAGGCTGAAAATCTTAGAACTAATTCATCTTCTTCTAAACCATTGGGCGAATCATTTTAAGCTTCGCAGGAATGTTCTTTAGGTGTAGGTCTACCAAAGTTGTTTAAAGAATTCAATTTCATCAATAACTTTGGTTGCCATGGTAGGAGAAATATTGAAAATTATAAAAAGTTAAAAAAAAAACGAATTGCAGTTGGATGAAATTAAAGTCTGTTTCTTTCAAAAACATCCTAAGTGTACATTAAACAATATCTGGTATTTATAACATGGTTGACAAGTTATGAGTTGACTGACTCAGGTGAGCGATATAGGACTATCATGGTCCTCTTGTTTACATAAATTTATACCATTATCCTGCACTTGCGGGTGGTGCTCTTGACTAGATCTGATTGTGAGAATCTTATATGTAATTGTTAATTTTGTTGTAACTTTATGGAAATTATTTTGTATCGAACTGTGTGCAATAAACTGTTAATGTCTTACAAGCCTACCAAATGTTACATGTTATATTAGTACCAATGAAACCTAAAACCTTTAACCCTGATGCTATGTATTTTATGGGTGGAGGTCATTTCTCTATATGTTATATAGTTGAAACTATTGTCATGGCGTTGTGTTGGTCGTACATATGTCCATCCTTGTGTCCGGTCATAAACGTTTTCTTAAAACATCTTCTCCTCAGAAACTATTTGATGAATTTCACCCAAACTTCACAGGAATAATCCTTGAGTGACTCTCTTTCAAAGTTGTTCAAGAAATTTTGATCCAATGAAAAACATGTATTTAATTGGCGTGGCTAATTTTCAAATATGGTAAAAAGTGAATTTTCTGAGATTCTAATTGATGGATACCAATTCAGGGTTCCCATGCGTCAGGGAAAAGTCAGGGAAAAATGAATTTTTGAAAAAGTCAGGGAAATGTCAGGGAATTTTGTTGAGTGTCAGGGAAATTTGAAAAATAAGACAAAGGTCAGGGAAATGTCAGGGAATTTTGAAAAGACTGTCAGGGAATTTTTCATTTCAGGAGTAGATAACACAAAGGCAGTCTCTTAAGATTTGGTCATCAAATTCTTAACTGAAAGGGCTAATGTCTCATTTCTGTATTAATTTATGTTAAGCCCCTTCATCTACAATTGTTTGTGTAGCAGTTTTAAGGTTCAATGAATCATGTTAAGAGAATTCATTCTACTACATTGTATATACCAAAAACCTGGTACTTTACTCCACACGACAATGAGTAGGTAAGATGATTTCATGAATTTAAACTAATCTTGATATTTAATGTTATATTTGTAATCGAGCTTCAATATTTTCTGCAAATCTGTCTGTTGGTGTCAACAATGTAAAAGATGCTTGTCACATTTCCAATAGTAGTTATACAGGGCTTTTTTGGTTCTTTAACAAGGGCTTCAAAAAGGCTACTTCCCAGTTTGAAAAAGGCTCTTTTTTCCCACTTGGTGGCAGAGAAATTTCCCAAAATTACAGCTTATTTATGCATTATATTGACAAATTTTCTTCAAAAAATGTTTTCTCTAATATTTCTATTAATTTCATCACTGATAAGCCCCTTATATAAAGTTATTTACCATTAAATCTTGGAAATGATGCATGAATTTTACTCTTATAACTTTCTTTTATTAAACTCATGTTTCCCAATTCTTCTAAAAATGGCGCTAAAAATTTCCAAAATGGACAGCTAAGGCCTCTTCCCAATGTCTAGAAAAAAAGCCCTGTTATATTGTATATATTGGGTTTGTTAGCACGTTTGAGGAAAGCTGAAATAAAAAATCCTTTTTCCTTGGTCTTTGAATTGCTTAAATGATAATTACTTTCACTTTAACACTTACACCACATTTGTTCAATGTTACTATTCACTATCTGACAGATTTTGTCACACTTAAGAGAAATAACTTGTACAGTTACAATTCATGATTATGTCTCAATCATGTCAAAGGTTTTGTTTAAACCTATATGCTTTACATCCATTGGGAAATAAGTCACTCACCTTAGATTTATTCCCTCAATACAGCTTCCTGGAAAATTCACCAGTACTTGAGTAAAATTTTTTGGCTTGTGATAATACGTATAATAAAAGAACTAAGGGACTGGAAATCTCTTGGTCAAGAGAGAGACTCTGTAACTCAATTCCATGGACAGACACTGTACATCTCTGCCACAAACACCAAAGGCTTTGAATTTGGTATATAATATGATTGCTTTTTGCAATCGACCTACTGGTATTTAAAGAGTTACCTTTTGTATATGCATGCTTTATTTATTATTACTTTATGCTTATTATTTCATCAGGGTGATTGTCATAGTTTTCATCAAACTTTGTGACCTTGGCCATTGATTTTCTGAGATAAGGTTGCCTTGTAGAAAATATTCTACACTATGACTTGATGGTAATCAAATTAAACATACATGTATAAAGTATGTACGAGGGTCAAAAAATACGTGGACTTTTACTATAACTTTGGTATTTCCCGACGGAAATCAATGAAATTTTGCACATGCCTCAAATCATTTAATGTTGACAAAACATCAAATTTACAAGAGTCCGCTATGACTCTGACGTAAAAAATCCAACATTTGATATACCGGGGTAGGTGCTACCGGCGCAACCCATTTTGTAACGTTACTTCCTAGTGTTATTAGCCGTAATTGTACCCTCAATTTGGACCAAACACTTCCAAACTTCGCCTAATTACGCGTTGACGTAATGAGTTAGGATATTTAAAATTAAAGCATAATCCATTCGCTTTTTTCGAATTTTTAAATGCAGTATACTAAGGGCACGCCTCAATTTTTTAACTTCAAAAGGACGGCACCGGCGCAGCCAGACACAACCAGACAATTATAAAGTTCTACTGGACCTATGGAAAACCTAATCGAGAGGTTTAAATGACAAAATATGCTAAAAGGTCTTCATATGTGAGCAGATACCTTCTTTTTAAATGGTTTAAAAGGTTTGTTTAAGAATAGAGAGTGTTTCTGAAGGATGACACCTTCGAAGAATGAAAAACGTCTCCTTGGCGTTTAATCTGTTATTGTCACAGAACAACATCATTTCAGAATCGTTTAGACACATTACACATTTAAGATCGTCATTTTGGATCGGATGGATATGAAAATAGTACTTATCCAATGGATAGGTGATGCAGAAATCGTGATTATTGTTGAGTTGAGTATTTTGAAAAGTGCTGACTTTCGAGAACTTATCAATACCGCAGCGTCATATTGACATCGTTACCGTGCGCCGGTACCAAATGACTACATGTTTTAGAATGGTTGCTACAGGTGACCAACTATTTGGATTTCATCCAAATTTACATGACAAAAAGAAAAATGCCCCAATTTAATAACAATGTAGTTTTCTCTTCAAAGTCTGTGAAATCAAAATTTCTGCAACGCTAGTCTACGTAATTTTTTATTCACCCTCGTATTAGGCTTTCTCTTTCACGGTTTCGCTTTTTGCGTTTTGAGCTTTAACAAAGTACTAGATTCCTACTACTTAAAATTAAACTAAATGTCTTGTACAAACCTTCAACCCTAAGGGCTTTCTATTTCTAGGAAACTAGGAGAGTATTTCTGCCTCTCATCGGGCCTCTAAGTTGAACATGTATGCCCTCATGGAATAAGTGAGTTTAAGACTTCTCATTTTTGGATCAGAAGTTTGACCCCTACAGCTGCATACATTCTCCTGACAAGATTGAAGTGTGTCTTACTAACTGGTGAATAATTATCTATGTGGGATGTGAAGCTTTATTTTTTTTATAAGATGTAATATATATAATGGCTAGAGAAGTACCATTAATGGTTAGTCTATAAAGATGATGAGCCCTAATGCTATATATGAATTATTTTAGAAGGTGGCGTTTAAACCCCATGCAAGCAAACTCAAACAAAGAAAAAGTAATTTTTGTACATGGTCCATATGGGTCAAGAATGTGAGATTTAAAGGAACATTTCTAAAGCTATATCTTACACAAAGGTATTGTAGGTCAATAGCAAAATTGTAAATAAATAAGGAAATATGCACATAACGTCCATTAAATGTCAGGGAAAATCACTTTCTTGTCAGGGAAAAGTCAGGGAATTCTGGAACTGCTGGAGCGTAGGAACCCTGCAATTAAATTTTACATAAATGATCCTTGGTTGATCCTTTATCAGTCTACAAAAAAAATGTGATCAGATAAAAAAAATATATGTATTTTATGGGCAGAGGTCATTTTTAGCTCCACCGGCTGAAAACCACCGGGGCTTTTGTCATGGCGTTGTGTCCGTCATGTGTCCGTCTGTACGTGCGTCCGTGCGCCCGGTTGAAATTTTTTTCTTTAAAAATCTTCTCCTCAGAAATTACTGGATAGATTTCAACCAAACTTCACAGGAATGATCCTTGTGTGCCTTCTTTCAAATTTGTTCAAGAAATTTTGATCCAATGAAAAACATGGATTTAATGGGCGTGGCTAATTTCCAAATATGGTAAAAAGTGAGTTTTCTTAGATTCTAAATAATGGATATCAATGAAATTTTACATGAATGATTCTTGGTTGATCCTTTATCAGTCTACCAAAAATTATTTTGATTGGATGAAAAATATGTATTTCATGGGCGGAGGTGACTGGTCATTTCTCAAAATGCTATATAGAGGAAATACCATGTTCCCAGATGAGCTAAAAGCTTAGTGGGGTGTGTATCCGAAGGCCCAAGTGGGTTGAAACCTGTGGCAGAACTAGTGTCAGAATTACATGGTTATATGTGCATGCTTGATACACTGAGAGGGAACTGGCATTCTGCTTGAAAGTGGCGTTAATCGAAGGAAAAATCATTTCATTATTAATAGGCATTTGTCTTAAACTGAAAGCTTCAGTGGAATTATTTTTCCGGGAAACGAAGTTTCATAAACTCCAATAGATGTTTCGTTGGCCCCGTCCATCGACCTCCGTCATGACACACCCTCTGATACAATCGGGAACTCTCGGCGTTTCTACGGAATAGACTTCGGGAAGATTAAAAGCGCAGCCATAAAAACACGTCATATCGCACGCGGGTTATGACGTCATACTATATTATTATTTATACCGTTTCTTGCCGGGGTATATGACGATTTATTCCCGGCTGGAATATAATGCCCTCCGAGCCGCACGTCATTTATCTGTAAAGTACAGTTAAGAACATCGTGAAATTGACAAAGTGGACGATTTCGGTATATGACTGAATTATCGGGATGAGTGGGTTTTTTTGTTTAAAATCAAGAGAGGTAATACAATATCGAAAATTTCATCTAAATTGTACGAAATATCGATTTTATTTATCCCTACCCCCTTAAGATTATATACTTGTTTTCGTTTGTTGTCTTCACTGACTAATCATCTGTTATGAAATGCACACTAGACAATAAAATACATAGATGAATAAATAAAATGGAATAGATTAAAAAATGTTTTGATCGTTTTTAACCCTTTTCGAACACATTCTGAGCATTTTTGAGAGATTAGAGAAAGTGTTCAGAATGAATGAATGGAGCGCTGTTCCCGCGATTTAGAATGATTTTGATCGAGATGAGTGTCAAATTCACGCTGTTACTGACTGTGCATAGTCAATTACATGAAACAAACAGCAAATAGCTTCAGAGCGACCTAAATATCGTAACCGCAGCTTATTCAAGGTTTAGTTACAACGTTCAGGTCGTTAATTTTACGTAAATGTCGGGAGCTCAAAAGTTATCTCTTATAAATAAGTATTTCGATTGACCAGCCGCCGCCATTAGAAAGTTTGCAGCGAGTCGGCCTCGCAATCTTGAGCAATCGGGAACCCTCGGCGACTCTACGGAAAATACCTCGGGAATAATACATGCGTAGCCATTAAGGACGATTGCTAGAATTAATTTTCTGAGATAGAATTTTTTTATTTTTTCAAATTTTGTATATTAAAGTATGCCAATTGCAAAAATGGAAAGAAAAAAGGGGGTCACCGAATCAGATTTTTCGTAAAACGTCATAGAATGCCATAGGTATCGAGTAAATATTTGTCCGATTTTTATTTCTTGGTAATGACATGAAACCATTACACAATCAAATCAAAGCAAACAACCCATATTAATTTTATTTTAATTTCATAGGTAGGAAGTAATTTGCACTGAATATAATACACAATTATCGATTGAAAGGAAAAATAATGATTTTTTACATATTTTTTCCCAATGCGTAAAAACTGGTATATCGAAAATAAACGAGAATATTTTCAAAATTTATAACTTTTGATCAAATTTCTCAAAAACTCTGAGATAGAAAATTTTATTTTTTCTATATTTTGTAGATAATTATATGTTCGTGTGATATTGATATAAAAAAGGTATGGTCACCGTGCTAATTTTTGAGAAAAAATGCAAAATTCTAGGTCACCCAGTTTTGACGCTACGGAAAAAAATCACTCCAGATTCTTTTTCGCGTACTAATTTTATGTACAAAATCAATGATATTGAATCCTTCTTAAATTAATCGATTATAGAGTTGAATTCCTCAACAATTAGTGCATCACTTTGTTTTGCGTCAACGAATCCCAAGGTCAAACCATATGAAAAGGTCAAGGTCATATGTCAAGGCCAATGTTACATAAATCACGCAAAAATCTAGTGTTTTCAAAAATCTTCAAGTCTGTTGAAAATAAAATACTCACATATGGAATAATAATTGATCTTGTCAATAAGCATCATCAAATTCCCTGATCGAAGTCATATGATGAGATCAAGGTCACCTATCTCGCTCACACCCCCATCCCCCAATAAAATTTCAAATACACCCAGGTCTGTTAAAAAATAATCCAAACATTGAAAATTAAAAATATAACAAGATCATTTGACAACGGCAGGATCGTTTATCAAGGTCAACCTTTCAAAAATTAACCCCATCAAAATGAAATGTGGCGGTTCCATGCAGCTATCGGATATACGACTGATAGCGAGCGCAGCTCGCGAACGGCCGAAGGCCGTGAGCGCGAAGCGAGCGTTTATGGTAACGTGTGTTATTCTATTCTATTCTATTTTCACTGTCAAACAAAAAAATCGTGTCATTTCTCACCCGGAGTGAATTCACTTGCAGGATAGAAAAAAAGTCAAAAATTGTATCGGAAAAATACCTCAATGTATCGTTCGTAAAAGAAAGATTTAAAAATTGAAAAATAATTTAAGCTATCCCGTTAAAACGAGGTTTCTATAAAAGTTTTATTTTCTACCGGAAGCAACAAAACAAAGCCAAAAGCGAGGCCGACCGAAGCGATTCACGCGGTTATTCCCACAAAATGTTCATTAGTGTTAGTTATACAGAATGACAAGGCTAACTTTAACATTCTTACCTTTAGCCCTAACACGTATACGACCTGGAATATGTTTAACTCCAAGATTTACATGATGCGTGCATGTTAAGATTAAAATGTCAACACAAACATTCTTGATGTCATTAATAATGGACAATGACATCACGAATAATTTAGTCTGGAAATTTAAATTTTCCAATCATAGACTTGAGGACTTGTTATACATGCAAGATGTTTCTTACGATTTTCAATGTGTTTTATATAGAAAAGAGTGACTATATTTGCCTTGAAATAACCAAAACAAGAATATAACTATTTATTTTTTTCAGGTCATGAGAAAACATTGTTGGAAAGAAGGAAATGCTTGTTTGTAAAGTTTATGTTAATATGTTTGTCTTTTGTTGTTGTTGACGCATGTACAAGGACCCGTTTTCAAAAGCGATTTTTTAACCCTGAAGATAATACAATAGTTTAATTCCAGTAATGTTCAAAAAGGTTTATGTATTCTTATTTGCCCGATTGAAAACAATTTTGAGTACACAGTTTTTTTATTAACTTCTGCGAAAAGTGGCCCCATGAAAAATGTTTGCTTTTAGTGATAAATCTTTACGTTTTTGCTAAATGTAATTAAATCTGTGGTTATGAAGAAGTTAAGTCTCGATTTCATAAAGTATGAAACTTCATTGCTTAACTGATGAACAAATCATTAAGTATCGGAGAAATAGATTGTACATCACAAACATACATCTACTCAATACATTTTTGTTGTTATGTAATGGTACTTGAATAAAATAGACAAGATATTAGCCGGTTTTATAATTCAGTGAAATTTATTACCCTATGTAGATCTGTGTAGAAAATCCAGGTTCTATGGGAAATTTCAAACAGTTCCTAAGAAATGTTTTAATGTTAATCAAGACGAGTTCTTATCACGTTATTGTATTCAAAAGTTTTTCAGCTTCATTTAAATGAACGAAATTTAGGTCTGCTAAACCTACGATTTCAAATACGAAACTTTTTCTAATGTTAAGTGGGCCATATTCAATCGGAACATAAAAAATTGATATTTGAATCTTGCTATAGAAATACGGGCTCATTAATTTAACCTAGTGTTCATTGATTTATCTTGTGTTTATTTTTATTTTTTTTTTTTACAATTTGGGAAATCTCATCCAGTCCAGAAATAATGAATTCTTTTGTCTGTTGTTCACATAAACTTACACTATGACTAAGTCATTTTCAGTCTAGTATCTGTGGTGACTTCAGCTCTTTCCAGGAGAGGAATTACAAAAGGTTTGTTTGGTTTTTTTTACCAGAGAATAAAATTGAATAAAAGGTAAGGTGCAAGTTGATTTGCGAAAATCTTACTTCACTTAATTTGTTTTCAGTTAGACATAAAAGAATGAAATGAGCGATAATTGAAAATTAATTTCGCAACTGATAAATCCTGGGATTACGCACTAAACTATAAAATACATATGCTCTCTCTCTCTCTCTCTCTCTCTCTCTCTCTCTCATAACAAATAATCTGTCAACCAGTACTCTCTCTCTCTCTCTCTCTCTCTCTCTCTCTCTCTCTCTCTCTCTCTCTCTCTCTCTCTCTCTCTCTCTCTCTCTCTCTCTCTCTCTCTCTCTGTCCCCTTTTCTCTCTCGTAACAAATAATTTATCAACCAGTACACAAATTGCTGCGCTCGCTTTTAAGGCTTTGCCTTATTTCATATTAACGTTGTTTGATGTCCGATAATGCGCGGAAACGTTAACGTCACAAATACCTACAAAAACGACGCTGACGTCATATCCTTTATTTCTATAAAATAAAATGGCTGCTATAATCTATATAATTATGTTTTAGTGATAGGATTAATAAATCGTCGGGACACATCTAGTTTAGCGGACCCCATAAAATTGCGCTGAAATGAACGTGTCTTCTTAGAAACCCGGAAGTGCGCTTCGCGCACTTAATGGCGCCGTAGGCGCCCTCTAACGGCGACTTCGTCGCCTAAATATAGGCACGCGCAGCGTGTCTTTCCTAAAAGGAAAGGTAATTAAACGAAAAAATAGCCACAAAATCGTATTCCTTGGGTCATTTTAGATTAATATTCTTGAATATTAACTGGAAATGACATCAAACGTAACGGATACCTTTCAAATAAATTTAGCGGATCTCCTTTAAAGTTTTGACATATCACGTGATAAATGACGTCACCGGAACCACGCGAATGGAATGTTTGTAAACAAATAAGTTTTGCAATGTAAATTATGCCTCTTAAATTACGAGAATTATTCAAATTGACGGAAAATACTTCTACTTTGGTTTCCTGGTTACTACGGATTGGTATTTTGTTGGATTTAAAAGGAAAGTTGTGTCCCTACTGTGATTCTGGTGTTTTTACTTTTCGTGAAGGTGATTCAAGCTTTAGTAAAGACAATTGCTACTGGAAATGTAATCTAAAAAAGTGTTCTAAGAAGGTTTCATTGAGACATGGCTCCTGGTTCTCACACAGTCATTTAAGCTTAGAAAAAATCATTTTCATTACCTATTTCTGGGTATATAGGTCAAGTGAGGAATTTGTTCGACACGAACTAGATATATGCCAGCAGACTATCGTTGACTGGTTTAACTTTTGCAGAGAGGTTTGCGTTGTTATTTTAGAAAAATACTCAGGGAAGGTTGGCGGTGTTGGCCATACTGTGGAAATTGATGAAAGTAAATTTGGAAAAAGAAAATACCACAAGGGAAAGAGAGTTGAAGGAGTTTGGGTGTTCGGTGGCATCGACAGGGATACAAAGGATTGTTTTTTTTTTCAGTGTGTTCCGGACAGGACGGCTGAAACACTCATAGAAATAATTAAGGAACATGTAAAACCAGGAACAACAATAATCTCCGATTGTTGGAAGGCATATTCTAGTCTAAACTCTCAAGGATACCAACACTTAACTGTTAATCACTCGATCAATTTTAAAGACCCGGAGACAGGAGCCCATACAAATACAATCGAGAGTTCCTGGAGAGCCCTTAAAAGATCCCTTCCAACTAATGGTACAACCAAAAATCTATATGATTCGTATTTCAGCCAGTACTGTGTAAGAAAAAAAAATTTTAGCTGAAAGTTCTGATCCTTTCCTTGCCTTTTTGGACCTGGTTAAGGAAGTGTATCCTGCTTATCCAAACTTCTCAGAAGAAGAGATACAAAAATACAGAGCCAAAAGGGAACAGACAACGCAAGTAAAAAGACACAAAACAACACATTTAGCGGCTCGAAACATACTAACGGATTCGGGAAACAAACAAAATACCAGTTTAGACGACTTTCTTTTGTAATGACCAGAGGTAACTTTCTGATTTTCCGGTCTTTTTCACCACTTCAACCCTGAAATTATGTTTTTCCTATTTCATGATTGATTTTTTTTCCTCATGGGGGCTGCCGCCCCCACACCCCCGCTCGACATGGGAATTTTTTTGTTTCTTCATCGTAAAATACCGTTGATGTCGGCACAATGCACCAATAACCTCAAAAACACATACCCAATTGATGATGGGAATACAATAAACGAAAAAATCAATGAATTAAATAAACAGTTTAATCGATTATTCAATTTGATTTAAGGCTATTCTTATATTAAATGGCCGAAATTTGAACTCAAATGTCCAAATCATTAATTAATCGAACAAAATGGCGGCTATATTGTTTGGTTTGGCTAGTAACGCTTAGTAACGCCTCGATGTTAGTGCGCTTGCGCAGTGAACGTTCCAAAGTTGTTTACTTCCGGGGTCCGCTAAAGTAGATTCTATCCAAATCGTCTTCATGAAAGCATTTTCCGCGAAATTTAGAGGGGTTTTGTAGTGTTTTTGTTACTTCCGAGATAAGTGCAAGTTTGGAGCGCATACTCCTTTTTGAAGAGTTCGATGCGCAAAGACGTTGCGCAAGAACGAACTCCCGAAATCGTCCTTAAAGCGCGTCACTTCGCACGTAGGCTTATATGACGTCACAATTATCACCCATCCTCGTAAGGATTGCGTGGCATTAAACAGCTATAAACGAAAGAAAAAGGAAAAATCGGAGCAGTTTTAGGTAATCAATCAAGCGGTCACGGATTCGATCCCCGACAGCGGAACTAATTCTATCCGACTATTTGTCTCCGACCAATTGGGTTGATACAGTTAACAACATCGTGAAATCGACTAGGTGAATGATTTTGGAATGATTCAGGAATGAAATTGAATGAGTATGTGGAGCGAGTTTTGAGAGCATTGAATGGAAGGTAATCCTTTATCGCTGTATTTGTTCTAGATGACCAAAATTAGTGATATTGATTACCTCTCTTTAATAAAATATGCATACAGGTTTTATACGTAGCTTCCCTTTTCTTCAATAACCTATGAGACTTTAACAAATTAAGTTATGTTCGTGGCATCGACATTTATTTTTAATGACGTTGTTCTTTTTCTTTCAGTGGGTTTGGGGCGTTTTTGAATGGTTCGAGCGAGTGTTTTGAAGGAATGATATGATCGATGAGCGATGGATTTGGAATGGTTTTGATCGAGATGAATGTCAATTTACCGATGTTGTTGACTGTAGTCGTAGACCTATGTAGCATAGCAGCTGGGAAGCTGAACAGCTGGCAAGGAAATGCTGTAATAATGGTACTGGTGTGAAAAAATAATAGTCTTTTCCCATCGGGTGTCCCGTGCAAAATTGTTGCCGTTTTATTATGTCACACATCCAATTAACGTTATGAGATTCTTGACGAAATAAAACAGGTCGCCCATCTCGCTTTTGCGACTGGGCCAAATGATGTTGTCATCAAAATGGCGTCCTTAGCGTCATGATATATTCAGTGTAGAGCTTACGTAAGACTTTAGGAAATTGTTCACTATCAAATATTTTGGCGAGAAAAACGTAATGAAATAAATATCAATAAATAGAAACAACAACAACCAAATAAAAAGTATGTTTTTTCGGTAGTATCCTTTTAAAGTGGGTGGGTTAAATGCAATGACGAAATCGATTTCCGTTTCCATATACAAACCTTTAAAACCTTTATTTGCAAATTTGTTGCCGATGAATCATGTCATATTAATAAAATTTAACGTTAGAGGATACCGTACGAAATAAAAGAGGTTACCCATCTGAATGCTTCGCATTTGCCGAACGATGACGTCATCAATTTGACATCCTTGGCGTCACGATTTTTTCAGAGTATAGCTTATGTCATTCGTTCGGACATTGTTCAATATCGTGAATTTTGCGGGAAAACGTAATGAACTAAATCTAAACAAATGAAGTGATGTATTTTTAACAAAAAGAAATGATTTTTTGGTAGTATCCTTTTAAGTGTGGGTTGGGATAATACAATGAAGAAAGCATTTTATATTTATATTTATATTTTTCTATTTATATTGAAACCCTTTTTTCATTGAAATAATTTGGAAAAATGTACAAATCTTTGGTCTTTAATTCCTATAAGAAATAAAAAGTTTGAATTTTTCAAAGGAGTTTGCGTTATTTAAATTACATCGGCCTTTCCAAGAGTCAAAGTAGCTTTTTTTCTGCTGAGTCTTACGCGTCCAAAACTAATGGTATTCATGTTATTTTCAAATTAAAGTACAATTGATAAACGGTTGAATCTAAAATTTACGTATAAAAACAAGATTTAACTTTACTTATTAATCTAAATATATGTAAAAAATCAAAGTACCGAAAGCATCGAGGTAAGCAGTTATATAAAGAGAAATTGTAAAGTTCAAGCAATATTCATGCAAGAAGGATCAAATCAGTGCTCCAAAATTATGAATCAGATACTTTTACACGCGTTTTCTTCTGTCTCATAGCAGTATTCAATTTTTAGACAAATGAAATTCTTCTATATGCATCGGGCTTAACGAGGATTTACTATATCTACATGTCTAATAAATTGCTGAAGAATTTTAGGGACTTTAAGTGATGGTGTCATAACACGAGTACATTATGACCCAACATATATGCTAGATTAATTTTCTGAATAACAAGGTCAATTTAAAGGAATAAATCTTTTAATGTTTTAAAACAAATTGAAAATAATGTATTTATGATCATTTCTGTATATTTGTAACTCTTATATGAAAGAAAGTGGAGTTTTGAAAAAAAAAAAAAAAAAAAAAAAACAATAAGATTTGAACAATAACATTGTACACCAGCCCTCTACTTCATTCAGTTATTGAAAAACTGGGTTAACTTTGAGCCCCTAATGTTATTAGTTCTTGTTAAAGAAGTTACAATTCCATACATACTTATAGATTTTTAAAGATAAACTTATATGTTAAATGGCTGTTATAAACATAGATAGCAATTGCTTTTGAATTCTTTGTTCTCTCATATATTTTAGATCACCCTGTATATCTTCAACAATACTAATCTGGCATTGGTATTCATGGACCAGGAATTAAATAAGGGGCAGATTTTCGAACGTAAAACCGATACTTTAAACGTTTAAAAACTTCAATTAACAAAGCACATTTTGTGCTTAAGCCTGTTTTCTTTAAAAAAAATATCCGTTGTCTCGCGTAGTCATCACGAGGTTGATAAAATTTACAGTGGTATTTTCTGAGATTGTATAAGAAATTATTTTCTAACGGTTGTACAAGTCTTCTTGAATAAAATGCTCAGAAACGTGAAATCCCTGTCAAAAAATTCATTTCTCTACATAGAGCCGGCAACATCACACATGCAATTGTTATTTCTTAAAATAATAAAGACTCGGGTAATGTACATCAAGTTCAGATTTATGTGAAAAAAACATTTCATTTTGTGTCACTCTTTAGTATGGGAATCTTGTAACTGTTTCTTCCTTGCTACTAGACTTTTATTCATAGTTAGCCGAGGTAGATATAATTATGTCATTGTATGCGATTATACATGTTTCATTCACACGTTTCGCTACTTTTAGGAGATTCAGATAAAAAAAAAGCTGACATTTGAATTTTCAAAGACCAATATGTAAGCAATACTCTCATTAAAAAACATTAAATGGGAGTAGAAGCTACAATATGATAGACAATTTTAACTTTACCACCCAACTTCGATGTACGAGTTTCAAAATCTTTGAACTTTCTATATCTTGTCTGTCAGAAACAAGATTTATGTCTTTGTAATGGCTTATCAGATTTTTAGCTTAACAAGAAAATGAACAAGACAGTCTGTGTACGTTTTGAGATCGTAGTGCCAACTAAACACTGAAATATGTCTACGTCCGTAATTACAGTCCGAATTTTGTTTATACAGAATTCGATGTATCAATCCATAAAGCTAGAAACAAACTCGCTAATTTATGAAATCTTTGATTCATTATTAAATCGTCGATGAATATTAAGTATAAACATCGGTTAAATGACGGTTTATATTATTTGAATGATCACTTATAGTTAATCGCATCTTTTATGATTCGCCAAGGATAATTCGCAGAAAGGATGCCCAGCTGAGAACACTTACCTTTCTTGGTAACAGATATCTATCAAAGTTACAATTTTTGTTAGGGATCTATTGTGACTTAATAATGGCGCTAGTACAAGTTTAAAACTTATTAAAAAAAGATTTTGATTGATATAGACCTGCAACCTTTTCTTTGGCACTGACATCACTATGACTTTCAAAATTGCAATGGGCGATCAGTCCACATCATCATAGTTACAAGCTGGGTAAAATATTATGAAAGAAAGCGTTAATCAACATTTTAAAACTCTACCTTTTACGTTTAAGCAACTGGAATGATTTAGGGCATGTCACAGAGAAATTAAAACACATGGGAACTGTTTTGACTGGTTCTAGGAAGGCTTAGTTTGCAAATACATTGCTCATTTACAAAGAATTCGTATACCCTTCAAATTGTACATTTTTTACCGGGTTCTTGCAATGATATGTTGGTGAAAACGGGCACAGGTATGCTTTATGAATGATACCGTTTTAGGTGTTTATCAGAATACAGATCTGTGTATATGACATACTGAGAGAATGTGTGAGCGACATCAAAAACAAGTTATTGTGAAAGACATTTTTTCCAAATTTGCCTCGGACTTTTATCACGGATTGGACAGAGCCTAGACGATATTTTTTCATGTTTTAAAAGAAGAGTATTTGGATAACACATAATCCGAATAGTTTGTTACAGATTTTTTTGTATTTGCGCATTGAAAATCAGACATTCTAATAAGAATTCAGTGCTGTCAAGTAATTTGTTTTGTATAACTTTATATACTTCAATTCTTGTTTTATAACTAATTATAAGTACATTTGTAGTTTGAAAGCAAAATATTAAGCGGGGTTAGGCCAAATGGCTTTATTGTCATACATAAAAGGAAGATAATCCGGAAAGTACATTATCCGAATATTTAAGCAACGATTTTGAATATCACAGACTCTAATATTCTACCAATTTTAGTGCAAATTATTGCCTGTGGAAACTTCCTACTGTTAGGAGTAAAAGAACCTTCTTTTAATTGTCACGATTATATATTCTTCCTTTAGCTAAATAAGCTTAAACTGTATTTCAGTCGCCATATTGATGACGTCATATATAGACCCAGACACGGATCTGAGATTGCTGACCTCTTCTAAATTAAAATTTAGACATCACAGAACATTTTGATATAGGTCGCCATTAATCGGCACCAATTTTGCACGGAACCCATTTTTTGTCCCTTAGGGCATATACTATAACAGGAATCCATTGTGAGGTGCAACAGCCGTCGCGGTATAACTAAATAATTGTTGAAAGTGGCGTTTAACCCAATTAAAACATACCAATTCGATTGGTCAATAGATATTTTGACAGGAACGATCGGTTAATTCTGATCAAATAAAACTATGAGTATTCGGCAAGACACCATTATTGAATAGAGGAAAACATTTTACAAAGCATTGAGTTTTTGGGGAAACACCATTATTGAATGAGGGAAATTCGGAGAGACATCATTATTTATAGTTCCGCAAGAAAGAGTGAGGTTTGAGAAACCGTTATCTCTAATCATTTTCGATGTAAAATTGATCTTTGATCATTCACTTAAAATTGCTGGTCAATAGGGAAGGAAACATTTTTCAAAACAATTGAGTATTCGTGGAGACACCATCATTGACATTCGGAACTTCACTCGGTCATTTCCGTAAACTGCAACGGACCTCGGATGTATGTAAGGCGGATGGGTATGTAACAAAATTGTGCTCTTTGTTAGGCGGATACAGTGTAAGAAAAACTAGCGCAGAAACAACATTCGCAATCTTTAGACTAATATAATTACAGTAAATAAAGGCTGAAAAAAAATTAATTTCTAAGGATGACGAATCATTATATTTTTTTTTAAAAAAAAGATCAGCAGTAATTTAAGAATCTAATGATATTTATATAAGGATACGATGGTTTCACGTCAGTAACTTAACCCTTTCCTGTTTTACAAAAATTTGGACCTGTCCAAATTCAAAAGTTTTGCAGACGAAAATTTAAAGTGGATTTAATTAGAAAAATAACCATTCAGTAAGGTAGAAAATAGTGTTGAAAAAGAAGAAATTGCTTGTCAGAAGCAATTTCTTCTTTTTCCACAATGTTTTCTCAATCATAAAATCACAGGCACGTAAAAAGCAGGGATTAAACAGCAAAGGGTTAAACGAGTAGCGCTGGCGATGTCGAATGTTTTCACTCGAGGGCTAACGTCATTTTAACTGACGTCATCGAGTTTTTCCTAGGTTTTCCCGTATTTTTTTCAAAATAGTCCGTCAATGTACATCCGAGGTTGATCGTGAGATTGGCCGAGTAGTGTTCCGAGTGCGTTATTGAATGAAAGAAAACATTTTACAAAATATTGAGTATTCGGGGAGACACCATTATTGAATGAAGGGAGCCATTTTACAAAACATTGAGTATTCGGAAAGACACCATTATTGAATGAAGGCAGGCATTTAACAAATCATAGAGTATTCGGGGAGACACCATTATTGAATGAAGGAAAATATATATTTTTTTATTTATTACACCAAACAATATAAAAGAATCCAAACAATACTCTAATTTGTAACCTGCGACGAAATACCATTTGAAAATTTCATGTAAGTCAAAAAGTAGGTAAGTAAGTAAATTTTACTTATATGACATAGTGTTTTACATATCCTATATATACTTACTTTCAAAAGAAACGCACACCTTTATATAAGAGAGGATAAGTGATATAGAAAGTCAATTTCAATATGAAATGTTGCGTTAAAATTTAAATTTGAAGAGATAGTGATAGTGCAAAAACCGTGTTTGTCTATTCTTGCATTGCATTCACTGAAAAAAAAGGCCACCTTATTTTACAAGTATTTTCTTATGTTGGTGTCTTTCGTGTGGACAGGAAAATTGCACCCTTTTTATCAATTGCAGTATTTGAATATTTTTACTATATGCGGATTTCTGAAACCAGGTGCGTAATACAAAGAAAAAAAAAACGTCAATTTTACGAGATGCGTTTCTTTTGTGAGTCGGTATACAGTTCATAAACATTTAAACAAGAAGAACGGAAAAGCCCTAAACCGCTCACCTGAATGTTATTTTTCCAATGAATCTAACACAAAAAGTTTCATTTACATTTGCCTATTTGTTGAAGAGGATATCTTATTCCAAAAATTCAAAATGAAAATATGCCTCATATGCACCCTGCCTTTTCCAGGCAAAAACAGGCGGCCCCGCCCTGCAACGCCTGAACTTTGGGGTTTAATCAAAATTCCACAAAGAAGTTTTAAGAACGATAACCCAAGGAACATTTCTTTCAAGTTTGATTTAAATGCGCTCATTCGTAACTGAAGGAAAGATGCTTAAAGGTTAAAGACTTGAAATAAACCCCGTCCAGCAACGCCCAAATTTTTAGGCAAATCAAAATTTTGACAGCTATTTTTGAAGAGGGTTATTAAAGGAAGATTCTTGAAAAGTTTCATTGAAATCGCCAAGCTATTCAGGAGGAGATGTCGTTTAAAGATTTAAAAATACGCCCTGTCCTGCCAAACCCATGTTAATTGGCAATTTAGAATTTCGAAACCAATTTTTTGAAAAGGGTCACTTAAGGAACTATTTGGGAAAGTTTAATTCAAATCGACCCAGGGATTAAGGAGGGGATGTCATTCCAAGATTTCAGGCGAAAATAAGCTCCTCCCTGCCACGCCTAATTTTATGGGCCAATCAGAATTTCGCGGACAATTTTTGAAGATGGTCACCTAAGGAGGAGATGTCGTTCGAAGATTTCAAAGCAAGCCGCGCCCTTGAAAATTGTCATCCAAGGAATGATTCAGGGGGAGATGTCGTTCAATGATTTCGAGCTGAAAGCAAGCCCGCCCTTGAACTCTAATATTTATGGGAAAATGATAAACTAGAAACAATCTGGAAAAGTGTCATTAAATTCTGCCAATTGCCCCAGGAGGAGATATTGTAAATGTTCTGGCTTGAAATAAGCTCCGACCCGCCACCCCGAAATTTATGGATAAATCAAACTTTTGCCAACAATTTTTGGAGACGGTAACCCTATGAACATTATGATAAAGTTTCATTGAAATCGACCCTTTAGTCTAGGAAGAGATTTCGTTCAAAGATTTCGGGCTCAAAATAAGCACCGCCCTGCCACGCCCATACTTATGGGCTATTTTAAATTATGCTATTTTTTTTTTTTTTTTTGAAAAGGGTCATCAAGAAACATTCTGATTAAGTTTCATTGAATTCACCCAGTGGTTCAGATCAAGTTGTCCTTCAGAGATTTTAGGTTCAAATTAAGCATCGCCCTACCAAGCCCGTATTTAAGGACCATAAGAATTTCGCGAATCATTTTTGAAGAATGTACCCCAAGGAGCATTATGGTGAAGTTTTATTAAAATCGGCCTTGTGTCTAAGGCGGAGATGTCGTTCAAAGGTTTCGGGCTCAAAATAAGCCTTGCCTTTTCACATAAATATAATCAGCAAATCAAAATTTCGCCAACAAGTCTTGAGAGGGGTCACCCTAGGAACATCTGGCAAACTTTCATAGAAATCGGACGGGTCGTTCTGGAAGAAATGACGTTCAAAGATTTCGGGCTCAAGAGAAGCCGCGCACTGCCATGCCTGTATTTATGAGCAAATCAAAATTTCACCAACTTTGTTTAAAGAGGGTTACCCGAGGAACATTCTGGCAAAGTTTCATTGAAATCGGCCTGATGGTTTAGGAGAAGATGTTGTTCGAAGATTTCTCACTCAAGATAAGCCCCGCCCTGTCACACCCGTATTTATAGGCAAATTAAAATTTTGTCAGCAATTTTTGAAGAATGTCACATTCTTGGGAAGTTTCATGAAACCCAACCAGTTGTTCAGGAGAAGATTTTTGGCTAAAAATAAGACCCGCCCTACCACGCCCACATTTGTGCCAATCAAACTTCGCGAACGATTGTTGTCGACGGACTTATTTAAGTGATCCCTAAAGCTCCTTAAATCTCCTCTTAAGCATATTGCGCTTAGGTGAGCTAAAACACGCTGGGCCTATAAGTCACTAAAATTCGAAAATATAAATACAACATGAAATAGATATTTTTAAATATTTACATTTTTTTGTTAAACCATATACATACATAATTATTGTAAACCATAATTATAACAAAATACGTGTAATAACCTACATGTACGCACATGTTTCAGTAAGTAATGGGAAATACGTGAAAGAAAACATATGAGCCTGTGCGTGACATTTCCAACATCTGCGCAACGTTGAAACTCAGATCAGTCTTAACTATGCACTCAATAGGTGGCTACTAACCTAAACTCACTATTTACAACACCAAATTAATTATGACGCACAGTGTGACTGTCCAGGCTACTCAACGTCTTTCCGTTACGCACACATGAAATTGTTGGAAATGTCACGCACAGGCTTCTATGTGATTTAAATCAAACGAATTTGATCTTATCTATCTACGTAAAGAAAATAGTTCTGATTTAACGTTACCAAATTTAGACTACACTTGAAGCGAATATGCCAATCAGAGAGCAGTATTTCAAATATATATAAATCAAGAATACAACTCCTAGCATTGTATTTACAGATACATGTATACAATGATAGTGTGTCGTGCACGTGAATCTTGACAGACTTTGTTTGTCGTGCCATTTAAAGAAGGTGTCGAGCATATAAAATGATCGCTTTTCCCAAAAGACTTTCTACAGTTACATACATTCAAAAGAGCTGCCATACGTAATGATTATAAGTATAGTTCATAAGTATAGTTTCGGCATAATTGCATATATTAACAGTTTCACAGCGATTTTTACTCATTTTCGTTGGCAAGATGTTCGGATAAGATTAAAGACAATGTTTGAAAGCGTGGTCTAAGTCAGATAGAAAATCTCGTGTCTCGGTATATGGGAAATAGACATTCGCTAGCGCTCGTGTCTATTTCACATATACCACGGCACTCGTTTTTTATCCTATACATATAGGCTTATAAGAGGTAAGACCAGAATGTCAGAATATATGTAACATGCAGTGCGATCCTTAACCAAGTGGTAAGCAGACGACTATACATTTAGACTTTTTAAAACATGGTTGTTGCATCAGTAGGTTTAATGATTTTGATCGAAAACAAGGTGAAAAATGAAGAAGTTGAATACTACAATTGACTTCTCCGCCCCTAATCTCGTTTTCCCAAACATTTAGTTCCTTTCCGACGTTTACCTCTAACCAATGGGTATATAATCGTAAACCAATGTGAGATAGCACTCGGAGGCTAGGAAAGGGTGTAATGGAAGAAATACCAGAAATTCATTGTTAGGTGCTCCGGCCTCCCCGATATAACTGCGAAATTGTTGAAAGCGGCGTAAAACCCATTCAAACAAACAAACAAACCAAACATTTAGTAATAAGTGCAATATTATATGTAACAGTTAAATATTTACCATATGCGGACAGTATACATGTACTTATCTAAGTTTAAACATTTACAAAACTCATAGAGCTACAACTTAACAAATATCAAAGTAGAATGGTAGTCTAAGGACAACACATGATGTGCCCGCAAACATTTGACCTTGAAATATGGTCTTGTCCTTGGGCCTAAAGCCATTACTAATTCCATAGGCACTTTTATACTTTATGAGAGTCATATGTACCAAATTATGTTGAAATGATTATGTTTCCCTGGGCGAAATAACATTCACATTTAAGGTAGTGGACCCGTAATAGATCCGCAACGTTTTCGGAAGAAAGGAACTTTAACAATATTAACCGAGGACCAGCCAGAGTCTGTCGTCAACATTCTTAAGGTAGTGGAACCGTGATAATTTTGCAACATTTCGGACCACATATGCTTTCATTATGTCAACCAAGGTTTTCCAATAAAAGTCATTAGGGAACCTCGGTTCACACTGTTAAAGGTCATTACTTTCGAGACGTTGCAAAACTACTCCCGCTCCACTACCTTAAAGTTTCATTTCACCTAAGTGGTCTATTTTAATGAAACGTTACGTGGATGGTTCCTTTAATACAGTTTTAAAAAAAAATGTTCTCGAAATCCTAATTAATCCATATATAATGCATGGCAGGGCGGAACATATTTCATTGTAATATTTTGAATGACATCTCTTTCTTAACTGCTAGGTTGATTTAAAGGCAGTGGGCCCGTAAAAGGTCCGCAACGTTTCCATTTACTTTTACCATATTAACCGAGGTTTGCTAATGAAATACATTAGGAAACCTCGTTCAACATTGTGAAAGATCATTAGTTCCGAAATGTTGCGGAACTATTACGGTTCCACTGCCTTAAGGTACGAAAAGGATACACTGCTACAGAAAAGTAACAAAACTAAATAAAACGAACAGAAAATTAATTAGTGTGACAAAATAACATTTACGGCCAAACATTTACTGTTTGTTAAATATTCAAATATGCCTCCGATTTGTCTCACCCCTCCCCCTCATGATGATTGCCACAACCCTACACACACTTAATAACAATTAAGCCTGTGCCATTCGGAACATCACTCGGACTTTCCGTAAACTGGGGAGTACCTCGGACGAAAGTGTAGTAATTTTGATTCATTTTAAGTAGTACAGTGAAAAATATCGTGAACTTGACATTCATCTCGATCAAAACCATTCTAAATTGACCATTTAGCGCTCCATTCATTCATTTAAAACACTCACTCAAACCATTCAAAATCGCTCCAATTCCAATCAAAAGCTAGCCGCGGCAAAAGGGCAGTTGGTAGCGCGCCGGACTTCTAATCAAGGGGTCTTTATTCGCACAGGTTCGGTCCCGGCCGCGGCACTTATCTTTTCCGACATTTGTCTTCCACCAATGGGTAGATAATCGTAAACCTATGTGGAATAGCAACTGGAGGCTAGGAAAGGGATGTGGTGGTAGAAATGGTGTGAGAAATACCAGGAATCCATCGTTAGGTGCTCCAGTCCTCGCGATATAACAGAAAGATTGTTGAAAGCGACGTAAAACCCCAATTCAAATCAAAATCCACTCAAAAGATGAGATCAACAATATCATTCTAAATAGATATACGTAGCTAGAAATAAAATGTGATTTAACTTGAATTGTTGAAACAATGAGCATATGATTGGTTTTGAAGAAATATATAGGTATTCATAGAACTAGTATACATATTTCATTAAAGGGAATTTAAAATGTCTCTGATTTTCTTTATCTAGAGCAAAAATAGCGATATTAGATTAGATAAAGCGATAAAGATGCCTTTAATTTGATCAAAACTCGCCCCTTCCGCTCATTCAAATCCATTTCAAAATCATACCAAAATCGTTTAGCTAATCAATTTTACCAAAATCGCTCAGCTAATCAATTTCACGATGTTGTAAACTGTAATCAATTTAAGATTGAGATACAGTTATTTGCATGCGTTACGATTATTGCTGTCAAATTCTAGAATAGCGTCGATGTAATTCTTAAACCTTGTAACAACTGCTTTCGTCAAGATGTTGTTACGAGGTTTTAGCATAACGCCAACAATACTCAAATGTAACCGCACCAAATTATGTCACGCTCGAGCCACGGTAAATGAAAAAGTAATAATTTTTCCTTTTACGAAAATGTTTCCAAAAGTCTGTGGGCTCTTTGTGTTTTAAGTTATCTAAATCACGCTCGAGCCACGGTAAATGAAAATAATAATAATAACAAGTTTCATTCAGTATAAGATGTTAACAAAAAATGATACATGTATAAAACAAAAAAAAAACTAAAAAGTATATCACAATTTATCTTATAACTATACAAATATCCGTGTGATAACGTCATCCCGTATGTTACTTTTTATGATATCACATATTTTTTATTAGAACGATGATATTATGCCTCGACAATTATAAATTCTCTCAACATCGTTAGATATTTTTTCATACAAAACACTTAGTACGTTTTATATCCATACATGTCATAAACAACGTATGTCACATATAATTCCATCCGCGTTCAGGTAAGGAAAGCGATCGCCGCGGAAAGTTTTCATAGCGAGCAGTCTATCTTGAACGCACCTCAAGCGTTTTCAAAAAAATGACCGGTTGCTAGGCAACAATAGTAGTGACTCGATTTAATACCTCCAATACGATGATATTTTTTTATGATATCTATGAAATGAATCAAAACACGTTTGTTATAGACCCCGCCCTTTAGATGATTAACCGACCAAACAAAAATAAATAAGCGAGATTACGAAAGATCGACAAAGGTTCGCTATATTACTTCATGAAGTTGCCAGCCGATTACCGAAAGCGCCTCAAACACGCACAGCGTTCAGGATAGGAAAGAAGGAAAGGTCTTTGTACATGTAGCGTTCACAAGTACTTTGATCTACTGAAAGAAAGGCTGATGTGATCATCATCTTTGGCTGGTATCTCTATAAGTACACTGTTTTGCGTTAAGGAGGTGCAAACTGTTTGCCAATTATTCCCCGCTTTGCAATTTTATGCAAAACACACATAATTAAGGTATTTTCAAGTCAGCTATGTCATAAAATGTTGTTTACCATATTTTCCAGACAATAAGTCGCGGCTTATCTTTAAAAAAAAGAAATTCCAATGTATGTGGCTATAACGCCGGAGCAGCCTATACGCCCTTTTAAATTTTCTATATTTATCTTCTGTATGAAAAAAAATCATTAATTACTGGTTAATTGAAAGGTAAGAGAAAAATGCAGATGTGTAATTGTGATTCATCACCCATTTTTTGACTGGCATTCATTCAAAGAAGGTATGAAAAAGTTTCCCGATCATGGGATACCTATCATTGTTCATTGTTCAGGGACAGAAATGAGACAAAGTGTAAAATTGAAAAGCCTTATACCCGCTTGTAGGTTACTGTGTGGCTCAACGGTAAAAAAAACAAGTTGAATACGAGTTCAGATAAGCCGGGCTTGAACCCGAGATGATCTCGATTTCATGACCATTTGCTATAACGGTTTTGATCCCGGGCCCAGACAAGCCTGGGCTTGAGCTAAAGCTTGTATTGTTTTGAATTCTTCTCTCGTTAATGGCTAGCGCCAATGCAAACATTGTCCTCTACAACGTACCCGTTCGCATGTGTTTTGAAAAACAAGTTAATTTTACAGTGAAAAATACATGTAGTTTCCTTTTACTACGAATGAAACAAGAATCTTTACTCTGATGTAGTTTAAATATTTTAGTTACCTACGACAATTCGTGTATCTTTCTAATATTTTCGTCGAACAATTTCATAATCATACTTTTGTCATTTGAACTATTACCTTATTTGACAAAAATATGAAGCGTCCTTAGATAGAAAAGTTATTACCAAGCATTATCATCACTCTAAATTGATAAGCAAGTCGTAGGACATTTATCACTGCGATTTAATTATGTATACCAGCATATATGCAATTTAAGCAATCTTCTCTGAATATATTCTTATAACTCTTTTCTAATCACAGATAAGATTTTTTGCCGACACTTAATTTTAAAATTCAGTAAGAATCATTTTAAAAAATCAAACCGACTTTACAATACCAATAAAAAAAATAAGATATATTAAATACAAAAGTCGGACTCAACCAAACCACCTAAGGAGTTGGTTTGACTGAAACCAGGATTTAAACGGTTAAATCGGTACAGTTAATTAGTGTGCAAACCAACTGAGGCTCCGTTGAGAAAAGGCTTGTCTTGGCAAAACCTGTGGCTCACCAAGTGAGTGGTCCCGTTATCCGTTATGATCCTGGGCTTAAACGTAGCCTGCAAGCGGGCATTAAAGTCACACAATTAATCAGGATTTAAATGACATGATTACCATAATTTAGGCTGCGGCGTGTCATTTCCTAAATGGCAAAAAACGGCCTATTCACTGGTTCGGCTTATTGTCCGGAAACTACGGTTTTTTTAATAAAGCTGCCCTGCGTTCAGGATGCCAAAATGATGGAAACAGGTTTCCAATTATACCCCGCTTTGCACGCACGTTCACGTGCAAAGCGAGGTAAAATTGGAAAACTTTTTGCACCGTTCTGGGATCCTGAAAGTAGGGCTGCATTTTAAAACCACTTTTAAATGGTGGGGGTATGCATTTATAACACATATTAAAGCCAATTTGTCAAAATCAAGAAAATCAATGCCAATCTTCACAGACACATTCTGTGGCGAAGTAGCAAGAATTCCTTGCGACACCCAATAAAAAAAAAAAAACGAATAAGTTTTATTTAAAAAAAACAACACATTTTAAATGGTAGAGGTAAGCATTTATAACACATATTCAAGCCATAAGAGGTTTTGCTTCGAGCACATTTGAAATGGTTGGAAATGTCACGCACAGGCTCAAATACAATGTGTTTCTTCAGCTTTATAATTCAACTGGCATAGTGCGGCTTAGCCGTGACTGTTATGAAACTATTATCGTTCTTTAAGAACCTAGTCTAATCGGTCATTTCGGACCTTATGGTTTCTAGTCTAAAGCTTTGTTGTAATTTCTAGTCTATCTTAAAACGTTAAGGTCTAGGGGAACTAATTCATTTTCCGGCGATCTGTCAAGAAACTTTAGGGAAACTCCGGTCCATATACTCAAATGTTGAAGGTGATCTCTGATTGGTCAATATTAATAAAATTTCAAAATTGTTTGAATATTTTTCAGCAATTATAATCTGTTGTTGAAATACAATCGAAAAAGTAAAGATTTAAAACTATTTTCCCGGTCCAATAGCTATTTTTAAAAATGGGTATATTTGTTTGAGGGGCCGGTAAAAACAGCTTCGAATCCTTGAATGAATATCTTTTCTCTTCGACTTTTTGGGCCATTTTGAAGATGACCCTTACCGACTAGAATTTCGTGAACAAATTTTAAAGATGACCACCCAAAGAATATTCCGGCAAAGTTTCAATAATATCGGCCGAGTGACTCAGGAGGAGATGTCGTTAAAAGATTTCGAGCTCAAAGCAAGCCCCGCCCTTGTACACTAAAATCTATTGGCATATAACTAACTAGGAACATTCTGGAAAAGTGTAATTAAATCGGCAAAATACCTCAGGAGGAGGTGTTGTAAAAGGTATCTGGCTCGAAATAAACCCCGATCTGCCACGCCCAAACTTATGGGCTAATTAAAATTTCGCCAACTATTTTCGAAGAAGGTAACCCGATGAAAATTCGGATAAAGTTTCATTGAAATCGGCCAGTGGTTCAGATGACATTCAAAGATTTCGGACTTTAAAAAAGCCCACATCCATACTTATGGGCAAATTAAAATTTTGCCAAACATTTTTGAAGAGAGTCACCCGAGAAAAAATCTGATTAAGTTTCATTGAAATCAGCCAAGTGATTCAGAGCAAGATAGCTTTTGAGATTTTGGGCCCAAAATAAGCCCCGCCCTGCCAAGCCCGTATTTATGGGTCATAAGAATTTCGCGAATCATTTTTGAAGAATGTACCCCAAGGACCACTATGGAAAAGTTCCATTGAAATCGGCCTTGTGCCTAAGGCGTAGATGTCGTTCAAAGGTTTCGGGCTCAAAATAAGCCTTGCCTTTTCACATAAATATAATCAGCGAATCAAAATTTCGCCAACAAGTCTTGAGAGGAGTCACCCTAGGAACATCTGGCAAACTTTCATAGAAATCAGACAGGTCGTTCTGGAAGAAATGGCGTTCAAAGATTTCGGGCTCAAAAGAAGCCGTTCACTGCCATGCCCGTATTTATAAGCAAATCAAAATCTCACCAACTTTGTTTGAAGAGGGTTACCCAAGGAACATTCTGGCAAAGTTTCATTGAAATCGACCTGATGGTTTAGGAGAAGATGTTGTTCAAAGATTTCTCACTCAAGATAAGCCCCGCCCTGTCACACCCGTATTCATAGGCAAATTAAAATTTTGTCAGCAATTTTTGAAGAGGGTCACAAAGGAACATTCTTAGGAAGTTTCATGAAACCCAACCAGTTGTTCAGGAGAAGATTTTTGGCTTAAAATAAGACCCGCCCTACCACGCCCATATTTATAGGCCAATCAAACTTCGCGAACGAAAGTTTTTAAGATTGTTGTCGACGGACTTCTTTAAGTGATCCTTAAAGCTCCTCTTAAGCATGTTGCGCTAAGGTGAGCTAAAGACACGCTGGGCCTATAAGTCACTTAAATTCGAAAATATAAATACAACACGAAAAAGATATTTTTAAATATATACATTTTTTGTAAAACCATATACATACACAACCATTGTAAACCATAATTAAAACAAAATACGTGTAATAACCCACATGTACGCACATGTTTTAGTAAGTAATGGAATATACGTTAAAGAAGACATATGAGCCTGTGCGTGACATTTCCAACATTTTCACATCTGCGCAACGTTGAAACTCAGATCAGTCTGTGCGGCCTCACCATTTACAACAACAAATTAATTATGACGCACTGTGTGACTGTCCAGGCTACTCAACGTCTTTCCGTCAGGCACACATGACATTGTTGGAAATATCACGCACAGGCTCATATGTGTTTTAAATGAAACGAATTTGGTTTTGTCTATGTAAGTAAAGAAAATAGTTCTGATTTAACGTCACCAAATTTAGACTACGCTTGAAGCGAATCGGCCAATCGCAGTATTTCAAAAATATAAATCAAAGATACAACTCCTAGCATTGTATTTACAGATATACAATGATAGTGTGACGTGCACGTGAATCTTGACAGACTTTGTTTGTCGTGTCATTTAGAGAAGGTGTCGAGCATATTATATGATCGCTTTTCCAAAATACTTTCTACAGTTACATACATTCAAAGGAGCTGCCATAAGTAACGATTATAGGTTCATAAGTATAGTTTCGGCATAATTACACATAATAACAGTATCACATCGATTTTTACTCGTTTTCGTTGGCAAGATGTTCGGATAAAATTAAAGACAATGTTTGAAAAGCGTTGTCTAAGTCAGATAGAAAATCTCGTGCCGCGGTATATGGGAAATAGACACTCGCTGAAGCTCGTGTCCATTTTCCATATACCACGGCACTCGTTTTCTATCCTATACATAGAGGCTTATTAGAGGTAAGACCAGAATGTCAGAATATATGTAACATGCTGCGCGATCCTTGACCAAGTGGTAAAGCAGACGACTATACATTTAGACTTGTTAAAAAGGGTTGTTGCATCAGTAATTTTAATGATTTGGATCGAAAACAAGGTGAAAATGAAAGAGATGATTGTTACAATTGACTCTCCGCCCCTAATCCCGCTTTCCCAAACATTTAGTAAAAAGTGCAATATTAAATGTAACAGTTAAATATTTACCATGTGTGGACAATAAACATGTACATGTACTTATCTAAGTTTAAACATTTACAAAACTCATAGAGCTACCACTTAACAAATATCAAAGTAGAATGGTAGTCTAAGGACAACACATAATGAGCCCGCAAACATTTGACCTTGAAATATGGTCTTGTCCTTGGGCCTAAAGCCATTACTAATTCCATAGGCACTTTTATACTTTATGAGAGTCATATGTACCAAATTATGTTGAAATGATTATGTTTCCCTGGGCGAAATAACATTCACATTTAAGGTAGTGGACCCGTAATAGATCCGCAACGTTTTCGGAAGAAAGGAACTTTAACAATATTAACCGAGGACCAGCCAGAGTCTGTCGTCAACATTCTTAAGGTAGTGGAACCGTGATAATTTTGCAACATTTCGGACCACATATGCTTTCATTATGTCAACCAAGGTTTTCCAATAAAAGTCATTAGGGAACCTCGGTTCACACTGTTAAAGGTCATTACTTTCGAGACGTTGCAAAACTACTCCCGCTCCACTACCTTAAAGTTTCATTTCACCTAAGTGGTCTATTTTAATGAAACGTTACGTGGATGGTTCCTTTAATACAGTTTTAAAAAAAAATGTTCTCGAAATCCTAATTAATCCATATATAATGCATGGCAGGGCGGAACATATTTCATTGTAATATTTTGAATGACATCTCTTTCTTAACTGCTAGGTTGATTTAAAGGCAGTGGGCCCGTAAAAGGTCCGCAACGTTTCCATTTACTTTTACCATATTAACCGAGGTTTGCTAATGAAATACATTAGGAAACCTCGTTCAACATTGTGAAAGATCATTAGTTCCGAAATGTTGCGGAACTATTACGGTTCCACTGCCTTAAGGTACGAAAAGGATACACTGCTACAGAAAAGTAACAAAACTAAATAAAACGAACAGAAAATTAATTAGTGTGACAAAATAACATTTACGGCCAAACATTTACTGTTTGTTAAATATTCAAATATGCCTCCGATTTGTCTCACCCCTCCCCCTCATGATGATTGCCACAACCCTACACACACTTAATAACAATTAAGTCTGTGCCATTCGGAACATCACTCGGACTTTCCGTAAACTGGGGAGTACCTCGGACGAAAGTGTAGTAATTTTGATTCATTTTAAGTAGTACAGTGAAAAATATCGTGAACTTGACATTCATCTCGATCAAAACCATTCTAAATTGACCATTTAGCGCTCCATTCATTCATTTAAAACACTCACTCAAACCATTCAAAATCGCTCCAATTCCAATCAAAAGCTAGCCGCGGCAAAAGGGCAGTTGGTAGCGCGCCGGACTTCTAATCAAGGGGTCTTTATTCGCACAGGTTCGGTCCCGGCCGCGGCACTTATCTTTTCCGACATTTGTCTTCCACCAATGGGTAGATAATCGTAAACCTATGTGGAATAGCAACTGGAGGCTAGGAAAGGGATGTGGTGGTAGAAATGGTGTGAGAAATACCAGGAATCCATCGTTAGGTGCTCCAGTCCTCGCGATATAACAGAAAGATTGTTGAAAGCGACGTAAAACCCCAATTCAAATCAAAATCCACTCAAAAGATGAGATCAACAATATCATTCTAAATAGATATACGTAGCTAGAAATAAAATGTGATTTAACTTGAATTGTTGAAACAATGAGCATATGATTGGTTTTGAAGAAATATATAGGTATTCATAGAACTAGTATACATATTTCATTAAAGGGAATTTAAAATGTCTCTGATTTTCTTTATCTAGAGCAAAAATAGCGATATTAGATTAGATAAAGCGATAAAGATGCCTTTAATTTGATCAAAACTCGCCCCTTCCGCTCATTCAAATCCATTTCAAAATCATACCAAAATCGTTTAGCTAATCAATTTTACCAAAATCGCTCAGCTAATCAATTTCACGATGTTGTAAACTGTAATCAATTTAAGATTGAGATACAGTTATTTGCATGCGTTACGATTATTGCTGTCAAATTCTAGAATAGCGTCGATGTAATTCTTAAACCTTGTAACAACTGCTTTCGTCAAGATGTTGTTACGAGGTTTTAGCATAACGCCAACAATACTCAAATGTAACCGCACCAAATTATGTCACGCTCGAGCCACGGTAAATGAAAAAGTAATAATTTTTCCTTTTACGAAAATGTTTCCAAAAGTCTGTGGGCTCTTTGTGTTTTAAGTTATCTAAATCACGCTCGAGCCACGGTAAATGAAAATAATAATAATAACAAGTTTCATTCAGTATAAGATGTTAACAAAAAATGATACATGTATAAAACAAAAAAAAAACTAAAAAGTATATCACAATTTATCTTATAACTATACAAATATCCGTGTGATAACGTCATCCCGTATGTTACTTTTTATGATATCACATATTTTTTATTAGAACGATGATATTATGCCTCGACAATTATAAATTCTCTCAACATCGTTAGATATTTTTTCATACAAAACACTTAGTACGTTTTATATCCATACATGTCATAAACAACGTATGTCACATATAATTCCATCCGCGTTCAGGTAAGGAAAGCGATCGCCGCGGAAAGTTTTCATAGCGAGCAGTCTATCTTGAACGCACCTCAAGCGTTTTCAAAAAAATGACCGGTTGCTAGGCAACAATAGTAGTGACTCGATTTAATACCTCCAATACGATGATATTTTTTTATGATATCTATGAAATGAATCAAAACACGTTTGTTATAGACCCCGCCCTTTAGATGATTAACCGACCAAACAAAAATAAATAAGCGAGATTACGAAAGATCGACAAAGGTTCGCTATATTACTTCATGAAGTTGCCAGCCGATTACCGAAAGCGCCTCAAACACGCACAGCGTTCAGGATAGGAAAGAAGGAAAGGTCTTTGTACATGTAGCGTTCACAAGTACTTTGATCTACTGAAAGAAAGGCTGATGTGATCATCATCTTTGGCTGGTATCTCTATAAGTACACTGTTTTGCGTTAAGGAGGTGCAAACTGTTTGCCAATTATTCCCCGCTTTGCAATTTTATGCAAAACACACATAATTAAGGTATTTTCAAGTCAGCTATGTCATAAAATGTTGTTTACCATATTTTCCAGACAATAAGTCGCGGCTTATCTTTAAAAAAAAGAAATTCCAATGTATGTGGCTATAACGCCGGAGCAGCCTATACGCCCTTTTAAATTTTCTATATTTATCTTCTGTATGAAAAAAAATCATTAATTACTGGTTAATTGAAAGGTAAGAGAAAAATGCAGATGTGTAATTGTGATTCATCACCCATTTTTTGACTGGCATTCATTCAAAGAAGGTATGAAAAAGTTTCCCGATCATGGGATACCTATCATTGTTCATTGTTCAGGGACAGAAATGAGACAAAGTGTAAAATTGAAAAGCCTTATACCCGCTTGTAGGTTACTGTGTGGCTCAACGGTAAAAAAAACAAGTTGAATACGAGTTCAGATAAGCCGGGCTTGAACCCGAGATGATCTCGATTTCATGACCATTTGCTATAACGGTTTTGATCCCGGGCCCAGACAAGCCTGGGCTTGAGCTAAAGCTTGTATTGTTTTGAATTCTTCTCTCGTTAATGGCTAGCGCCAATGCAAACATTGTCCTCTACAACGTACCCGTTCGCATGTGTTTTGAAAAACAAGTTAATTTTACAGTGAAAAATACATGTAGTTTCCTTTTACTACGAATGAAACAAGAATCTTTACTCTGATGTAGTTTAAATATTTTAGTTACCTACGACAATTCGTGTATCTTTCTAATATTTTCGTCGAACAATTTCATAATCATACTTTTGTCATTTGAACTATTACCTTATTTGACAAAAATATGAAGCGTCCTTAGATAGAAAAGTTATTACCAAGCATTATCATCACTCTAAATTGATAAGCAAGTCGTAGGACATTTATCACTGCGATTTAATTATGTATACCAGCATATATGCAATTTAAGCAATCTTCTCTGAATATATTCTTATAACTCTTTTCTAATCACAGATAAGATTTTTTGCCGACACTTAATTTTAAAATTCAGTAAGAATCATTTTAAAAAATCAAACCGACTTTACAATACCAATAAAAAAAATAAGATATATTAAATACAAAAGTCGGACTCAACCAAACCACCTAAGGAGTTGGTTTGACTGAAACCAGGATTTAAACGGTTAAATCGGTACAGTTAATTAGTGTGCAAACCAACTGAGGCTCCGTTGAGAAAAGGCTTGTCTTGGCAAAACCTGTGGCTCACCAAGTGAGTGGTCCCGTTATCCGTTATGATCCCGGGCTTAAACGTAGCCTGCAAGCGGGCATTAAAGTCACACAATTAATCAGGATTTAAATGACATGATTACCATAATTTAGGCTGCGGCGTGTCATTTCCTAAATGGCAAAAAACGGCCTATTCACTGGTTCGGCTTATTGTCCGGAAACTACGGTTTTTTTAATAAAGCTGCCCTGCGTTCAGGATGCCAAAATGATGGAAACAGGTTTCCAATTATACCCCGCTTTGCACGCACGTTCACGTGCAAAGCGAGGTAAAATTGGAAAACTTTTTGCACCGTTCTGGGATCCTGAAAGTAGGGCTGCATTTTAAAACCACTTTTAAATGGTGGGGGTATGCATTTATAACACATATTAAAGCCAATTTGTCAAAATCAAGAAAATCAATGCCAATCTTCACAGACACATTCTGTGGCGAAGTAGCAAGAATTCCTTGCGACACCCAATAAAAAAAAAACGAATAAGTTTTATTTAAAAAAAACAACACATTTTAAATGGTAGAGGTAAGCATTTATAACACATATTCAAGCCATAAGAGGTTTTGCTTCGAGCACATTTGAAATGGTTGGAAATGTCACGCACAGGCTCAAATACAATGTGTTTCTTCAGCTTTATAATTCAACTGGCATAGTGCGGCTTAGCCGTGACTGTTATGAAACTATTATCGTTCTTTAAGAACCTAGTCTAATCGGTCATTTCGGACCTTATGGTTTCTAGTCTAAAGCTTTGTTGTAATTTCTAGTCTATCTTAAAACGTTAAGGTCTAGGGGAACTAATTCATTTTCCGGCGATCTGTCAAGAAACTTTAGGGAAACTCCGGTCCATATACTCAAATGTTGAAGGTGATCTCTGATTGGTCAATATTAATAAAATTTCAAAATTGTTTGAATATTTTTCAGCAATTATAATCTGTTGTTGAAATACAATCGAAAAAGTAAAGATTTAAAACTATTTTCCCGGTCCAATAGCTATTTTTAAAAATGGGTATATTTGTTTGAGGGGCCGGTAAAAACAGCTTCGAATCCTTGAATGAATATCTTTTCTCTTCGACTTTTTGGGCCATTTTGAAGATGACCCTTACCGACTAGAATTTCGTGAACAAATTTTAAAGATGACCACCCAAAGAATATTCCGGCAAAGTTTCAATAATATCGGCCGAGTGACTCAGGAGGAGATGTCGTTAAAAGATTTCGAGCTCAAAGCAAGCCCCGCCCTTGTACACTAAAATCTATTGGCATATAACTAACTAGGAACATTCTGGAAAAGTGTAATTAAATCGGCAAAATACCTCAGGAGGAGGTGTTGTAAAAGGTATCTGGCTCGAAATAAACCCCGATCTGCCACGCCCAAACTTATGGGCTAATTAAAATTTCGCCAACTATTTTCGAAGAAGGTAACCCGATGAAAATTCGGATAAAGTTTCATTGAAATCGGCCAGTGGTTCAGATGACATTCAAAGATTTCGGACTTTAAAAAAGCCCACATCCATACTTATGGGCAAATTAAAATTTTGCCAAACATTTTTGAAGAGAGTCACCCGAGAAAAAATCTGATTAAGTTTCATTGAAATCAGCCAAGTGATTCAGAGCAAGATAGCTTTTGAGATTTTGGGCCCAAAATAAGCCCCGCCCTGCCAAGCCCGTATTTATGGGTCATAAGAATTTCGCGAATCATTTTTGAAGAATGTACCCCAAGGACCACTATGGAAAAGTTCCATTGAAATCGGCCTTGTGCCTAAGGCGTAGATGTCGTTCAAAGGTTTCGGGCTCAAAATAAGCCTTGCCTTTTCACATAAATATAATCAGCGAATCAAAATTTCGCCAACAAGTCTTGAGAGGAGTCACCCTAGGAACATCTGGCAAACTTTCATAGAAATCAGACAGGTCGTTCTGGAAGAAATGGCGTTCAAAGATTTCGGGCTCAAAAGAAGCCGTTCACTGCCATGCCCGTATTTATAAGCAAATCAAAATCTCACCAACTTTGTTTGAAGAGGGTTACCCAAGGAACATTCTGGCAAAGTTTCATTGAAATCGACCTGATGGTTTAGGAGAAGATGTTGTTCAAAGATTTCTCACTCAAGATAAGCCCCGCCCTGTCACACCCGTATTCATAGGCAAATTAAAATTTTGTCAGCAATTTTTGAAGAGGGTCACAAAGGAACATTCTTAGGAAGTTTCATGAAACCCAACCAGTTGTTCAGGAGAAGATTTTTGGCTTAAAATAAGACCCGCCCTACCACGCCCATATTTATAGGCCAATCAAACTTCGCGAACGAAAGTTTTTAAGATTGTTGTCGACGGACTTCTTTAAGTGATCCTTAAAGCTCCTCTTAAGCATGTTGCGCTAAGGTGAGCTAAAGACACGCTGGGCCTATAAGTCACTTAAATTCGAAAATATAAATACAACACGAAAAAGATATTTTTAAATATATACATTTTTTGTAAAACCATATACATACACAACCATTGTAAACCATAATTAAAACAAAATACGTGTAATAACCCACATGTACGCACATGTTTTAGTAAGTAATGGAATATACGTTAAAGAAGACATATGAGCCTGTGCGTGACATTTCCAACATTTTCACATCTGCGCAACGTTGAAACTCAGATCAGTCTGTGCGGCCTCACCATTTACAACAACAAATTAATTATGACGCACTGTGTGACTGTCCAGGCTACTCAACGTCTTTCCGTCAGGCACACATGACATTGTTGGAAATATCACGCACAGGCTCATATGTGTTTTAAATGAAACGAATTTGGTTTTGTCTATGTAAGTAAAGAAAATAGTTCTGATTTAACGTCACCAAATTTAGACTACGCTTGAAGCGAATCGGCCAATCGCAGTATTTCAAAAATATAAATCAAAGATACAACTCCTAGCATTGTATTTACAGATATACAATGATAGTGTGACGTGCACGTGAATCTTGACAGACTTTGTTTGTCGTGTCATTTAGAGAAGGTGTCGAGCATATTATATGATCGCTTTTCCAAAATACTTTCTACAGTTACATACATTCAAAGGAGCTGCCATAAGTAACGATTATAGGTTCATAAGTATAGTTTCGGCATAATTACACATAATAACAGTATCACATCGATTTTTACTCGTTTTCGTTGGCAAGATGTTCGGATAAAATTAAAGACAATGTTTGAAAAGCGTTGTCTAAGTCAGATAGAAAATCTCGTGCCGCGGTATATGGGAAATAGACACTCGCTGAAGCTCGTGTCCATTTTCCATATACCACGGCACTCGTTTTCTATCCTATACATAGAGGCTTATTAGAGGTAAGACCAGAATGTCAGAATATATGTAACATGCTGCGCGATCCTTGACCAAGTGGTAAAGCAGACGACTATACATTTAGACTTGTTAAAAAGGGTTGTTGCATCAGTAATTTTAATGATTTGGATCGAAAACAAGGTGAAAATGAAAGAGATGATTGTTACAATTGACTCTCCGCCCCTAATCCCGCTTTCCCAAACATTTAGTAAAAAGTGCAATATTAAATGTAACAGTTAAATATTTACCATGTGTGGACAATAAACATGTACATGTACTTATCTAAGTTTAAACATTTACAAAACTCATAGAGCTACCACTTAACAAATATCAAAGTAGAATGGTAGTCTAAGGACAACACATAATGAGCCCGCAAACATTTGACCTTGAAATATGGTCTTGTCCTTGGGCCTAAAGCCATTACTAATTCCATAGGCACTTTTATACTTTATGAGAGTCATATGTACCAAATTATGTTGAAATGATTATGTTTCCCTGGGCGAAATAACATTCACATTTAAGGTAGTGGACCCGTAATAGATCCGCAACGTTTTCGGAAGAAAGGAACTTTAACAATATTAACCGAGGACCAGCCAGAGTCTGTCGTCAACATTCTTAAGGTAGTGGAACCGTGATAATTTTGCAACATTTCGGACCACATATGCTTTCATTATGTCAACCAAGGTTTTCCAATAAAAGTCATTAGGGAACCTCGGTTCACACTGTTAAAGGTCATTACTTTCGAGACGTTGCAAAACTACTCCCGCTCCACTACCTTAAAGTTTCATTTCACCTAAGTGGTCTATTTTAATGAAACGTTACGTGGATGATTCCTTTGTTACAGTTTTAAAAAAAATGTTCTCGAAATCCTAATTAATCCATATATAATGCATGGCAGGGCGGAACATATTTCACTGTAATATTTTGAATGACATCTCTTTCTTAACTGCTAGGTTGATTTAAAGGCAGTGGGCCCGTAAAAGGTCCGCAACGTTTCCATTTACTTTTACCATATTAACCGAGGTTTGCTAATGAAATACATTAGGAAACCTCGTTCAACATTGTGAAAGATCATTAGTTCCGAAAATGTTGCGGAACTATTACGGTTCCACTGCCTTAAGGTACGAAAAGGATACACTGCTACAGAAAAGTAACAAAACTAAATAAAACGAACAGAAAATTAATTAGTGTGACAAAATAACATTTACGGCCAAACATTTACTGTTTGTTAAATATTCAAATATGCCTCCGATTTGTCTCACCCCTCCCCCTCATGATGATTGCCACAACCCTACACACACTTAATAACAATTAAGCCTGTGCCATTCGGAACATCACTCGGACTTTCCGTAAACTGGGGAGTACCTCGGACGAAAGTGTAGTAATTTTGATTCATTTTAAGTAGTACAGTGAAAAATATCGTGAACTTGACATTCATCTCGATCAAAACCATTCTAAATTGACCATTTAGCGCTCCATTCATTCATTTAAAACACTCACTCAAACCATTCAAAATCGCTCCAATTCCACTCAAAAGCTAGCCGCGGCAAAAGGGCAGTTGGTAGCGCGCCGGACTTCTAATCAAGGGGTCTTTATTCGCGTGGGTTCGGTCCCGGCCGCGGCACTTATCTTTTCCGACATTTGTCTTCCACCAATGGGTAGATAATCGTAAACCTATGTGGAATAGCAACTGGAGGCTAGGAAAGGGATGTGGTGGTAGAAATGGTGTGAGAAATACCAGGAATCCATCGTTAGGTGCTCCAGTCCTCGCGATATAACAGAAAGATTGTTGAAAGCGACGTAAAACCCCAATTCAAATCAAAATCCACTCAAAAGATGAGATCAACAATATCATTCTAAATAGATATACGTAGCTAGAAATAAAATGTGATTTAACTTGAATTGTTGAAACAATGAGCATATGATTGGTTTTGAAGAAATATATAGGTATTCATAGAACTAGTATACATATTTCATTAAAGGGAATTCAAAATGTCTCTGATTTTCTTTATCTAGAGCAAAAATAGCGATATTAGATTAGATAAAGCGATAAAGATGCCTTTAATTTGATCAAAACTCGCCCCTTCCGCTCATTCAAATCCATTTCAAAATCATACCAAAATCGTTTAGCTAATCAATTTTACCAAAATCGCTCAGCTAATCAATTTCACGATGTTGTAAACTGTAATCAATTTAAGATTGAGATACAGTTATTTGCATGCGTTACGATTATTGCTGTCAAATTCTAGAATAGCGTCGATGTAATTCTTAAACCTTGTAACAACTGCTTTCGTCAAGATGTTGTTACGAGGTTTTAGCATAACGCCAACAATACTCAAATGTAACCGCACCAAATTATGTCACGCTCGAGCCACGGTAAATGAAAAAGTAATAATTTTTCCTTTTACGAAAATGTTTCCAAAAGTCTGTGGGCTCTTTGTGTTTTAAGTTATCTAAATCACGCTCGAGCCACGGTAAATGAAAATAATAATAATAACAAGTTTCATTCAGTATAAGATGTTAACAAAAAATGATACATGTATAAAACAAAAAAAAAACTAAAAAGTATATCACAATTTATCTTATAACTATACAAATATCCGTGTGATAACGTCATCCCGTATGTTACTTTTTATGATATCACATATTTTTTATTAGAACGATGATATTATGCCTCGACAATTATAAATTCTCTCAACATCGTTAGATATTTTTTCATACAAAACACTTAGTACGTTTTATATCCATACATGTCATAAACAACGTATGTCACATATAATTCCATCCGCGTTCAGGTAAGGAAAGCGATCGCCGCGGAAAGTTTTCATAGCGAGCAGTCTATCTTGAACGCACCTCAAGCGTTTTCAAAAAAATGACCGGTTGCTAGGCAACAATAGTAGTGACTCGATTTAATACCTCCAATACGATGATATTTTTTTATGATATCTATGAAATGAATCAAAACACGTTTGTTATAGACCCCGCCCTTTAGATGATTAACCGACCAAACAAAAATAAATAAGCGAGATTACGAAAGATCGACAAAGGTTCGCTATATTACTTCATGAAGTTGCCAGCCGATTACCGAAAGCGCCTCAAACACGCACAGCGTTCAGGATAGGAAAGAAGGAAAGGTCTTTGTACATGTAGCGTTCACAAGTACTTTGATCTACTGAAAGAAAGGCTGATGTGATCATCATCTTTGGCTGGTATCTCTATAAGTACACTGTTTTGCGTTAAGGAGGTGCAAACTGTTTGCCAATTATTCCCCGCTTTGCAATTTTATGCAAAACACACATAATTAAGGTATTTTCAAGTCAGCTATGTCATAAAATGTTGTTTACCATATTTTCCAGACAATAAGTCGCGGCTTATCTTTAAAAAAAAGAAATTCCAATGTATGTGGCTATAACGCCGGAGCAGCTTATACGCCCTTTTAAATTTTCTATATTTATCTTCTGTATGAAAAAAAAATCATTAATTACTGGTTAATTGAAAGGTAAGAGAAAAATGCAGATGTGTAATTGTGATTCATCACCCATTTTTTGACTGGCATTCATTCAAAGAAGGTATGAAAAAGTTTCCCGATCATGGGATACCTATCATTGTTCATTGTTCAGGGACAGAAATGAGACAAAGTGTAAAATTGAAAAGCCTTATACCCGCTTGTAGGTTACTGTGTGGCTCAACGGTAAAAAAAACAAGTTGAATACGAGTTCAGATAAGCCGGGCTTGAACCCGAGATGATCTCGATTTCATGACCATTTGCTATAACGGTTTTGATCCCGGGCCCAGACAAGCCTGGGCTTGAGCTAAAGCTTGTATTGTTTTGAATTCTTCTCTCGTTAATGGCTAGCGCCAATGCAAACATTGTCCTCTACAACGTACCCGTTCGCATGTGTTTTGAAAAACAAGTTAATTTTACAGTGAAAAATACATGTAGTTTCCTTTTACTACGAATGAAACAAGAATCTTTACTCTGATGTAGTTTAAATATTTTAGTTACCTACGACAATTCGTGTATCTTTCTAATATTTTCGTCGAACAATTTCATAATCATACTTTTGTCATTTGAACTATTACCTTATTTGACAAAAATATGAAGCGTCCTTAGATAGAAAAGTTATTACCAAGCATTATCATCACTCTAAATTGATAAGCAAGTCGTAGGACATTTATCACTGCGATTTAATTATGTATACCAGCATATATGCAATTTAAGCAATCTTCTCTGAATATATTCTTATAAGTCTTTTCAGATCACAGATAATAATATTATTCCGACACTTAATTTTAAAATTCAGTAAGATTTATTTTAAAAAATCGAACCGACTTTACAATACCAGCAAAAAAATAAGATATATTAAATACAAAAGTCGGGCTCAACCAAACCACCTAAGGAGTAGGTTTGACTGAAAACAGGATTTAAACGGTCAAATCGGTACAGTTAATTAGTGTGCAAACCAACTGAGGCTCCGTTGAGAAAAGGCTTGTCTTGGCAAAACCTGGGGCTCACCAAGTGAGTGGTCCCGTTATCCGTTATGATCCCGGGCTTAAACGTAGCCTGCAAGCGGGCATTAAAGTCACACAATTAATCAAGATTTAAGTGACATGATTACCATAATTTAGGCTGCAGCGTGTCATTTCCTAAATGGCAAAAAGCGGCCTATTCACTGGTTCGGCTTATTGTCCGGAAACTACGGTTCTTTAAATAAAGCTGCCCTGCGTTCAGGATGCCAAAATGATGGAAACAGGTTTCCAATTATACCCCGCTTTGCACGCACGTTCACGTGCAAAGCGAGGTAAAATTGGAAAACTTTTTGCACCGTTCTGGGATCCTGAAAGTAGGGCTGCATTTTAAAACCACTTTTAAATGGTGGGGGTATGCATTTATAACACATATTAAAGCCAATTTGTCAAAATCAAGAAAATCAATGCCAATCTTCACAGACACATTCTGTGGCGAAGTAGCAAGAATTCCTTGCGACACCCAATAAAAAAAAAACGAATAAGTTTTATTTAAAAAAAACAACACATTTTAAATGGTAGAGGTAAGCATTTATAACACATATTCAAGCCATAAGAGGTTTTGCTTCGAGCACATTTGAAATGGTTGGAAATGTCACGCACAGGCTCAAATACAATGTGTTTCTTCAGCTTTATAATTCAACTGGCATAGTGCGGCTTAGCCGTGACTGTTATGAAACTATTATCGTTCTTTAAGAACCTAGTCTAATCGGTCATTTCGGACCTTATGGTTTCTAGTCTAAAGCTTTGTTGTAATTTCTAGTCTATCTTAAAACGTTAAGGTCTAGGGGAACTAATTCATTTTCCGGCGATCTGTCAAGAAACTTTAGGGAAACTCCGGTCCATATACTCAAATGTTGAAGGTGATCTCTGATTGGTCAATATTAATAAAATTTCAAAATTGTTTGAATATTTTTCAGCAATTATAATCTGTTGTTGAAATACAATCGAAAAATTAAAGATTTAAAACTATTTTCCCGGTCCAATAGCTATTTTTAAAAATGGGTATATTTGTTTGAGGGGCCGGTAAAAACAGCTTCGAATCCTTGAATGAATATCTTTTCTCTTCGACTTTTTGGGCCATTTTGAAGTTGACCCTTACCGACTAGAATTTCGTGAACAAATTTTAAAGATGACCACCCAAAGAATATTCCGGCAAAGTTTCAATAATATCGGCCGAGTGACTCAGGAGGAGATGTCGTTAAAAGATTTCGAGCTCAAAGCAAGCCCCGCCCTTGTACACTAAAATCTATTGGCATATAATTAACTAGGAACATTCTGGAAAAGTGTAATTAAATCGGCAAAATACCTCAGGAGGAGGTGTTGTAAAAGGTATCTGGCTCGAAATAAACCCCGATCTGCCACGCCCAAACTTATGGGCTAATTAAAATTTCGCCAACTATTTTCGAAGAAGGTAACCCGATGAAAATTCGGATAAAGTTTCATTGAAATCGGCCAGTGGTTCAGATGACATTCAAAGATTTCGGACTTTAAAAAAGCCCACATCCATACTTATGGGCAAATTAAAATTTTGCCAAACATTTTTTGAAGAGAGTCACCCGAGAAAAAATCTGATTAAGTTTCATTGAAATCAGCCAAGTGATTCAGAGCAAGATAGCTTTTGAGATTTTGGGCCCAAAATAAGCCCCGCCCTGCCAAGCCCGTATTTATGGGTCATAAGAATTTCGCGAATCATTTTTGAAGAATGTACCCCAAGGACCACTATGGAAAAGTTCCATTGAAATCGGCCTTGTGCCTAAGGCGTAGATGTCGTTCAAAGGTTTCGGGCTCAAAATAAGCCTTGCCTTTTCACATAAATATAATCAGCGAATCAAAATTTCGCCAACAAGTCTTGAGAGGAGTCACCCTAGGAACATCTGGCAAACTTTCATAGAAATCAGACAGGTCGTTCTGGAAGAAATGGCGTTCAAAGATTTCGGGCTCAAAAGAAGCCGTTCACTGCCATGCCCGTATTTATAAGCAAATCAAAATCTCACCAACTTTGTTTGAAGAGGGTTACCCAAGGAACATTCTGGCAAAGTTTCATTGAAATCGACCTGATGGTTTAGGAGAAGATGTTGTTCAAAGATTTCTCACTCAAGATAAGCCCCGCCCTGTCACACCCGTATTCATAGGCAAATTAAAATTTTGTCAGCAATTTTTGAAGAGGGTCACAAAGGAACATTCTTAGGAAGTTTCATGAAACCCAACCAGTTGTTCAGGAGAAGATTTTTGGCTTAAAATAAGACCCGCCCTACCACGCCCATATTTATAGGCCAATCAAACTTCGCGAACGAAAGTTTTTAAGATTGTTGTCGACGGACTTCTTTAAGTGATCCTTAAAGCTCCTCTTAAGCATGTTGCGCTAAGGTGAGCTAAAGACACGCTGGGCCTATAAGTCACTTAAATTCGAAAATATAAATACAACACGAAAAAGATATTTTTAAATATATACATTTTTTGTAAAACCATATACATACACAACCATTGTAAACCATAATTAAAACAAAATACGTGTAATAACCCACATGTACGCACATGTTTTAGTAAGTAATGGAATATACGTTAAAGAAGACATATGAGCCTGTGCGTGACATTTCCAACATTTTCACATCTGCGCAACGTTGAAACTCAGATCAGTCTGTGCGGCCTCACCATTTACAACAACAAATTAATTATGACGCACTGTGTGACTGTCCAGGCTACTCAACGTCTTTCCGTCAGGCACACATGACATTGTTGGAAATATCACGCACAGGCTCATATGTGTTTTAAATGAAACGAATTTGGTTTTGTCTATGTAAGTAAAGAAAATAGTTCTGATTTAACGTCACCAAATTTAGACTACGCTTGAAGCGAATCGGCCAATCGCAGTATTTCAAAAATATAAATCAAAGATACAACTCCTAGCATTGTATTTACAGATATACAATGATAGTGTGACGTGCACGTGAATCTTGACAGACTTTGTTTGTCGTGTCATTTAGAGAAGGTGTCGAGCATATTATATGATCGCTTTTCCAAAATACTTTCTACAGTTACATACATTCAAAGGAGCTGCCATAAGTAACGATTATAGGTTCATAAGTATAGTTTCGGCATAATTACACATAATAACAGTATCACATCGATTTTTACTCGTTTTCGTTGGCAAGATGTTCGGATAAAATTAAAGACAATGTTTGAAAAGCGTTGTCTAAGTCAGATAGAAAATCTCGTGCCGCGGTATATGGGAAATAGACACTCGCTGAAGCTCGTGTCCATTTTCCATATACCACGGCACTCGTTTTCTATCCTATACATAGAGGCTTATTAGAGGTAAGACCAGAATGTCAGAATATATGTAACATGCTGCGCGATCCTTGACCAAGTGGTAAAGCAGACGACTATACATTTAGACTTGTTAAAAAGGGTTGTTGCATCAGTAATTTTAATGATTTGGATCGAAAACAAGGTGAAAATGAAAGAGATGATTGTTACAATTGACTCTCCGCCCCTAATCCCGCTTTCCCAAACATTTAGTAAAAAGTGCAATATTAAATGTAACAGTTAAATATTTACCATGTGTGGACAATAAACATGTACATGTACTTATCTAAGTTTAAACATTTACAAAACTCATAGAGCTACCACTTAACAAATATCAAAGTAGAATGGTAGTCTAAGGACAACACATAATGAGCCCGCAAACATTTGACCTTGAAATATGGTCTTGTCCTTGGGCCTAAAGCCATTACTAATTCCATAGGCACTTTTATACTTTATGAGAGTCATATGTACCAAATTATGTTGAAATGATTATGTTTCCCTGGGCGAAATAACATTCACATTTAAGGTAGTGGACCCGTAATAGATCCGCAACGTTTTCGGAAGAAAGGAACTTTAACAATATTAACCGAGGACCAGCCAGAGTCTGTCGTCAACATTCTTAAGGTAGTGGAACCGTGATAATTTTGCAACATTTCGGACCACATATGCTTTCATTATGTCAACCAAGGTTTTCCAATAAAAGTCATTAGGGAACCTCGGTTCACACTGTTAAAGGTCATTACTTTCGAGACGTTGCAAAACTACTCCCGCTCCACTACCTTAAAGTTTCATTTCACCTAAGTGGTCTATTTTAATGAAACGTTACGTGGATGATTCCTTTGTTACAGTTTTAAAAAAAATGTTCTCGAAATCCTAATTAATCCATATATAATGCATGGCAGGGCGGAACATATTTCACTGTAATATTTTGAATGACATCTCTTTCTTAACTGCTAGGTTGATTTAAAGGCAGTGGGCCCGTAAAAGGTCCGCAACGTTTCCATTTACTTTTACCATATTAACCGAGGTTTGCTAATGAAATACATTAGGAAACCTCGTTCAACATTGTGAAAGATCATTAGTTCCGAAAATGTTGCGGAACTATTACGGTTCCACTGCCTTAAGGTACGAAAAGGATACACTGCTACAGAAAAGTAACAAAACTAAATAAAACGAACAGAAAATTAATTAGTGTGACAAAATAACATTTACGGCCAAACATTTACTGTTTGTTAAATATTCAAATATGCCTCCGATTTGTCTCACCCCTCCCCCTCATGATGATTGCCACAACCCTACACACACTTAATAACAATTAAGCCTGTGCCATTCGGAACATCACTCGGACTTTCCGTAAACTGGGGAGTACCTCGGACGAAAGTGTAGTAATTTTGATTCATTTTAAGTAGTACAGTGAAAAATATCGTGAACTTGACATTCATCTCGATCAAAACCATTCTAAATTGACCATTTAGCGCTCCATTCATTCATTTAAAACACTCACTCAAACCATTCAAAATCGCTCCAATTCCACTCAAAAGCTAGCCGCGGCAAAAGGGCAGTTGGTAGCGCGCCGGACTTCTAATCAAGGGGTCTTTATTCGCGTGGGTTCGGTCCCGGCCGCGGCACTTATCTTTTCCGACATTTGTCTTCCACCAATGGGTAGATAATCGTAAACCTATGTGGAATAGCAACTGGAGGCTAGGAAAGGGATGTGGTGGTAGAAATGGTGTGAGAAATACCAGGAATCCATCGTTAGGTGCTCCAGTCCTCGCGATATAACAGAAAGATTGTTGAAAGCGACGTAAAACCCCAATTCAAATCAAAATCCACTCAAAAGATGAGATCAACAATATCATTCTAAATAGATATACGTAGCTAGAAATAAAATGTGATTTAACTTGAATTGTTGAAACAATGAGCATATGATTGGTTTTGAAGAAATATATAGGTATTCATAGAACTAGTATACATATTTCATTAAAGGGAATTCAAAATGTCTCTGATTTTCTTTATCTAGAGCAAAAATAGCGATATTAGATTAGATAAAGCGATAAAGATGCCTTTAATTTGATCAAAACTCGCCCCTTCCGCTCATTCAAATCCATTTCAAAATCATACCAAAATCGTTTAGCTAATCAATTTTACCAAAATCGCTCAGCTAATCAATTTCACGATGTTGTAAACTGTAATCAATTTAAGATTGAGATACAGTTATTTGCATGCGTTACGATTATTGCTGTCAAATTCTAGAATAGCGTCGATGTAATTCTTAAACCTTGTAACAACTGCTTTCGTCAAGATGTTGTTACGAGGTTTTAGCATAACGCCAACAATACTCAAATGTAACCGCACCAAATTATGTCACGCTCGAGCCACGGTAAATGAAAAAGTAATAATTTTTCCTTTTACGAAAATGTTTCCAAAAGTCTGTGGGCTCTTTGTGTTTTAAGTTATCTAAATCACGCTCGAGCCACGGTAAATGAAAATAATAATAATAACAAGTTTCATTCAGTATAAGATGTTAACAAAAAATGATACATGTATAAAACAAAAAAAAAAACTAAAAAGTATATCACAATTTATCTTATAACTATACAAATATCCGTGTGATAACGTCATCCCGTATGTTACTTTTTATGATATCACATATTTTTTATTAGAACGATGATATTATGCCTCGACAATTATAAATTCTCTCAACATCGTTAGATATTTTTTCATACAAAACACTTAGTACGTTTTATATCCATACATGTCATAAACAACGTATGTCACATATAATTCCATCCGCGTTCAGGTAAGGAAAGCGATCGCCGCGGAAAGTTTTCATAGCGAGCAGTCTATCTTGAACGCACCTCAAGCGTTTTCAAAAAAATGACCGGTTGCTAGGCAACAATAGTAGTGACTCGATTTAATACCTCCAATACGATGATATTTTTTTATGATATCTATGAAATGAATCAAAACACGTTTGTTATAGACCCCGCCCTTTAGATGATTAACCGACCAAACAAAAATAAATAAGCGAGATTACGAAAGATCGACAAAGGTTCGCTATATTACTTCATGAAGTTGCCAGCCGATTACCGAAAGCGCCTCAAACACGCACAGCGTTCAGGATAGGAAAGAAGGAAAGGTCTTTGTACATGTAGCGTTCACAAGTACTTTGATCTACTGAAAGAAAGGCTGATGTGATCATCATCTTTGGCTGGTATCTCTATAAGTACACTGTTTTGCGTTAAGGAGGTGCAAACTGTTTGCCAATTATTCCCCGCTTTGCAATTTTATGCAAAACACACATAATTAAGGTATTTTCAAGTCAGCTATGTCATAAAATGTTGTTTACCATATTTTCCAGACAATAAGTCGCGGCTTATCTTTAAAAAAAAGAAATTCCAATGTATGTGGCTATAACGCCGGAGCAGCTTATACGCCCTTTTAAATTTTCTATATTTATCTTCTGTATGAAAAAAAAATCATTAATTACTGGTTAATTGAAAGGTAAGAGAAAAATGCAGATGTGTAATTGTGATTCATCACCCATTTTTTGACTGGCATTCATTCAAAGAAGGTATGAAAAAGTTTCCCGATCATGGGATACCTATCATTGTTCATTGTTCAGGGACAGAAATGAGACAAAGTGTAAAATTGAAAAGCCTTATACCCGCTTGTAGGTTACTGTGTGGCTCAACGGTAAAAAAAACAAGTTGAATACGAGTTCAGATAAGCCGGGCTTGAACCCGAGATGATCTCGATTTCATGACCATTTGCTATAACGGTTTTGATCCCGGGCCCAGACAAGCCTGGGCTTGAGCTAAAGCTTGTATTGTTTTGAATTCTTCTCTCGTTAATGGCTAGCGCCAATGCAAACATTGTCCTCTACAACGTACCCGTTCGCATGTGTTTTGAAAAACAAGTTAATTTTACAGTGAAAAATACATGTAGTTTCCTTTTACTACGAATGAAACAAGAATCTTTACTCTGATGTAGTTTAAATATTTTAGTTACCTACGACAATTCGTGTATCTTTCTAATATTTTCGTCGAACAATTTCATAATCATACTTTTGTCATTTGAACTATTACCTTATTTGACAAAAATATGAAGCGTCCTTAGATAGAAAAGTTATTACCAAGCATTATCATCACTCTAAATTGATAAGCAAGTCGTAGGACATTTATCACTGCGATTTAATTATGTATACCAGCATATATGCAATTTAAGCAATCTTCTCTGAATATATTCTTATAAGTCTTTTCAGATCACAGATAATAATATTATTCCGACACTTAATTTTAAAATTCAGTAAGATTTATTTTAAAAAATCGAACCGACTTTACAATACCAGCAAAAAAATAAGATATATTAAATACAAAAGTCGGGCTCAACCAAACCACCTAAGGAGTAGGTTTGACTGAAAACAGGATTTAAACGGTCAAATCGGTACAGTTAATTAGTGTGCAAACCAACTGAGGCTCCGTTGAGAAAAGGCTTGTCTTGGCAAAACCTGGGGCTCACCAAGTGAGTGGTCCCGTTATCCGTTATGATCCCGGGCTTAAACGTAGCCTGCAAGCGGGCATTAAAGTCACACAATTAATCAAGATTTAAGTGACATGATTACCATAATTTAGGCTGCAGCGTGTCATTTCCTAAATGGCAAAAAGCGGCCTATTCACTGGTTCGGCTTATTGTCCGGAAACTACGGTTCTTTAAATAAAGCTGCCCTGCGTTCAGGATGCCAAAATGATGGAAACAGGTTTCCAATTATACCCCGCTTTGCACGCACGTTCACGTGCAAAGCGAGGTAAAATTGGAAAACTTTTTGCACCGTTCTGGGATCCTGAAAGTAGGGCTGCATTTTAAAACCACTTTTAAATGGTGGGGGTATGCATTTATAACACATATTAAAGCCAATTTGTCAAAATCAAGAAAATCAATGCCAATCTTCACAGACACATTCTGTGGCGAAGTAGCAAGAATTCCTTGCGACACCCAATAAAAAAAAAAACGAATAAGTTTTATTTAAAAAAAACAACACATTTTAAATGGTAGAGGTAAGCATTTATAACACATATTCAAGCCATAAGAGGTTTTGCTTCGAGCACATTTGAAATGGTTGGAAATGTCACGCACAGGCTCAAATACAATGTGTTTCTTCAGCTTTATAATTCAACTGGCATAGTGCGGCTTAGCCGTGACTGTTATGAAACTATTATCGTTCTTTAAGAACCTAGTCTAATCGGTCATTTCGGACCTTATGGTTTCTAGTCTAAAGCTTTGTTGTAATTTCTAGTCTATCTTAAAACGTTAAGGTCTAGGGGAACTAATTCATTTTCCGGCGATCTGTCAAGAAACTTTAGGGAAACTCCGGTCCATATACTCAAATGTTGAAGGTGATCTCTGATTGGTCAATATTAATAAAATTTCAAAATTGTTTGAATATTTTTCAGCAATTATAATCTGTTGTTGAAATACAATCGAAAAATTAAAGATTTAAAACTATTTTCCCGGTCCAATAGCTATTTTTAAAAATGGGTATATTTGTTTGAGGGGCCGGTAAAAACAGCTTCGAATCCTTGAATGAATATCTTTTCTCTTCGACTTTTTGGGCCATTTTGAAGTTGACCCTTACCGACTAGAATTTCGTGAACAAATTTTAAAGATGACCACCCAAAGAATATTCCGGCAAAGTTTCAATAATATCGGCCGAGTGACTCAGGAGGAGATGTCGTTAAAAGATTTCGAGCTCAAAGCAAGCCCCGCCCTTGTACACTAAAATCTATTGGCATATAATTAACTAGGAACATTCTGGAAAAGTGTAATTAAATCGGCAAAATACCTCAGGAGGAGGTGTTGTAAAAGGTATCTGGCTCGAAATAAACCCCGATCTGCCACGCCCAAACTTATGGGCTAATTAAAATTTCGCCAACTATTTTCGAAGAAGGTAACCCGATGAAAATTCGGATAAAGTTTCATTGAAATCGGCCAGTGGTTCAGATGACATTCAAAGATTTCGGACTTTAAAAAAGCCCACATCCATACTTATGGGCAAATTAAAATTTTGCCAAACATTTTTTGAAGAGAGTCACCCGAGAAAAAATCTGATTAAGTTTCATTGAAATCAGCCAAGTGATTCAGAGCAAGATAGCTTTTGAGATTTTGGGCCCAAAATAAGCCCCGCCCTGCCAAGCCCGTATTTATGGGTCATAAGAATTTCGCGAATCATTTTTGAAGAATGTACCCCAAGGACCACTATGGAAAAGTTCCATTGAAATCGGCCTTGTGCCTAAGGCGTAGATGTCGTTCAAAGGTTTCGGGCTCAAAATAAGCCTTGCCTTTTCACATAAATATAATCAGCGAATCAAAATTTCGCCAACAAGTCTTGAGAGGAGTCACCCTAGGAACATCTGGCAAACTTTCATAGAAATCAGACAGGTCGTTCTGGAAGAAATGGCGTTCAAAGATTTCGGGCTCAAAAGAAGCCGTTCACTGCCATGCCCGTATTTATAAGCAAATCAAAATCTCACCAACTTTGTTTGAAGAGGGTTACCCAAGGAACATTCTGGCAAAGTTTCATTGAAATCGACCTGATGGTTTAGGAGAAGATGTTGTTCAAAGATTTCTCACTCAAGATAAGCCCCGCCCTGTCACACCCGTATTCATAGGCAAATTAAAATTTTGTCAGCAATTTTTGAAGAGGGTCACAAAGGAACATTCTTAGGAAGTTTCATGAAACCCAACCAGTTGTTCAGGAGAAGATTTTTGGCTTAAAATAAGACCCGCCCTACCACGCCCATATTTATAGGCCAATCAAACTTCGCGAACGAAAGTTTTTAAGATTGTTGTCGACGGACTTCTTTAAGTGATCCTTAAAGCTCCTCTTAAGCATGTTGCGCTAAGGTGAGCTAAAGACACGCTGGGCCTATAAGTCACTTAAATTCGAAAATATAAATACAACACGAAAAAGATATTTTTAAATATATACATTTTTTGTAAAACCATATACATACACAACTATTGTAAACCATAATTAAAACAAAATACGTGTAATAACCCACATGTACGCACATGTTTTAGTAAGTAATGGAATATACGTTAAAGAAGACATATGAGCCTGTGCGTGACATTTCCAACATTTTCACATCTGCGCAACGTTGAAACTCAGATCAGTCTGTGCGGCCTCACCATTTACAACAACAAATTAATTATGACGCACTGTGTGACTGTCCAGGCTACTCAACGTCTTTCCGTCAGGCACACATGACATTGTTGGAAATATCACGCACAGGCTCATATGTGTTTTAAATGAAACGAATTTGGTTTTGTCTATGTAAGTAAAGAAAATAGTTCTGATTTAACGTCACCAAATTTAGACTACGCTTGAAGCGAATCGGCCAATCGCAGTATTTCAAAAATATAAATCAAAGATACAACTCCTAGCATTGTATTTACAGATATACAATGATAGTGTGACGTGCACGTGAATCTTGACAGACTCTGTTTGTCGTGTCATTTAGAGAAGGTGTCGAGCATATTATATGATCGCTTTTCCAAAATACTTTCTACAGTTACATACATTCAAAGGAGCTGCCATAAGTAACAATTATAGGTTCATAAGTATAGTTTCGGCATAATTACACATAATAACAGTATCACATCGATTTTTACTCGTTTTCGTTGGCAAGATGTTCGGATAAAATTAAAGACAATGTTTGAAAAGCGTTGTCTAAGTCAGATAGAAAATCTCGTGCCGCGGTATATGGGAAATAGACACTCGCTGAAGCTCGTGTCCATTTTCCATATACCACGGCACTCGTTTTCTATCCTATACATAGAGGCTTATTAGAGGTAAGACCAGAATGTCAGAATATATGTAACATGCTGCGCGATCCTTGACCAAGTGGTAAAGCAGACGACTATACATTTAGACTTGTTAAAAAGGGTTGTTGCATCAGTAATTTTAATGATTTGGATCGAAAACAAGGTGAAAATGAAAGAGATGATTGTTACAATTGACTCTCCGCCCCTAATCCCGCTTTCCCAAACATTTAGTAAAAAGTGCAATATTAAATGTAACAGTTAAATATTTACCATGTGTGGACAATAAACATGTACATGTACTTATCTAAGTTTAAACATTTACAAAACTCATAGAGCTACCACTTAACAAATATCAAAGTAGAATGGTAGTCTAAGGACAACACATAATGAGCCCGCAAACATTTGACCTTGAAATATGGTCTTGTCCTTGGGCCTAAAGCCATTACTAATTCCATAGGCACTTTTATACTTTATGAGAGTCATATGTACCAAATTATGTTGAAATGATTATGTTTCCCTGGGCGAAATAACATTCACATTTAAGGTAGTGGACCCGTAATAGATCCGCAACGTTTTCGGAAGAAAGGAACTTTAACAATATTAACCGAGGACCAGCCAGAGTCTGTCGTCAACATTCTTAAGGTAGTGGAACCGTGATAATTTTGCAACATTTCGGACCACATATGCTTTCATTATGTCAACCAAGGTTTTCCAATAAAAGTCATTAGGGAACCTCGGTTCACACTGTTAAAGGTCATTACTTTCGAGACGTTGCAAAACTACTCCCGCTCCACTACCTTAAAGTTTCATTTCACCTAAGTGGTCTATTTTAATGAAACGTTACGTGGATGATTCCTTTGTTACAGTTTTAAAAAAAATGTTCTCGAAATCCTAATTAATCCATATATAATGCATGGCAGGGCGGAACATATTTCACTGTAATATTTTGAATGACATCTCTTTCTTAACTGCTAGGTTGATTTAAAGGCAGTGGGCCCGTAAAAGGTCCGCAACGTTTCCATTTACTTTTACCATATTAACCGAGGTTTGCTAATGAAATACATTAGGAAACCTCGTTCAACATTGTGAAAGATCATTAGTTCCGAAAATGTTGCGGAACTATTACGGTTCCACTGCCTTAAGGTACGAAAAGGATACACTGCTACAGAAAAGTAACAAAACTAAATAAAACGAACAGAAAATTAATTAGTGTGACAAAATAACATTTACGGCCAAACATTTACTGTTTGTTAAATATTCAAATATGCCTCCGATTTGTCTCACCCCTCCCCCTCATGATGATTGCCACAACCCTACACACACTTAATAACAATTAAGCCTGTGCCATTCGGAACATCACTCGGACTTTCCGTAAACTGGGGAGTACCTCGGACGAAAGTGTAGTAATTTTGATTCATTTTAAGTAGTACAGTGAAAAATATCGTGAACTTGACATTCATCTCGATCAAAACCATTCTAAATTGACCATTTAGCGCTCCATTCATTCATTTAAAACACTCACTCAAACCATTCAAAATCGCTCCAATTCCACTCAAAAGCTAGCCGCGGCAAAAGGGCAGTTGGTAGCGCGCCGGACTTCTAATCAAGGGGTCTTTATTCGCGTGGGTTCGGTCCCGGCCGCGGCACTTATCTTTTCCGACATTTGTCTTCCACCAATGGGTAGATAATCGTAAACCTATGTGGAATAGCAACTGGAGGCTAGGAAAGGGATGTGGTGGTAGAAATGGTGTGAGAAATACCAGGAATCCATCGTTAGGTGCTCCAGTCCTCGCGATATAACAGAAAGATTGTTGAAAGCGACGTAAAACCCCAATTCAAATCAAAATCCACTCAAAAGATGAGATCAACAATATCATTCTAAATAGATATACGTAGCTAGAAATAAAATGTGATTTAACTTGAATTGTTGAAACAATGAGCATATGATTGGTTTTGAAGAAATATATAGGTATTCATAGAACTAGTATACATATTTCATTAAAGGGAATTTAAAATGTCTCTGATTTTCTTTATCTAGAGCAAAAATAGCGATATTAGATTAGATAAAGCGATAAAGATGCCTTTAATTTGATCAAAACTCGCCCCTTCCGCTCATTCAAATCCATTTCAAAATCATACCAAAATCGTTTAGCTAATCAATTTTACCAAAATCGCTCAGCTAATCAATTTCACGATGTTGTAAACTGTAATCAATTTAAGATTGAGATACAGTTATTTGCATGCGTTACGATTATTGCTGTCAAATTCTAGAATAGCGTCGATGTAATTCTTAAACCTTGTAACAACTGCTTTCGTCAAGATGTTGTTACGAGGTTTTAGCATAACGCCAACAATACTCAAATGTAACCGCACCAAATTATGTCACGCTCGAGCCACGGTAAATGAAAAAGTAATAATTTTTCCTTTTACGAAAATGTTTCCAAAAGTCTGTGGGCTCTTTGTGTTTGAAGTTATCTAAATCACGCTCGAGCCACGGTAAATGAAAATAATAATAATAACAAGTTTCATTCAGTATAAGATGTTAACAAAAAATGATACATGTATAAAACAAAAAAAAAAACTAAAAAGTATATCACAATTTATCTTATAACTATACAAATATCCGTGTGATAACGTCATCCCGTATGTTATTTTTTATGATATCACATATTTTTTATTAGAACGTAATATTTTGCGGTTATTTTAAGAAACGTGCATTTCAGTCAGAACCATCTACGGAAACAAGACAAATAGAGGTTATAAAACAAATATAATATGTAAATTGTGTATTGTATAAAAAAAATTAACTCGGTTATGAGAATTGATATTTTTTATTGAAAACACTAAGTACGTTTTATATCTATATATGTCATAAACAACGTATGTCACATTTAATTCTGATCCGCGTTCAGGTAACGAAAGCGATCGCCGCGGAAAGCTTTCATAGCGAGCAGTCTATCTTGAACGCACCTCAAGCGTTTTCAAAAAATGACCGGTTGCTAGGCAACAATAGTAGTGACTCGATTTAATACCTCTGATACGATGATATTTTTCTTGATATTTATAAAATGAATCAAAACACGTTTTTTATAGACCCCGCCCTTTAGATGATTAACCGACCAAACAAAAATAAATAAGCGAGATTCCGAAAAATCGACAAAGGTTCGCTATATTACTTCATGAAGTTGCCTGCCGATTACCGAAAGCGCCTCAAACACGCACAGCGTTCAGGAAAGGAAAGAAGGAAAGGTCTTTGTACAAGTAGCGTTCACAAGTACTTTGATCTACTGAAAGAAAGGCTGATGTGATCATCATCCTTGGCTGGTATCTCTATAAGTACACTGCTTTGCGTTAAGGAGGTGCAAACTGTTTGCCAATTATTCCCCGCTTTGCAATTTTATGCAACTTAAATTGCAGCCTATACGCCCTTTTAAATTTTCTATATTTATCTTATGTATGAAAAAAAAATCATTAATTACTGGTTATTTGAAAGGTAAGAGAAAAATGCAGATGTGTAATTGTGATTCATCACCCATTTTTTGACTGGCATTCGTTCAAAGAAGGTGTAAAAAAGTTTCCCGATCATGGGATACTGATCATTGTTTATTGTTCAGGGACAGCAATGTGACAAAGTGTAAAATTGTAAAGCCTTATACCGGCTTGTAGGTTACTGTGTGGCTCAACGGTTAAAAACAAGTTGAATACGAGTTCAGATAAGCCGGGCTTGAACACGAGATGATCTCGATTTCATGACCATTTGCTATAAAGGTTTTGATCCCGGGCCCAGATAAGCCTGGGTTTGAGCTAAAGCTTGTATTGTTTTGAATTCTTCTCTCGTTAATGGCTAGCGCCAATGCAAACATTGTCCTCTACAACGTACCCGTTCGCATGTGTATTGAAAAACAAGTTAATTTTACAGTAAAAAAATGCATGTAGTTTCCTTTTTCTACGAATGAAACAAGAATCTTTACTCTAATGTAGTTTAAATATTTTAGTTGCCTACGACAATTCGTGTATCTTTCTAATATTTTCGTCGAACAATTTCATAATCATACTTTTGTCATTTGAACTATTACCTTATTTGACAAAAATATGAAGCGTCCTTAGATAGAAAAGTTATTACCAAGCATTATCATCACTCTAAATTGATAAGCAAGTCGTAGGACATTTATCACTGCGATTTAATTATGTATACCAGCATATATGCAATTTAAGCAATCTTCTCTGAATATATTCTTATAACTCTTTTCTAATCACAGATAAGATTTTTTGCCGACACTTAATTTTAAAATTCAGTAAGAATCATTTTAAAAAATCAAACCGACTTTACAATACCAATAAAAAAAATAAGATATATTAAATACAAAAGTCGGACTCAACCAAACCACCTAAGGAGTTGGTTTGACTGAAACCAGGATTTAAACGGTTAAATCGGTACAGTTAATTAGTGTGCAAACCAACTGAGGCTCCGTTGAGAAAAGGCTTGTCTTGGCAAAACCTGTGGCTCACCAAGTGAGTGGTCCCGTTATCCGTTATGATCCCGGGCTTAAACGTAGCCTGCAAGCGGGCATTAAAGTCACACAATTAATCAGGATTTAAATGACATGATTACCATAATTTAGGCTGCGGCGTGTCATTTCCTAAATGGCAAAAAACGGCCTATTCACTGGTTCGGCTTATTGTCCGGAAACTACGGTTTTTTTAATAAAGCTGCCCTGCGTTCAGGATGACAAAATGATGGAAACAGGTTTCCAATTATACCCCGCTTTGCACGCACGTTCACGTGCAAAGCGAGGTAAAATTGGAAAACTTTTTGCACCGTTCTGGGATCCTGAAAGTAGGGCTGCATTTTAAAACCACTTTTAAATGGTGGGGGTATGCATTTATAACACATATTAAAGCCAATTTGTCAAAATCAAGAAAATCAATGCCAATCTTCACAGACACATTCTGTGGCGAAGTAGCAAGAATTCCTTGCGACACCCAATAAAAAAAAACGAATAAGTTTTATTTAAAAAAAACAACACATTTTAAATGGTAGAGGTAAGCATTTATAACACATATTCAAGCCATAAGAGGTTTTGCTTCGAGCACATTTGAAATGGTTGGAAATGTCACGCACAGGCTCAAATACAATGTGTTTCTTCAGCTTTATAATTCAACTGGCATAGTGCGGCTTAGCCGTGACTGTTATGAAACTATTATCGTTCTTTAAGAACCTAGTCTAATCGGTCATTTCGGACCTTATGGTTTCTAGTCTAAAGCTTTGTTGTAATTTCTAGTCTATCTTAAAACGTTAAGGTCTAGGGGAACTAATTCATTTTCCGGCGATCTGTCAAGAAACTTTAGGGAAACTCCGGTCCATATACTCAAATGTTGAAGGTGATCTCTGATTGGTCAATATTAATAAAATTTCAAAATTGTTTGAATATTTTTCAGCAATTATAATCTGTTGTTGAAATACAATCGAAAAATTAAAGATTTAAAACTATTTTCCCGGTCCAATAGCTATTTTTAAAAATGGGTATATTTGTTTGAGGGGCCGGTAAAAACAGCTTCGAATCCTTGAATGAATATCTTTTCTCTTCGACTTTTTGGGCCATTTTGAAGATGACCCTTACCGACTAGAATTTCGTGAACAAATTTTAAAGATGACCACCCAAAGAATATTCCGGCAAAGTTTCAATAATATCGGCCGAGTGACTCAGGAGGAGATGTCGTTAAAAGATTTCGAGCTCAAAGCAAGCCCCGCCCTTGTACACTAAAATCTATTGGCATATAATTAACTAGGAACATTCTGGAAAAGTGTAATTAAATCGGCAAAATACCTCAGGAGGAGGTGTTGTAAAAGGTATCTGGCTCGAAATAAACCCCGATCTGCCACGCCCAAACTTATGGGCTAATTAAAATTTCGCCAACTATTTTCGAAGAAGGTAACCCGATGAAAATTCGGATAAAGTTTCATTGAAATCGGCCAGTGGTTCAGATGACATTCAAAGATTTCGGACTTTAAAAAAGCCCACATCCATACTTATGGGCAAATTAAAATTTTGCCAAACATTTTTTGAAGAGAGTCACCCGAGAAAAAATCTGATTAAGTTTCATTGAAATCAGCCAAGTGATTCAGAGCAAGATAGCTTTTGAGATTTTGGGCCCAAAATAAGCCCCGCCCTGCCAAGCCCGTATTTATGGGTCATAAGAATTTCGCGAATCATTTTTGAAGAATGTACCCCAAGGACCATTATGGAAAAGTTCCATTGAAATCGGCCTTGTGCCTAAGGCGTAGATGTCGTTCAAAGGTTTCGGGCTCAAAATAAGCCTTGCCTTTTCACATAAATATAATCAGCGAATCAAAATTTCGCCAACAAGTCTTGAGAGGAGTCACCCTAGGAACATCTGGCAAACTTTCATAGAAATCAGATAGGTCGTTCTGGAAGAAATGGCGTTCAAAGATTTCGGGCTCAAAAGAAGCCGTTCACTGCCATGCCCGTATTTATAAGCAAATCAAAATCTCACCAACTTTGTTTGAAGAGGGTTACCCAAGGAACATTCTGGCAAAGTTTCATTGAAATCGACCTGATGGTTTAGGAGAAGATGTTGTTCAAAGATTTCTCACTCAAGATAAGCCCCGCCCTGTCACACCCGTATTCATAGGCAAATTAAAATTTTGTCAGCAATTTTTGAAAAAGTCACAAAGGAACATTCTTAGGAAGTTTCATGAAACCCAACCAGTTGTTCAGGAGAAGATTTTTGGCTTAAAATAAGACCCGCCCTACCACGCCCACATTTATAGGCCAATCAAACTTCGCGAACGAAAGTTTTTAAGATTGTTGTCGACGGACTCCTTTAAGTGATCCTTAAAGCTCCTCTTAAGCATGTTGCGCTAAGGTGAGCTAAAGACACGCTGGGCCTATAAGTCACTTAAATTCGAAAATATAAATACAACACGAAAAAGATATTTTTAAATATATACATTTTTTGTAAAACCATATACATACACAACCATTGTAAACCATAATTAAAACAAAATACGTGTAATAACCCACATGTACGCACATGTTTTAGTAAGTAATGGAATATACGTTAAAGAAGACATATGAGCCTGTGCGTGACATTTCCAACATTTTCACATCTGCGCAACGTTGAAACTCAGATCAGTCTGTGCGGCCTCACCATTTACAACGACAAATTAATTATGACGCACTGTGTGACTGTCCAGGCTACTCAACGTCTTTCCGTCAGGCACACATGACATTGTTGGAAATATCACGCACAGGCTCATATGTGTTTTAAATGAAACGAATTTGGTTTTGTCTATGTAAGTAAAGAAAATAGTTCTGATTTAACGTCACCAAATTTAGACTACGCTTGAAGCGAATCGGCCAATCGCAGTATTTCAAAAATATAAATCAAAGATACAACTCCTAGCATTGTATTTACAGATATACAATGATAGTGTGACGTGCACGTGAATCTTGACAGACTTTGTTTGTCGTGTCATTTAGAGAAGGTGTCGAGCATATTATATGATCGCTTTTCCAAAATACTTTCTACAGTTACATACATTCAAAGGAGCTGCCATAAGTAACGATTATAGGTTCATAAGTATAGTTTCGGCATAATTACACATAATAACAGTATCACATCGATTTTTACTCGTTTTCGTTGGCAAGATGTTCGGATAAAATTAAAGACAATGTTTGAAAAGCGTTGTCTAAGTCAGATAGAAAATCTCGTGCCGCGGTATATGGGAAATAGACACTCGCTGAAGCTCGTGTCCATTTTCCATATACCACGGCACTCGTTTTCTATCCTATACATAGAGGCTTATTAGAGGTAAGACCAGAATGTCAGAATATATGTAACATGCAGCGCGATCCTTAACCAAGTGGTAAAGCAGTCGACTATACATTTAGACTTGTTAAAAAGGGTTGTTGCATCAGTAATTTTAATGATTTGGATCAAAAACAAGGTGAAAAATGAAGAAGATGATTGTTACAATTGACTATCCGCCCCCAATCCCGCTTTCCCAAACATTTAGTAAAAAGAGCAATATTAAATTTAACAGTTAAATATTTACCATGTGCGGACAGTATACATGTTCTTATCTAAGTTTAAACATTTACAAAACTCATAGAGCTACCACTTAACAAATATCAAAGTAGAATGGTAGTCTAAGGACAACACATGATGTGCCCGCAAACATTTGACCTTGAAATATGGTCTTGTCCTTGGGCCTAAAGCCATTACTAATTCCATAGGCACTTTTATACTTTATGAGAGTCATATGTACCAAATTATGTTGAATTCCTTCCATAAATACCTTAACGTTATGCTCTGGGCGAAATAACATTCACATTTAAGGTAGTGGACCCGTAATAGATCCGCAACGTTTTCGGAAGAAAGGAACTTTAACAATATTAACCGAGGACCAGCCAGAGTCTGTCGTCAACATTCTTAAGGTAGTGGAACCGTGATAATTTTGCAACATTTCGGACCACATATGCTTTCATTATGTCAACCAAGGTTTTCCAATAAAAGTCATTAGGGAACCTCGGTTCACACTGTTAAAGGTCATTACTTTCGAGACGTTGCAAAACTACTCCCGCTCCACTACCTTAAAGTTTCATTTCACCTAAGTGGTCTATTTTAATGAAACGTTACGTGGATGATTCCTTTGTTACAGTTTTAAAAAAAATGTTCTCGAAATCCTAATTAATCCATATATAATGCATGGCAGGGCGGAACATATTTCATTGTAATATTTTGAATGACATCTCTTTCTTAACTGCTAGGTTGATTTAAAGGCAGTGGGCCCGTAAAAGGTCCGCAACGTTTCCATTTACTTTTACCATATTAACCGAGGTTTGCTAATGAAATACATTAGGAAACCTCGTTCAACATTGTGAAAGATCATTAGTTCCGAAATGTTGCGGAACTATTACGGTTCCACTGCCTTAAGGTACGAAAAGGATACACTGCTACAGAAAAGTAACAAAACTAAATAAAACGAACAGAAAATTAATTAGTGTGACAAAATAACATTTACGGCCAAACATTTACTGTTTGTTAAATATTCAAATATGCCTCCGATTTGTCTCACCCCTCCCCCTCATGATGATTGCCACAACCCTACACACACTTAATAACAATTAAGCCTGTGCCATTCGGAACATCACTCGGACTTTCCGTAAACTGGGGAGTACCTCGGACGAAAGTGTAGTAATTTTGATTCATTTTAAGTAGTACAGTGAAAAATATCGTGAAATTGACATTCATCTCGATCAAAACCATTCTAAATTGACCATTTAGCGCTCCATTCATTCATTTAAAACACTCACTCAAACCATTCAAAATCGCTCCAATTCCACTCAAAAGCTAGCCGCGGCAAAAGGGCAGTTGGTAGCGCGCCGGACTTCTAATCAAGGGGTCTTTATTCGCACGGGTTCGGTCCCGGCCGCGGCACTTATCTTTTCCGACATTTGTCTTCCACCAATGGGTAGATAATCGTAAACCTATGTGGAATAGCAACTGGAGGCTAGGAAAGGGATGTGGTGGTAGAAATGGTGTGAGAAATACCAGGAATCCATCGTTAGGTGCTCCAGTCCTCGCGATATAACAGAAAGATTGTTGAAAGCGACGTTAAACCCCAATTCAAATCAAAATCCACTCAAAAGATGAGATCAACAATATCATTCTAAATAGATATACGTAGCTAGAAATAAAATGTGATTTAACTTGAATTGTTGAAACAATGAGCATATGATTGGTTTTGAAGAAATATATAGGTATTCATAGAACTAGTATACATATTTCATTAAAGGGAATTTAAAATGTCTCTGATTTTCTTTATCTAGAGCAAAAATAGCGATATTAGATTAGATAAAGCGATAAAGATGCCTTTAATTTGATCAAAACTCGCCCCTTCCGCTCATTCAAATCCATTTCAAAATCATACCAAAATCGTTTAGCTAATCAATTTTACCAAAATCGCTCAGCTAATCAATTTCACGATGTTGTAAACTGTAATCAATTTAAGATTGAGATACAGTTATTTGCATGCGTTACGATTATTGCTGTCAAATTCTAGAATAGCGTCGATGTAATTCTTAAACCTTGTAACAACTGCTTTCGTCAAGATGTTGTTACGAGGTTTTAGCATAACGCCAACAATACTCAAATGTAACCGCACCAAATTATGTCACACTCGAGCCACGGTAAATGAAAAAATAATATTTTTTCCTTTTACGAAAAAGTTTCCAAATGTCTGTGGGCTCTTTGTGTTTGAAGTTATCTAAATCACGCTCGAGCCACGGTAAATGAAAATAATAATAATAACAAGTTTCATTCAGTATAAGATGTTAACAAAAAATGATACATGTATAAAACAAAAAAAAAAAACTAAAAAGTATATCACAATTTATCTTATAACTATACAAATATCCGTGTGATAACGTCATCCCGTATGTTATTTTTTATGATATCACATATTTTTTATTAGAACGTAATATTATGCGGTTATTTTAAGAAACGTGCATTTCAGTCAGAACCATCTACGGAAACAAGACAAATAGAGGTTATAAAACAAATATAATATGTAAATTGTGTATTGTATAAAAAAAATTAACTCGGTTATGAGAATTGATATTTTTTATTGAAAACACTAAGTACGTTTTATATCTATATATGTCATAAACAACGTATGTCACATTTAATTCTGATCCGCGTTCAGGTAACGAAAGCGATCGCCGCGGAAAGCTTTCATAGCGAGCAGTCTATCTTGAACGCACCTCAAGCGTTTTCAAAAAATGACCGGTTGCTAGGCAACAATAGTAGTGACTCGATTTAATACCTCTGATACGATGATATTTTTCTTGATATTTATAAAATGAATCAAAACACGTTTTTTATAGACCCCGCCCTTTAGATGATTAACCGACCAAACAAAAATAAATAAGCGAGATTCCGAAAAATCGACAAAGGTTCGCTATATTACTTCATGAAGTTGCCTGCCGATTACCGAAAGCGCCTCAAACACGCACAGCGTTCAGGAAAGGAAAGAAGGAAAGGTCTTTGTACAAGTAGCGTTCACAAGTACTTTGATCTACTGAAAGAAAGGCTGATGTGATCATCATCCTTGGCTGGTATCTCTATAAGTACACTGCTTTGCGTTAAGGAGGTGCAAACTGTTTGCCAATTATTCCCCGCTTTGCAATTTTATGCAACTTAAATTGCAGCCTATACGCCCTTTTAAATTTTCTATATTTATCTTATGTATGAAAAAAAAATCATTAATTACTGGTTATTTGAAAGGTAAGAGAAAAATGCAGATGTGTAATTGTGATTCATCACCCATTTTTTGACTGGCATTCGTTCAAAGAAGGTGTAAAAAAGTTTCCCGATCATGGGATACTGATCATTGTTTATTGTTCAGGGACAGCAATGTGACAAAGTGTAAAATTGTAAAGCCTTATACCGGCTTGTAGGTTACTGTGTGGCTCAACGGTTAAAAACAAGTTGAATACGAGTTCAGATAAGCCGGGCTTGAACACGAGATGATCTCGATTTCATGACCATTTGCTATAACGGTTTTGATCCCGGGCCCAGATAAGCCTGGGTTTGAGCTAAAGCTTGTATTGTTTTGAATTCTTCTCTCGTTAATGGCTAGCGCCAATGCAAACATTGTCCTCTACAACGTACCCGTTCGCATGTGTATTGAAAAACAAGTTAATTTTACAGTAAAAAAATGCATGTAGTTTCCTTTTTCTACGAATGAAACAAGAATCTTTACTCTAATGTAGTTTAAATATTTTAGTTGCCTACGACAATTCGTGTATCTTTCTAATATTTTCGTCGAACAATTTCATAATCATACTTTTGTCATTTGAACTATTACCTTATTTGACAAAAATATGAAGCGTCCTTAGATAGAAAAGTTATTACCAAGCATTATCATCACTCTAAATTGATAAGCAAGTCGTAGGACATTTATCACTGCGATTTAATTATGTATACCAGCATATATGCAATTTAAGCAATCTTCTCTGAATATATTCTTATAACTCTTTTCTAATCACAGATAAGATTTTTTGCCGACACTTAATTTTAAAATTCAGTAAGAATCATTTTAAAAAATCAAACCGACTTTACAATACCAATAAAAAAAAAATAAGATATATTAAATACAAAAGTCGGACTCAACCAAACCACCTAAGGAGTTGGTTTGACTGAAACCAGGATTTAAACGGTTAAATCGGTACAGTTAATTAGTGTGCAAACCAACTGAGGCTCCGTTGAGAAAAGGCTTGTCTTGGCAAAACCTGTGGCTCACCAAGTGAGTGGTCCCGTTATCCGTTATGATCCCGGGCTTAAACGTAGCCTGCAAGCGGGCATTAAAGTCACACAATTAATCAGGATTTAAATGACATGATTACCATAATTTAGGCTGCGGCGTGTCATTTCCTAAATGGCAAAAAACGGCCTATTCACTGGTTCGGCTTATTGTCCGGAAACTACGGTTTTTTGAATAAAGCTGCCCTGCGTTCAGGATGACAAAATGATGGAAACAATTGCACCGTTCTGGGATCCTGAAAGTAGGGCTGCATTTTAAAACCACTTTTAAATGGTGGGGGTATGCATTTATAACACATATTAAAGCCAATTTGTCAAAATCAAGAAAATCAATGCCAATCTTCACAGACACATTCTGTGGCGAAGTAGCAAGAATTCCTTGCGACACCCAATAAAAAAAAAACGAATAAGTTTTATTTAAAAAAAACAACACATTTTAAATGGTAGAGGTAAGCATTTATAACACATATTCAAGCCATAAGAGGTTTTGCTTCGAGCACATTTGAAATGGTTGGAAATGTCACGCACAGGCTCAAATACAATGTGTTTCTTCAGCTTTATAATTCAACTGGCATAGTGCGGCTTAGCCGTGACTGTTATGAAACTATTATCGTTCTTTAAGAACCTAGTCTAATCGGTCATTTCGGACCTTATGGTTTCTAGTCTAAAGCTTTGTTGTAATTTCTAGTCTATCTTAAAACGTTAAGGTCTAGGGGAACTAATTCATTTTCCGGCGATCTGTCAAGAAACTTTAGGGAAACTCCGGTCCATATACTCAAATGTTGAAGGTGATCTCTGATTGGTCAATATTAATAAAATTTCAAAATTGTTTGAATATTTTTCAGCAATTATAATCTGTTGTTGAAATACAATCGAAAAATTAAAGATTTAAAACTATTTTCCCGGTCCAATAGCTATTTTTAAAAATGGGTATATTTGTTTGAGGGGCCGGTAAAAACAGCTTCGAATCCTTGAATGAATATCTTTTCTCTTCGACTTTTTGGGCCATTTTGAAGATGACCCTTACCGACTAGAATTTCGTGAACAAATTTTAAAGATGACCACCCAAAGAATATTCCGGCAAAGTTTCAATAATATCGGCCGAGTGACTCAGGAGGAGATGTCGTTAAAAGATTTCGAGCTCAAAGCAAGCCCCGCCCTTGTACACTAAAATCTATTGGCATATAATTAACTAGGAACATTCTGGAAAAGTGTAATTAAATCGGCAAAATACCTCAGGAGGAGGTGTTGTAAAAGGTATCTGGCTCGAAATAAACCCCGATCTGCCACGCCCAAACTTATGGGCTAATTAAAATTTCGCCAACTATTTTCGAAGAAGGTAACCCGATGAAAATTCGGATAAAGTTTCATTGAAATCGGCCAGTGGTTCAGATGACATTCAAAGATTTCGGACTTTAAAAAAGCCCACATCCATACTTATGGGCAAATTAAAATTTTGCCAAACATTTTTTGAAGAGAGTCACCCGAGAAAAAATCTGATTAAGTTTCATTGAAATCAGCCAAGTGATTCAGAGCAAGATAGCTTTTGAGATTTTGGGCCCAAAATAAGCCCCGCCCTGCCAAGCCCGTATTTATGGGTCATAAGAATTTCGCGAATCATTTTTGAAGAATGTACCCCAAGGACCATTATGGAAAAGTTCCATTGAAATCGGCCTAGTGCCTAAGGCGTAGATGTCGTTCAAAGGTTTCGGGCTCAAAATAAGCCTTGCCTTTTCACATAAATATAATCAGCGAATCAAAATTTCGCCAACAAGTCTTGAGAGGAGTCACCCTAGGAACATCTGGCAAACTTTCATAGAAATCAGACAGGTCGTTCTGGAAGAAATGGCGTTCAAAGATTTCGGGCTCAAAAGAAGCCGTTCACTGCCATGCCCGTATTTATAAGCAAATCAAAATCTCACCAACTTTGTTTGAAGAGGGTTACCCAAGGAACATTCTGGCAAAGTTTCATTGAAATCGACCTGATGGTTTAGGAGAAGATGTTGTTCAAAGATTTCTCACTCAAGATAAGCCCCGCCCTGTCACACCCGTATTCATAGGCAAATTAAAATTTTGTCAGCAATTTTTGAAGAGGGTCACAAAGGAACATTCTTAGGAAGTTTCATGAAACCCAACCAGTTGTTCAGGAGAAGATTTTTGGCTTAAAATAAGACCCGCCCTACCACGCCCACATTTATAGGCCAATCAAACTTCGCGAACGAAAGTTTTTAAGATTGTTGTCGACGGACTCCTTTAAGTGATCCTTAAAGCTCCTCTTAAGCATGTTGCGCTAAGGTGAGCTAAAGACACGCTGGGCCTATAAGTCACTTAAATTCGAAAATATAAATACAACACGAAAAAGATATTTTTAAATATATACATTTTTTGTAAAACCATATACATACACAACCATTGTAAACCATAATTAAAACAAAATACGTGTAATAACCCACATGTACGCACATGTTTTAGTAAGTAATGGAATATACGTTAAAGAAGACATATGAGCCTGTGCGTGACATTTCCAACATTTTCACATCTGCGCAACGTTGAAACTCAGATCAGTCTGTGCGGCCTCACCATTTACAACGACAAATTAATTATGACGCACTGTGTGACTGTCCAGGCTACTCAACGTCTTTCCGTCAGGCACACATGACATTGTTGGAAATATCACGCACAGGCTCATATGTGTTTTAAATGAAACGAATTTGGTTTTGTCTATGTAAGTAAAGAAAATAGTTCTGATTTAACGTCACCAAATTTAGACTACGCTTGAAGCGAATCGGCCAATCGCAGTATTTCAAAAATATAAATCAAAGATACAACTCCTAGCATTGTATTTACAGATATACAATGATAGTGTGACGTGCACGTGAATCTTGACAGACTTTGTTTGTCGTGTCATTTAGAGAAGGTGTCGAGCATATTATATGATCGCTTTTCCAAAATACTTTCTACAGTTACATACATTCAAAGGAGCTGCCATAAGTAACGATTATAGGTTCATAAGTATAGTTTCGGCATAATTACACATAATAACAGTATCACATCGATTTTTACTCGTTTTCGTTGGCAAGATGTTCGGATAAAATTAAAGACAATGTTTGAAAAGCGTTGTCTAAGTCAGATAGAAAATCTCGTGCCGCGGTATATGGGAAATAGACACTCGCTGAAGCTCGTGTCCATTTTCCATATACCACGGCACTCGTTTTCTATCCTATACATAGAGGCTTATTAGAGGTAAGACCAGAATGTCAGAATATATGTAACATGCAGCGCGATCCTTAACCAAGTGGTAAAGCAGTCGACTATACATTTAGACTTGTTAAAAAGGGTTGTTGCATCAGTAATTTTAATGATTTGGATCAAAAACAAGGTGAAAAATGAAGAAGATGATTGTTACAATTGACTATCCGCCCCCAATCCCGCTTTCCCAAACATTTAGTAAAAAGAGCAATATTAAATTTAACAGTTAAATATTTACCATGTGCGGACAGTATACATGTTCTTATCTAAGTTTAAACATTTACAAAACTCATAGAGCTACCACTTAACAAATATCAAAGTAGAATGGTAGTCTAAGGACAACACATGATGAGCTCGCAAACATTTGACCTTGAAATATGGTCTTGTCCTTGGGCCTAAAGCCATTACTAATTCCATAGGCACTTTTATACTTTATGAGAGTCATATGTACCAAATTATGTTGAATTCCTTCCATAAATACCTTAACGTTATGCTCTGGGCGAAATAACATTCACATTTAAGGAAGTGGACCCGTAATAGATCCGCAACGTTTTCGGAAGAAAGGAACTTTAACAATATTAACCGAGGACCAGCCAGAGTCTGTCGTCAACATTCTTAAGGTAGTGGAACCGTGATAATTTTGCAACATTTCGGACCACATATGCTTTCATTATGTCAACCAAGGTTTTCCAATAAAAGTCATTAGGGAACCTCGGTTCACACTGTTAAAGGTCATTACTTTCGAGACGTTGCAAAACTACTCCCGCTCCACTACCTTAAAGTTTCATTTCACCTAAGTGGTCTATTTTAATGAAACGTTACGTGGATGATTCCTTTGTTACAGTTTTAAAAAAAATGTTCTCGAAATCCTAATTAATCCATATATAATGCATGGCAGGGCGGAACATATTTCATTGTAATATTTTGAATGACATCTCTTTCTTAACTGCTAGGTTGATTTAAAGGCAGTGGGCCCGTAAAAGGTCCGCAACGTTTCCATTTACTTTTACCATATTAACCGAGGTTTGCTAATGAAATACATTAGGAAACCTCGTTCAACATTGTGAAAGATCATTAGTTCCGAAATGTTGCGGAACTATTACGGTTCCACTGCCTTAAGGTACGAAAAGGATACACTGCTACAGAAAAGTAACAAAACTAAATAAAACGAACAGAAAATTAATTAGTGTGACAAAATAACATTTACGGCCAAACATTTACTGTTTGTTAAATATTCAAATATGCCTCCGATTTGTCTCACCCCTCCCCCTCATGATGATTGCCACAACCCTACACACACTTAATAACAATTAAGCCTGTGCCATTCGGAACATCACTCGGACTTTCCGTAAACTGGGGAGTACCTCGGACGAAAGTGTAGTAATTTTGATTCATTTTAAGTAGTACAGTGAAAAATATCGTGAAATTGACATTCATCTCGATCAAAACCATTCTAAATTGACCATTTAGCGCTCCATTCATTCATTTAAAACACTCACTCAAACCATTCAAAATCGCTCCAATTCCACTCAAAAGCTAGCCGCGGCAAAAGGGCAGTTGGTAGCGCGCCGGACTTCTAATCAAGGGGTCTTTATTCGCACGGGTTCGGTCCCGGCCGCGGCACTTATCTTTTCCGACATTTGTCTTCCACCAATGGGTAGATAATCGTAAACCTATGTGGAATAGCAACTGGAGGCTAGGAAAGGGATGTGGTGGTAGAAATGGTGTGAGAAATACCAGGAATCCATCGTTAGGTGCTCCAGTCCTCGCGATATAACAGAAAGATTGTTGAAAGCGACGTTAAACCCCAATTCAAATCAAAATCCACTCAAAAGATGAGATCAACAATATCATTCTAAATAGATATACGTAGCTAGAAATAAAATGTGATTTAACTTGAATTGTTGAAACAATGAGCATATGATTGGTTTTGAAGAAATATATAGGTATTCATAGAACTAGTATACATATTTCATTAAAGGGAATTTAAAATGTCTCTGATTTTCTTTATCTAGAGCAAAAATAGCGATATTAGATTAGATAAAGCGATAAAGATGCCTTTAATTTGATCAAAACTCGCCCCTTCCGCTCATTCAAATCCATTTCAAAATCATACCAAAATCGTTTAGCTAATCAATTTTACCAAAATCGCTCAGCTAATCAATTTCACGATGTTGTAAACTGTAATCAATTTAAGATTGAGATACAGTTATTTGCATGCGTTACGATTATTGCTGTCAAATTCTAGAATAGCGTCGATGTAATTCTTAAACCTTGTAACAACTGCTTTCGTCAAGATGTTGTTACGAGGTTTTAGCATAACGCCAACAATACTCAAATGTAACCGCACCAAATTATGTCACACTCGAGCCACGGTAAATGAAAAAATAATATTTTTTCCTTTTACGAAAAAGTTTCCAAATGTCTGTGGGCTCTTTGTGTTTGAAGTTATCTAAATCACGCTCGAGCCACGGTAAATGAAAATAATAATAATAACAAGTTTCATTCAGTATAAGATGTTAACAAAAAATGATACATGTATAAAACAAAAAAAAAAACTAAAAAGTATATCACAATTTATCTTATAACTATACAAATATCCGTGTGATAACGTCATCCCGTATGTTATTTTTTATGATATCACATATTTTTTATTAGAACGTAATATTATGCGGTTATTTTAAGAAACGTGCATTTCAGTCAGAACCATCTACGGAAACAAGACAAATAGAGGTTATAAAACAAATATAATATGTAAATTGTGTATTGTATAAAAAAAATTAACTCGGTTATGAGAATTGATATTTTTTATTGAAAACACTAAGTACGTTTTATATCTATATATGTCATAAACAACGTATGTCACATTTAATTCTGATCCGCGTTCAGGTAACGAAAGCGATCGCCGCGGAAAGCTTTCATAGCGAGCAGTCTATCTTGAACGCACCTCAAGCGTTTTCAAAAAATGACCGGTTGCTAGGCAACAATAGTAGTGACTCGATTTAATACCTCTGATACGATGATATTTTTCTTGATATTTATAAAATGAATCAAAACACGTTTTTTATAGACCCCGCCCTTTAGATGATTAACCGACCAAACAAAAATAAATAAGCGAGATTCCGAAAAATCGACAAAGGTTCGCTATATTACTTCATGAAGTTGCCTGCCGATTACCGAAAGCGCCTCAAACACGCACAGCGTTCAGGAAAGGAAAGAAGGAAAGGTCTTTGTACAAGTAGCGTTCACAAGTACTTTGATCTACTGAAAGAAAGGCTGATGTGATCATCATCCTTGGCTGGTATCTCTATAAGTACACTGCTTTGCGTTAAGGAGGTGCAAACTGTTTGCCAATTATTCCCCGCTTTGCAATTTTATGCAACTTAAATTGCAGCCTATACGCCCTTTTAAATTTTCTATATTTATCTTATGTATGAAAAAAAAATCATTAATTACTGGTTATTTGAAAGGTAAGAGAAAAATGCAGATGTGTAATTGTGATTCATCACCCATTTTTTGACTGGCATTCGTTCAAAGAAGGTGTAAAAAAGTTTCCCGATCATGGGATACTGATCATTGTTTATTGTTCAGGGACAGCAATGTGACAAAGTGTAAAATTGTAAAGCCTTATACCGGCTTGTAGGTTACTGTGTGGCTCAACGGTTAAAAACAAGTTGAATACGAGTTCAGATAAGCCGGGCTTGAACACGAGATGATCTCGATTTCATGACCATTTGCTATAACGGTTTTGATCCCGGGCCCAGATAAGCCTGGGTTTGAGCTAAAGCTTGTATTGTTTTGAATTCTTCTCTCGTTAATGGCTAGCGCCAATGCAAACATTGTCCTCTACAACGTACCCGTTCGCATGTGTATTGAAAAACAAGTTAATTTTACAGTAAAAAAATGCATGTAGTTTCCTTTTTCTACGAATGAAACAAGAATCTTTACTCTAATGTAGTTTAAATATTTTAGTTGCCTACGACAATTCGTGTATCTTTCTAATATTTTCGTCGAACAATTTCATAATCATACTTTTGTCATTTGAACTATTACCTTATTTGACAAAAATATGAAGCGTCCTTAGATAGAAAAGTTATTACCAAGCATTATCATCACTCTAAATTGATAAGCAAGTCGTAGGACATTTATCACTGCGATTTAATTATGTATACCAGCATATATGCAATTTAAGCAATCTTCTCTGAATATATTCTTATAACTCTTTTCTAATCACAGATAAGATTTTTTGCCGACACTTAATTTTAAAATTCAGTAAGAATCATTTTAAAAAATCAAACCGACTTTACAATACCAATAAAAAAAATAAGATATATTAAATACAAAAGTCGGACTCAACCAAACCACCTAAGGAGTTGGTTTGACTGAAACCAGGATTTAAACGGTTAAATCGGTACAGTTAATTAGTGTGCAAACCAACTGAGGCTCCGTTGAGAAAAGGCTTGTCTTGGCAAAACCTGTGGCTCACCAAGTGAGTGGTCCCGTTATCCGTTATGATCCCGGGCTTAAACGTAGCCTGCAAGCGGGCATTAAAGTCACACAATTAATCAGGATTTAAATGACATGATTACCATAATTTAGGCTGCGGCGTGTCATTTCCTAAATGGCAAAAAACGGCCTATTCACTGGTTCGGCTTATTGTCCGGAAACTACGGTTTTTTTAATAAAGCTGCCCTGCGTTCAGGATGACAAAATGATGGAAACAGGTTTCCAATTATACCCCGCTTTGCACGCACGTTCACGTGCAAAGCGAGGTAAAATTGGAAAACTTTTTGCACCGTTCTGGGATCCTGAAAGTAGGGCTGCATTTTAAAACCACTTTTAAATGGTGGGGGTATGCATTTATAACACATATTAAAGCCAATTTGTCAAAATCAAGAAAATCAATGCCAATCTTCACAGACACATTCTGTGGCGAAGTAGCAAGAATTCCTTGCGACACCCAAAAACGAATAAGTTTTATTTAAAAAAAAACAACACATTTTAAATGGTAGAGGTAAGCATTTATAACACATATTCAAGCCATAAGAGGTTTTGCTTCGAGCACATTTGAAATGGTTGGAAATGTCACGCACAGGCTCAAATACAATGTGTTTCTTCAGCTTTATAATTCAACTGGCATAGTGCGGCTTAGCCGTGACTGTTATGAAACTATTATCGTTCTTTAAGAACCTAGTCTAATCGGTCATTTCGGACCTTATGGTTTCTAGTCTAAAGCTTTGTTGTAATTTCTAGTCTATCTTAAAACGTTAAGGTCTAGGGGAACTAATTCATTTTCCGGCGATCTGTCAAGAAACTTTAGGGAAACTCCGGTCCATATACTCAAATGTTGAAGGTGATCTCTGATTGGTCAATATTAATAAAATTTCAAAATTGTTTGAATATTTTTCAGCAATTATAATCTGTTGTTGAAATACAATCGAAAAATTAAAGATTTAAAACTATTTTCCCGGTCCAATAGCTATTTTTAAAAATGGGTATATTTGTTTGAGGGGCCGGTAAAAACAGCTTCGAATCCTTGAATGAATATCTTTTCTCTTCGACTTTTTGGGCCATTTTGAAGATGACCCTTACCGACTAGAATTTCGTGAACAAATTTTAAAGATGACCACCCAAAGAATATTCCGGCAAAGTTTCAATAATATCGGCCGAGTGACTCAGGAGGAGATGTCGTTAAAAGATTTCGAGCTCAAAGCAAGCCCCGCCCTTGTACACTAAAATCTATTGGCATATAATTAACTAGGAACATTCTGGAAAAGTGTAATTAAATCGGCAAAATACCTCAGGAGGAGGTGTTGTAAAAGGTATCTGGCTCGAAATAAACCCCGATCTGCCACGCCCAAACTTATGGGCTAATTAAAATTTCGCCAACTATTTTCGAAGAAGGTAACCCGATGAAAATTCGGATAAAGTTTCATTGAAATCGGCCAGTGGTTCAGATGACATTCAAAGATTTCGGACTTTAAAAAAGCCCACATCCATACTTATGGGCAAATTAAAATTTTGCAAAACATTTTTTGAAGAGAGTCACCCGAGAAAAAATCTGATTAAGTTTCATTGAAATCAGCCAAGTGATTCAGAGCAAGATAGCTTTTGAGATTTTGGGCCCAAAATAAGCCCCGCCCTGCCAAGCCCGTATTTATGGGTCATAAGAATTTCGCGAATCATTTTTGAAGAATGTACCCCAAGGACCATTATGGAAAAGTTCCATTGAAATCGGCCTAGTGCCTAAGGCGTAGATGTCGTTCAAAGGTTTCGGGCTCAAAATAAGCCTTGCCTTTTCACATAAATATAATCAGCGAATCAAAATTTCGCCAACAAGTCTTGAGAGGAGTCACCCTAGGAACATCTGGCAAACTTTCATAGAAATCAGACAGGTCGTTCTGGAAGAAATGGCGTTCAAAGATTTCGGGCTCAAAAGAAGCCGTTCACTGCCATGCCCGTATTTATAAGCAAATCAAAATCTCACCAACTTTGTTTGAAGAGGGTTACCCAAGGAACATTCTGGCAAAGTTTCATTGAAATCGACCTGATGGTTTAGGAGAAGATGTTGTTCAAAGATTTCTCACTCAAGATAAGCCCCGCCCTTTCACACCCGTATTCATAGGCAAATTAAAATTTTGTCAGCAATTTTTGAAGAGGGTCACAAAGGAACATTCTTAGGAAGTTTCATGAAACCCAACCAGTTGTTCAGGAGAAGATTTTTGGCTTAAAATAAGACCCGCCCTACCACGCCCACATTTATAGGCCAATCAAACTTCGCGAACGAAAGTTTTTAAGATTGTTGTCGACGGACTCCTTTAAGTGATCCTTAAAGCTCCTCTTAAGCATGTTGCGCTAAGGTGAGCTAAAGACACGCTGGGCCTATAAGTCACTTAAATTCGAAAATATAAATACAACACGAAAAAGATATTTTTAAATATATACATTTTTTGTAAAACCATATACATACACAACCATTGTAAACCATAATTAAAACAAAATACGTGTAATAACCCACATGTACGCACATGTTTTAGTAAGTAATGGAATATACGTTAAAGAAGACATATGAGCCTGTGCGTGACATTTCCAACATTTTCACATCTGCGCAACGTTGAAACTCAGATCAGTCTGTGCGGCCTCACCATTTACAACGACAAATTAATTATGACGCACTGTGTGACTGTCCAGGCTACTCAACGTCTTTCCGTCAGGCACACATGACATTGTTGGAAATATCACGCACAGGCTCATATGTGTTTTAAATGAAACGAATTTGGTTTTGTCTATGTAAGTAAAGAAAATAGTTCTGATTTAACGTCACCAAATTTAGACTACGCTTGAAGCGAATCGGCCAATCGCAGTATTTCAAAAGTATAAATAAAAGATACAACTCCTAGCATTGTATTTACAGATATACAATGATAGTGTGACCTGCACGTGAATCTTGACAGACTTTGTTTGTCGTGTCATTTAGAGAAGGTGTCGAGCATATTATATGATCGCTTTTCCAAAATACTTTCTACAGTTACATACATTCAAAGGAGCTGCCATAAGTAACGATTATAGGTTCATAAGTATAGTTTCGGCATAATTACACATAATAACAGTATCACATCGATTTTTACTCGTTTTCGTTGGCAAGATGTTCGGATAAAATTAAAGACAATGTTTGAAAAGCGTTGTCTAAGTCAGATAGAAAATCTCGTGCCGCGGTATATGGGAAATAGACACTCGCTGAAGCTCGTGTCCATTTTCCATATACCACGGCACTCGTTTTCTATCCTATACATAGAGGCTTATTAGAGGTAAGACCAGAATGTCAGAATATATGTAACATGCTGCGCGATCCTTGACCAAGTGGTAAAGCAGACGACTATACATTTAGACTTGTTAAAAAGGGTTGTTGCATCAGTAATTTTAATGATTTGGATCAAAAACAAGGTGAAAAATGAAGAAGATGATTGTTACAATTGACTCTTCGCCCCCAATCCCGCTTTCCCAAACATTTAGTAAAAAGTGCAATATTAAATGTAACAGTTAAATATTTACCATGTGCGGACAGTATACATGTACTTATCTAAGTTTAAACATTTACAAAACTCATAGAGCTACCACTTAACAAATATCAAAGTAGAATGGTAGTCTAAGGACAACACATGATGTGCCCGCAAACATTTGACCTTGAAATATGGTCTTGTCCTTGGGCCTAAAGCCATTACTAATTCCATAGGCACTTTTATACTTTATGAGAGTCATATGTACCAAATTATGTTGAATTCCTTCCATAAATACCTTAACGTTATGCTCTGGGCGAAATAACATTCACATTTAAGGTAGTGGACCCGTAATAGATCCGCAACGTTTTCGGAAGAAAGGAACTTTAACAATATTAACCGAGGACCAGCCAGAGTCTGTCGTCAACATTCTTAAGGTAGTGGAACCGTGATAATTTTGCAACATTTCGGACCACATATGCTTTCATTATGTCAACCAAGGTTTTCCAATAAAAGTCATTAGGGAACCTCGGTTCACACTGTTAAAGGTCATTACTTTCGAGACGTTGCAAAACTACTCCCGCTCCACTACCTTAAAGTTTCATTTCACCTAAGTGGTCTATTTTAATGAAACGTTACGTGGATGATTCCTTTGTTACAGTTTTAAAAAAAATGTTCTCGAAATCCTAATTAATCCATATATAATGCATGGCAGGGCGGAACATATTTCACTGTAATATTTTGAATGACATCTCTTTCTTAACTGCTAGGTTGATTTAAAGGCAGTGGGCCCGTAAAAGGTCCGCAACGTTTCCATTTACTTTTACCATATTAACCGAGGTTTGCTAATGAAATACATTAGGAAACCTCGTTCAACATTGTGAAAGATCATTAGTTCCGAAATGTTGCGGAACTATTACGGTTCCACTGCCTTAAGGTACGAAAAGGATACACTGCTACAGAAAAGTAACAAAACTAAATAAAACGAACAGAAAATTAATTAGTGTGACAAAATAACATTTACGGCCAAACATTTACTGTTTGTTAAATATTCAAATATGCCTCCGATTTGTCTCACCCCTCCCCCTCATGATGATTGCCACAACCCTACACACACTTAATAACAATTAAGCCTGTGCCATTCGGAACATCACTCGGACTTTCCGTAAACTGGGGAGTACCTCGGACGAAAGTGTAGTAATTTTGATTCATTTTAAGTAGTACAGTGAAAAATATCGTGAAATTGACATTCATCTCGATCAAAACCATTCTAAATTGACCATTTAGCGCTCCATTCATTCATTTAAAACACTCACTCAAACCATTCAAAATCGATCCAATTCCACTCAAAAGCTAGCCGCGGCAAAAGGGCAGTTGGTAGCGCGCCGGACTTCTAATCAAGGGGTCTTTATTCGCACGGGTTCGGTCCCGGCCGCGGCACTTATCTTTTCCGACATTTGTCTTCCACCAATGGGTAGATAATCGTAAACCTATGTGGAATAGCAACTGGAGGCTAGGAAAGGGATGTGGTGGTAGAAATGGTGTGAGAAATACCAGGAATCCATCGTTAGGTGCTCCAGTCCTCGCGATATAACAGAAAGATTGTTGAAAGCGACGTAAAACCCCAATTCAAATCAAAATCCACTCAAAAGATGAGATCAACAATATCATTCTAAATAGATATACGTAGCTAGAAATAAAATGTGATTTAACTTGAATTGTTGAAACAATGAGCATATGATTGGTTTTGAAGAAATATATAGGTATTCATAGAACTAGTATACATATTTCATTAAAGGGAATTTAAAATGTCTCTGATTTTCTTTATCTAGAGCAAAAATAGCGATATTAGATTAGATAAAGCGATAAAGATGCCTTTAATTTGATCAAAACTCGCCCCTTCCGCTCATTCAAATCCATTTCAAAATCATACCAAAATCGTTTAGCTAATCAATTTTACCAAAATCGCTCAGCTAATCAATTTCACGATGTTGTAAACTGTAATCAATTTAAGATTGAGATACAGTTATTTGCATGCGTTACGATTATTGCTGTCAAATTCTAGAATAGCGTCGATGTAATTCTTAAACCTTGTAACAACTGCTTTCGTCAAGATGTTGTTACGAGGTTTTAGCATAACGCCAACAATACTCAAATGTAACCGCACCAAATTATGTCACACTCGAGCCACGGTAAATGAAAAAATAATATTTTTTCCTTTTACGAAAAAGTTTCCAAATGTCTGTGGGCTCTTTGTGTTTGAAGTTATCTAAATCACGCTCGAGCCACGGTAAATGAAAATAATAATAATAACAAGTTTCATTCAGTATAAGATGTTAACAAAAAATGATACATGTATAAAACACAAAAAAAACCTAAAAAGTATATCACAATTTATCTTATAACTATACAAATATCCGTGTGATAACGTCATCCCGTATGTTACTTTTTATGATATCACATATTTTTTATTAGAACGATGATATTATGCCTCGACAATTATAAATTCTCTCAACATCGTTAGATATTTTTTCATACAAAACACTTAGTACGTCTTATATCCATACATGTCATAAACAACGTATGTCACATATAATTCCATCCGCGTTCAGGTAAGGAAAGCGATCGCCGCGGAAAGTTTTCATAGCGAGCAGTCTATCTTGAACGCACCTCAAGCGTTTTCAAAAAAATGACCGGTTGCTAGGCAACAATAGTAGTGACTCGATTTAATACCTCCAATACGATGATATTTTTTTATGATATCTATGAAATGAATCAAAACACGCTTGTTATAGACCCCGCCCTTTAGATGATTAACCGACCAAACAAAAATAAATAAGCGAGATTACGAAAGATCGACAAAGGTTCGCTATATTACTTCATGAAGTTGCCAGCCGATTACCGAAAGCGCCTCAAACACGCACAGCGTTCAGGATAGGAAAGAAGGAAAGGTCTTTGTACATGTAGCGTTCACAAGTACTTTGATCTACTGAAAGAAAGGCTGATGTGATCATCATCTTTGGCTGGTATCTCTATAAGTACACTGTTTTGCGTTAAGGAGGTGCAAACTGTTTGCCAATTATTCCCCGCTTTGCAATTTTATGCAAAACACACATAATTAAGGTATTTTCAAGTCAGCTATGTCATAAAATGTTGTTTACCATATTTTCCAGACAATAAGTCGCGGCTTATCTTTAAAAAAAAGAAATTCCAATGTATGTGGCTATAACGCCGGAGCAGCCTATACGCCCTTTTAAATTTTCTATATTTATCTTCTGTATGAAAAAAAAAAATCATTAATTACTGGTTAATTGAAAGGTAAGAGAAAAATGCAGATGTGTAATTGTGATTCATCACCCATTTTTTGACTGGCATTCATTCAAAGAAGGTATGAAAAAGTTTCCCGATCATGGGATACCTATCATTGTTCATTGTTCAGGGACAGAAATGAGACAAAGTGTAAAATTGAAAAGCCTTATACCCGCTTGTAGGTTACTGTGTGGCTCAACGGTAAAAAAAAAACAAGTTGAATACGAGTTCAGATAAGCCGGGCTTGAACCCGAGATGATCTCGATTTCATGACCATTTGCTATAACGGTTTTGATCCCGGGCCCAGACAAGCCTGGGCTTGAGCTAAAGCTTGTATTGTTTTGAATTCTTCTCTCGTTAATGGCTAGCGCCAATGCAAACATTGTCCTCTACAACGTACCCGTTCGCATGTGTTTTGAAAAACAAGTTAATTTTACAGTAAAAAATACATGTAGTTTCCTTTTACTACGAATGAAACAAGAATCTTTACTCTGATGTAGTTTAAATATTTTAGTTACCTACGACAATTCGTGTATCTTTCTAATATTTTCGTCGAACAATTTCATAATCATACTTTTGTCATTTGAACTATTACCTTATTTGACAAAAATATGAAGCGTCCTTAGATAGAAAAGTTATTACCAAGCATTATCATCACTCTAAATTGATAAGCAAGTCGTAGGACATTTATCACTGCGATTTAATTATGTATACCAGCATATATGCAATTTAAGCAATCTTCTCTGAATATATTCTTATAACTCTTTTCTAATCACAGATAAGATTTTTTGCCGATTTAAAAATTCAGTAAGAATCATTTTAAAAAATCAAACCGACTTTACAATACCAATAAAAAAAATAAGATATATTAAATACAAAAGTCGGACTCAACCAAACCACCTAAGGAGTTGGTTTGACTGAAACCAGGATTTAAACGGTTAAATCGGTACAGTTAATTAGTGTGCAAACCAACTGAGGCTCCGTTGAGAAAAGGCTTGTCTTGGCAAAACCTGTGGCTCACCAAGTGAGTGGTCCCGTTATCCGTTATGATCCCGGGCTTAAACGTAGCCTGCAAGCGGGCATTAAAGTCACACAATTAATCAGGATTTAAATGACATGATTACCATAATTTAGGCTGCGGCGTGTCATTTCCTAAATGGCAAAAAACGGCCTATTCACTGGTTCGGCTTATTGTCCGGAAACTACGGTTTTTTGAATAAAGCTGCCCTGCGTTCAGGATGACAAAATGATGGAAACAGGTTTCCAATTATACCCCGCTTTGCACGCACGTTCACGTGCAAAGCGAGGTAAAATTGGAAAACTTTTTGCACCGTTCTGGGATCCTGAAAGTAGGGCTGCATTTTAAAACCACTTTTAAATGGTGGGGGTATGCATTTATAACACATATTAAAGCCAATTTGTCAAAATCAAGAAAATCAATGCCAATCTTCACAGACACATTCTGTGGCGAAGTAGCAAGAATTCCTTGCGACACCCAATAAAAAAAAACGAATAAGTTTTATTTAAAAAAAACAACACATTTTAAATGGTAGAGGTAAGCATTTATAACACATATTCAAGCCATAAGAGGTTTTGCTTCGAGCACATTTGAAATGGTTGGAAATGTCACGCACAGGCTCAAATACAATGTGTTTCTTCAGCTTTATAATTCAACTGGCATAGTGCGGCTTAGCCGTGACTGTTATGAAACTATTATCGTTCTTTAAGAACCTAGTCTAATCGGTCATTTCGGACCTTATGGTTTCTAGTCTAAAGCTTTGTTGTAATTTCTAGTCTATCTTAAAACGTTAAGGTCTAGGGGAACTAATTCATTTTCCGGCGATCTGTCAAGAAACTTTAGGGAAACTCCGGTCCATATACTCAAATGTTGAAGGTGATCTCTGATTGGTCAATATTAATAAAATTTCAAAATTGTTTGAATATTTTTCAGCAATTATAATCTGTTGTTGAAATACAATCGAAAAATTAAAGATTTAAAACTATTTTCCCGGTCCAATAGCTATTTTTAAAAATGGGTATATTTGTTTGAGGGGCCGGTAAAAACAGCTTCGAATCCTTGAATGAATATCTTTTCTCTTCGACTTTTTGGGCCATTTTGAAGATGACCCTTACCGAATAGAATTTCGTGAACAAATTTTAAAGATGACCACCCAAAGAATATTCCGGCAAAGTTTCAATAATATCGGCCGAGTGACTCAGGAGGAGATGTCGTTAAAAGATTTCGAGCTCAAAGCAAGCCCCGCCCTTGTACACTAAAATCTATTGGCATATAATTAACTAGGAACATTCTGGAAAAGTGTAATTAAATCGGCAAAATACCTCAGGAGGAGGTGTTGTAAAAGGTATCTGGCTCGAAATAAACCCCGATCTGCCACGCCCAAACTTATGGGCTAATTAAAATTTCGCCAACTATTTTCGAAGAAGGTAACCCGATGAAAATTCGGATAAAGTTTCATTGAAATCGGCCAGTGGTTCAGATGACATTCAAAGATTTCGGACTTTAAAAAAGCCCACATCCATACTTATGGGCAAATTAAAATTTTGCCAAACATTTTTTGAAGAGAGTCACCCGAGAAAAAATCTGATTAAGTTTCATTGAAATCAGCCAAGTGATTCAGAGCAAGATAGCTTTTGAGATTTTGGGCCCAAAATAAGCCCCGCTCTGCCAAGCCCGTATTTATGGGTCATAAGAATTTCGCGAATCATTTTTGAAGAATGTACCCCAAGGACCATTATGGAAAAGTTCCATTGAAATCGGCCTAGTGCCTAAGGCGTAGATGTCGTTCAAAGGTTTCGGGCTCAAAATAAGCCTTGCCTTTTCACATAAATATAATCAGCGAATCAAAATTTCGCCAACAAGTCTTGAGAGGAGTCACCCTAGGAACATCTGGCAAACTTTCATAGAAATCAGACAGGTCGTTCTGGAAGAAATGGCGTTCAAAGATTTCGGGCTCAAAAGAAGCCGTTCACTGCCATGCCCGTATTTATAAGCAAATCAAAATCTCACCAACTTTGTTTGAAGAGGGTTACCCAAGGAACATTCTGGCAAAGTTTCATTGAAATCGACCTGATGGTTTAGGAGAAGATGTTGTTCAAAGATTTCTCACTCAAGATAAGCCCCGCCCTGTCACACCCGTATTCATAGGCAAATTAAAATTTTGTCAGCAATTTTTGAAGAGGGTCACAAAGGAACATTCTTAGGAAGTTTCATGAAACCCAACCAGTTGTTCAGGAGAAGATTTTTGGCTTAAAATAAGACCCGCCCTACCACGCCCATATTTATAGGCCAATCAAACTTCGCGAACGAAAGTTTTTAAGATTGTTGTCGACGGACTCCTTTAAGTGATCCTTAAAGCTCCTCTTAAGCATGTTGCGCTAAGGTGAGCTAAAGACACGCTGGGCCTATAAGTCACTTAAATTCGAAAATATAAATACAACACGAAAAAGATATTTTTAAATATATACATTTTTTGTAAAACCATATACATACACAACCATTGTAAACCATAATTAAAACAAAATACGTGTAATAACCCACATGTACGCACATGTTTTAGTAAGTAATGGAATATACGTTAAAGAAGACATATGAGCCTGTGCGTGACATTTCCAACATTTTCACATCTGCGCAACGTTGAAACTCAGATCAGTCTGTGCGGCCTCACCATTTACAACAACAAATTAATTATGACGCACTGTGTGACTGTCCAGGCTACTCAACGTCTTTCCGTCACGCACACATGACATTGTTGGAAATATCACGCACAGGCTCATATGTGTTTTAAATGAAACGAATTTGGTTTTGTCTATGTAAGTAAAGAAAATAGTTCTGATTTAACGTCACCAAATTTAGACTACGCTTGAAGCGAATCGGCCAATCGCAGTATTTCAAAAATATAAATCAAAGATACAACTCCTAGCATTGTATTTACAGATATACAATGATAGTGTGACGTGCACGTGAATCTTGACAGACTTTGTTTGTCGTGTCATTTAGAGAAGGTGTCGAGCATATTATATGATCGCTTTTCCAAAATACTTTCTACAGTTACATACATTCAAAGGAGCTGCCATAAGTAACGATTATAGGTTCATAAGTATAGTTTCGGCATAATTACACATAATAACAGTATCACATCGATTTTTACTCGTTTTCGTTGGCAAGAAAATAAAAAAATAAAATTAAAGACAATGTTTGAAAAGCGTTGTCTAAGTCAGATAGAAAATCTCGTGCCGCGGTATATGGGAAATAGACACTCGCTGAAGCTCGTGTCCATTTTCCATATACCGCGGCACTCGTTTTCTATCCTATACATAGAGGCTTATTAGAGGTAAGACCAGAATGTCAGAATATATGTAACATGCTGCGCGATCCTTGACCAAGTGGTAAAGCAGACGACTATACATTTAGACTTGTTAAAAAGGGTTGTTGCATCAGTAATTTTAATGATTTGGATCAAAAACAAGGTGAAAAATGAAGAAGATGATTGTTACAATTGACTATCCGCCCCCAATCCCGCTTTCCCAAACATTTAGTAAAAAGAGCAATATTAAATTTAACAGTTAAATATTTACCATGTGCGGACAGTATACATGTACTTATCTAAGTTTAAACATTTACAAAACTCATAGAGCTACCACTTAACAAATATCAAAGTAGAATGGTAGTCTAAGGACAACACATGATGTGCCCGCAAACATTTGACCTTGAAATATGGTCTTGTCCTTGGGCCTAAAGCCATTACTAATTCCATAGGCACTTTTATACTTTATGAGAGTCATATGTACCAAATTATGTTGAATTCCTTCCATAAATGCATTAACGTTATGCTCTGGGCGAAATAACATTCACATTTAAGGTAGTGGACCCGTAATAGATCCGCAACGTTTTCGGAAGAAAGGAACTTTAACAATATTAACCGAGGTTTCCTAATGATTTTCATTAGGAAACCTTGGTAAACATTGTGAAAGATCATATGTTCCGAAATGTTGTGGAACTATATCGGGTCCACTACCTTAAGCTACAGTTAGGAACATCCTGAAATTTGAAACTCACTCCGATCAAAAAACCAAAAATCATCTGAACAAAATTAGCGATGTTTGATTACCTCCCTTTAATTTCACTTAAAACCCGCTCCACGCACTCGGCTAATTTCATTACAAGATCATTCCAAAATCATCTTTTCACGATGTTTTTAACTGTAGCATGTATGCCTTGAGTACGGAGGGACCTTAAACCTATCATCAAACACTGTACAATATTTAACATAGGGGCACACACGTTTTCGCAAATACACCGATTTGAAGCTGTGGCGACTTTGTCTCGTTTAAAAAAGAAACTATTACAGCATTTACCATACAGTCTTGTTTAAAATACATATTACGAAAAAGAGGTACGAAATATAGTTACAAAAATACGATACTGACGCCTTTTCTTGTCGTCATCCTAGGATAGCAGTCGGGACCAGCCCGAGTCTTTCGTCAACAGTCCTAAGGTAGTGGAACCGTGATAGTTTTGCAACATTTCGGACCACATATGCTTTCATTATGTTAACCGAGGTTTTTCCAATGAAAATCATAAGGGAATCTCGGTTCACACTGTTAAAGGTCATTGCTTCCGAGACGTTGCAAAACTCTTACGGGTCCACTACCTTAAAATTTCATTTCACCTACGTGATCAATTTTAATGAAACTTTACGTGAATGATTCCTATGTTACAGTTTACAAAAATGTGCTCGAAATCCTGAGTAATCTATTAATAATGCATGGCAGGGCGGAACATATTTCACTGTGATATTTTGAATGGCATCTCTATCTTAACTGCTAGGTTGATCTTAAGGTAGTGGACCCGTAAAAGGTCCGCAACATTTCCATTAACTTTTACTATGTTAACCAAGGTTTGCTAATGAAATGCATTAGGAAACCTCGTTCAACATTGCGAAAGATCATTAGTTCCGAAATGTTGCGAAACTATTACGGTTCCACTGCCTTAAGGTACGAAAAGGATACACGGCTACAGAAAAGTAACAAAACTAAGAAAAAAATAACACAATATTAATTAGCGTGAACATCACTCGGACTCTTCCGTAAACTGGGGAGTACCTCGGACGTAAGTGTAGTAATTTGGGTTCATTTTTAGTAGTACAGTTAAAAATATCGAGAAATTGAGACATTCATCTCGATCAAAACCATTCTAAATCGATCACTCAGCGCTCCATTGATTCATTCCAAACACTCACTCAAACCATTCAAAAACGCTCTAATTTCACTCAAAAGATGGGATCAACAATATCATTCTTAATAGATATATGTAGCTATAAATAAAATGTGATTTAACTTGAATTGTTGAAATATTGAGCATATGATTGGTTCTGAAGAAATATAAAGGTATTCATAGAACTAGTATGCATATTTCATTAAAGAGAATTTATGAATATCGCAAATTTTCTTCATCTAGAGCAAAAGTAGCGATATTGGATTACCTCCCTTTAATTTTGATCAAAACTCGCTCCTTCCGCTCATTCAATTTCATTCCAAAATCGTTCATCAATTTCACGATGTCGTTATCTGTAATCCTTTTAAGTTCGAGATACATTTATATATATGCGTTACGATTATGGCTGTCAAATTCTAGAAAAGCGTCGATGTAATTATTAAACCTTGTAACAACAGCTTTCGTCAAGCTGTTGTCACGAGGTTTAAGCATAACGTCAACAATACTCAAATTCCAACGCACCAAATTATGTCACGCTCGAGCCACGGTAAATGAAAATAATATTAATAACATGTTTCATTCAGTAAAAGATGTTAACAAAACATGATACATGTATAAAACACGAAAGAAACCTAAAAAGTATATCACAATTTATCTTGTAACTATACAAATATCCGTGTGATAACGTCATCCCGTATGTTATTTTTTATGATATCACATATTTTTTTATTAGAACGATGATATTATGCGGTTATTTTAAGAAACGTGCATTTCAGTCAGAACCATCTACGGAAACAAGACAAATAGAGGTTATAAGATAAATATAATATGTAAATTGTGTATTGTATAAAAAAAATGACTCGGTTATGAGAATTGATATTTTTTATACAAAACACTAAGTACGTTTTATATCTATATATGTCATAAACAACGTATGTCACATATAATTCTGATCCGCGTTCAGGTAACGAAAGCGATCGCCGCGGAAAGTTTTCATAGCGAGCAGTCTATCTTGAACGCACCTCAAGCGTTTTCAAAAAATGACCGGTTGCTAGGCAACAATAGTAGTGACTCGATTTAATACCTCTAATACGATGATGTTTTTCTTGATATTTATAAAATGAATCAAAACACGTTTGTTATAGACCCCGCCCTTTAGATGATTAACCGACCAAACAAAAATAAATAAGCGAGATTCCGAAAAATCGACAAAGGTTCGCTATATTACTTCATGAAGTTGCCAGCCGATTACCGAAAGCGCCTCAAACACGCACAGCGTTCAGGATAGGAAAGAAGGAAAGGTCTTTGTACATGTAGCGTTCGCAAGTACTTTGATCTACTGAAAGAAAGGCTGATGTGATCATCATCTTTGGCTGGTATCTCTATAAGTACACTGCTTTGCGTTAAGAAGGTGCAAACTGTTTGCCAATTATTCCCCGCTTTGCAATTTTATGCAACACACACACATAATTAAGGCATTTTCAAGTCAGCTATGTCATAAAATGTTGTTTACCATATTTTCCAGACAATAAGTCGCGGCATATCTGTTAAAAAAGGAAATTCTAATGTATGCGGCTTTCACGCCAGAGCAGCCTATACGCCCTTTTAAAAATCATTAATTACTGGTTATTTGAAAGGTAAGAGAAAAATGCAAATGTGTAATTGTGATTCATCACCCATTTTTTGACTGGCATTCATTCAAAGAAGGTGTGAAAAAGTTTCCCGATCATGGGATACTGATCATTGTTCATTGTTCAGGGACAGCAATGTGACAAAGTGTAAAATTGTAAAGCCTTATACCCGCTTGTAGGTTACTGTGTGGCCCAACGGCAAAAAACAAGTTGAATACGAGTTCAGATAAGCCGGGCTTGAACCCGAGATGATCTCGATTTCATGACATTTGCTATAACGGTTTTGATCCCGGGCCCAGACAAGCCTGGGTTTGAGCTAAAGCTTGTATTGTTTTGAATTCTTCTCTCGTTAATGGCTAGCGCCAATGCAAACATTGTCCTCTACAACGTACCCGTTCGCATGTGTATTGAAAAACTAGTTAATTATACAGTAAAAAATACATGTAGTTTCCTTTTTCTACGAATGAAACAAGAATCTTTACTCTAATGTAGTTTAAATATTTTAGTTACCTACGACAATTTGTGTATCTTTCTAATATTTTCGTCGAACAATTTCATAATCATACATTTGTCATTTGAACTATAACCTTATTTGACAAAAATATGAAGCGTCCTTAGATAGAAAAGTTATTACCAAGCATTATCATCACTCTAAATTGATAAGCAAGTCGTAGGACATTTTTCACTGCGATTTAATTATGTATACCAGATTATATGCCATTTAAGCAATCTTCTCTGAATATATTCTTATAACTCTTTTCTAATCACAGATAAGAATTTTTGCCGACATTTAATTTTAAAATTCAATAAGAATTATTTTAAAAAATCAAACCGACTTTACAATACCAATAAAAAAAATAAGATATATTTAATACAAAAGTCGGGCTCAACCAAACCACCTAAGGAGTTGGTTTGACTGAAACCAGGATTTAAACGGTTAAATCGGTACAGTTAATTAGTGTGCAAACCAACTGAGGCTCCGTTGAGAAAAGGCTTGTCTTGGCAAAACCTGGGGCTCACCAAGTGAGTGGTCCCGTTATCCGTTATGATCCCGGGCTTAAACGTAGCCTGCAAGCGGGCATTAAAGTCACACAATTAATCAAGATTTAAGTGACATGATTACTAGAATTTAGGCTGCGGCGTATCATTTCCTAAATGGCAAAAAGCGGCCTATTCACTGGTTCGGCTTATTGTCCGGAAACTACGGTTCTTTGAATAAAGCTGCCCTGCGTTCAGGATGACAAAATGATGGAAACAGGTTTCCAATTATACCCCGCTTTGCACGCAAGTTCACGTGCAAAGCGAGGTAAAATTGGAAAACTTTTTGCGCCGTTTTGGGATCCTGAAAGCAGGGCTATTAGATTCACAATCAAAAAGCAATGAATTTTCAACCGTTCCTTGGCTTGCTGTTTTCACTAAATCACAGAGGGATGCATTCGCAAATCGACTTAGTCATGTGATATTATTTTGAGGGTTATTCACGGTTGGAATATTGTAAATATCCATCTTTTTTTGCTCAAAATTACGCAATCTTTCTTCGCTCCATGTACAAAATGTACCTTGAAGTATCAGTTGGCATTCTTTCTTTGAGAACACGTAATAATGTAGTGAAATACAAGTATTCAAGCATCCGCAGAAATAAAATAGACCAGCAAATACGGTCTTTATTTCTAGTTGAACTGTACTGAAAACATACGAGGAAACGGCCAAAACTGCGATAGTCACTGCAAAAAAAACTAACGTGAATGATCGTGCGTAACTCACCCGTTGACGTGCCGAGAGTTGACGACGGATACTGTTGACGTAATCGGATTACATGGTCTTTTGACACCTTAACAATGTAGACGCTTACTACGCTTAGAATTATGAACGTGATCATTGCTACGGCCAACAACGTGCTTCCCATTTACTTAAAGAAAAGATTATATTGACACGTTTCAACGTTTCCCTTGCAGTACATAGTAACGAAGGTAATTATAGTACCCAGCAGCAGGTACACTGTCGCGTAGATACCAAGGATCAATCGTCTGATCCTTGATACATTCATAATCTGGTAGTACCTTGCTGGCCAGCGGATAGCGATCAGCCGCTCAACACAGACCAACACCATCAGTGAGCAATAGATTGAAGCGAAGGCAGTACCAACGGCCAGCATGGTGTTCATAAAACCTACTCTTTTTTCTTCCTCGCCAAGGGAAAACGATGTGACTAACGTAATGACCATAGTGATATGCAAGAGAGAGTCGGCGAACACTACGTTTTGTGTCAAAATTCGACTTTGCTTTTGAATACGTGTGCATTTTTGCAATAGCAAAATAACGAGTATATCAATAATGCCAAGAAAGCACGACATAGTGACAAATATATACAAAAAACTTGATTGTCTTGCTGCAGTTCCGTCTATAGCCATTATGTAGAAGTCGGGATAAACTTGTGTGAACTGCCGTTGTTGTGCATAAAAACTGTAAGTTTTATTTTAAAACCCCTTTTAAATGGTAGGGGTATGCATTTATAACACATATTAAAGTCATTCCAATTTGTCAAAATCAACAAAATCAGTGCCAGTCTTCACAGACACATTCTGTGGCGAAGTAGCAAGAATTCCTTGCGACACCCAATAAAAAGCACGAATAAGTTTTATTTTAAAAAAAAACTTTTTAAATGGTAGAGGTAAGCATTTATAACACATATTCAAGCCATAAGAGGTTTTGCTTCGAGCACATTTGAAATGGTTGGAAATGTCACGCACAGGCTCAAATATAATGTGTTTCTTCAGCTTTATAATTCAACTGGCATAGTGCGGCATAGCCGTGACTGTTATGAAACTATTTTCGTTCTTTAAGAACCTAGTCTAATCGGTCATTTCGGACCTTATTGTTTCTAGTCTAAAGCTTTGTTGTTATTTCTAGTCTATCTTAAAACGTTAAGGTCTAGGGAAACTAATTCATTTTCCGGCGATCTGTCAAGAAACTTTAGGGAAACTCCGGTCCATATACTCAAATGTTGAAGGTGATCTCTGATTGGTCAATATTAATAAAATTTCTTATGGGCAAATTAAAAATTTGAAGAGAGTCACCCGAGAAAAAATCTGATTAAGTTTCATTGAAATCAGCCCAGTGATTCAGAGCAAGATGGCTTTTGAGATTTTGGGCCCAAAATAAGCCCCGCCCTGCCAAGCCCGTATTTATGGGTCATAAGAATTTCGCGAATCATTTTTGAAGAATGTACCCCAAGGACCATTATGGAAAAGTTCCATTGAAATCGGCCTTGTGCCTAAGGCGTAGATGTCGTTCAAAGGTTTCGGGCTCAAAATAAGCCTTGCCTTTTCACATGAATATAATCAGCAAATCAAAATTTCACCAACAAGTCTTGAGAGGAGTCACCCTAGGAACATCTGGCAAACTTTCATAGAAATCAGACAGGTCGTTCTGGAAGAAATGGCGTTCAAAGATTTCGGGCTCGAAAGAAGCCGTTCACTGTCATGCCCGTATTTATAAGCAAATCAAAATCTCACCAACTTTGTTTGAAGAGGGTTACCCAAGGAACATTCTGGCAAAGTTTCATTGAAATCGACCTGATGGTTTAGGAGAAGATGTTGTTCAAAGATTTCTCACTCAAGATAAGCCCCGCCCTGTCACACCCGTATTCAAAGGCAAAATAAAATTTTGTCAGCAATTTTTGAAGAGGGTCACAAAGGAACATTCTTGGGAAGTTTCATGAAACCCAACCAGTTGTTTAGGAGAAGATTTTTGGCTAAAAATAAGACCCGCCCTACCACGCCCATATTTATAGGTCAATCAAACTTCGGGAACGAGAGTTTTTAAGATTGTTGTCGACGGACTTCTTTAAGTGATCCTTAAAGCTCCTCTGAAGCATGTTGCGCTAAGGTGAGCTAAAGACACGCTGGGCCTATAAGTCACTTAAATTCGAAAATATAAATACAACACGAAAAAGATATTTTTAAATATATACATTTTTTGAATAACCATATACATATGGTTGTAAACCATAATTAAAACAAAATACGTGTAATAACCCACATGTACGCACATGTTTCAGTAAGTAATGGAATATACGTTAAAGAAGACATATGAGCCTGTGCGTGACATTTCCAACATTATCACATCGGCGCAACGTTGAAACTCAGATCAGTCTGTGCGGCCTCACCATTTACAACAACAAATTAATTATGACGCACTGTGTGACTGTCCAGGCTACTCAACGGCTTTCCGTCAGGCACACATGACATTGTTGGAAATATCACGCACAGGCTCATATGTGTTTTAAATGAAACGAATTTGCTTTTGTCTATGTAAGTAAAGAAAATAGTTCTGATTTAACGTCACCAAATTTAGACTACGCTAGAAGCGCATCGGCCAATCGCAGTATTTCAAAAATATAAATCAAAGATACAACTCCTAGCATTGTATTTACAGATATACAATGATAGTGTGTCGTGCACGTGAATCTTGACAGACTTTGTTTGTCGGGTCATTTAGAGAAGGTGTCGAGCAGATTATATGATCGCTTTTCCAAAATACTTTCTACAGTTACATACATTCGAAGGAGCTGTCATAAGTAACGATTATAGGTTCATGAGTATAGTTTCGGCATAATTGCACATAATAACAGTATCACAGCGATTTTTACTCGTTTTCGTTGGCAAGATGTTCGGATAAAATTAAAGACAATGTTTGGAAAGCGTTGTCTAAGTCAGATAGAAAATCTCGTGCCGCGGTATATGGGAAATAGACACTCGCTGAAGCTCGTGTCCATTTTCCATATACCACGGCACTCGTTTTCTATCCTATACATAGAGGCTTATTAGAGGTAAGACCAGAATGTCAGAATATATGTAACATGCAGCGCGATCCTTAACCAAGTGGTAAAGCAGACGACTATACATTTAGACTTGTTAAAAAGGGTTGTTGCATCAGTAATTTTAATGATTTGGATCGAAAACAAGGTGAAAAATGAAGAAGATGATTGTTACAATTGACAATCCCGCTTTCCCAAACATTTAGTAAAAAGAGCAATATTAAATTTAACAGTTAAATATTTACCATGTGCGGACAATAAACATGTACATGTACTTATCTAAGTTTAAACATTTACAAAACTCATAGAGCTACCACTTAACAAATATCAAAGAAGAATGGTAGTCTAAGGACAACACATGATGTGCCCGCAAACATTTGACCTTGAAATATGGTCTTGTCCTTGGGCCTAAAGCCATTACTAATTCCATAGGCACTTTTATACTTTATGAGAGTCATATGTACCAAATTATGTTGAATTCCTTCCATAAATACCTTAACGTTATGCTCTGGGCGAAATAACATTCACATTTAAGGTAGTGGACCAGTAATAGATCCGCAACGTTTTCGGAAGAAAGGAACTTTAACAATATTAACCGAGGACCAGCCAGAGTCTGTCGTCAACATTCTTAAGGTAGTGGAACCGTGATAATTTTGCAACATTTCGGACCACATATGCTTTCATTATGTCAACCAAGGTTTTCCAATAAAAGTCATTAGGGAACCTCGGTTCACACTGTTAAAGGTCATTACTTTCGAGACGTTGCAAAACTACTCCCGCTCCACTACCTTAAAGTTTCATTTCACCTAAGTGGTCTATTTTAATGAAACGTTACGTGGATGATTCCTTTGTTACAGTTTTAAAAAAAATGTTCTCGAAATCCTAATTAATCCATATATAATGCATGGCAGGGCGGAACATATTTCACTGTAATATTTTGAATGACATCTCTTTCTTAACTGCTAGGTTGATTTAAAGGCAGTGGGCCCGTAAAAGGTCCGCAACGTTTCCATTTACTTTTACCATATTAACCGAGGTTTGCCAATGAAATACATTAGGAAACCTCGTTCAACATTGTGAAAGATCATTAGTTCCGAAATGTTGCGGAACTATTACGGTTCCACTGCCTTAAGGTACGAAAAGGATACACTGCTACAGAAAAGTAACAAAACTAAATAAAACGAACAGAAAATTAATTAGTGTGACAAAATAACATTTACGGCCAAACATTTACTGTTTGTTAAATATTCAAATATGCCTCCGATTTGTCTCACCCCTCCCCCTCATGATGATTGCCACAACCCTACACACACTTAAGGTGGCAATGGACAGCGGCCTCCCGACTCTATAAACCGGAAGTGGGTTTTCGTTTAATTTACGGCTCTTTTTGCGCGTTGTTTAAAAAGACCGGTTTTCGTAAGAGTCTACTTATGGAAATAACGTAGAATAATGATGGTAAAACTTCATAATTTAGCTTTTTTTCAACATTTGATATTAATTGAATGACTGGATCATTAAATTTAACAATAGAAATGCGTTAAAACCGTCATTTGATTAGGGGGAACACTGAAAAATAACGAAAAACTTTCTTATTTGCATGGAGAGGTATGCTGAATTTTTTACCAAATAAAGGAAAAATATGGATTATAAACATATCGGAAAATAAGAAAAATTCATTGGGTAATTTCTTCAAAAAATAGGTTTTTGTGGCATTTTTACCTAGTAAAATTACAAAAATTAGCGCATTTTAAACTTTTGAAAGCAAATTGTGCAAATGCAATTGACCAAAGAGAAATTTTCTTGTCAATAGCCATTGTTTACACGTATAAGGTCTATCAAAATGTATTTGTTTTATAGCTATAACTTAGTACAGGGTTTATACTAGACCTAAAATGAATATAACCGTTTTAGTGAAAAATGGCCTCTACCACTCAAGGGCAGATAACTCTAGCATGAAAACGAGCGTGGAAAGGTACCTTCAAATTTTGATATAATGACTACACAATGTTAATCTACAACATATGTGACAAAGAAAAAAATTCATTGGGCGGAAAAAAATGACGCCATGTGTCCATTGCTACCTTAATAACAATTAAGCCTGTGCCATTCGGAACATCACTCGGACTTTCCGTAAACTGGGGAGTACCTCGGACGAAAGTGTAGTAATTTTGATTCATTTTAAGTAGTACAGTGAAAAATATCGTGAAATTGACATTCATCTCGATCAAAACCATTCTAAATTGACCATTTAGCGCTCCATTCATTCATTTAAAACACTCACTCAAACCATTCAAAATCGCTCCAATTCCACTCAAAAGCTAGCCGCGGCAAAAGGGCAGTTGGTAGCGCGCCGGACTTCTAATCAAGGGGTCTTTATTCGCACGGGTTCGGTCCCGGCCGCGGCACTTATCTTTTCCGACATTTGTCTTCCACCAATGGGTAGATAATCGTAAACCTATGTGGAATAGCAACTGGAGTCTAGGAAAGGGATGTGGTGGTAGAAATGGTGTGAGAAATACCAGGAATCCATCGTTAGGTGCTCCAGTCCTCGCGATATAACAGAAAGATTGTTGAAAGCGACGTAAAACCCCAATTCAAATCAAAATCCACTCAAAAGATGAGATCAACAATATCATTCTAAATAGATATACGTAGCTAGAAATAAAATGTGATTTAACTTGAATTGTTGAAACAATGAGCATATGATTGGTTTTGAAGAAATATATAGGTATTCATAGAACTAGTATACATATTTCATTAAAGGGAATTTAAAATGTCTCTGATTTTCTTTATCTAGAGCAAAAATAGCGATATTAGATTAGATAAAGCGATAAAGATGCCTTTAATTTGATCAAAACTCGCCCCTTCCGCTCATTCAAATCCATTTCATAATCATACCAAAATCGTTAATCTAATCAATTTTACCAAAATCGCTCAGCTAATCAATTTCACGATGTTGTAAACTGTAATCAATTTAAGATTGAGATACAGTTATTTGCATGCGTTACGATTATTGCTGTCAAATTCTAGAATAGCGTCGATGTAATTCTTAAACCTTGTAACAACTGCTTTCGTCAAGATGTTGTTACGAGGTTTTAGCATAACGCCAACAATACTCAAATGTAACCGCACCAAATTATGTCACACTCGAGCCACGGTAAATGAAAAAATAATATTTTTTCCTTTTACGAAAAAGTTTCCAAATGTCTGTGGGCTCTTTGTGTTTGAAGTTATCTAAATCACGCTCGAGCCACGGTAAATGAAAATAATAATAATAACAAGTTTCATTCAGTATAAGATGTTAACAAAAAATGATACATGTATAAAACAAAAAAAAAACTAAAAAGTATATCACAATTTATCTTATAACTATACAAATATCCGTGTGATAACGTCATCCCGTATGTTACTTTTTATGATATCACATATTTTTTATTAGAACGATGATATTATGCCTCGACAATTATAAATTCTCTCAACATCGTTAGATATTTTTTCATACAAAACACTTAGTACGTTTTATATCCATACATGTCATAAACAACGTATGTCACATATAATTCCATCCGCGTTCAGGTAAGGAAAGCGATCGCCGCGGAAAGTTTTCATAGCGAGCAGTCTATCTTGAACGCACCTCAAGCGTTTTCAAAAAAATGACCGGTTGCTAGGCAACAATAGTAGTGACTCGATTTAATACCTCCAATACGATGATATTTTTTTATGATATCTATGAAATGAATCAAAACACGTTTGTTATAGACCCCGCCCTTTAGATGATTAACCGACCAAACAAAAATAAATAAGCGAGATTACGAAAGATCGACAAAGGTTCGCTATATTACTTCATGAAGTTGCCAGCCGATTACCGAAAGCGCCTCAAACACGCACAGCGTTCAGGATAGGAAAGAAGGAAAGGTCTTTGTACATGTAGCGTTCACAAGTACTTTGATCTACTGAAAGAAAGGCTGATGTGATCATCATCTTTGGCTGGTATCTCTATAAGTACACTGTTTTGCGTTAAGGAGGTGCAAACTGTTTGCCAATTATTCCCCGCTTTGCAATTTTATGCAAAACACACATAATTAAGGTATTTTCAAGTCAGCTATGTCATAAAATGTTGTTTACCATATTTTCCAGACAATAAGTCGCGGCTTATCTTTAAAAAAAAGAAATTCCAATGTATGTGGCTATAACGCCGGAGCAGCCTATACGCCCTTTTAAATTTTCTATATTTATCTTCTGTATGAAAAAAAAAATCATTAATTACTGGTTAATTGAAAGGTAAGAGAAAAATGCAGATGTGTAATTGTGATTCATCACCCATTTTTTGACTGGCATTCATTCAAAGAAGGTATGAAAAAGTTTCCCGATCATGGGATACCTATCATTGTTCATTGTTCAGGGAAAGAAATGAGACAAAGTGTAAAATTGAAAAGCCTTATACCCGCTTGTAGGTTACTGTGTGGCTCAACGGTAAAAAAAACAAGTTGAATACGAGTTCAGATAAGCCGGGCTTGAACCCGAGATGATCTCGATCTCATGACCATTTGCTATAACGGTTTTGATCCCGGGCAGAGACAAGCCTGGGCTTGAGCTAAAGCTTGTATTGTTTTGAATTCTTCTCTCGTTAATGGCTAGCGCCAATGCAAACATTGTCCTCTACAACGTACCCGTTCGCATGTGTTTTGAAAAACAAGTTAATTTTACAGTAAAAAATACATGTAGTTTCCTTTTACTACGAATGAAACAAGAATCTTTACTCTGATGTAGTTTAAATATTTTAGTTACCTACGACAATTCGTGTATCTTTCTAATATTTTCGTCGAACAATTTCATAATCATACTTTTGTCATTTGAACTATTACCTTATTTGACAAAAATATGAAGCGTCCTTAGATAGAAAAGTTATTACCAAGCATTATCATCACTCTAAATTGATAAGCAAGTCGTAGGACATTTATCACTGCGATTTAATTATGTATACCAGCATATATGCAATTTAAGCAATCTTCTCTGAATATAT